>JAVGWX010000023.1:12924100-13639100 GCA_036924085.1 Ariolimax columbianus | reverse complement strand
TTCTTTCTTATTTGATTTGTGTTAGCTGCACAGAAGATTGCATTTATAATTTATTAAGAGTCAAAAGAAAACGACCGTAGCTAGAATGCAAATAGCAGCGGGGGGAAATGCAAATACATAAAAAAAAACAGAATTGAAGGGAGGATCAGACCAACAAAAATAAAACTACATAATTCATGTTGAATGAGCTCTAATTACTAAAAATGTGCATTATATTGGAAAAGATAAGGTAGCAAATTGTAACTTTTGTAATAAAATGCGAAATGCTAATAAGGATACTCAAATGTGGAGGAAAGGGGCTGAAGGTTATGTTAATGTATCTCTTATGAACACGCAGTTAGAGGTCACGCATGCTGTGTCCTTGACATGTTTAGCGACAGATTATGAAGTGATATATTATTGCTAGTCATTCTCGTGGGAAAGCAGTTAAAAAATAAAAGAGCTTTTTGGCTGTTACTTATTTGTTGAACATGGCCGGAGGTGAAGGGGAGGTAGCCCATAGAATAGGACAGCAATAGCCGTGCTATTTATAAAGCCGCGAGAGCATCGAAAGTTTAAGTTGAAAGCCTTTCGAGCATGACAAAGATTTATAATGGAATGTTACTTGACTGTTTTGCCCATCGTGGAAAGTATCAGAATAAACCAAGGTGGACAAAAAGTAACATACATCCATATATACGCCCCTTGTAATGACTCAAACAAAGAAGAAGAAAGAATATAACATTTCGATGACCTAAGCACTATTATTGGCAAAGTTAAAGATACAGACAGCCTGTGTGGGCTGGGAGATTTCGATAGGAGAGTAGGAGAATGAAGATCACCATGGGAAGCATAAATAAGACTGTTTAGCCACAAAATAACAAAATCTCATAGCAATGGGGAGCAAGTTCTTAACCTATGTGCAGAACATGACTTAATTATCGGTAACACTTTATATCAACACAGTAGAAGACGTCAAATACTCACTTGGTGTAGATGGAACAACATAAACCAATCGTCCCAAATAGACTTCTTACTAACAAGAAAGAAAGAGAGAGGGATAGTGAGAAATTCCAACGCGATCCCAACTTCTCTAATCGATTCTGGCCATAGGCATGTGATGCTTTCGATATATAAACTAACTTGTATACACTATAAGAAGACAAGCAAACAAGTAGGAAAAAGAAATATAGAGAAACAAAGATATAGCAATTCCTGAAGAAATAGAGGGAGAGGTCAAAGCCTCCTATAACACTCTAACAAGTACAAGCAACATCGAGGGAGAGGTCAAAGTCTCCTATAACACTCTAACAAGTACAAGCAACATCGAGGGAGAGGTCAAAGTCTCCTATAACACTCTAACAAGTACAAGCAACATCGAGGGAGAGGTCAAAGCCTCCTATAACACTCTAACAAGTACAAGCAACATCGAGGGAGAGGTCAAAGTCTCCTATAACACTCTAACAAGTACAAGCAACATCGAGGGAGAGGTCAAAGTCTCCTATAACACTCTAACAAGTACAAGCAACATCGAGGGAGAGGTCAAAGTCTCCTATAACACTCTAACAAGTACAAGCAACATAGAAGGTGAGTGCACATTTTCCATGCTACAATTATCTACACAGTCAAAGAGGAATGTGGGCTCAAAAAGCTCGGCCCTCACTAAAGACACGAGACGGTGGAATTGAGAAGTCAAAAGTTCCATCCAAGAAAAGAAAAACTGTTATCCCAAATGGCAGAAATAGAAAACCAAGAAAGCTTACAATGCTTACAACCAAGAAAGCTTACAACCAAGGAAGCTTACAATGCTTACAACCAAGAAAGCTTACAATGCTTACAACCAAGAAAGCTTACAATTCTTACAACCAAGAAAGTTGACAATGCTAACAACCAAGAAAGCTTACAATGCTTACAACCAAGAAAGCTTACAATGCTTACAACCAAGAAAGCTTACAATGCTTACAACCAAGAAAGCTTACAATGCTTACAACCAAGAAAGCTTACAATGTTACAACCAAGAAAGCTTACAATGCTTACAACCAAGAAAGCTTACAATGCTTACAACCAAGAAAGCTTACAATGCTTACAACCAAGAAAGTTGACAATGCTTACAACCAAGAAAGCTTACAATGCTTACAACCAAGAAAGCTTACAATGCTTACAACCAAGAAAGCTTACAATGCTTACAACCAGGAAAGCTTACAATGCTTACAACCAAGAAAGCTTACAATGCTTACAACCAAGAAATCTTACAATGCTTACAACCAAGAAAGCTTACAATGCTTACAACCAAGAAAGTTGACAATGCTTACAACCAAGAAAGTTTACAATGTTTACAACCAAGAAAGCTTACAATGCTTACAACCAAGAAAGCTTACAATGCTTACAACCAAGAAAGCTTACAATGCTTACAACAAAGAAAGCTTACAATGCTTACAACCAAGAAAGCTTGCAATGCTTACAACCAAAAAAGCTTACAATGCTTACAACCAAGAAAGCTTACAATGCTTACAACCAAGAAAGCTGACAATGCTTACAACCAAGAAAGCTTACAATGCTTACAACCAAGAAAGCTTACAATGCTTACAACCAATAAATTTGACAATGCTTACAACCAAGAAAGCTTACAATGCTTACAACCAAGAAAGCTTACAATGCTTACAACCAAGGAAGCTTACAATGCTTACAGACGGCGTGTCTTGCCCAAGAACAGCAACAACAACAAAAACACACCCACAAAAAACAAACATTTTCAATTACAAAATATGATTCTTGGACAAGATATGGAGAGCAAGTAGCAGATTTATGTGTAGCATTACCTAGACAATTTTACCGAAGCATTAAAGGCAATGATAGTGAGTAGAAAAATGCAATCCATCGATAATTATTAACAAAGTCCAAAGAACCACTCCCGAACAGCTAAGACATAAGAACAGATAGATAGAATACTTTAGCAAGTTGCTAAATCCGGGACAGTATCAACCAGCATAGAAGCTTAGAAATATTAAAATCAGAAGTCGAAGCCGCCCTGCGAGACAGCAAGAAAAATAAGACAGCAGGCATAGATGGTAACGAAATAGAAATTATACTAGCCTGCAGGACAGCTGCAGTGAATTGGCTGACCAGAATATTAAATGTGGCCTGGGTGTCGAGAAAGGTACCGACAGAATAGCAGAGACCGATCATCGTTCCTATCTGGATAAGTACGAGTGAGAGTGCGAAGCGAATAGGGGAACCTATCTTCCAGAGCACATAATCAAGATTTATGCAAAGATACTAGAAAGAAGAGCAAGATTAATACTGGAACCCCAACTATAAAATAATCAGTCCGGGTTCGGGAAAGAAAAGAGCTGCACTGGCGCGAAATTTACATTGAGACAAATATGCGAACAGTCTAAAGAATATGATGGAAGCAGCAACATTATATTTATAGATCAAGAAAAGGCGTTCGATAGAGTCAACAAAAGTAAATTATGGGAGATTCAGATCATGAACTGCAAGGTCCTCTCCTTAGCAACTTCAAAGTCTTATATCAGTAAGTGCAGTAATAACAACAGAAGGTATGTCAGAGTAGTTTCCCATTTCATCAGGCGTCAGGCAGGGTTGTGTCCTCTTACCACTCCTCTTTGTCACTTAAATGAATACAATCACCCAGTAGGCAAATACAGAACAGGAAAGTACCAACGAATTGCCCTTTGCTGACGAGCAATGTCTGATCCACTCCAATAGACAAAACCTAGAACGTCAGATTTGACTCACTTTGTTTAAACTGTCAAAAGTGCGATATGAATATCAATACATAAAAAAAAGAGGCAATGAATATAGGTAGGAAGTACACCCCACTTGATATTCATGTGAATGAAACACAAATAAAGCAGGTACAAGAATTTAGGTATTTGGGAACTGTTTTTAACTGAGGAATGCAGATTCGATAAAAGATTGGAACGAGTGGGTAGGCCAAACGCTGTCACCTACCAGCTATCTCCACTACTAAGACAGCCCAAGATTTCCCTCCAAGCAAAACAGAAGATGATACGAGAGGCGTTCAAATCAAACCGGGACTTTTTGTTCTAGTTCTACCTGAATGGGTTAAAGCGTGCTGGAACTACTATCATTAGTTCGGGGCACTAGTGTCCTAGTTCTTCCTGAATGGGTTAAAGCGTACTGGAACTACTACCATTAGTTAGGGGCACCTGTTTCCTATTTCTGCTATGTAACCCACTTGCAATAGGCCAGTCACGTGACAGATACATTAAATTGGCAGACAACACTGTTAGTGCTTGCATGGAACAGCGTGTTGTGATGAAGTTTCTTGTGAAAGAAGACATGAAACCTGCGGAAATTTACAGATGACTGCGATCACAATGCGATCAACTGCAGTAAGACGTTTAAATGGTGTAAAGTTTTTAGAGAAGGCCGTATACTTGTGAGTGATAATCTTGGCCGTGGTGGCTCTCAACCTACCAGTCATTCCTGTGGATATCCAGATTGAAGAACACCTTATTCTGGAAAATTGAGGCATAAACTGGACATTAGGCAAGTCTTTGTCTGAGTATGCTGAACACTATTATTCATGAACATTTGCGATTATATCGAAAAATTAAAGGTATACTGACTACTTGAGAAAAAACAAATTTTCGTAATGGAAAAAGTCCCGATTTGACTTGGAAGCCCATTGTAAATAGTATCCTCATCCCAACCCTGTGGTTTCAGAGAAGGGGATTGGATAAGGCTGAGGAAGGAAAGTTAGCCACCTGCGAAATGCGGTTTCTACGAAAGGTCACAAATATCATCAGAAGAGACGGAATAACAAATATGAGTATTCGGGAGATGGTTGAAACAATTCACTGTCGAGAATACATCGAGCAACAGAGAATAAATTGCTTTCGCCACATTGTGAAAATGCAACCAGACCAGATTGCTCATGCAACCTTCTACAGGAGAACATCAGGAAGAAGGACAAGAGGTAGACCGAGGAAAAGGTGGATAGACATCGTAAACGAGACCTGCCGTAAAGTGGGGATAAGTGTCATTCGGGCCACGAGAGAGGCGAAAGACAAATGTATACTACGACACTGGGCTACAACTTGGTAGAAGGTGAGACGACACTGGGCTACAACTTGGTAGAAGGTGAGACGACACTGGGCGTGCGACGGCAAAAGAAGAAGTAGAATTTATTGCTAATTTGATTAACAATTGGGTGGAAGCTGGGGCAGGAAAGGGATGGAACCCCATCGATGTCTTTGGTGACAGATGAAAGGGCAAACCTCTCATCTTACATCCTGTCTTGTTTGTTATTATGTTTTCTTAGTTGTTGTTTGCTATTATGTTTTCTTAGTTGTTGTTTGCTATTATGTTTTCTAAGTTGTTGTTTGATATTATGTTATTTAGTTGTGGTTTGTTCTTTGTCCCCGACGAGGTCCATGTGGCCGGAACGTAGGTGGAATCGTTTTGTTTTTGTCCCGGTGCGGTCACTGGATCATATCCTTATATGTTTTTATAGACTTTTGACCTTCAGTACCGCTGCATCTTCGCTCTATTTGTTTATATTTCCTTCTTTACTGTGAGTTAAATATGTTGTCAGCAGAACATTAACATGGTACTGGACAAACGTCAAACTTCTAAGAATTGAACGCCAAATATACTTTGCTGCAACCCTTAGCAAACAACTAAGTCTTTTACATTGGGCATGGGAAAAACAAAGCATTTGAGATGATTGACATCACGAGAAAAGGGGGGGGGTGGGGTTAGGGGGGAGGAAGGCGTAGACCTGCATGTGATATGCTCTCCCTGCAGGCAAAGACCTGCATGTGATATGCTTTCCCTGCAGGCCAAGACCTGCATGTGATATTCTCTCCCTGCAGACCAACACCTGTCTGTGATATGCTCTCCCTGCAGGCCAAGACCTGCATGTGATATGCTCTCCCTGCAGACCAGCACCTGCATGTGATATGCTCTCCCTGCAGGCCAAGACCTGCATGTGATATGCTCTCCATGGAGGCCAAGACCTGCATGTGATATGCTCTTCCTGCAGGCCAAGACCTGCATGTGATATGCTCTCCCTGCAGGCCAAGACCTACATGTGATATGCTCTCTATGCAGGCCAAGACCTGCATGTGATATGCTCTCCCTGCAGGCCAAGACCTGCATGTCATATGCTCTCCCTGCAGGCCAAGACCTGCATGTGATATGCTCTCTCTGCAGGCCAAGACCTGCATGTGATATCCTCTCTCTGCAGGCCAAGACCTGCATGTGATATGCTCTCCCTGCAGGCTAAGACCTGCATGGGATATGCTTTCCCTGCAGGCCAAGACCTGCATGTGATATGCTCTCCATGCAGGCCAAGACCTGCATGTGATATGCTCTCCCTGCAGGCCAAGACCTGCATGTGATGTGCTCTCCATGCAGGCCAAGACCTGCATGTGATTTGCTCTCCCTGTAGATCAAGACGATAATTAATTACAAATCGCGGAGGCAGTTGTTCTCCCAAAATTGTACTGTTGCTAACATGTTGTCCATTCGTGTTATAAGTTGACAATCGTATTTAAAATAATTTGACAAAATTCTAGATATTTTAAATTCAATGCATTTTGTGAAAATGGGAGTGTTCAAATATGAGGTCCTTCTTTTGATACCCTTGAACATTATGTCACACCCTCTCGCACTGAAAGAATAGGAACGGTGTTTTTATATAAAATGTAAGTGTACTGACTGGGAGAACCATATGAGGGAAAGGAAGTCTATACTTGAGCATTGTAAGCTGCATTTAAGAGTTCAACAAGGAGACTTAATAATGTTGGAATGCTTATTGTATTATATATTTTACCATTGGTCACATATCATATTATGTAATCTAATATTTATATCGATTTTCAAATACATCGTGTGCCAAACTTTATGACCATAATTTGATAACTAGGAAACATCACTGAGTGAATATAATATGAAACAGGCATTCAGATGTTTCACCAATTAATTGTAAAGAAAGCAGAATGTATTGCGATTCCATGATGTAATCAATAGCGCATTACAACATATACAACATGAAGGGGGGATGGGGGGGGGGGGGATCCTCGCAGATTTGTCAAGTTTACACATTTTTTCTGAGACATATTTAATATGTAGTCAGCTATTTCTATTATGTATTGAAATGACCTCTAATGGGCAAGACAAACCTATTCATGGACTGTGTAGAAAGGAGAAAATGATTTTTTGTTTTCTATGCCTGCTTCTTATCGTGGGTCGTTAAACTTAGGGATGAAAGAACTCCACAACAGGAAATAAGGAAGGTAATGAAAGGTCTGAATACAGCTGAAATGTTTCCACTTGACCGATGACTGGTTTACCTGGTTAAAATGGTATTGCTATCACAAACAGCTGAAGAATACAAATACATGTCAGTGAATTTGATCAGATGTTTGCATCGCGATTAGTACAACATTTCAACTGAAAACAAAAACAAACTAATTATATTTTAATGAGGTACCACCTATTCAATAAACTGAGGATAGGTGGTACTGACGAATGCACTTGTGGTACAGGGAAAATGACCGCTGAATATCTGCTGCAAAATTGCCCGACGTACGAGGATCAGAGAAAGCACATGTGGTCATCACCAGTGGCAACACTAGACAAGCTCTATGGCAGTGTCGACAGCCTCATGAGGACAGCTGCTTTCTTCGAACAAATTCAAGTTGACGTCTGACAGCGTACGAAGAAGAAGAAAAAGAAAAAAGTAATTATCTTTTAAAATAAATGTTTTAGAAAATTATTGAATATACCCTGGGACCAGCTCATAACTAATGACTCGATAAGAACAGAGACCAACTATATGTGTCGAGCATCATCGGGAAAAAAACCATGGACATACATCGGACATGTCCTTAGAATGAACAACAACCGTCCTCCATTGCAAGCACTCAAATGGACACCAAGGGGCGTTCGAAGAAAAGGGAGATCCAAGGAAAAAGAAGAACAATCACCCGAGATGGCTCAACCATGGCCAACTGTAATAGAAAGTAGGTCATGGCTCAACTGTGGGCCTCAGCACCATACAGTCTAAAAACAGTGGCGTCACACCGTTCCAGTTGGAGATAATCTGTGTATGCCTTATGTGCCGTATTTTTCGCGCAGAGAAAATGGATACATAGAATGACTGCGCCGTTTGTAATAAACGTCCACATCCAACTCTTTCTAATTTCGCTATGTTATAACTCCAACTCTTTCTAATTTCTCTGTGTTATAACTCCAACCCCCTCAACGAACCAACCATACTACGTCATATCCTGAACGAAATTGTCCACAGTATTTTATCACATAGATGTTTTCGTGCTCGCATTGGCCTGTTCAGCCACTGGCGCACCCACACCCAACAGGGAAATCTTTGACAAGGATGATGTCGGCGGTCCTCATTGACAACGATGGACAGCTATTATTATTTTATCACATCCAATGAATGCCACATTCACAGCGGAATTGATTAAAAAATGTTTCATTCTCATCCCACAATGACCAAATAAAAGAAACTAACACAACGAATACTTACGGCTATCTGTGGATATAACTGTGTACGAGAGGTACGAGAAGTTACTTTCTCGGATCGGATCAACTGACTGCTGTAGGCTCTACATTTTGCCAGTGCTAGTAGCATTGGGTGATTTCAGGGTGGACGACCTCACATACACGCTGGTTTTCATAACGTCAAATAAAACTGTTAATAAAATCACTGCCAGATCTAGCTAGCTTTCTAGTGCCAATGATGCTAATCGTGTATGAAGGTCATTGTGTTTGAAAATACAGTTAAAAACAATTAGCCACTAAAGAGGTATTTGCCCTAAGCTGGTTAATCTCTGAAGCCAAATTCCAACGGTAAGTGCTCGTAACAATAGCTTCTGTTAATGAACTTGAAACTTGGCTCAGAGCGGACAATATGTTGCCTGGTTATGAAATCGTGGACAATAATTGGCTGCTTACGTTCAATCGTACACACTTGGCGGATAAGTTACGTCTTACGCCTGCCAACTACAGCATCAGAAGAAATGCTGACACCTTCAGATTGTACGACTATACATTGTTTTGTTCTGTACTTAAGAATCGACTTCACTGCACTCCCAGCATACCTATAGGCAATTAGTATCTATCAGTAAATGGCGAAGGGTGTGAATACTGGTGGTTAATGAAGCATGTTGGCTGTACACACTATTATCCGTCCTGTTTTGCAATCCAGTAACCCCAAACATATTTCGATATGAAGGGTCTGATGTCTGAAAAATTGCTGATAGCTTCAGAATGTTGCTCATACCATATCTAGTGCACCCGTACAGGTATGATGCCTGAACAGCTGACATTAACGTACGCGTTTTCCAACCCCTATGTACCTTCCCAAGAAAGGATTTGGAGTCTGAAGAACGTCTGCTACAGACCAACGAAAGAGATTTGGAATAATGCTGGGACATTTGCATACGATGCTTTTGAGGGCTTCCAGTCCAGGTAGGAAAGAGTTGCAGTCGTTCTACGACTAGGGGATATATTTAAACAGGGTGGTTGTGGGATCCTGGTGCACTGTTTGAAGCAGTTTGGAATCAATCCATGAATGGATGGTGAGTTGGGTATCACCTGCCATGATATAGAGAACCGATATAATCTTGGACATCATAGCCGAAAATGCACAGGACTATGGCACGGTGCAATACCATTACTGTTACTGTTCACTATCTACGCAATGAAAGTGGCCAACATTCAATCCACAGGGCCAGTGCGAACACTAGCGTTTGCAGATAACATACTGACGTACAGGGCTGGCTCAGTGAGCCAAAGACATCTAGTAGACCTTGAAGACAATCTCACAATGGTGGACTGATTCAAGCTCCAAGATCAATATTAACAACACCTACATGATGTATTGTTCCTTTAGCAACTATATAAGGACGGCTGACTCCCATAATGTTACCTTTTATGGGTGTGACTTTGACGTGGGTGACAGATTAATATAACTTGGGGTAACCGTTCATCGAAGCTTTTCATTTAGATACCACGCCGACCAGATCATACAGAGATACATCCGAGACCTGGGACACTTAAGACCATGGAACAACAGATCATTTTAGTCCTATGCCAACATTTGATATTGTCATCTGTTGATTATGAACTGGGACTCCTCACACTATTACGATTACAGCGTTAGAACGTATCCAGAATGAAGGCATGCGACTGGTTCTTGGATGCACTAAAGACACCCCATTCTTGACTGTGCTCTACATGCAGGGACTTTTGTCTGTAACATCCAGATATGAATTTGCATAGGCCAAAATCTAAATAGAATATGTAGTCTGTCTCATTCATTGATTCAGAGCCGTTAGCCGAGTTTTCTGAAGGGATGTAATGTCTACAACGAGTATTTTCAATTAATAATGCGCGATTTCTGACATCGCTTGTATCATGCAGGATATCGGACGTTTCAGTCAGTGTGATACAGACATTCCATCATCCCATGTGCACGAGTTGAGTTTTGATTGACTCCAGAGAGTAAAGATGGAAGACCTCTCCAGGTGAAAAGCCTGGACATTTTGTCTGTGTCATCAGGAACTTTGTGGCGAGTCCGCTATCACGACGTCCAAAACTCCAAAATTAGGCAAAGCACATTTTCTCTGCGTCTCGGAAGCCTGGAGTTTCTCAGCAATGGAGGCGTCTCTGATGGTGGTTCCAAGCCATGCCTTGCGGTCTTGTGCGAGGCCAGAGTATGAGTTTGCATCGATATTGAAGCGTGTCAGAGATATTTTGAGGGAGTCTTTAGAACGCTTCTTTTGGCTCCCGACCAGGCGCAGGCCCTCTTTTGGCCACCTACCAAGCGCAGGCCATCTTTCAGCTCACCATATATTAGTTGTTTGGGGAAGCGGTTGTCTGGCATGTGCACGACGTGGCCTGCTCACTTAATCGGGGTTTCTGCAACGGTGTGTGGATGCTCGCCATCTTTGCTTTCATGAGGATCTCGGTGTCTGGTACCCTATCTGTATTTTGAACATTCTACGGAGGAAGCGTGTATGGAAGTGATTTATTTTCCTAGCATGCCTGTACACAGTCCACTGACATACAAACGGGTGGTGAACACTACGGCTTGGTAGACTGAGTTTCGTATCAAGGCTAAGATCCATCTGATCCAAAACACTGTGTCGCAGCCTCCCAAAAGGCAGCACTGACCTTGAATGTTCTGTTGCTGATTTAAGATTCAATAGTAGTTTTCCTGGAAAAAGTGCTGCTAAGATAAGTGAAGCTGTCTACTGATTTGAGGCGCTTGTTCTTGATACCGATATATGGGTATATATGAGGAGGTTAAGTTGTATTTTGTGTGCCTTCTCTATAGCCGATGTTGTTGTCATTTCGTGTTTCTTCAGTGTATCACTGATACTAATATATTCATCTTTTATGTGGTCTGCCTCTTGCTCTGCAAGCTTGATGCCTGGTATTGTAGATATGAGCAGCTGGTAACTTTGGTTGCATTCTTGGCAGGTGTCCGAGCCATTTTATTCTCTGCTTTTCAATGTATTCCCTGCACGGTATTGCACCCACCGTCTGTCTGATTATTTCGTTGCTTAACCTGTCCAGCCTTGTGATCCCGACAGCCTTTCTCAAACGCCTCATTTCGTATACACCATGAGAAGGTCCATGTCTGACAATGGTAGCAGAGAATTGGTATAACAATACTATTTATCAGCTGTATCTTTGGGATGTGTTTGTGTCTTAGTAATGGTGAGAGCTGATAGGAAACCGCATTAGCTTTATGTGTTCTTGATCCCACCTCTCTATCTTAGCCTTTCATCTTGTGTAAACACGCTGCCCAGGTATTTGAATTCACTACTAGTTTAAGCTTTGTACTTTTTATCTATATATTTAGTGTTTTCCCTCTTCTGCTGATTTACATTGCCTCCGTCTTTGCTGTACTAATCCTTACGTTATATTTTAAGTAGGCATTGTCAAGGGAATTCAAATGTTCTTGTAGGCTTTGTTCATCGGAATGAAAAACACTCTGATCATCTGCAATGAATAGCCTATCGTCGCCTACTTTAATTTGATTTCATTCGTCAGCAAAGAGTACTTCCTGTTTTGAGTTAAGTTCAGTGCTTCCTGTGTTATTTCTAGTTCCCGTTTTGCTATTTGTTTGATTTCTACTAGTATACTTCAAAATAAGTGTTGAACAGCAGTGGGGAATGTTCAAGGACGTGTCGTACTCCTGTAGTTATTTAAAAGGCATCAGCAATTCAATCAGTTGTTGTTATTCAATTTCTATTCATATGGCGTAGCGCTCGGCACGGAAAACACATTGCCCTTGTATTCGGTAGGCCTGTTAGATTGCATAGAACCGCGTAACCCTGTAGGTCAACGAGAGGTCGCTAGGGGTAACGCGAGAGACCACAATTGAAAGCACAATAAAATCGTTGCGTATGGTTGTTGTTAACTTTGTACATTGGTCAATGTTCACAAGACTTCACATAATCGAGCTTATTGTCCATGGTAAGGTCTAGGTTTTGGAGGCTGTTGATATGTGGTGCGTATGCGATGGGTTATATGAAAGGAATGACGTGAAGGCTTAATATCGTCCGTCAGTCTGTCCCATCCTAGCTACCTCAACCCTCCTTACGGACCGACGACGGAAACGTTAATGTCGCCAGACCCTTCCATCCGAGTTTCACACCCAACCTTCTCTTACAGCCGCCGACTTACTGAAGAAAACTAACCAACCCGAGCTTCCAAAAAAGTGCCATTTTCACGCTAATATAGACATTTTACGCACCTAAACACAACTGGGGATTTTATCCTCCTTATTTTAACTATTGTTCCAGTATTTGCATAATGATTCTTCTGTGATAAACATCTGACAAATATGGCAATGGCTTCAGCAACATTTAAAGACTAGTAGCTACAAATCAGTCATTTAGAAAATAAAGGCGATGGCTACATCAAATGGCTACTGAACGAGACGGTCAACCGAAGCAACGTCATTCACTACAAAATACAAAAGAACATCAAGTGACAAGAGATTGTAGCAACAAAAACTGTTCAACTTAGAGAGCGAAGGAAGCAAACTTTGAAAACTAGTTACAGCCAAGAACAACGGATCATATACATAACAAATTATAATCAGGCACCGAGACAATATTCTCATTGGGAAATAACTAGCAGCTACTTACGGATCACTTTCTTGGTGCAAACAAACCACATTAAAGACAACACCAAAGTCATAATCCATGAAGACATGACCTAAAACTATCATTGTTATAGCACAACAGCACACGAGGGTAAATTTTCGTGAAATTGCTGTTACAATGGGATCACTAACAAAAAAAGAAATAATCAGGATAAGATGAGATAGCAAATTAAATGTTCTGGATAAAACAGAAGCTCCTGGCTGTTCTAAATAGCAGATCGAAAAGTAGGGAGACGGGCCATCTTGCTTCAAATTCTGAAGTCGATAAATAATTAATAAACTCAGATGCATACAGACTTTTCCGTTTACTAACTGCTGTGTGAAAACTAATAGAACGTATATCAAATACCAGACTGACTTGCAATCTGAAAGAATAACACTTTCTAATTCTACTACAATCAGGGTCAAACCAGCAACGATTCAATGACGATCAGGCACATTGCCCGGAAAATTAAAAATCCAGTCCAAAAAGAAAAGAAAACACACACTGGTGGTTTGCGTGAATGTAGCTCTGAACGTCAAACTGCGAAGTCAAGTTTGCGGGAAAATGTATAAATAGATCAGGCACGTCAGTTCTCGAGAACAAAAGGGCTAGAGGTCAAATTTAAGGACATACTAACAGGAAGATTACATTAGAGCGTGTAGTACTCCAAGGGAGAGTATCATTGCTTCATGCTTATATTAAGAATATAAAATTAAATTCCCAAAAATGAACACAACTCGGTTTTTGCAGATTATTGAACCTTACGTGTTTATAAATACACCCGCAAGCACTCAGAGAAGGAAGAGAGTGACAGAATATTGAGGGTTTGGAGAAAGCTACATCAACCTGATATATCTATGACTTACGAAAATACCAAGATTTTTACCAGGTGGAAAGCTACGACAACCCGCCACTCAACGTTGTTTTAGGACGCATACAATTGTAATCCTACTCATTGGGGGCATTCAATAACAACAACAACAACAACAACCAGGTGGGGATAACAGAGGAAGTGGGAAGCAGAACGTCCAGGCTTAACAACCAACAACGACACAAATGACGAGCTCAACAGAGACTTCCAAGTTGCAATCTTAGACTTCGACAGGTCACATCAGATTGAAACACCATTTATTCATTAATCAAGGACAAGGACAAGAATAGTACCACTGTCCCACAGAGAGCATGTCGTAAGAGGCGACTAACTGTGTTGCATGGCATAACACCGGCCATGGTTAGGTGATTTGTTTAGAGCAGCATAGATGTCGCCTAACAGGTCGCGGATCTACTTGGCACTAGTGTTTGAGTCTATTAAGATGGACTCACATCTGTTAACCACCTTCCGTAATCGCTTGTCAGAACACAGCGGAGTATTAAGCTGCTCGAGCCTAGCCCGCTAAGCAGGAAACCTTTCTCCCGGCTACATCCAGCTCAAACCAGAGTTGGGACCTGCACAGGGGCATGTGCCCCTCTAGTAGTACAGGTCGACTAAGAAAAATATTAGTCCTGCTAAGCTTTGTAGCCTATTTAGACATGTGGCCTGTCTTATCGAGACTGTCTACCAGCTCATCAAACAGGCCAAAGACTTCAAGGACAGGAAATTACTTTCTCATCATGGCATCACCCCCTAGGCCGTCCACGCATCACCTGGATAGGTCAAATCGAAAAAGTGTGCAGCCTGGGACTGATCGTGTTCACGGACGTTTGACGCAAAGGGCGCTTGATGCCTAATCGGGTTAGCTACTCTCTCATCTTTTGATCTAATTACTTTAATGAACTTTAATACACTTTAATGAAAGTAGGATGATCATTTTGCATACCCATGTTAGTTGTTTCCTGTAAATCTTCCGTTATTCTTCTTTTGCAAACGTGATTACTTGTTAGATATTTCGTCTTTCTGTTTGATAATTAATACAATGTTTTTGTGTGTTGTCGAATTTCTTTATAGCGTAGATTAACTCCTTAACGTTTGCAATTTGACCATGTTTTTGTTTGGTTCATATGTTTTGTTATTATTTAAGATTCTTTGTTCCACATTTCTTGTTTCGTGTATGCATCATAGATGTTTAAAATGTGGTTCATTCACTGTTTATGTTTTTGATTTTTCTATTCAGCACCTTAAAAATATTATGCCATTATGCGGCATATTTATTTTCAAATACCATCAATTAATCAATCGTTTACATTTGTGATGATTAATGATTTGTGTTTTCGGACTTTTCCTGTTTAGTTTAGTATTAGTTTAGTCGAAGAATCAACGTCATTGCACAAGCTTTAACCCATTAGTGATCTGTTCTTCCTCATATTTGTTTGAAAATCTTAGCACAATGCCCGAACCCAGTAGCACCGGCGAGAATCACGTAATTGATTGAGAAGATTTTTAACATAATTTTGAATTGAAAACTAATCGTTTCCTCTGTGATGCTCACTTACTCATCGTTGATCAACTGATGAAGCAGCCGCAAGAAACAATTAATTGTAATGTAGTAAGTGTATTTGCAACACAAATCATAATCATAAATACAAGCTTGCAACAAGCAGATGACATTTGGGAATCACGAACCACGTACACTGTAACTCAAACACACACTAACACACACACTAACACACAAACACACACACACTAACACACACACACGTAGTGGCCAAGTGGTTGTCTGATCAGTTTATAATCCAAACTTACCAGGTTCGAATCACGTAGTGCTCGGTTTTGCAGACTGAAGTTGTCGAGTTTTTTTCATGGTATAACTGCATCTTCCAGTTGATCCAGCTGTAAATGAGTAACTGTCGAAGGCATGGGGAAATATCGAAGTCGCCTTTGGGTCTACGGAATTCGTGCTCTGTCGTCGGCACTTTCGGCAATGAAAGGAACTGAGCACAAATGGGTGTGGCCAGGTACTAATTAATTCGGTTCTAGGAACCATTTTCAAAGAAGAAATATCACATGGCATACAGGATGTAAAGTATGTGTATAGTTATAGTGATCATGCACAGCGTAAGACAATCTTCGCTTAGACATGTCAAGATTTCTAGTGCGGACTCTCGCAACAAGAATGTAGAATTCCAGTGACATTTGGTAGGAATTACAAGCAGACAGACAGACAGACAGACAGAACTAACTTTAATCCATTCATAAAGACTGGGGACTAGTTTGAATATCAATTTATCGGAAACTAGTCAACAGAAAATGATGGTCATTTGGGACCGCTATGTATGTTAAAAAGCATAAGCATTTGTAAAACCCATCGGAAGAACTTTTGCATATATATTTTACATATCTCCATACGGTATGGAGATAAACGCTGGAAAGACAAAATTAATTACCAACAACGCCGAGGGCTTCAACAGCAGGATCAAAGCTAATGGTCAGGAACTCGAAGTGGTTGGCCGTTTTAAATATCTGGAGTCGATTGTCAATGATGAAGGATCAAAATGTGAGGTGTTGGCCAGAATAGCACAGACAATTGCGGCGCTTCCACTGCTTAACAAAATCTGGCAAGATAATCGGTTAACACTATGCACGAAAATCAGATTAATGCGTACACTGGTCCTGTCAATATTCCTCTATGCTTGTGAGACATGGACAGTTATAGATGACCTTGAGCGAAGGATACAGGCCTTGGACATGCTATGTTTCCGAAGACTTTTAAACGTCACGTACAAAGATCGAGTTACAAATGTGGAAATACGAGATAGAATTACAACAGAAATAGGGCCTTTTGAAGACCTCTTGGCAACTGTCAAAAGAAGGAAACTCGCTTGGTACGGTCACATATCGAGATCAAATTGTCTTGCAAATACGATCCTGCACGGAAAGGTGCAAGACAGACGACGAAGAGGCCGTCCCAAACAGAGGTGGGAGGACAACATAAAAGAATGGACCAATCTCCGACCAGAAGAGTCACAGGCAGCGGCCGCTGACAGAGAAGGGTGGCGTGGGTTGTGAGGATGTCTTTATGTGTGTCCCAACGACCTCACCGGTTACTGTATGACCTGACTTGACCCTAAATATTGTTGTTGATGGATGTTAGGTAACAAAATTAACAGTAATTGCAACACAAATGTATTGCAAATGACATATGTGTATCTTCATTAATGTAGTTGTGGGACATGTAAACGTAGGTTTCAAAAACCATTTATAACTTTCACATGCACCTGGGAGGTTTGGTGACCGTTTCCATTGTGTCAATCATTTCTAACTGACAGGACAAATAAGTCCCGGAGCCTGCGTTTGATACTCAGCTTATACGGGTGGATATTTGGTCCCCTAGCCAGCGTTTGTCACTCAGCTTATACCGGTGGATATTTGGTCCCATAGCCTGCGTTTGACACTCAGCTTATAACGGTGGATATTCAGTCCCCAAATTTGCGTTTGTCACTCAGCGCGTTGCCCGTCTTTGATCACTCGGAGGTGCAGTTTGGTGTTTTCCTTCGACTTTGCGTCGCAGACCACGTTGCGTTTGATCAAAGCTACACATTCCAAACTCTCTGGTACTTCTAGAAGACATGCAGTCATCAGCAATTCATGTTAAATGATACAGCAACACTGTTTCGGCACTGTCAACTTACAGGTATCATTTGTTTTATATGACAGTGTTTCCGGAAGAAGCCGCTACATGCAGATTTTTTCTACCTTTATCAGTTTCGGACGAGACTATTAGACTGATGACTGTTACCGGCTGTATGAATTGTAAACAATCAGTTTCGGACGAGACTATTAGACTGATGACTGTTACCGGCTGTACTGTATGAATTGTAAACAATCTGTTTCGGACGAGACTATTAGACTGATAACTGTTACCGGCTGTATGAATTGTAAACAATCAGTTTCGGACGAGACTATTAGACTGATGACTGTTACCGGCTGTACTGTATGAATTGTAAACAATCTGTTTCGGACGAGACTATTAGACTGATGACTGTTACCGGCTGTATGAATTGTAAACAATCAGTTTCGGACGAGACTGATGACTGTTACCGGCTGTACTGTATGAATTGTAAACAATCTGTTTCGGACGAGACTATTAGACTGATGACTGTTACCGGCTGTATGAATTGTAAACAATCAGTTTCGGACGAGACTATTAATCTGATGACTGTTACCGGCTGTACTGTATGAATTGTAAACAATCTGTTTCGGACGAGACTATTAGACTGATGACTGTTACCGGCTGTATGAATTGTAAACAATCAGTTTCGGACGAGACTATTAATCTGATGACTGTTACCGGCTGTACTGTATGAATTGTAAACAATCGGTTTCGGACGAGACTATTAGACTGATGACTGTTACCGGCTGTATGAATTGTAAACAATCAGTTTCGGACGAGACTATTAATCTGATGACTGTTACCGGCTGTACTGTATGAATTGTAAACAATCTGTTTCGGACGAGACTATTAGACTGATGACTGTTACCGGCTGTATGAATTGTAAACAATCAGTTTCGGACGAGACTGATGACTGTTACCGGCTGTACTGTATGAATTGTAAACAATCTGTTTCGGACGAGACTATTAGACTGATGACTGTTACCGGCTGTATGAATTGTAAACAATCAGTTTCGGACGAGACTATTAATCTGATGACTGTTACCGGCTGTACTGTATGAATTGTAAACAATCTGTTTCGGACGAGACTATTAGACTGATGACTGTTACCGGCTGTATGAATTGTAAACAATCAGTTTCGGACGAGACTATTAATCTGATGACTGTTACCGGCTGTACTGTATGAATTGTAAACAATCGGTTTCGGACGAGACTATTAGACTGATGACTGTTACCGGCTGTATGAATTGTAAACAATCAGTTTCGGACGAGACTATTAATCTGATGACTGTTACCGGCTGTACTGTATGAATTGTAAACAATCGGTTTCGGACGAGACTATTAGACTGATGACTGTTACCGGCTGTACTGTATGAATTGTAAACAATCTGTTTCGGGCGAGTCTGTTAGACTGATGACTGCTACCGGCTGTATGAATTGTAAACCATTATTTTCCCAATATTTATGTTCGTCTTTCAAGGCATGATCTTCCCATGTAATCCCGTATTCTTTATGTATATCGATAGGGAATCATGTGTGAGTGTTTTCACATCGCCTATTTTAAATGTTGTCTTTTGAGAGGCCAACTGGCCATTGACTTTAGTCCACACATCTCTATAAGATTGAAATGATAATAATAAGATGGAAGTCTCAAACAGATATGACCATGTTCGTGTAGTGTATTATCGATCTTAAATATCTTATTCTTGTTTGCATTTCTCACAAGAGTTAGTAGCTCTGTTTTTAAGCACATTTCACTAATATCAATATTCTCCTTGCTTCCTCTAAGCTTTATATCAGTTTTAGAAGTTGAGGAAATAGAAACATTATCTTCAAGCGCCAGTACATTAAGGATGGCATCACCGTTTTCTCAATCCAATTTTGGAAAGTTTGTCTATTGATTTCCTTATGGCAGTCACGGTTATCGGTAGATTTGGACTGGAAAACCAGTTCCACATTCTCCAGTAAACCATTTCCCCTGCAGCCTGCATGGACTATTACCAGTCGTTGCTCTTTACTATATGGCCCTAACTATTTGATACTTCTATCCACTGACTACCTCTCTCTTTCATTGGTATGTTGCTTGTCTCATCAAGAAACACTATACCGCCATCTGCATCCCGTATTTCTACTAACTCTCGTCAACACCAGCTTCTTGAAACAATAAGGTCAGTTTTCTCACATTTTTACCTATTGCATACTTCCGAAATCTTTCAGCAGCTCCACGTACAGTCTTCCACAATGTGAATGTACATATAGAGACGCAAATTCTATTGTTTCTTCTCAGTGAATCTTTCAACTTGCATAGTATCACAGATTCTTTTGTTACAAACATTTGACACATCTCTCGTATAACGACCTCTTTGTCAAATCATTCGAATTTCCTTTACCTTCCCAACACTATTGTACATCTTGAGACTGGACTGTCTTGCATTTTAACCATAAAAAAAGGTTGTTTTTTGTTTAATATCCAGGGCGTACATGGTCCTTTTGCTCGGATTTGATAGCTAATGAAAAACGACTGCCTCGCTCAGCTGCCTTTGAGAAATATGTGTTTCAGTGCAACTTCTTTCAATGTAATACATTTAATTTTTAGAGACATCGCTTCAGCTTCATCTTGTAATAATAATAATAATAATAATAATAATAATAATAATAATAATAATAATAATAATAATAATAATGGTAATAATAATAATAATAATAATAATAATTCGTCCATCGTTGTCGATGAGGACCACTAACATCATCACGTGTCATAATGAAACCTTGAGTCTAAGTGTGCGCTCATTGCTGAACAAACCAATTCGAGCTTGAAAAAGTATGTGATACAACTGGCAAACATAGTCTGCAGTTGTCTCTTATATGTTCTCTGCTCTAGACTTCCTGGTTGCACGACTATTCTAAACTGCCTGGATAAGGAAACCCTTGCTGAGTTCAACGCCGTCTATGACCACACTGTTCCACGTTGAGCGATTTTTGAGCTAGGTTATCTCATGTGTTACTGTCTGACAGCACTTGAGGGACTCCTTCAGACTCTCACTGAAACGCTTTTTAGGACGTCCTTGTGATCGCTCTCCTTCACTCAGTTCGCTGTACAGGAACCTCTTTGGAAGCCTTTCATTTGACATTCCGAGAAGGTGGTCAGCCCATCTCAATTGTGATTTTTGCAAAACTGCATGAATACTTTGCATGTTGGCTGTGGACAGCAGTTCAGTATCTGTGATATGATCCTGCCAGCATTTATTATGTATGCGTCTCAGGCAGTTCATGTGAAAATGAGTTAACTTCCATGGCGTCACTGGCGTAGACAGTCCAGCTCTCACACGCATAGAACAGGGTGGGGACAATGGCGACATGGTAGACCTTCAGCTGAATCATTGTGCTAATTCCTCGATGTTCCCATACTGTTGAGCAGATTCGACCAAAAGTTGTGCTGGCCTTTGCTATTCTATTGGCCAGCTCATCAGCAATAGTCACTGATCTCGACAGCGTGCTTCCGGGGTAGACACATTTTTCAATCGCTTCTAATTTCTGTCCACTCACTGGCTGTTTAAACGATGTGCCTAGTGCTGGTTGATACATGACTTCTGTTTTCGTTGTGCTATTTGACAAGCCAAAGTTGTCACAAGCAGCAGAGAACTGATCCAAACCCTCCTGCATATTCTGTTCTGAGCTATTGTTTAGATCACAGCCATCAGCAAACAAGAGTGTCACGCACCACCTTGGTCTTCGCCTTCAGTCTGAGAAAATTGAATAGACCACCATCCATGCGGTACTTTATTGGTATGCCACACTTGGCATTTTCAAAGGCGTCAACATGGCTGAAAACACCAAACTGAGCAGTGTACACATCCTTGTTTCACACCTTTGTTGACCTCAAATGGTAGAGAGGTCCCGCCGCTGTCAAGTACATGTGCGCGCGGAAAGATCCTTGTGCATGTACTGCTCAATCGCCTGAATAAACATCTTGAGCTAGGCCATCACCTTCTGGAAAGTCAGTGTAGATTTATAACTGGTCGAGATGTTGTAAGCGTCAGGTACAGGAGAGTTTTGTAAATGTGGTGAAACAGCTCCACGAGGGCACCTGTACTTGACAGCGGCGAGATCTCTCCACCATTTGAGGTCAACAACGGTGTGAAACAGCTCCACGAGGGCACCTGTACTTGACAGCGGCGAGATCTCTCCACCATTTGAGGTCAACAACGGTGTGAAACAGGGATGTGTACTTGCCCCGACACTGTTCAGTATGATCTTGTCAGCCATGTTGACGGACGCCTTTAAAAATACCAAGTGTGGCATTACCCAGTTAAATTCCACGGTGATTGTCACACTCCTGGAGATTGCTTTTTTTCTTGTAGATATGTAATATCAACGCATCCTTCATTTCGTGTAGGACTACTCCTTCAGCACACATAGAGCAGAACCATTTAGTGCGCGTTCTGGTGAGGAATGTTTTCGTTGCTTTATATACCTCTGCTAGTATTGCGTTAGCTCCAGGGTTTTTTCAAGAGAAACATATTACGGCCATGTCTATTTAATCTACTGGGGGCATGCGTTGGATGGCCTCTTCATTTATGGATGATGGACTGTTAAAAACGTTTAAAACGCCCACCTGACAAGGATCTGAGCTTTCTATGTTATCATCAATCCATCGGCGTTGCAAACTGGAGAGTTACCAGAAGGCTGTGGACCATAAAGTGATTTCAGCGCCCTTCGGGGTCATGTCACGCAGCAAACCCCTCTATCTCGTCTGCCCTGCTGCTTAGTCAGGAATCTTGTATCTCCCTCAGCCTCTTCTTGACTATTCTTCGACTATCACGCGGATGTCATTTTGACATTATTTCGGTCCCGACGTGTGACAATAATGTAGTCCATAAGATGTCAGTGATGGAACCTGAGATGCATCCACGTTGTCTTTTTTCTAGTTGGAATTCGGAAGATGGTATTGATAATGATAAGTTTATTTGCTGCACATGTCTTCAGTAAGAGTAAGCCGTTGTCCGTAAGTTTATCTACGCCATTTCGACCAATGATGTCATCCCAAAGCAGAACAGTCTGTGCTAACTGGCGTTTAACATTTTCTAACAGAATATTGTTGTCAAATTGTGGGACCGCAGCGATGAGTGACTCGCGATCTTCAGAACCTATCTTTGGCTGAGTCTAGATTTGTCAGAATTGGTGCGTAGGCACATATGATTGTAGTCTGACGTTCTCCTGTCAGAGAAAGCCACATTATCATGAGGTAATACTAGGGCTAACAGGCCAGAACGGAGGACTGCGCTGGTCGCGAGGGAACCGGCTAGATATAATATCAGCATAGCCGCCCTTAGAGAGACGTGTTTGGCGGAGGAGGGATAACTCTCAGAGGATGATTCTGGCTACACTTACTTCTGGAGCGGCCGCATCAATCAGTAGCGACGTGAGGCTGGTGTTGGATTTGCCATAAATCTCACAATAGTACAGAATATGAAAAGTTTATCTACGGAACAGAATCATGTAAATATAGAGAACATGTCTCTGTTGTTGACACTTACAAATGACAATTATGCTGCAACTTTGTTCATTGAGTGCTAATTGGTGCGATAGAATATAATAGTCACCCTGAGAATTGTGGTTTTGGCCTTGAACTGTTTCAGATTGAATAGTCCGCCATCAGTGCAATAGTGAAGCTCAGCTCAAAGTCGCTATAAGCATTCCACAGCATGACAGAACACATCGTACTGAAAATAGCCGAAACCAGCACACATCCCTGCTTCACACCTATAGTGACGGTAAAGGGGACAGAGTAGTTTTCCTGATCAATAACTCGGGCATGCACGCAATCATGAAATTGTCGAACCATTGCAACTAATGTTGCTGGGCACCGAAACTTGGCCATAACTCTCCCCAGACCGTTACAATTTATGGTATCAAAGGACTAAGTGAGGTCCACAAACGACGAATAGAGAGAAACATTCTGTTCTTGACATGGCTTTTTCTAAAGCCACATTGAGTCTCAGGCAGTAACCCCTGCTTCAGGTGAAGATTAAGTCTGCGAAGGAGTATTTTTGCAAGCACCTTTCCTCTGATCCACAGCAGAGATATCCCTCTGAGGTTGTCTCATATTTGTTTAATACTTTTACGCTTATGTATATGAACAATCGACGCATTTTGGATTCATTGTGGGATGTTTTTTTGTCCACATTTCGCCAAAACAAATGAGTAAGCTTCTCAACCATCTTTTGTTCGCCAGCTTTGTAGGTCTCTGCTGGGACAGGGTCAGTTCCTAGAGCTTTGTCGTTTAAGAGCAGGTCAATCGAGATTCCAGTTTCCTGTTCCGTCGGAGGATCACCCATGCTCTCATTCATTTTTAATTGCGGTAGATTATCAATTGCCTCCTCGTTAACAGAAGAGGGTCTATTAAGGACATTAGCAAAATGTTCAGATCATCTTACTAATGATTACAGAATTGTCATCTCTGCTTAATAGCGGTGTCAGACCAGATCTATATAAACCGTAAACTGGGATCAAGATGCTGAACAGCGCATGAACTGCAGTGGTCAGCGACCCATAGCTGACTGCTAGCGTCAGGGCCAGCGAACCAGAGCTGCCAAGACCCTCTACACCACTACGTGGTGATCCTGGATAACAGGCTGCAAAAGGCAGACTGGATGAGGAGAAGGCATGGAAGAGGGAATGCTAACCCGGTACCCAAAAAATGCTTGCTGATGTCGGATGTGTTGGACCGAAAGGTGCAAATATCGCAGTCAAGCTGTAAACAACGACACATCGCATTCCGTTCTCTGGACTACATTCTATCCACCCTTTTATATGCGCGTGGGACCTGGACTGTCTATAGTCGTCATGTCGAGAAATTAAACCACTTCCACATGCACTGCTTGCGGAAACGTCTGAGGATTAGATGGCAGAACATGGTGCCAAATACAGATGTGCTGGCGCGATCGGGCATGTACAGTACACCCACCATATGTGCAGCACAGCTGAAATGGGCTGGCTATGTGGTACGCATGTCGGATCAACGTCTACCAAAAGAGCTGCTCTATGGTGAACTGCTAAATGGCCAGAGAGCAAGCGGTGGGCAGCGGAAACAGTGCACACTTAATAAATTACTGATCCAGTGCGCTATTAACCATGATGACTGGGAAAGAATGGCCACCAATCGCACAGACTGGCGCAGCACTATTGCTGAGGCTGTTCAGAGACATAAGACATCAAGAATAGATGAGGACGTCCAGAGACAAACTCTCCGCAAGTCGGCTGACATCAACCCTTCTTCAACCCCGGTGATAGAGGGTGTCCAATTTCCTTGTACTAAATGTGACAGACAATTCCGGGCCCAAATTGGCTTATTTAGCCATTTACAAACTCGCGGAAACAGTGAATCTTGACAAAGTGGACCTTTTCGATTACGATGGACGAACAACAACAGAATGAAATAATGAACGCTTTAGTACGAACATTGTCTCCATTGAAATACTCCATAAATGTTTTTCGTGATGCTGTCAATACCCTATTATACTTTACAGCACATACTACTGATTATTTGATATAAATTCAATTGGATTAGCGTACAGAAAGTAAATAATTAACACTTTTTTAACGTAAGTGTCGAATCCAAATTTTAATAAAATTCTTATAAGCTATTTTCTAAGTTATATTTTCTTTTACATTTGAACACAACTTAATGTACGCACTATAACATTCAATCCGTTACGAACACATTAAGACGAGAAGGTACTTCTTGTAGTTTGTATAGCGTGCATTTTAAATTGAATACGTGTCTTAAATAATATTGCATCCACAAAAAATATTTGTCGAGTGTAATGAAATTTCAACTCATTTAGAATATTCCAGTATAAACCAAGGTTGTAGGTCATAACATTTAATCTTATATGATTCTTTTGGCACCTGCTCATATGTTAACTCATTTTTATAGAACGTTTAATCAAATGTACACACACACGCACACACACCCACACACGCACACACACACCCACACACACTCACACACAAGCATGTGTTATTACAAGATAAACACCGGGAAACTACTTTCTAAGATGTACATTGATAACCACGTGATAACTTCTCTCTGAGACGTACATTGATAACCACGTGATAACTTCTCTCTGAGATGTACATTGATAACCACGTGATAACTTCTCTCTGAGATGTACATTGATAACCACGTGATAACTTCTCTCTAAGATGTACATTGATAACCACGTGATAACTTCTCTCTGAGATGTACATTGATAACCCCGTGATAACTTCTCTCTGAGATGTACATTGATAACCACGTGATAACTTCTCTCTGAGATGTACATTGATAACCACGTGATAACTTCTCTCTGAGATGTACATTGATAACCACGTGATAACTTCTCTCTGAGATGTACATTGATAACCACGTGATAACTTCTCTCTGAGACGTACATTGACAACAACGAGTTAACTTCTCTCTGAGGTTGTAGGGACGATCTGCCAATTGACTGCTTTACTTAAGTTGTTGTTATTGTTACAGTGGCTCTTCTTTCATGCTGAGGCGTATTTTGAATTTTGCGAAGGTAGACCAGGGTATTCCTGGATGTAGTGCAATGCAAGGCTCCTCGCCAAGCTTACCACTACGGGGACTACAGTGCCGATCCCACATCGTTGGCCCAACTGTTGTGACACAGCCTGTTTACAGCGGCACCAACGCTGACATGAGGTGAGGCGTCTTCATCAGTATGCTTGATCTGACCCTGATTACTCTTCGCTCAGTGATGAAGAACGTTTCCTTAACTCGCAACGTACAGTTTATGACCAGGATTTAAGAATATTTTTGCAAGTCTATCTTTACGAAAACAGTCCAAATATTTTGTATAACACATTCAAGTCTTGAAGATATTAATAGTACAAGTTACATTAACTGTAGAAGTGCGTACCAGCTAATTATTGTAGCCAAATTCAGGATAGCATTATGATTATAATATGCTCTGCCCTGTGACTGCAGTAATATTGAGTTGAGCAATTGACTATTGTCACGTGTGCCAATAGACATAGAAGTGGGGCACTGTGATCATTTATGTTCATAAAATAATTTTTTAAACGAAATCTGTGATATTCATTAATGATAATGATGAGGTTATTATCGAAGATGGTGATCATTATTATGATAACATTGATCAAATGTACTCACCTGAGAATCAAGCAAGATAATGTTGCGTCTGGTAATTTTTCTTAAACAGCTGCCTTGTTTGTCTAGTCGATTTCTATACGCATGTACACTAGCGAACACTGGGCTTTGCTATCCAGTTGCGTATTACATTTGAAGAATTATATAGTCGCACGGGGTAGTAAATTTCGTTGATTTATAGAATATTTCTTGACTTGTCTTAACCTACTTGGTTTGGAATACTGAGTGACGAAAAACGTGAGATGATTTACTGTTTTCAACGAAAATTAGAGAACATGTTAAACTAGCCTAAGTTAAAAGACGCTGTCTATGTGAAGCTGACAACAATCTCGACCGCTCACCATCTCAACGACGCTAGCGCTGCTCAACTTGTTTTATAGCGAAAAGAGCAGCATTGACAATGTCGAACCTGTCAAAATGTTGTTTAACCAGCCCACGATGCTGTCACATTTACAGGATTTCCCTTCCTTATTGTTTATTAAACAACTGCACTATTCCAAGCGTTTTTCTTTCTTTATTATAGTGTTTAGCGTGATCAAATATACAGAAAATGACAAATCCTATTTCAATTTTTTTCAGAAAAGGTTTTGATTCATTTAAAAAAATAAAAAATTTTGCGAAGACTTAATATTTGAAAGTTTATATTTGTTTAAACAATGACAGTTTCAAGCTTCTGTAGAAATCCAAGCAGTTTGTTTCTGAACGTACATCATTTGTTTATGACAAGATACACGCTTCTGGTATGGAAAAGGGAAGCTCGATAAATGTTTAGAGAATCGTGTGCCACAATGTCTTGTTAGTCTAATGTCTCAGCCTGCTAAGGGAAATTCAGTCTTTTAAAGGCTTTGCTGCCTCCTTTTAACGATATCTCTTCCTATTTTATTTATGAGGAATCTGTACAAATTGCTATTCTGACGTGGATGGAGCACAACAAAGAATCCACAGACTTCAGGTCATATCCTATCACGCGTCGGGTATAGTTCTGTGAGATGGCGTGGAAAGGTATTCTCTGATAGGTGGTATTTTGTTTTGACATCGCAAAACCCACGCATGAAAACGGCCAACCATATTAGTAAGTGCATACTGTTGTTATGACTTGTCGTCATCGACTCGTACGGCAAATAAGCGGTCAATGCAGCATATGGCATCGGTCGTCTATCGTAATAAACGATATAGGGAAACATACATCAGTGGCAATGGCGAAGGTTGGTGAAATAAAAGGGAGAGGGGGGCAAGTGGGTATGCGGAAGGTGGACGTGAAAGCGCTGAATAAAGCCAATACTAAAGTAATTGGACGGAAACAGAGACGAGCATCATATTAATGTAAATTCCTGAAGCATGTTTAAATAACTGGAAAGATGCACGTGCAGATCTGGTCGTTAAATTCGATTAAGGAATTATACATAAAAATCTTCCATAGGAAAACATAGAGGTTTGAACAATATGGACAGCTGTGGAGATGGTGGGAATGGAGTATGTCAATTGAAAGTGGATGTCACATTCATACAGCTCACGGCAACTCTCACTCAAATTCAAATCTATCAACAGTAAGACATTCTCTGTTTGTTAATGCTGTTCATGCTTGTACACATTCTACCAGTTTTCTTCCATTTTGCAGGACTCAATAGTTCGGACACAAACAGGTTTCAATTTCGATACTCTTGTTCAATGAACAACCTTAATATATTAACTGTATGCTGACCTACACTACAACCCTGGTGACGTCATAACACAGGATAACAGCCAAGATGTTTCTGAGAAAAAGTATCATTGTTACCTAATTTGTGATTTCAAGAGAGAGAGAGAGAGAGAGAGAGAGAGAGAGAGAGAGAGAGAAAGGGGGCGAGGGGGGGGGGGGAGGAGACAGGGAATTGTGATAACTGATGGGCTGCGCCTGAAGTTCGAAATGTCGAGTGAGTGATTCCATGCAAAAGGGCTAACTTTGAGCGCCAACTGGCTAACTTTGAGCGCCAACTGGCTAACTTTGAGCGCCAACTGGCTATCACAATTATGTAGTAATCTCTTATACTACACCTCGTTCTTGTCATTATTTGCATTGCATATTTTGTAAGTGCAGACTTTATAGTTCATGTTCATTGACTTGTGAATACATGAACAATGCGGATTGTTTTCGTCATTTTTCAGGCAATCATTTTGCATTCACAAAGGCAATAATGATGAAGAAAACTGATATTCTTAACTTTGGTTGTTTGAGCGGTAACCAGGACCGGTTTTGGGTCCCAAACAATCATGTGCAACCAATTTGCGATAATGACTGAACAGAAAAGAACACTTAATGTGTGTTACGATGCCGATAGTGTGGACAAAATCGACAAGCCATGTTAATGCTTGTTAATTTAGCTGGAGTCCTCTGATTGAACAAGATATTTTTAAGAGTAGCTTTTGACTTATCGGAAAATTCGTGCTGCTATGCATCAAGTGCTCCATGAGGACAGTCTAGCTGATTCTCACCCAGATTTTTAAGAGACTTAACTGTCTCATCGTGAACCTGTCAATTATTATGTCTTTTAAATTACACAAATTCAAACATTTTTTTTTAGTTCGCCTTATTTCTCTAATCCCCAAGGCAGTTGGCGTTGCACTGTGGTTTTTATTTTGCGTCTGTCGGCCTAGTGCATCCGACTTCAGTATACATTTTATGTAAGTGTTTGCTTCTTCCTGCATTTTCTAAGGGTTTGCTTCCCCGGGGTAACGGCCGGGGCTGTGATGGGGATCGAAACAAGCACCTTCGGGCTGTGAGCCGTGTCACTTAACCACTAGCCCACACGACCCCTATTCTAATAAATAAAAGAGTGAGTACCACCGTCACGAGAACGGACTAGTCCAAAATAGCAAATCCATTAACAACTTGACTTTGACTATGTGTGCCTGTTGCGACTAGTCCCTCTTTTCTGTGCTTGGCAGTGGAATGTGCTGTTTTTATATTTTATTGTACGTCTCTACTTAGCAACAAGATTGTAATGGTCATTCTCAATTATCTCTTATTTTTATAGCAAATGATGTTATAGCAAATGATGTTATAGCAAATGATGTTATAGCAAATGATGTTATAGCAAATGATGTTATAGCAAATGATGTTATAGCAAATGATGTTAAAGCAAATGATGTTATAGCAAATGATGTTATAGTTCGGAGTGAAATCGAGGAGACCATACAGGAGTATATGGACCGGTTCCCTGCTGCTTTGACAATTAATTCAAAGAAAACCTAGTTCATCCATCAAACAGCACCAGGCACAGTGTATAAACAGCCAGTGGTCACAGTGTAGGGACGGAAATTACAAGCGGTCAAAAAATGTATCTACTTCGGAAACACACTGTCGAAATAAGTGATTATTGCTATGAACTAGCTAATAGAATAGCAAAGACCAGCACAACGTCTGTCCTAATACGCTCAACAGGTGGGAACGTCGAGGAATCAGCATAATGACTAAGCTGAATATATACGGTGCCGCCATTGTTCCCGCACTGCTGTACGCGTGTGTGAACTGGTCTACCTGCGCTGGTGGTGCTAGGAAGGCAAACCATTTTACTGGTCTACCTGCGCTGGTGGTGCTAGGAAGGCAAACCATTTTACTGGTCTACCTGCGCTGGTGATGCTAGGAAGGCAAACCATTTTATTGGTCTACCTGCGCTGGTGGTGCTAGGAAGGCAAACCATTTTAACATGAATTAGCTTAACCTAACTCAACTTATTCTTTTTATACTGGTTTAGAAGTCTCTGCAAAGTCTGTATACAACCAGTTTCCTAGAGGGTGGTTAACCGATGTGCGAGTTCATCTTAATAGATTCACTTACTATCAAGTAAAGAAGACCCTTACCCTGTTAGGCAGCCTATATGCTGCTCTGTACAAACCCCCTAGCAATGGCCGGTGTTATACCATGTCACATAGTTAGTCGCCTCTTATGCCATGTCACATAGTTAGTCGCCTCTTATGCCATGTCACATAGTTAGTCGCCTCTTATGCCATGTCACATAGTTAGTCGCCTCTTATGCCATGTCACATAGTTAGTCGCCTCTTATGCCATGTCACATAGTTAGTCGCCTCTTATGCCATGTCACATAGTTAGTCGCCTCTTAGGCCATGTCACAGTTAGTCGCCTCTTATGCCATGTCACATAGTTAGTCACCTCTTATGCCATGTCACATAGTTAGTCGCCTCTTATGCCATGTCACATAGTTAGTCGCCTCTTATGCCATGTCACATATTTAGTCACCTCTTATGCCATGTCACATGGTTAGTCGCCTCTTATGCCATGTCACATAGTTAGTCGCCTCTTATGACATGTCACATAGTTAGTCGCCTCTTATGTCATGTCACATAGTTAGTCGCCTCTTATGCCATGTCACATAGTTAGTCGCCTCTTATGACATGCTATATGTGGAGTAGGGGGGCTATTCTTGTTTTTGTCGTACACAAAGACCCCGTCAGACCACTCGGGACAAGAAGAGACACGATCACAAACAAAGACATCAGAAGACTGGTGGGAACAACACAAGTATTAGAGTACATCAAAAGATAACATCAAAAATGGGTTGGGCACATAACACGCCTGTCACAACACAGCATCCTTTAACAAACAATGATAATTTTTTGTAAGGAAAAAAAATAAAATTTCAAGTATTCAAAATGCCATTTTTTTCCTCGATAGAATCTCATGCAACGTGTATGCACTTATCCCAGCGTTTAAGTAATGCTTGAAAAGTTTCAGCGTCGAAAGATTTGTCAGTATGTCTGAACCAATCCAAAACAGCTTGTTCCATTTCGTCGTCATTGCTGAAATGCTGACATCCCAGGAATTCTTTTAGGGGTCCAAACAGGTGGAAATCGTTTTGAGCGACGTCTGGGCTGTTTAAACCTCTCAGCCTGGTTGCAGGAGATAGCACATAGTGCGGTGAGCCGTATGAGGTCGATCAGACTTGAACTCTTCTTTGCCAGTGAAAAGCGGAACTTTCACTAACCTTCCGAAAATGCAAATGTTCGTGAATAATAATGTTCACCGTACCCAGAGACAGATTTGCCTTTTTGTGTAATTTTGCGACAGGTTATGCGTCGATTTTTCAGGATAAGGCGTCTCCCAATCTGGATATTCACAGGAATGACTAGTGGGTTTGAGAGCCGCCACGGCCGGGGTCATCACGCCCGGATGTACGGCCTTCTCTTAAACATTTACACCATTTAAATGTCTTACTGTCGCTGAATATCTAATCACCGTATAGTAATTGTAGTCTTCTGTAAATTTCCGCATGTTTCACGTCTTCTTTCACAAGAAACTTCATCACAACAAGTTGGTCATGCAATCACTAACTATGTCTGCCATTTATATTTATCTGTCACGTGACTGGCCCAAGGCAAGTGGGCGAATTAGGACAGACGTTCTCCTAACTAATGACATCCAGCTATAACTCATTCAGCTAGATTTAGAACAAGTTCCAGTTTGATTTGAACTTCGTACTTTAGATACAACGGATTCAAGGCAAAGACCGACCACGAAAAATCAGAAGCAGTGAATGCCACTGTGCATGAACACCTATGTGGGCTCGTTCCAGAGATCTCTCATAACCTAACGATGGAAAGGCAAAATGGGAATAATGATAATAATTATAATAATAATAATAAGAAGAAGAAGAAGAAGAATTATTACATTGTCTCTTGCAAAGACTACTGACACAGTGCAATGTTTGTGGGGGATCAGTTTCAAAGCCTCTAAGAGATCGTTGAGGATTTCAATAGCATTTAGACAGATGTTACGTACATATTATCTGTAGCCTGATCATTGTGGTATCTGTGGATATGCAAAGAAATATAATTGTATGTCATTGTGTGATTATCATTTTGATATTTTAAAAACTTAATTAACCACCATCATCATGAAGCATGTATTATGCAGAACATCGCTCTCATGCCAGTCGGTCTAATCGATCCCTGACAACTCTCTGTCACTGTAAACACCAACGTAACTGCAATATTGTTCACCCTCTCCTCGTTCCACCTCTGCCTCCCTTGTCAGGGACCATAACCTTCAGTATCGCTCTGTGTATGCTACTCATGGGGTCAAAGTATGGCCATTTCCTAGACATAATTTCGTTTACTAGCCAGTTTTGTTCAATGTTCAACCCCTGTAGGATTTCTGGGTTTTACTCTTCGCCACCCATGGCATTTTAAGCATCCTCCTGTAACATTTTAGTTTCAGCGATTCAAAACTTTCCAGCAGGGTTTGTGTGGTTAATCATGTCTCGCATTTGTATGTTGTCACCAGAAAGATGCAGGTCAACAAGATCATTGTTTTTGTCATATTGTTAATGTTCTGCCATTGATTTTTAATTTTAGTTAACTTCTGCTGTGCCATGACCATTTTTCTCTGCATTTGTTTTTGGCAATCTCCATTAATTTCCATTATGATCGAGCTAAAATATTCAAAACTCGTGACGTTCTGAACTGTTAGCTTCTTTATGATAACTTTAGATCTGGTTTTTGCATAATCAGTGCTCATTGTTTTAGTCACTCCGGTGTTTATGAATAAATTACCAATAAACGACATTAATAAACCAACACATAATCCGCTCTAATCAATTCCAACATTACCAGAAAATGACATTAATAAACCAACACATAATCCGCTCTAATCAATTCCAACATTACCAGAAAATGACATTAATAAACCAACACATAATCTACTCTAATCAATTCCAACATTACCAGAAAACGACATTAATAAACCAACACATAATCCGCTCTAATCAATTCCAACATTACCAGAAAATGACATTAATAAACCAACACATAATCTGCTCTAATCAATTCCAATGTTACCAGAAAACGACAACAACAAAAACTAAACGATTTTCTTGAGGTCATTGAGAAATGCAACATTAAAAAATTTTGCATTTGTAAAATACACGTTTCTCTGCTGAAGTTTAAAGGTAAGATCGGTGACAAGTGAAGCTGGGAGCACATAATGACTGAAGTTTAAAGGTAAGATCGATGACAAGTGGGTCTGAGACCACATAATGACTGACATGTAAAGGTAAGATCGGTGACAAGTGGGTCTGAGACCACATAATGACTGAAATGTAAAGGTAAGATCGGTGACAAGTGGGTCTGAGACCACATAATGACTGAAATGTAAAGGTAAGATCGGTGACAAGTGGAGCTGGGAACACATAATGACTGAAATGTAAAGGTAAGATCGGTGACAAGTGGGTCTGAGACCACATAATGACTGAAATGTAAAGGTAAGATCGGTGACAAGTGGGTCTGAGACCACATAATGACTGAAATGTAAAGGTAAGATCGGTGACAAGTGGGTCTGAGACCACATAATGACTGAAATGTAAAGGTAAGATCGATGACAAGTGGGTCTGAGACCACATAATGACTGAAATGTAAAGGTAAGATCGGTGACAAGTGGGTCTGAGACCACATAATGACTGAAATGTAAAGGTAAGATCGGTGACAAGTGGAGCTGGGAGCACATAATGACTGAAATGTAAAGGTAAGATCGGTGACAAGTGGGTCTGAGACCACATAATGACTGAAATGTAAAGGTAAGATCGGTGACAAGTGGGTCTGAGACCACATAATGACTGAAATGTAAAGGTAAGATCGATGACAAGTGGGTCTGAGACCACATAATGACTGAAATGTAAAGGTAAGATCGATGACAAGTGGGTCTGAGACCACATAATGACTGAAATGTAAAGGTAAGATCGATGACAAGTGGGTCTGAGACCACATAATGACTGAAATGTAAAGGTAAGATCGGTGACAAGTGGGTCTGAGACCACATAATGACTGAAATGTAAAGGTAAGATCGGTGACAAGTGGGTCTGAGACCACATAATGACTGAAATGTAAAGGTAAGATCGGTGACAAGTGGGTCTGAGACCACATAATGAGAATTGATATTAAGACAGTTACATGATTTCAGTGATGACACGCATCCTAAGATCTCTTTATTCAGGACAAAGTAACAGACACATAGGCCTCTTACATTTCACAGGCGTGTGTGATTCCAATGTCCTGATCGTGGGTGAGGTTTACAGCAATGAAATAATTGCTATCATAGCGTTGAAAGTCAAGATAATCGAGACAAACTATGGTTTCAGGAGAGGTACCTAAATCAGTCAACGACCACGCGTTAAATTGTGACAAAGAAATCGAATAATCCCAAACATATGTGTACATAATTGTACATAATTGTACATAATTGTATGTATTTAGGGTAAACCATCACATAAATTAAGACAATTGCTGCACTTCCAAAAAAAAAAAAAAAAGGCTACAGAGAAAAACATGAAATCGCTAACCTCAAAAAATGTCAGAATAGGAACTGAGGAAAAGTATAATTGCCAACCCCTTTATGGTCGGTTGTACCGTATGAGACTGAACGATGGACTAGTAAATAAGGATGAAAAAAGCTTGAAAGCTTTTGAAATGAGGTGCTACAGAATAATGGAAAGAGTGAGTTGGATAGAAAAAAGATGCAGTATCAATGTTCCCGATGAGATATTAACACAAAGACAAATATTGAAAATGATACATAAACGAAGATTGAGTTGGGTGGGACAGACTATGTGAAGCTAAAGTCTTCTACAGAAGATGCTAGAGGGCAAAACCCAGAAGAAAAGATGAAGGTGATAATCAAGGCTTGCCTTTAGGTCACAGACATTCAGATACATTCATGTAAAGACCTATGATGAAATGAAAACTGCAGAGAATCGGATTAAATGGAGAGACATACTCAGACAACGTTAGAACCAGCCTCAGGACTGACCAACCACAGGATGATGATGATGATGATAATGATATTGCACAAATTATAATGTTATTTGAACGTGTAGGAGGAAGACGGATGTTATGTGTGTATAAATAGCGAGATACTGGAACAATCAATATACATTTTACACCGTTTGTAGAAAGAGATTGAGGACTTTAAGGTCTGCCCGAACTGCAGTAATGTTCATTCTGTTTGACATAACATACTGTAAAAAATATATTTGCATCTTCTCGGTGGTGCCGTATGGTTGTGAGACATTGTCAACTACACAAACCATACGGAAGAAAACTAAACCCTCCTAGCTAGAATGCTACAGGAAAATGCTCAAAATGCCACGAACAGCAACATTGCCAGAAATTCGATCAAGTTCATCAGAGAGTCAAACAATCGTTTCGTAAACGTAAGGGCAGACAATCACGGATGATTAATGATAAGAATAGGACACCAAATACCCACCCAGAAAACAAAAAAGTAAGACGGAGAGAAGGAACTGTACGATGATGGGGGCCTGTATCAAGATAATACACCATTAAATAACATACCATTAACAGAAAAGAGATTACCAGAGAAGAATTTAATAAGGCACTTTCTTTAATCCCGAACAGCAAGGCACCAGGGATAGATGAGTTGCCTATCAAGCTATTGAAAGCAGCGGGGGAGACTTTTCATGGCTTACTTTTTCAACATGTTAATGACATTTACAACACGGGAATGTGGCCAAAAGATCACACAACTTCAATATGAATAACTTTCAGTTCAGTTCAGTTCAGTTCACCCCGTAACCCATCAGGTCGTTGGGGCACACATGAAGACATGAAAATCTCACGCCAGCTCTCTCTGTCTGTCGCCGCTTGACGTATCTCACCGGGACGAAGGCCTGACCACTCAGTGATGTTGTCCACCCATTTCTTCCTTGGACGTCCTCTCCCTCTCTGTCCCGGTACGGATCCAAAGAGTATCGAGTTGGGAATTCCGTTGGACCTCGCGACGTGCCCGCACCAGGGCCATCTTTCGTCTTTTGATAGTTGTGAACAGATCTTTAAAAGGACCAAAAGCGTCTTCAACTTTCTGAAGGATGTTCACGTTCGTGGCACGATCCTTATATGTAACATTTAGGAGTTTTCTATAGCACCGCATTTCCATTGCACGTATCCTGCCCTGGATATCTGCTGTAATGGTCCAGGTCTCGCAGACATACATAAATATTGACAGCACCAAAGAGCGCAATAGTCTGACTTTTATGCCGAGGGCGAGGCGCTTGTCTCGCCAAATAGGTTGCAGCCTAGTCAGCGCCGCTGTTGTTTGTGCAATTCTTGCAATTACCTTTGGCTTCGAACAATCTTCGCTGATCAACGATCCAAGATATTTGAAACGTTTCACCACCTCAAGTACCTGCCCATTTGCCTCTATGACAGATTGAAACCCTGCAACGTTATTGGTATGAGCTTTGTTTTATCAGCATTTATTTCCATACCAAAACTCAGGGCCGTTCTATCCAATCTACCAATCAACTCCTGGAGTTCCCTTTCTGTGCCTGCCAATACATCAATATCATAAGCAAAGCGGAAGTTTGTAATAAGCCTGTCACCTATTTTAACCGTGCCAACATGTCCTCTTAAGGTCGTCTCCATTATTCTCTCCAAGAATATATTGAAGAGTGTGGGGGAGAGTATACAACCCTGTCTCACACCCATCGTCGTACGGAACCAATCGCCTAGCGTTCCCTCTACTGAGACTGCGCTTGTCGCTTGCTCATGAAGGTTTGCAATTACCCTCACAATATCACTGTTGAACTTATAATGCCTCATTGTTGACCATATCGCCGCATGCCACACTCTGTCAAACGCCTTTCTAAAGTCAATGAAGGCATGGTAGAGTGGTTGATGATACTCTGAGTACTTCTCATTCAGTAGACGAAGATTAAATATCTGCTCGATGGTACTCCTTCCCGCTCGAAAGCCCGCTTGTTCTTCGGCAATGATACTCTCCGCCCGAGGATTCAGTCTGTTAAGTAATATCCTCAAGAGAACTTTACTTGGATGACTAATCAGACTGATTGTTCGATAGTTCTGACACGCATTAGGTTTCCCGATTTAGGCAGTGGTATAATGACTGATTTTGTCCAGCAGGTGGGCCACACTCCTGTCTGCCAAATTCTATTGCAGATGTAAGTCAGGGTATTAATTGTTGCCTCATCTCCCACTTGTAGGAGCTCTGCTGGGATATTATCTACACCTACAGTCTTCCCTCTCTTCAGCATTTTCACGGCTTCAAATATTTCTTCCCTTGTTATCGTTTGATTTTCCTCTATCAGACTCACTTCAGGAGACATTGCAATTTTGGGGTCACCTCGACCTTCATGCTTATATAGCTCCGAACAGTACTTTGTCCAGCGCTCACGAATGTCGGAAGCTTCTGTGAGACATTTCCCACTCTTGTCCTGAATCGTCATATTTCGACATTGTACAGGTCATTGACTAATTTATATGCTCCCTTTGCATTATTTCGTCCCAGATTTCGTTCGATAACTGCGCACTGAGCCGTTATCCAAGCCACCTTGGCCTGTTTCATCTTGGTCTTTATGGATCTATTTATCTCTCTATATCGCTGAATCCCATCTAGTGTATTCTTCGCTCCCTTCAATCGTCGTCTCTTGTCACATAAGTCCAGTATTTCACTCGTGATCCATGCTTTCTTCTTAACCCTGCACCTACCTAGAACCTCAGATGCCGTGTTGAGTAAAGCCGAATTCAAGGCTTCAGTCATCGACTCAACATCTGCCTCCTCGTTTAGAACCAAGAGAGGAGCGAATCGTCCCCCCCCCCCCCCCCCCCCCCATCACCGCTCCAAAGGTCTCCACTACATCCGGGCACTTCAACTTCTCCAAGTCAAATCTCAGTCGAGTTATCTCTCTTTTCAGAACTTTCTTTAGTCTGAGATGCATGGTCATCAGCACTAAGTCGTGGTCGCTCCCTATATCGGCCCCTAGAAAACTTCTTGTCCGGGCGCTATTGACGCTAGATCGGAATCTCCTTTAGACCAAAATATAGTCTATTTGACTATGAAGCGTACTGTTTGGGCTGTGCCACGTCCACCGCCTCGACATTTTATGTGGTCCCAGCGTATTCGCTACTATCAGCTTATTGTAATACGCAAATTCCAAGAGTCTTAGACCTCTATCGTTGGTGGTCACATTTCCATATGCTCCACATGTGCCTTTCCAGACACGTACCATGTCTTCGCCAATTTTGGCATTCCAATCGCCCTGAACCACCAGTATATCTTTCTTCGGTACCTCGTTCACCAAAGCTTGCAATTCCTAGTAGAACCTATCCACCTCTCAGTCCTCGTAATCTGAGGTAGGCGCATAGCATTGTATCACCGTGATATTGAAGGGCTTTTCATTTAGTCGTATACTGAGCAAGCGGCTTGATACTGGTCGGCAACCCAATACACAACATGCTGTGTCTTTGTGCACCAGCATACCGACACCATGAAGGTGTTTGTCAGGTCTACCACTGTAATAAAACTTGTGACCTTCTTCTGTGGTGTGTTCTCCGAAATTTTTCCAACGCGCTTCACAAATGCCAAGCACATTCCAGCGGTATCTATCCATCTCATGGTTCAGTTCTTTTATTTTCCCAGTTGCACTTAGATTTCTAACATTCCAAGTGCCCAGAATGAAATTCTCTCTTCTGAGTCTTATGGTATCACCAGTTGCACACTTAACACCTCCGCCCTGGTGTGGGACGGTTAGCGCGGTCATTGTTGACCCGGGCTGCGACCGATCCGGTATAAAAGATTTCGTTTTTGTCCTCATGTGTGACTCTTAGGCTTGAAATCACCTGGCGGCGCCCATCTCCTCTCCAAGCTGCGGTGGGCCAACATCTGCATTTAACCTGAAGGAGCCCGCCCCCCCCCCCCCAGGCGAGCCATTGTCTCGTTAGCCTAGAGCCTCACGGTTCTAGTTGCCCAGTGTGTACCCCGAGGAGGTGAGGTTGGCTTGTGAGCTCACTTTAATCGGCAGGCTACTAATTTCACTTTTCACTCTTCCGGGGAAGAGCTAGCCGACCTCAGCGCTACTGGAATGCGGCGCCAAGCATGAGCACACCTTACACACCGAATAACTTTGCCAAAAGAAAAATAAAATGCTTCAGAATGCGGTCAATTCCGAAGGATAAATTTGACAACACATGCATCTAAAATTCTTTTGAAGATTAGGAGAATTGATGGAAAAATAGAGGAGGTACTGAAAGATAACCAGTTTAGATTTCGCAAGGCCAGAGGTACATGGGATGCCATCGGATCATTGCGGCTTCTCGCAGAAAGAATGATCGATCAAGGACGTACACTGTTTTATTGTCTACGAAAAAGCCTTTGATCCAGTTCTCTGGTGCAAACTTAGATTTTGCAGTAAAAAGGTATATAAAGATCACTCATTAGGTTAATCCAAAGCGTGTAGGAAAATGAAGAGGCGATTATTTCAATCACAGAAGATCTCACGAATCCAGTTTCCATAAAACACGGTGTAAGACAAGGCTGCTTGCTTTCACGAAGTCTTTATAGCGCATGATCTGAGATAATGATGGTCAAGATTATGCGAAGCTGCAATAAAGGTGTCAAAGTTCCATCGTATACTCATCGTTACTCTGTGAGTTGCAATGGGCTGATTTGTGAGATAATTCTGTTTCTTATACACTTTCTTAGGTATCATATTTTGTGCTATTGTGAATAAGACGTCTTTCACCTGTGCTGCCAACTCAACAGTTGACATGTCCTCTTGCATCGCCATCAATACTTCAATATTGTTTCCTACTTCAATGCCGTTTTCGTTTGGTATTGCGTCTACATTGAAGCGTATAGGTCTTTATTCTTTGATGATTTTCTTCAGTCGTGTTTTGTATTCTCCTACAAGTAGTTGGTGATCAGAGTTACAATTCTCAAACTGGAGGTTGAGAATCCCTCCAGTGTGAGAATGGAGACGGAAGCAGTGACCTCAGCACTGAAATAGATATCTGAGACTTCTATAACAAGGGCAGTCATCGTGACAGACGCGCAAGCCGTACTTCAGAAGGTACATAAGGGATGGCTTAAGTACGAGTGGATAGCTGCTGTTGAGGCCTCAAACCTCCAGGGGTTGACACGGATCTACTGTCCTGCTCATGCTGGGGTTCAGAGCAGTGAAAGAGCTGACATCATGGCTTCACAAGCTCATATCGTGGGCACATTAGTGATGGATAGAAGTGACATTTTGAAATCAATCAATGACCGCCTGCTGGATGAGGACATTGCAATCCACAGGCTACAAAGTTTCGACATTAAAGGAGGTTCGAGCGGAGTATGGCTTATGTGATGGCGGACCAGGTGAGTGTACATCCGGCGAGCTACAGGGACCATCAACGTCTATACCCTACGCCATTTGCTGAGAGACACTGAGCACCTTTGGGTATGCCTGGAGTTCAGTGATGTAGATTCTTAGAAACAGAATAGAAACAGTCACAATCCGCTCCAGGGAGTATCTATGTTGAAACTATGCCTGAATTCCGTCTTCTTTGTACTAGGATGTAGTCTATTAAGTTTCTAGTTTTCCCATCTGGAGATCTCCACGTATATAATCTTCTGGGATATTGTCTGAACAAAGTCTTTGTGATTGTCAGGTTGTTCTCCAATTAGAAGTCAATTAGTCTTTCACCTCTTTAGTTTTTGTGTCCTAGGCCGAAAGTCTAGTTCTTCTTTCACATCTTCTGTTCTCTGCTCATATTTTTGCATTAAAATCTCCAGTTATTGCTACAGTATCTCTCCTATTTTATTCAGTCTCGCGTATTCCGTCGTAAAATATAAATATTTCTTACAAACTAATTATTAGCCAGATCATTACTTGCACACACATTAATGGTATTCCTTTCACAAGCTGTGTATGGCAGGAATTATCCTAAACTCTATATCTATTATACAGTCAAGTGTATGGCTCTTTGACGTGGGGGATAAAGAAAAGTGCAACTAAAAGTTTCGAACTTTCATCAATGGATGATTTCGCTGAATAAAAGGAATAAAATGGTCACTAATATTGAACTGTTTGAAAGAACCAGATGCCAGTTGGGACTTGACGTAAAGAAAAGGCGTTGGCGGCTGTTGGGGGGCACATTCCGTAAATCAACGGATAGCATTACAAAACAGTCATTGTTCTTGAATCTTGAAGACAGTGGCAGACCTAAACACTAATATAGAAGGGAAGTCGACACAACCCTGAACACGACAGGAAAGTCTCGGGAGAGAGAGATAGACACATAGAGAGAGAGAGAGAGAGAGAGAGATAAGGCAGAGAGAGATACAGGCAGAGAGAGATACAGGCAGATAGAGCGACAAGAAGAGAGACAATGAGACAGAGAGAGAGTCAGAGACAAATAAAGAGACTGGGAGACAGACAGACAGAAAGAGAGAGAAAGAAAGAGAGAGAGAGAGAGAGAGAGAGAGAGAGAGCTGATTTCAAAACGTGTCCACCCTGCTTTACGCTTGTTTGAGCTCGACTTTCTACGATAGTGACGCCAGGAAGCTAAATCATTTTCACATGAATTATCTGAGACGCAAGATACACAGTCGCTGGCAGGACCATATCACAGATACCGAAGTGATGTTCAGAGCCAACATGCCAGGTAGTCATGCACTTTACAAAAACCGAACTGAGATGGGCTGATCTTGGTCGAATGTCAAACGAAAGGCTTCCAAAAAAGGCTCCTGAATAGTGAACAGGTGAAGGAGAACGATCACCAAAAAAAACAACAACAAAAAACAACCTTTCAATGAAGATCGGAAAGAGTTCTTTAAATGCTGTCAAATAGACATTTACATCAGTGAAAATCTAGCGAAAAAACGTTGAACCTGGAAGTATGCGGTCACAATAGGCGTTGAAATCAGCGAGTGTCTCTGTGCTCAGGCAGCCCAGGATAGACGCACGGTGAAGTCTAGATGAAAGGGAATATCAGAGGCAACTGTGAACTACGTTTGCCAGTCGTGTCATGTAACTTTCCGCCCTCGCATTGGCTTGATCAGTCACGAGCGCACCCACATACTCAAGGATGCGACATGGGATGATGTTGGTGGTGATCATCGACGAGGCCGGACGAATTATTATTATCTCCCTTTCATTGATTATTCGTCTCTCATATTAAAAAAAGGACACACATACAGCTGATTCTTTCATATTTAAAAACATGGCCAAACATTTCTTGTAAAATCTAGTCATACACATCGTTTATCTTCTAATATAACTATATCTAAATTCGCTAAGCAGAGGATGTCAGCATGTAACTGGTCACTCTTATACTTTATTGACTCGTGGTTGGGATGACATACCTGGTGTCACTCTTACACTTTACTGACTCGTGGCTGGGATGACATATTTGGTGCCCGTGTTACATCTTACTGACTCGTGGTTGGCAGGACATACCTGGTGTCACTCTTACACTTTACTGACTCGTGATTCGTATGACATACTTGGTGTCTGTATTACATCTTACCTACTCGTGGTTTGTATGACATACCTGGTGTCACTCTTACACTTTACTGACTCGTGATTCGAATGACATACTTGGTGTCACTCTTACACTTTACTGATTCGTGGTTGGGACGACATACTTGGTTTCACTTACACTTTACTCTCTAGACTCTACCATATATCTTTATTTTTGTGCCGTGACTTTGGATTATTTTGTTTTTATATTTATGTGTGTAGCTAAGAGTGAGGTAGTAGCTAGTGGTTAGAGTTGGGTGTCAATATCATAAACCCTGACCATCAAGACTTTTTAAATCTTTATTTTGCATTTTTTCTCATTATAGACTTGACATTTTGTGTGCCCTTGTAGAGTTTCGAACATTAAAAAAAATAAAAACCAGTTTATTCCAACGTAGGCATGTCGAGATACCAAGTTACTTACTTACTTAATCGCTCCTCTTCTACCGTGAGGTGTAGAGGTTTGCCAAAGAGAACGCCACACTGCTCTATCCGCCGTCTTTTTCCTGGCCTCTTTCCAATCCAGCCCTCTATCACTTAGGGACTGTCGTATGTTGTCTTCCCAACGTACTTTGGGACGTCCTCGGGGTCTGCGTCCTTGACTTTTGATCTCACATGACCGCTTTGGTATCCGATCTTCTTCCATTCTACAGACATGGCCAAACCACTGTAGTTGGGACTGCTCCACTCGTGTCTGCAGGGGTTGAACTTCAAGATTGCTACGTATTGTCTGGTTACGGATCTTGTCCCTTTTCGTCACCTGAACCGCCTTTCTTAGGTACCTCATTTCTGAAGTTTGTAATTGCCTTTCTTGGGCTGTAGTCATTGCCCATGACTCACATCCATATGTCAGGACAGGCACATAGGTCGAGCGGTATACATCCATCTTTGTTTTCCTGCTTATTTCTCTTCTACTGAGGAAACCTCTGTTTATTGCATGGAACAGTCTACCTGCTGCTGCCCTTCGTGCAGTTAACTCCTCTTTGATTCCTCCCCTGCTGTCTATTACCACTCCTAGATATTTAAAGTTGCTGACCTGCTCTAGTGCTCGTGTTCCCAGGGTTATCTGATGTCTCTTTTCATCTCTGGCGATCACCATGGTTTTCTTCAATGCTGCCTTTAGTTCTTCCATTGTGATATTATCGTTTCCCTCCATGGCTCCGTCTTTTTGAATTGGGACTGTTACTTCCAGAGCTTGGTTTTCCTCTACTCCAAGGAGATCTGAGAAATATTCTTTCCATCTGTTCATTACCTCTTCTGGGGCAGTCAACAGCTCACCTTGTTTATCTTTAACAAATTTCAGGTGGCATTCCTTTTTCTTGCTCGTGTTCTTTAAGGTCCTGTAGAACAGTTTCTGGTTTTCTCCAGCATTAATTTCCAGTTTCTCTCCAAATTCTTCCCAGGATTTCTGTTTGGCCTTGAGCACAGTCTTCTTTGCTTCTGTTCTAAAATTTACATATTCTTTATATTTCTTTGTTTGTTCTTCTGTATTCCTAGCCCCTAGGTATTGCTTCCATGCCTTTTTCTTTTCTCGTATTATTGTTTTCACTTCTTCTGTCCACCATGGTGTACTTTTTCTCTTCCATCCTTCTTTGGTTTGACCGCATGCCTCTGCTGCAGCCTCTTTGAGGATGTCTTTGAATTTTACCCAAACATTTCCATATCTTCTTCAGATTCCTCTATCCTTTCTATTGCTGTTGTTATGAGCCCTTGGTATCTCCTTTTAACATCTGGTTCTCGTAGTTTGTAAGCCTTAATTTTATTTTCTCCTTGAGTATTATGTTTCATGCTTGCTGATGGGTGTTGCCTGGCTAGTTAGTGTTTTTCAATTTCTCTCTTTATTGTAACTAGGTAGTGGTCGCTTCCTATCTCTGGTCCTCTGAACACTCTAGCATCCTTTACATACTTGAAATCAGTTTTCCTCACTATTGCATAGTCAATTATGGATCTTTCATTTCTTGCCGGCTCACATCTTGTGTAGGCATGGATACGCTTGTGTGGAAACCTTGTATTTATAATAACAAGGTTTTGTTCTCTGCAGAATCTGAGCAGTCGTTTTCCATTGTCATTTAAGACATCTTCTCCATATCTACCGATCACTCCATCCCATCCAGAATAGTCGTTTCCAACTCTTGCGTTGAAGTCTCCAAGGAGAAGTATTTCATTATGGCAATCGTCAATGGTCCTTTGAAGGAGCTCATAAAATTCATCTTTTATGTCAGTGCTCTCATCTTCGTTTGGTGCATACACAGTGACGATATCCATTTGACTATCCTCCTCTTGTAGACTTAGAACCATCAGTCGTTCTGAAATGAACTTCCATCCTTTAATGTTTGCTTTGCTGTTACCATTCACTATACAACCAACCCCTGCCCTGGCTCGTTCACTCATGGGAACTCCGCTGTAGTATAGCATGTTGCCATCATGGTCCAGAGCGCCCTGTCCCTTTTTCTTTGTTTCTGTAAGTGCCAGTACTGTCAATTTTGCTCTCTTCATCTCCTCTATTAGTTCTTGTTCTTTTCCGTTTATACTTCGTACATTCCATGTTCCATAAATCGTGGTCCTTATTCCTCGCCTGTTCGTCGCCGTTGAGGTCAGTCCGGTTTTCTCTGTGTTAAGACTTGTAATCGTTTATTAAGACAAACAGGTGATTAGCCTGTTGGAGACACCAATGTTATCATTATTTAGCTTGTGGACACCTGAGAGTTTGGTGTGTAAATGTATTACGTAACTTAAATTGGAGTGCTACGAAGCAAGATGACAAATGTAGGCCTTGCATGGCAGTAGCTGAAGTAAAAATGGCAAACGAGGAACGAAGACAGTTCAAAAACCAGTTAAAACATTTAACGGGCAGAATTATTGGGAACCGTTACGGTCGACCACATCGAAGGATGACTCAAAAAGACAACCCATGATAGATGCGCAATCAGAAAGTCTAGAGCGGATGCGGGCTATGTTTGCCAGTCTTGTCATAGAACTCTCCGTGCTCGTTTTGGTTTGATCAGTCACAAGTGTACACACATTTTCAAAGATGTTTCATCAGTCACAAGTGTACACACATCTTCAAAGATGTTTGATCAGTCACAAGTGTACACACATCTTCAAAGATGTTTGATCAGTCACAATTTCTACACACATCTTCAAAGATGTTTGATCAGTCACAAGTGTACACACATCTTCAAAGATGTTTGATCAGTCACAAGTGTACACACATCTTCAAAGATGTTTGATCAGTCACAAGTGTACACACATCTTCAAAGATGTTTGATCAGTCACAAGTGCACACACATCTTCAAAGATGTTTGATCAGTGACAAGTGCACACACATCTTCAAAGATGCAGTATGACATGGGATGTTGTTGACGTCTCTCATCGACTGCGATGGACGAATTATTATTATAATCATTCACGATAATCTATTTGTTTTTTGCAGTTGTCATCTCTACAGCGAAGGTCGGCTGCAATGAATCCAACGTCCTTTGCTTCATGCCCTAATGGTACAACCTACCAGGCCTTTCCCTGTTCATCTTTTAACGTTTTAATCCCACTTTTAGAGTTGTTTACTTCGTATGTCTTTTTGTGCAAACAAAACATGTTAGCTGTTGTATCGATTTCGTTCATCAATTATCTTTGCACCCCAAATTTCTTCAAAACATCATTATTTGTTGTCATTTATTTGCAGGAGATGCGCAGTATGCGGACATTCTTCCACATATCAAAGGCGTCAATTCTCGTCTCTAATCGTCTGTTCATTGTTCAAGTTTCAAAGCGTTACAGTACCTTGAAAAATGTTCAAGAGACATACCACCTACAAAAGGGGTCATTTATACGCAGACGGATTACAAAAATTAACTATATTAAGTGGAAAGTGTGACGTATAAACAAAATAATAACATACAATTCAAATCTGAGCGACCATTGTAGAGCTATCACACAACTTCAGAGATGCAAATGAAGGCACCAAGAACTGCTACAGTGGAATGATGAAAAACAAGGGTCATGTCAGAGATAAGTTAGTTTTTCTTAAAGATTCTCTATTAGTTATAATGACCCATATAAACCATACTTACCACAATTTTGATAGCCTGTTAGGGGCACCCATAAATACTAGGGAGCTAGTTTTATTTTTAACAGAATGAAAATTCGGTGGATTTCTGTAAACTGTAAGATAAATAGAAATGATTTCTGTAAACTGTAAGATAAATAGAAATGATTTCTGTAAACTGTAAGATAAATAGAAATGATTTCTGTAAACTATAAGATAAATAGAAATGATTTCTGTAAACTGTGAGATAAATAGAAATAATTTCTGTAAACTGTAAGATAAATAGAAATGATTTCTATAAACTGTAAGATAAATAGAAATGATTTCTGTAAACTGTAAGATAAATAGAAATGGTGAAGCAGGTAGACAAGCCAGCAAGAGAGGTAGCAATATCTAGATTGACGACAGCGTTATATATGTAGAAAAAAAGACAATTTCAAATGACAACATTCAGACTGCGAGCATGCCAATGCAGACAGAAGAACCAAATAATAAATGGGCCCGCAGACATGTGCTCTTGTAGGCAGAGGAAACACACTGGCGAAGATATTCCCCAGGTCTGTTGCTCCATGAGAGGAACAGAGTGAAAACATAGACACACCCCCCCCCCCCCACCCCTCCCCCACCCCACCACCACCCCCGGTCTAGCTCAATTGAGGTATTAACTAAATTGCATTGGAGGGAAGACTCGTATTTATGAGGAAAAAAATATGTGATTATTTAAGTGAAAACTATAACGAGGTGTACAAAGAATATATGTACATATTTTATTGGGATTGTATTGATGGTTTCCTGTGTAATTGTACACTGTTCGTTAATCCAGTTTTCGGTCTCTGTTATGCACTTTTCTTTAATATCTTTATTTCATTGATGATATGCTTTGATTCCATTTATTATGTCTTCTCCTGTCGATCAGTTACAGAATATCATCAATCATCCATCCATACATATCATCAATCATCCATCCATACATATCATCAATCATACATAGTAGCTAAATATTACAATGTTTCCGTTTGCACGAATGGACATAGCAAACAGATACCTTTTCGTGTGCTTACATCGTTAAAAGTCGTTCAGCGGATGATCGTCTTGTCATTTCGTGTTTAAGATCCGTCCATGTGTATTGTAATTTCTTCTGTAGCGTCTTTGACCTCTGCAGTTCTGTCAGTTTCAATCTTTTCACTTTCGCTGTGGAATACATATCTCACCATTAGGACAACTGAATACGCAATGACGTACGACATATACTTACTGGAGTCAGTCAATCAGTGTCGGTCAAATGGGATTTAATGCAAGCCATTAACGTAACCGATGTCCCGACTCCACTGTAGGTATTGTCAGCCTCCCCGAAGAAAATCACTCATAGAGTAATGCAGCGAACTATATAAGCTTCCCAGGTCTGCATTCCTGATAAATGTGCAATCTTTGCAACATCTCATTTTATCCCTTAAACTCCGCCTCCTTTCATGGCTGCTGCTGAGAGTTGGTTATGTGGTCCAAAATTGGTATCTTCGTGGGAAATTCGTATGATAACTTTTATGGCCTAACCATTTACACTCCATAGCTGTATTTCTGGATTCTCTCTCTCCCTTTTTCTTTAAAAGTGCACCCCCCCCCCCCCTTTCCTCATTACATATACACACACACATACATACACACACACACACACATACACAAACACACACACACACATACATACATACACACACACACACACACCTCGCCATTACTATAATGGTGTATTTGTTTTGCCTCTAACTGGAAGTCTTGGACTAATTCTCACGTTGACTTGCGAGGGTCACATGTCCACCATTAGGGCAACCGTACTCATCATCAATGGGTTAGTCCGGAGACGTGTTGAAGACTTCTGATCATGTCACAACACTTTCTTCTGTTCTTAGCAGATCTCTTCAGCTCAGTATGTCTGCACTACAATGTTCTTGCAAGCATTTGTGATGGCGTTGTTTTCTTCCTCCTTTTCCCTAAATGTTTTCCTTCTAATATTTTCACACTCAGAATTAGCATAGAAAAATCTATAGAAATGCAATCCCCACTAAACCGGATCTTCATTTATTTCTAGAAGGCCTTTGACAGTCTACACTGTCCAACATTATTGAAAATTCTAAAGAACTATAAACCTCAAAATACATAAATATTATCCAGGCCTTGTATGATTATTCACGATACTGTGTTCAAACAACCGAAAGCAACACTGGATGGTTTAACATAAAAACAAGAGTAAAACAGGGATGTATTTTATAATTTCTACTATTTGGCATAGCTATAGATTGGATTATGAAACACTGTGCCCGTGATAAGAATTTAGGCATAGAATGAACAGATAACAAGACCTTCGAAGATTTTGATTTTGCAGATGACCTAGCGCCATTAAGTACCACTAATGAAAAACCACAAGAAAATAAAGATAGATTTTGTTAATGGTCAGATCAGATAGGACTTCAAGTAAACATCTCAAAGACGAAAATCATGGCTTCCACAACCACAACGGTTGATATCAAGCTACAGGGGAAATCTCTACAAAATGCCCAACACTACACATACTTGGGAAGCAACATGACACATGATGGAGATAGTTCGAAAGAAATGTCCAAGAGAATTGCTTTGGCCTCTTGCACCTTTAATCAGCCTCACCAACATCTGCAAATCAATGACACTGAGCAAACATACAAAGCTCAGACTATTCAATTCAATTGTAATATCAGTCCTGACATAAGGATGTGAAAGCTGGAAGACAACACAAGCGCTGGAAAACAAACTAAATATCTTTAAAAATAAATGTTTAAGAAAATTATTGAATATACGCTGGGACAAGTTCATAACTAATGACTCGATAAGAACAGACACAAAACAATTATACGTGTCGACCAACATCCTGAAAAATCGACAGACATGCATCGGACAAGTCCGATTGTCTTCCATTGCAAGCACTCGAATGGACACCAAGGGGCGTTCAGAAAAGAGAGAGACCCAAGGAATGGTTGGCTTTGATCGGGATGAAAAGTGACATTTAGGAGTAAGGTTGGCTTTGATCGAGATGAAATGTGACATTTAGGAGTAAGGTTGGCTTTGATCGATATGAAAAGTGACATTTAAGAGCAAAGCTGGCTTTGTTCGAAATGAAAAGTTACATTTAGAAGCAAGGCCGGCTTTGCGAATCTGTGATTGCATCATGATGATATCAATGGTACGGATACCATCTCTCTCAATAACAGCGGTGTCCGAGATCCTGTTTTGTCATTTGTCCCTCCTGAGACAAAGTGTGTAAAAATGATTCAATTCCTGGCTTTGGTGATTCTGACGGTCATCTCATCATCCATGACTGCATTCTAAGATAGCGTACTACCGAGATATGTGAATCTATTTATAACGTTCAGTCTTTTTGTCATTGATCATGGTGATTGGCTCAGTATACGTTTTGTTAGGAGCTGGTTGGTACATTATTTCAGTTTTCTCTGTGTTTATGATGAGTCCAAAGTTGAAACACACTAAGGAGAAATTATCCACCCTTTTCTGCAGATCAGCCTCAGTGGCAGCGTTCAGGGCACAATCGTCAGCAAACAGAAGATCTCTGCTGGTGTGTGTCTTGACCTTCAGCAAACAGAAGATCTCTGATGGTGTGTGTCTTGACCTTCAGCAAACAGAAGATCTCTGATGGTGTGTGTCTTGACCTTCAGCAAACAGAAGATCTCTGATGGTGTGTGTCTTGACCTTCAGCAAACAGAAGATCTCTGATGGTGTGTGTCTTGATCTTCAGCAAACAGAAGACAGATGGACAGATGGACAGGAAAAGCCGGGCAGCTTGCACAATCAGTTGGAGTGCCCGGCATTAACGTATTGCATTAAAATAAACACACTTCGTGTCAATTTTTTTTTGTCGATCAACTCTAACTTCTTACACATTTCACCCCACATCGCCCATATTATAACACCACAATTTTAAGTCAAACTTAGTGTTATAGTTCTTAGTTCTTAGTCGACCTGTACTTCTACAGGGGCAGATGCCCCTGTGCAGTTCCCAGCTGTGGAATGAGCTGGATATAGGAGAAAGATTTTCTGCTTAGCGGGCTAGGCTTGAGCAGCTTAATACTCCGCTGCGTTAGGTGATTAACCGATGTGCGAGTTCATCTTAATAGAATCAAACACTAGAGCAAAGTAGACCCGCAGCATGTTACGCCCCATCTATGCTGCACTAAAGAAACCATTCTAACCATGGCCGCTATTTTGCCATGTCACATAGTTAGTCGCCTTTTACGACATGCTCTCTGTGAGGCAGTGGTGCTATTCTTGTCCTTGTCATACACAAAGACCCCGGCAAACCACTCCGGTAAGTGTTATAGTTCGTCTTTTAATTCATGAACAAGGTCCGAAGCAATTTTCAACAAAACTGCATGTCAGATCCAAATGTTTTTTTCGCATTCAGCCTTAGAATATCCATTCGCTAAAACATTGATATTATTTAGTCCATAAATGTTAAGACATTTGCACATCGGCGAATTATTTTGATCTTTTAGGACCAATGCAAAGAAATGATATTAAATTTAATATTTTGCAGTACGCAGCTGAATTTCTCAGCATTTGCTCCAAAAGGCATATCTCCTTAATGTCTTGATAGATCAATTGATTGTTTGTGTTTCCCTTTATGTACAATCGTAAAAATGGCACCAATATGCAACAGTTAGTGAAACCCTTCGGTGACCCTTACACCCTTAAGGTTATCAACAGCGCAGCTCATTTTATGTTGTGTAACGCATTTCAATATTGCAATGTATTTGTTGCTATTGTATGTACACCTAATTGTTTTGATAAACATACTCAAATTCATCCGACTGCTAATCAGTATGTCCCCAAAAGATGTTACTAATCATTCGATTCGATTTAAAGAGGTTGATAATTGTTACTGGCTGGACAAATTTGAATCCATCTCGTTGCCAGAACTGTTTTTCTTCCCGGAGAATAAACATTCGGTTCTGGAAGAAGTGTATTCAACATGTGGTTCAATACACTTCTTCCAGAACCGAATGTCTATTTTGGAAAGGTACTCACGTGTCAGCACTTCAACGTCACACATTTTAAATGTCTTGTCCGGCAACTTGTCCTTTGACTTTAGCTCAGACAAGCTCTAATATTAAATTCAGTTTCAGGAGAGTAACAAGTTGATTTTTCGTCAACTTTTTCAATATCTCCTGTTTTCTCCTTTCTAGCTCACCCCTCTCTTCCACCCTTCCCACATCCCTTTCCTGCACTTGCTTCCAATGGGAGCGAACAATGAAATATTATACTTACTGTGGATTGCTTATATTATTTCCCTTGTTAAAACACATTTTACTAAATGTTTTGGCTCTCTTCATACATGAAAGATTTTTAAAATTGTTTTGGCTCTTATTAACAGACATTCAGCATATAAGATTAATCACATCGAGGATTATGCGATCGACTGTATACATATGTTAGTATCTCAGCGGGGATGATCAAAGCAAACGTAGATAATTATGTTAAGGTATTTGGTAGAATGCTGGGTCACATCTGGAAAACAGAAGTAATGGCCGTTGTTTGGAGAGAGGGTTGTGTGATCAAATTGTAAACGAAAGACATTCAGTGTATCAACTACAAGGATGGTTATTGTTATAGAATGTCTACAATGAGTGAGTTTACTCTTTTGTGTGCACCGAAATGGGCGTTAAATAGTGGGTTTTACTAGCTTTCCTCACATCACGAGCTTGCTGATGAAGGTGTACCACTGTCCTCCAGGCGATTGTGCTATGCTTGGCTTCATCTGCGTGGCGCTCACTACTCGGGGATCACGTTGAACTACATCTCCTCAGCCAGACTGCCTGAAAGCGTCCTGTCTTCGAGGAAGGCTACGTGGCACAGAGACAGGATAGGTGGAAACCCTAGTATGACCCGGCTTGATAAAGCCGACCTTAGAAATATGGTCGGTTATCTAAACATGAATATAGTCGAGCCTGTAGCCGGCTTACTAGACTAGGATTACAGCGTTGCAGGATTCGAAGACAGAAAAAAATCGGGACCGTGGTTCGTGCTGTAAATGGGTACATGTCGTATGAGTTGAGAAAGATAAAAACAGCAAGGAAGGGAACTGGATACCAGACCTCACATAGGCTGCTGCATAGCACATGAAACGTTTTTTCATCGTCGACGGCAATAGTTGCCATGAGACTGACCTTTACATTTAAAGAATGGAGCGGTATCTGGGGATTTGTTTTACATCTTCATCCGCCTACTAACTAAACCTGTCAGGAATCAATAGCTTAATTCCACCAGAGTGGTTGGACAAATGGGGATCTAGTGGTCCTGCGTCCGGTCGTCTGGCGCAGCTTGTTCACTACATTATCCTGTTCATACGTGTATCTAAACACCTGTTTGGCTTTCCTGTGTCTGGATTGTTTTCCTCTGGGTATAAGTACGACACATGGCAGGTGATCGCTCTCTTGTGCCCCTAATACGTCCCAGCGTGTGGGTGGAGCAACATTACTGGATATAAGTGCCAGGTCGATCATCCCATCGTATCCCCCGGTCGAGATGCGGGTTTAGTTAGATGTCCGTCATTCACAGTGAGGTTTGTGTAGACTAATGACTGGCTCAAGGAGACCCCTTGTCTATTTTCAGTGGCATTTCCCCTGTCCTTTGTCCTAGCATTAAAGTCACCTGCAATGAGGCGCTTTTTGCTCTGTGTCTCTGACAAGTCCGACAGAAACTCCCACTTTACGTCATCAAAGAGGTGATCTAAGTGAGCGTATACATTGTAGATTCTCCATTCTTGGTGGTTGATTGTTTCTGAATCCCTTGTAGCTCGACATCCTCAATTTTACCGGTGCTAGTATTTATTCATGTATGGGGAAGTTCTTGCTTCACATACATCGCCAGTCCCCGCTTGCGGGGCCCGCATGGATTACTGTAGCACCTGTATCCTGGACACTTGATGTCAACATTCTTCTTCAGACAGGTCTCCTGGATCACGAAGATGTCGAAACTGTACACCAATTTTTGGAGAATCACTTCGCGTTGGATCGCGCTGCGTAATTCCAGTAGCCTATACGGACACTGTGTTAACCCAAGTCTATCTAACTGTCTTCGACATTTTCTCTGTCCTGCTCTTTTCTTTCTCTCTCTCCTCTTGTCTCCCCTTCCTCTCCTTCTGCATCCACCTTCCTTAGCGCCATTTGCTGGAGACATCGACGTCAGAGCACGATCTCCTTAGCTCCCGCGATGACTCTTATGTGTGGTTTTCCTTCTCCTAGGAGAGTTGCCTGCCCGCTAACGGGTCTTATTTGCTCGGTTTGTGGTCGGTTGTCTCCCTAATTGGTATTGCGGTATCACATTATTGTACCGCTGACAGTGAAATCCGACCAATCGTGACTTCAAAATCACGGTCAACTATGTAGCGAAATTACGACACAATCGATGTAATCTTGCTGACCGATCACTTGGTACACACTGGATATTACACTACATATTGCACTACATATTACACTACATATTACACTACATATTGCACTACATATTACACTACATATTACACTACATATTACACTACACATTACACTACATATTACACTACATATTACTTCATACACCACAAAATTTTGGTGGCAAAGGAGGCGGCAACAAAGGATTGGCGTAAAGCCAGAAAGAGATCTGGTACTACTGTCGATGCGTTGAATAAGAAGAAGGAGGTTTTTCGCTATTCACACATGTTGCCGAGAGTATGAGACGTCAATGCCCGCTATTCACACATGTGGCCGAGAGTGTGAGACGTCAATGCCCGCTATTCACACATGTTGCCGAGAGTGTGAGACGTCAATGCCCGCTATTCACACATGTTGCCGAGAGTGTGAGACGTCAATGCCCGCTATTCACACATGTTGCCGAGAGTGTGAGACGTCAATGCCCGTTGTTCACACACGTTCCCGAGAGTGTGAGACGTCAATGCCCGTTGTTCACACATGTTCCCGAGAGTGTGAGACGTCAATGCCCGCTATTCACACATGTTGCCGAGAGTGTGAGACGTCAATGCCCGTTGTTCACACATGTTCCCGAGAGTGTGAGACGTCAATGCCCGTTGTTCACACATGTTGCCGAGAGTGTGAGACGTCAATGCCCGTTGTTCACACATGTTCCCGAGAGTGTGAGACGTCAATGCCCGCTATTCACACATGTTGCCGAGAGTGTGAGACGTCAATGCCCGCTATTCACACATGTTCCCGAGAGTGTGAGACGGCAATGCCCGTTGTTCACACATGTTCCCGAGAGATTGAGACGTCAATGTCCGCTATTACCAAATGTTCCCGAGAGTATGAGACGTTAATGCCTGCTATTCACACATGCTCTCTAGAATATGAGACGTCAATGCCCGTTATTCAAACATGCTCTCGAGAGTATGAGACGTCAATGCCCGTTATTCAAACATGCTCTCGAGAGTATGAGACGTCAATGCCCGCTATTCACACATGCTCTCTAGAATATGAGACGTCAATGCCCGTTATTCAAACATTTTCTCGAGAGTATGAGACGTCAATGCCCGTTATTCAAACATGCTCTCGAGAGTATGAGACGTCAATGCCCGCTATTCACACATGCTCTCTAGAATATGAGACGTCAATGCCCGTTATTCAAACATGCTCTCGAGAGTATGAGACGTCAATGCCCGTTATTCACACATGCTCTCAAGAGTATGAGACGTCAATGCCCGTTATTCACACATGCTCTCGAGAGTATGAGACGTCAATGCCCGTTATTCACACATGCTCTCGAGAGTATGAGACGTCAATGCCCGTTATTCACACATGCTCTCTAGAGTATGAGACGTCAATGCCCGATATTCGCACATGCTCTCTAGAATATGAGACGTCAATGCCCGTTATTCACACATTCTCTCGAGAGTATGAGACGTCAATGTCCGCTATTCACACATATTCGAAATAGTTTCAGACCTGAATGCCCGCTATTCACACATGTTCTTGAGAGTATAAGACGTCAATTCACACTATTCACATATGTTCCCGAGAGTATGAGACGTCAATTCACACTATTCACATATGTTCCCGAGAGTATGAGACGTCAATTCACACTATTAACACAAATTCCAGAGCTTATGGACGTCAATGCACACTATTCACACATGTTCTTGAGAGTATAAGACGTCAATTCACACTATTCACATATGTTCCCGAGAGTGTGAGACGTCAATTCACACTAACCACATATGTTCCCGAGAGTATGAGACGTCAATTTACACATGTTCCCGAGCGTATGAAACATTAATGTCTTTTATTCATTCATGTTCCCGAGCGTATGAGACATCAATATTCACTTTTCACTCATGTTCCCGGGCGTATTAAACATCAATGTTCGCTATCCACTCATGGTCCCGAGCGTATATTCTCGATGATAATTAGATTGGTAGTTAAATGTAGAAGAGCTAAAAATAAAACTGAAAAAATATATAAAGGGATGTAAATCAAAGGAAAAATATTTTAAATATTTGCTCAAGCAAAACATAGCCCAGAAAGTGATTAAAGAAGCAAAAATAGACTTCGAAAAAAAAGCTTGCTAATAGAATAAAGACTGATAGTAACAGCTTCTTTCCTTATGTTCGAAATAAACAAAGAACGAAAGACAATGGTAGGCCGTCTCATAGAAAGCACTGATAAAATATTAAGAGCAAATAGGGAGGCAGCTATTCTACTAAATCAATACAATGGCACAGTCTACACAAGAGAAGACTGCTCCAAAATCCCAGAGCCTATAAATATTTTCAAATGTGAAATGGATATACTGGAATTAACATCAATATGTATTACGGAGGAAATGGTTTAAAAAAAATTAGAGGGATTAAAGTGGATAAATGTCCAGGTGAAGATGGTATCCATCCAAAAATGCTGTTTGAAACTAGAGACCAGCTAGCAAAACCATTAGCTTATTATGTTCTCAATCACTTGCAAAATGAATTGCTCCAATAGATTGTAAAGATGCAAGAGTGATCCACTTATTCAAAAAGGGAAAGAAATCAAATTCAGCAAATTATAGACCAATAGAGTTTAACGAGCATAGTCTGTAACAATCAATAATCAAAGAAAACATTGTAATGCATCTTGACAGGTTTAAGCTAATCAGAAATAGTCAGCACGGTTTTACTAAAGGGATATCGTGCTTAACAAATATATTAGAATTCATGGAGGAGATTACTAAAATGATAGATAAGGGAGAACCAGTGAATATTATTTATCTAGATTTTGCAAAGGCCTTTGATAGAGTACCTTATCTAAGATTATTTAAAAAGTTAAAATCACATAGAATAGGTGCGGAGGTTGCCGAATGGATTGGAAATTAGTTAACAGGAAGAAGGCAGAGTGTGCATAAATAAGGAGTACTCTGAGTCGTGTGAAGTAAACAGTGGAGTGCCACAGGGCTTTGGGGCCAATTTTGTTCTTGATATATTTAAACGATTTGGGCATTGATATGGGATCCATGATAGCAAAATTTGCTCATGTCACAAAACTATGCAGTAGTGTCTCATCTCAGGCAGAAGTGGATATATTGTGGTCGGATTTAGATAAAATTCGAGAATGGTCTGTAAGTTGGCAAATGGAGTTTAATGTCGATAAATGTACAGTCATCCACATGGGTAGATCCAATATGGATCATAATTACAGAATGGGTGAGAACAATATTAGAATGATATATATGGAAAGGGATCTAGGGGTTATAATGGAGCATACAGGTAAAGTGAGAGAGCAAGTCCAGGTAGCAGTAAAAAAGGCAAATGAAATGTTAGGTATGATAACAAGAAATATTAAACATAGGAGCAAGGAGGTGATAGTCAAACTGTATAAAGCATTAGTTAGACCTAGATTGTAGTACTGTGTACAAGTGTGGAGTCCTTATCATAGAGGAGATATAAATATGTTGGAAAGGATACAAAGAAGAGCGACAAAACTGATAGTTCAGTTCAGTTCATCCCGTAACCCATCAGGTCGTTCGGGCACACATGAAGACACTCCCAAAATCATACGCCATCCCTCTCTGTCTGTCGCCGCCTTGTCGTATCTCACCGGGACGAAGGCCTGACCACTCAGTGATGTTGTTCACCCATCTCTTCCTTGGACGTCCTCGCCCTCTCTGTTCCGGTACGGAACCAAAGAGTATCGAGTTGGGAATTCCGTTGGACCTCGCGACGTGCCCGCACCAGGCCATCTTTCGTCTTTTGATAGCTGTGAACAGATCTTCAAAAGGACCAATAGCGTCTTCAACTCTCTGACGTATTTCTACGTTCGTGGCACAATCTTTATATGTAACATTTAGGAGTTTTCTATAGCCTCTCATTTCCATTGCATGTATTCTGCCCTGGATATCTGATGTAATGGTCCAGGTCTCGCAGGCATACAGAAATATTGATAGCACCAGAGAGCGCATTAGTTTAACTTTTATGCCGAGGGCGAGCCGCTTCTCTTGCCATGTAGGTTTCAGCCTAGTCAGCGCCGCTGTTGTTTGTGCTATTCTTGCAATTACCTCTGGCTTCGATCCCTCTTCACTGATCAATGATCCCAGATATTTAAAACGTTTCACCAACTCAAGTTCCTGCCCATTTGCCTCTATTACATATTTAAACCCTGTTATGTTATTGGTCATGAGCTTTGTTTTATCTGCATTTATTTCCATACCAAAACTCAGGGCCGCTCCATCCAAGCTACCAATCAACTCCTGGAGTTCCATTTCTGTGCCTGTCAATACATCAATATCATCAGCAAATCGGAAGTTTGTGATAAGCCTGTCACCTATTTTAACGGTGCCAACATGTTCTTTTAGGTCGTCTCTATTATTCTCTCCAAGAATATATTGAAGAGTTTTGGGAAGAGTATACAACCCTGTCTCACACCCACCGTCGTACGGAACCAATCGCCTAGCGTTCCCTCTACAGAGACTGCGCTTGTCGCCTGCTCATAAAGGTTTGCAATTACCCTCACAATATCACTGTTGAACTTATAATGCCTCATTGTCGACCATAGCGCCGCATGCCACACTCTGTCAAACACCTTTCTAAAGTCAATGAAGGCATTGTAGAGTTGTTGTTGATACTCTGAGTACTTCTCATTCATTAGAGGAAGATTAAATATCTGCTCGATGGTACTCCTTCCCGCTCGGAAGCCCCCTTGTTCTTCGGCAATTATATTCTCTGCCTGTGGTTTCAGACTGTTGTATTATTCTCAAGACAACTTTACTTGGATGACTTATCAGTCTGATTGTTCGATAGTTCTGAGACATTTATTTTTCCTGATTTAGGCAGTGGTATAATTACTGATTTTGTCCAGCTGGAGGGCCACTCTCCTGTCTGCCAAATTATATTGCAGATGTGTGTCAGGGTATCAATTGTTGCCTCACCTCCCACTTGTAGGGGCTCTGCTGGGATATTATCTACACCTACAGCCTTCCCTCTCTTCAGCATTTTCACGGCTTCATATACTTCTTCCCTTGTTATCGTTTGATTTTCCTCCATCAGACTCACTTCATGAGACATTGCAATTCTGGGGTCACCTCGACCTTCATGCTTATATAGTTCCGAACAGTACTCTGTCCAGCGCTCACGAATGTCTTGAGCTTCTGTGAGACATTTCCCACTCTTGGGAAGACTGATGAGTCTTCTAAAGTAGTATTAAAAAACGTTGTTAAGTTAAGTATGGGACATTAATGTCCACTATTCACGCATGCTATAGCCATCCCCTCTGTACCTTTCGAAGTAAGGAGTGAGAGTTCGATACGATGTCTGCCTCTTTGTTAGAAGTCTCAAATATTCACAGGTGAGGTCTTCTCCGTTCTCGTCACTTAAGAATCTTGTCATTAGCGCATCTCTCCACTCAGTATTTGTTTCCAGTTGACACCAACCAAAATGTAATTGAGACAAAACTAGATTATATTAACATTAATTTGGACACGCTGATCACGAATTTAAAAATATGTGCCGACATTTTACTTTGTCAATTAAAGTCGACGCCTTATACCGAGGATAAAGAAAGCGTACAGCTGTTACTTTGGTTGTGCGATCTGTGACCAGGACCAGTATTGGACCCCATACACAGTGTGGTGTCTATTTTCTGCAGCGAATCTGCGTTGCTGGTTGAACAGAAACAAACTATCGATGCGTCTTGCAGTTCTAATAGTGTGGATGGAACCGACAGGTCATGTCAATGCTAACATGTACATAGATACTAACCGTCCACCAGTGACACAGAGAACGCCACAGTTGTACCTCAGAAAAGTGAAAATACAATTTACGTCACAAATGTAGATACAATTAGAAAATGAATCTATTAGAAAAGAAATATGCGACACAATTGTATCTCAGTTTGAGACACTAAGCAGAAAAACAAAAGACTTGTATAGTTAGTCAGCAGTTTTTAAAACAGCTATGGCTGATACACTCAATAAGACAAGGTATAGAATCACAATTAATAGCTCGGCAGAAAGCGAAAGTTAAATAAACAACATAGGCTAATAAAAAGAAACTGTACTAGACATTCAGAACATCCAAGACGCAAGAAGATTATATTACTTATGAAATATCAATGAGCAATATCAAACATGTCGTCAAAATTGGTAAAGAGGAATTTTGGAGAAAAAAATGTAGCAAAAAGTGTTGAAAAAATTTGAATAAATGTATCAGCGCAATATGGTAAACCTTGAATCCAACTTCAATCATTTATGAAAAACATTAATTAATTTTGAATATTAAACAAGCTGTTATCGCAATAGAGAAGGAAAGATTACTTTCAAGAACATTTCCTCCAAACAGGCATTCAGAGGCAATCAATACACACCCCCCCCCCCCCCCTCCCCCAAAAAAAAAAAAAAAAAAAAAAAAAAAAACAGGATCATCTGTAAACTCGTATATTGATTAAAGAAATCGAAAGATAGAGCATCCCTAGAAATAGGTCAGTGGGTATGGACAATATGGGGACAACCAGTTTAAACTTTATGGGAGACAGGACTCAGGTGGTTAGAGAGAATTTTTACAAAAGCATGGAAAGAATGAAGAGAAGCTGAAGATTTGCAACATGCTACAATAATACTAATCTGAAAGAAAAAGTGCAGTTAAAAACTGTGATACATACAGAGGCATATCGATAATAAGACATACATGAAGAAAATGTCGAAAATATGTGAACAAAGAATAGCCGTACGTATCGAGGCTGAGTTGAGCAAATCCTGATTTAGAAATGGGAAGTGATCATCTTCATTTCCTTTTTTTCAAACCTGACGGCGGAGAACATGTCAAATACAGCATTGATTTACCCTAGCCAGCTTTTAGCAAATCCTGAATCCATTTGTATGTTTTAAAGACAGAAGGTTTTTATACCATGAGGGTTGTCTGTTCTAGCGCAACCTTTACTAGTCGTCTGTCACAACCATGCTGACAGGAAAGAAACGGAATGTACTGATGCCTGATCATCTAAGACAATTAAATAAAGCTACAATCGGTTAATAGATTAATGGATTACTGGATTACTGGACGAGCCGTTCTTCATCGGCGGTTCCACCGTTGCGGGTCCCAACTTCTCTTCCAACGGTCTCTGTCTTGGACCACAATGGACGTGCCTCTGTGGCATCGTGAATGTTGTTGCGGGATGTAAGGGAGTCGGACCAACGTGTTGGTGGTCGTCCCCGTGGTCGTTTCTTATCTCTAGGATGCTATATTGATGTCGCTGTGCTCCAACGTTCGTCCGTTCTTCGCAGTAAATGACCCCCCCCCCCAACCTCCCCCGCCCGATTCCCCAGCGATGTTTCATGGTGTCTGCATAAATAACTGCATTTGATGTATGTCCGAGTTTGAAGACCTTTTGGGCGCTGGCCATGAAGAGTGAGGCCGACCTCTCGAGGGAAGCTTGGGTCACTCTGAGTTTGAACTCCATGACCGCGAGTGACCGTTTCCATACTGCAAGTAGTACCTTGGAGTTGAATAGATTATCACAAACAATTAGACATAAGTTTTATAGATTAGAAGATAGCTTTTCAAAGAGGTAACAGCAATAAACTTTGGACAATTTTAGATAAATGTGCAATACAAGGACCACAATTAGATACTGTGAGAGCATTGCACCACATGGATAACAACTTCAGGAGACATTGCAATTCTGGGGTCACCTCGACCTTCATGCTTATATAGTTCCGAACAGTACTCTGTCCAGCGCTCACGAATGTCTTGAGCTTCTGTGAGACATTTCCCACTCTTGGGAAGACTGATGAGTCTTCTAAAGTAGTATTAAAAAACGTTGTTAAGTTAAGTATGGGACATTAATGTCCACTATTCACGCATGCTATAGCCATCCCCTCTGTACCTTTCGAAGTAAGGAGTGAGAGTTCGATACGATGTCTGCCTCTTTGTTAGAAGTCTCAAATATTCACAGGTGAGGTCTTCTCCGTTCTCGTCACTTAAGAATCTTGTCATTAGCGCATCTCTCCACTCAGTATTTGTTTCCAGTTGACACCAACCAAAATGTAATTGAGACAAAACTAGATTATATTAACATTAATTTGGACACGCTGATCACGAATTTAAAAATATGTGCCGACATTTTACTTTGTCAATTAAAGTCGACGCCTTATACCGAGGATAAAGAAAGCGTACAGCTGTTACTTTGGTTGTGCGATCTGTGACCAGGACCAGTATTGGACCCCATACACAGTGTGGTGTCTATTTTCTGCAGCGAATCTGCGTTGCTGGTTGAACAGAAACAAACTATCGATGCGTCTTGCAGTTCTAATAGTGTGGATGGAACCGACAGGTCATGTCAATGCTAACATGTACATAGATACTAACCGTCCACCAGTGACACAGAGAACGCCACAGTTGTACCTCAGAAAAGTGAAAATACAATTTACGTCACAAATGTAGATACAATTAGAAAATGAATCTATTAGAAAAGAAATATGCGACACAATTGTATCTCAGTTTGAGACACTAAGCAGAAAAACAAAAGACTTGTATAGTTAGTCAGCAGTTTTTAAAACAGCTATGGCTGATACACTCAATAAGACAAGGTATAGAATCACAATTAATAGCTCGGCAGAAAGCGAAAGTTAAATAAACAACATAGGCTAATAAAAAGAAACTGTACTAGACATTCAGAACATCCAAGACGCAAGAAGATTATATTACTTATGAAATATCAATGAGCAATATCAAACATGTCGTCAAAATTGGTAAAGAGGAATTTTGGAGAAAAAAATGTAGCAAAAAGTGTTGAAAAAATTTGAATAAATGTATCAGCGCAATATGGTAAACCTTGAATCCAACTTCAATCATTTATGAAAAACATTAATTAATTTTGAATATTAAACAAGCTGTTATCGCAATAGAGAAGGAAAGATTACTTTCAAGAACATTTCCTCCAAACAGGCATTCAGAGGCAATCAATACACACCCCCCCCCCCCCCCCCCAAAAAAAAAAAAAAAAAAAAAAAAAAAAAACAGGATCATCTGTAAACTCGTATATTGATTAAAGAAATCGAAAGATAGAGCATCCCTAGAAATAGGTCAGTGGGTATGGACAATATGGGGACAACCAGTTTAAACTTTATGGGAGACAGGACTCAGGTGGTTAGAGAGAATTTTTACAAAAGCATGGAAAGAATGAAGAGAAGCTGAAGATTTGCAACATGCTACAATAATACTAATCTGAAAGAAAAAGTGCAGTTAAAAACTGTGATACATACAGAGGCATATCGATAATAAGACATACATGAAGAAAATGTCGAAAATATGTGAACAAAGAATAGCCGTACGTATCGAGGCTGAGTTGAGCAAATCCTGATTTAGAAATGGGAAGTGATCATCTTCATTTCCTTTTTTTCAAACCTGACGGCGGAGAACATGTCAAATACAGCATTGATTTACCCTAGCCAGCTTTTAGCAAATCCTGAATCCATTTGTATGTTTTAAAGACAGAAGGTTTTTATACCATGAGGGTTGTCTGTTCTAGCGCAACCTTTACTAGTCGTCTGTCACAACCATGCTGACAGGAAAGAAACGGAATGTACTGATGCCTGATCATCTAAGACAATTAAATAAAGCTACAATCGGTTAATAGATTAATGGATTACTGGATTACTGGACGAGCCGTTCTTCATCGGCGGTTCCACCGTTGCGGGTCCCAACTTCTCTTCCAACGGTCTCTGTCTTGGACCACAATGGACGTGCCTCTGTGGCATCGTGAATGTTGTTGCGGGATGTAAGGGAGTCGGACCAACGTGTTGGTGGTCGTCCCCGTGGTCGTTTCTTATCTCTAGGATGCTATATTGATGTCGCTGTGCTCCAACGTTCGTCCGTTCTTCGCAGTAAATGACCCCCCCCCCCCAACCTCCCCCGCCCGATTCCCCAGCGATGTTTCATGGTGTCTGCATAAATAACTGCATTTGATGTATGTCCGAGTTTGAAGACCTTTTGGGCGCTGGCCATGAAGAGTGAGGCCGACCTCTCGAGGGAAGCTTGGGTCACTCTGAGTTTGAACTCCATGACCGCGAGTGACCGTTTCCATACTGCAAGTAGTACCTTGGAGTTGAATAGATTATCACAAACAATTAGACATAAGTTTTATAGATTAGAAGATAGCTTTTCAAAGAGGTAACAGCAATAAACTTTGGACAATTTTAGATAAATGTGCAATACAAGGACCACAATTAGATACTGTGAGAGCATTGCACCACATGGATAACAACTTCAGGAGACATTGCAATTCTGGGGTCACCTCGACCTTCATGCTTATATAGTTCCGAACAGTACTCTGTCCAGCGCTCACGAATGTCTTGAGCTTCTGTGAGACATTTCCCACTCTTGGGAAGACTGATGAGTCTTCTAAAGTAGTATTAAAAAACGTTGTTAAGTTAAGTATGGGACATTAATGTCCACTATTCACGCATGCTATAGCCATCCCCTCTGTACCTTTCGAAGTAAGGAGTGAGAGTTCGATACGATGTCTGCCTCTTTGTTAGAAGTCTCAAATATTCACAGGTGAGGTCTTCTCCGTTCTCGTCACTTAAGAATCTTGTCATTAGCGCATCTCTCCACTCAGTATTTGTTTCCAGTTGACACCAACCAAAATGTAATTGAGACAAAACTAGATTATATTAACATTAATTTGGACACGCTGATCACGAATTTAAAAATATGTGCCGACATTTTACTTTGTCAATTAAAGTCGACGCCTTATACCGAGGATAAAGAAAGCGTACAGCTGTTACTTTGGTTGTGCGATCTGTGACCAGGACCAGTATTGGACCCCATACACAGTGTGGTGTCTATTTTCTGCAGCGAATCTGCGTTGCTGGTTGAACAGAAACAAACTATCGATGCGTCTTGCAGTTCTAATAGTGTGGATGGAACCGACAGGTCATGTCAATGCTAACATGTACATAGATACTAACCGTCCACCAGTGACACAGAGAACGCCACAGTTGTACCTCAGAAAAGTGAAAATACAATTTACGTCACAAATGTAGATACAATTAGAAAATGAATCTATTAGAAAAGAAATATGCGACACAATTGTATCTCAGTTTGAGACACTAAGCAGAAAAACAAAAGACTTGTATAGTTAGTCAGCAGTTTTTAAAACAGCTATGGCTGATACACTCAATAAGACAAGGTATAGAATCACAATTAATAGCTCGGCAGAAAGCGAAAGTTAAATAAACAACATAGGCTAATAAAAAGAAACTGTACTAGACATTCAGAACATCCAAGACGCAAGAAGATTATATTACTTATGAAATATCAATGAGCAATATCAAACATGTCGTCAAAATTGGTAAAGAGGAATTTTGGAGAAAAAAATGTAGCAAAAAGTGTTGAAAAAATTTGAATAAATGTATCAGCGCAATATGGTAAACCTTGAATCCAACTTCAATCATTTATGAAAAACATTAATTAATTTTGAATATTAAACAAGCTGTTATCGCAATAGAGAAGGAAAGATTACTTTCAAGAACATTTCCTCCAAACAGGCATTCAGAGGCAATCAATACACACCCCCCCCCCCCCCCCCCCCCCAAAAAAAAACAAAAAAAAAAAAAAAAAACAGGATCATCTGTAAACTCGTATATTGATTAAAGAAATCGAAAGATAGAGCATCCCTAGAAATAGGTCAGTGGGTATGGACAATATGGGGACAACCAGTTTAAACTTTATGGGAGACAGGACTCAGGTGGTTAGAGAGAATTTTTACAAAAGCATGGAAAGAATGAAGAGAAGCTGAAGATTTGCAACATGCTACAATAATACTAATCTGAAAGAAAAAGTGCAGTTAAAAACTGTGATACATACAGAGGCATATCGATAATAAGACATACATGAAGAAAATGTCGAAAATATGTGAACAAAGAATAGCCGTACGTATCGAGGCTGAGTTGAGCAAATCCTGATTTAGAAATGGGAAGTGATCATCTTCATTTCCTTTTTTTCAAACCTGACGGCGGAGAACATGTCAAATACAGCATTGATTTACCCTAGCCAGCTTTTAGCAAATCCTGAATCCATTTGTATGTTTTAAAGACAGAAGGTTTTTATACCATGAGGGTTGTCTGTTCTAGCGCAACCTTTACTAGTCGTCTGTCACAACCATGCTGACAGGAAAGAAACGGAATGTACTGATGCCTGATCATCTAAGACAATTAAATAAAGCTACAATCGGTTAATAGATTAATGGATTACTGGATTACTGGACGAGCCGTTCTTCATCGGCGGTTCCACCGTTGCGGGTCCCAACTTCTCTTCCAACGGTCTCTGTCTTGGACCACAATGGACGTGCCTCTGTGGCATCGTGAATGTTGTTGCGGGATGTAAGGGAGTCGGACCAACGTGTTGGTGGTCGTCCCCGTGGTCGTTTCTTATCTCTAGGATGCTATATTGATGTCGCTGTGCTCCAACGTTCGTCCGTTCTTCGCAGTAAATGACCCCCCCCCCCCCAACCTCCCCCGCCCGACTCCCCAGCGATGTTTCATGGTGTCTGCATAAATAACTGCATTTGATGTATGTCCGAGTTTGAAGACCTTTTGGGCGCTGGCCATGAAGAGTGAGGCCGACCTCTCGAGGGAAGCTTGGGTCACTCTGAGTTTGAACTCCATGACCGCGAGTGACCGTTTCCATACTGCAAGTAGTACCTTGGAGTTGAATAGATTATCACAAACAATTAGACATAAGTTTTATAGATTAGAAGATAGCTTTTCAAAGAGGTAACAGCAATAAACTTTGGACAATTTTAGATAAATGTGCAATACAAGGACCACAATTAGATACTGTGAGAGCATTGCACCACATGAATAACAACTATCACGTGACGTACTGATCGAATCACGGATGCTTTTGAAATAACCACAGAATTATGCATGCATGCGTGTTGTTTTCTTTGTTGTTCATTATGTGCAAAGACACAATTACCACAGAAGCCAGCTAAACCGCAGCACCAGAAATGGAATTCACCACATGAAGCAAAGAACCCAATTCAATACATAAACTACTCTTTACAAATGACCCAATTCAGTATATAAATTACTCTTTGCAGATGATCGAATTCAATACATAAACTGATCTTTACAGATGATTCAATTCTAAAGAGAATGAAGATGTGACAGATATGATATGACTTCACTGGGCACAGCTAGCGTGTGACATATATCATGTAAATTCACTAGTCACAACTAGCGTGTGACAGATACCATGTGAATTCACTAGGCACAGCTAGCATGTGACAGATATCATGTGAATTCACTAGGAACAGCTAGCATGTGACATATATGCTAATTCACTAGGTACAGCTAGTGTGTGACATATATCATGTGAATTCACAAGGCACAGCTAGCGTGTGACAGATATCATGTGAATTCACTAGGCAGGGCTAGCGTGTGACAGATATCATGTGAATTCACTAGTTAGTCACCCATCACAAGCGACGATTTCGATAATGCGTTTTTTTTTAATTGATGATGTAACGCGCACTGTATTTATATCAAAGTGAGGAATACATTGCGCTAATCATCCAACTCACTCTCTAGGCACAGCGTGTGACATATATCAAATGAACACGATTACATCGATGACGAAAACTATGAAGATTAGCAGAACACCTTGTCCATTACAATAGGTGCAAACAATGTGAACATTACAAAGGCTGAGACATCAGAGAACCATCTTTACGGAGGATGGAAGGCTTGATAGAGAAATAAAAACTACACATAAGAAAGCCTTTTCCTGTAACGTTTCAACTGTTACAACTACTTAAACACTCAAGTGACTGCAGGGCAATAACTTACAAAGGTATTTTTACGTAATATACCAACTGTGTGCTACCAATATGAAACACGTTCCTTATCCAAAAGCAAAGGAGTGTAAAATTACAACGTGTGAAACTAATGTATAAGAAAAGTCATTGTTTCACCGGGAGAATTACAATGAGAAATGATGGCATTAGAAATATGGTGAGAATACCTATCGAAAAATACAAAGTGTCCGCCATTTCATGAGAATGCAACACGATCAACCTCCACTGCACGTTTACAGCACAAGACGTTTTGTCTATAGAGCACCAGGAAGACCGCGTGACAGATGATGACAGAACATAAATCCTGCAACTACACGGGCTTACAATAATAACTGATACGATACACTTGGAACAACAAAGGCAGCGTGAGCTTAAACACCGCTTAAGGGATAAGTCGGGGGAACATAAAGAAGCTAAGTACTTATGTTTCAGGAAGCTGTCGTGTTGGGGTCTTACAGTTATTTGACTTGGCTTAATGTGTGTGGTACCAGTGCAATGAAAGACATTGGTCACGTATCTCGTAAAGGGTGACTTCGAAGCAATGGCTATATAGCTAACCAACTCATCACGTACTACAAATTGTTACAGAAATAACCGTTGCAGAACCGCACGTAAGTACCTTAATACCACCGGACTGTAATACCAGCTGTAATGCTCACCCCTGTGCTCCGTGTAGAAGCAACACGATGTGTGTGAAAAGCAAAGACATTTTCCAAGAAAGACAACCGAAAAAAAGAGAAAATCGCCAGCTCAGACGAATTATCAAACATACAAAGTGATCTGTCCGAAATGTGACGTCATGGGATGGGATTGTGAGCCCACCAAAGCTTGCTTGATGGTGACAATATTGATTGGTTCTCCAAGTTTGATATCGATCTCTTTTCTTGAGGGCTCTGCGTGCCGCAAACGCATCGTCTGTGTTCTTGTTCCATCGCCGCCTCTCTCTCTCCCACTCTCTACACCCACTCATCGAATCAGAATAATTTATAAACGTGACTCTTTTATAGTAAAATCTTTTATCTGGCACGCCATTTATTTGGGATTTTATGTCATAAAGTAATGGCACACATTGTTATTAGCATCAAAGAGCACAGTTTAATGAATGCCATGAGATGACAACAAACATATAGACTGGTTGTGTGAAAAAACAATGAATGAAATACTTTGTGAAATACTATATTCAAAGTATTCTATCTCATCTGTGTTCAATAACACAACATACCTGTATCACCAATAACACAACCTAACTGTGAAAGTATTCTATCTCATCTGTGTTCAATAACACAACATACCTGTATCACCAATAACACAACCTAACTGTACCACCAATAACACACCTTACCTGTACCACCAATTTCACACCTTACCTGTACCACCACTAACATAGCTTACATGTACCACCAATTACATAATCTACCTGTACCAGCACTAAAACACAACCTACCTGTACCCCCACTAACACAACTTGTGTTAGTGAGGGTACCGGTAAGTTGTGTTAGTGCTGGTACAGATAGGTCGTGTTAGTGTTGGTTAAAGTAAGTAGTGTTAGTGAGGATCCAGGTAAGTTGTGTTATTGTTGGTACAGGTAAGTTTTCTATCAAATTCAAATTGACATTTCACATTGAGCAAGCTTCTGTTCTACGTACTTGTCGATGTGCATAACGATATGAGTTGAGGAGCATTCTACGGCCGATATGTTTCTACTGACGACAGAATATAGAATGTCCCACAATGAATAGTTGTGCTGCATATGTTTCTACTGACGACAGAATATAGAATGTCCCAAAATGAATAGTTGTGCTGTATATGTTTCTACTGACGACAGAATATAGAATGTCCCAAAATGAATAGTTGTGCTGTATATGTTTCTACTGACGACAGAATATAGAATGTTCCAAAATGAATAGTTATGCTGTATATGTTTCTACTGACGACAGAATATAGAATGTCCCAAAATGAATAGTTGTGCTGTATATGTTTCTACTGACGACAGAATATAAAATGTCCCAAAATGAATAGTTGTGCTGTATATGTTTTTACTGACGACAGGATATAGAATGTCCCAAAATGAATAGTTGTGCTGTATATGTTTCTACTGACGACAGAATATAGAATGTCCCAAAATGAATAGTTGTGCTGTATATGTTTCTACTGACGACAGAATATAGAATGTCCCAAAATGAATAGTTGTGCTGTATATGTTTCTACTGACGACAGAATATAGAATGTCCCAAAATGAATAGTTGTGCTGTATATGTTTCTACTGACGACAGAATATAGAATGTCCCAAAATGAATAGTTGTGCTATATATGTTTCTACTGACGACAGAATATAGAATGTCCCAAAATGAATAGTTGTGCTGTATATGTTTCTACTGACGACAGAATATAGAATGTCCCAAAATGAATAGTTGTGCTGTATATGTTTCTACTGACGACAGAATATAGAAGGTCCCAAAATGAATAGTTGTGCTGTATATGTTTCTACTGACGACAGAATATAGAATGTCTCAAAATGAATAGTTGTGCTGTATATGTTTCTACTGACGACAGAATATAGAATGTCCCAAAATGAATAGTTGTGCTGTATATGTTTCTACTGACGACAGAATATAGAATGTCCCAAAATGAATAGTTGTGCTGTATATGTTTCTACTGACGACAGAATATAGAATGTCCCAAAATGAATAGTTGTGCTGTATATTTTTCTACTGACGACAGAATATAGATTTCCCACAATGAATAGTTGTGCTGTATTGTTGTCAGCAAACACGCTACCGATTTCAGTAACACAATCGTACAAATTCGGGAAAACTGAAATATGCCATCGACACCAGATACAAGAAATGAATACCAGCTTATGTTGTAGAAGAAAACTTACAAATGAAGCATAGACAGCGGTAGGGCAACTAGTGGCACGTGTTCAGTTATGTTGTCGTATTGGCAAGCTGCGTGTAGACTAGGTTTCACAATACGGAATCCATTTATACAGACACACGCACACGCACACGCACACACACACACACATATATATATATATATATATATATATATATATAAATACACACATGCACATACAAACACACACAGACACACACACATTAGCTTAGTTTCACAATTCCTAATGTTATAATATCCGTTGTTGACTCTCAGGCGGATATTAAACATATATGTCGATGTTTAAGACAATGGAGACCAGCTGGACAGGTCTGCGCGGTTAGGGTCTATACAAAAGCTGAAACTACAACCCATCAGACTTGTGGGTTTTAACACGGGACCACACCATAGTCAATGCACACAATAAACAATTGTATTATAGAAATAGCTACATATAAACTAACTGTATCCCGCGATAAGTGTCGGAGCTCAAGGCTCCCATAACTGCGAGTAAGGAAAGTCGATCGGAAGCCATGACAGCAGATTACCTCCACGCAAATTTGTTTACATATAATAAGTTTTTAAACATAGAACAACGAAAGAAGCAGGCAAACAAGAAAAGATAACAGCGACAATCAGAAACTGTAGATTACAACTCTTACGATCACATGAGAGTTGTGGAACGGGGACGAAAAATAAAGACACAACATGCTTAGTGATGTTTTATTTTGGAGAGACTACGGACTATGCAGCACAGACGTGACCATTATTCTAGCGAAGGAAATGGAGAGAGCATTGCTGAAAGGGAAATAAATCAACAAAAGATCTAGATGATCGAGACTAACTGTTAGATTTACTGATCGAGACTAACTGTTAGATTTACTAATCGAGACTAACTGTTAGATTTACTAATCGAGACTAACTGTTAGATTTACCAACTTTACTAATAGTGGCCTATCAGACTATTGTTACGAAATATGTTTTCTATGATAGCTGTAAAGACCAATCATGGAACGGAACTCTCTGCCACATTCAGGGCACACATGCGGGAAGCCGGCAATGGAATAGTTGTGAGTATTATTATTTCGGACAGCACGCTTTTACTGAGCCTATGAGATAATTGCATTCTCTGCGATCTGAGCACCTGTGGTGATACTAACTCACCAGGCGGTACAGTCTTGTGCAAGCATCTCCCAGTAGGTGACATCCAATATTGAAGCTTTTCATATACATTTTTAAGGAGTCTCTGTAGTTGTTCTTCTGTCTCCTCTGGCGAGCGACTGCCTGTTTTGAGCTCACCATATAACAGCTGTTTTGGTATACAGGCGTTCGCACAGCGTGTTCTATTCATCATAGCTGAGCCAATTTCAGAGGTATATTAATGCTTGACATGTTGATATTGGTAAGAATTTCAGACTTAGGCACTTTTTCCTGCCTCTAAGCCTAACCAGCCTAAGCAAACTGACTAAGTTAAACCAATTGAGCTGTCTTGTATATCTGCTATTCGCTGTCCATGTCTCACATGCATGCAACAGAGGGGATAAAATCAAAGCATGATACACTTTTATCTTGGTAGCGATACTGATGCCTCGTTGACTCTAGATGTTTACTTGGAGCTTCCAAAACGTAGAGCTCGCCTTAACAATTTTGTTATAGACCTCAAGGTCGATATTGGCTTCTCTAGTGCCCAGGTTTGATCTTCTATGCGTCTGCTGGGAGGAAGGTGCAATCCCCTAAGATATGCGTGACGCCACCATTGTGACTATTTACAAAAAAAAAAAAGGTGACCGCGGGGACTACAATAATTATAGAGGGATCTCGCTCCTGGGTGTTGTAGGCAAAGTTTACGCCCGCATGCTACTAAACAGGTTGAGACTGCTCGCGAACAGAATTCCAGTGTGGCCTTAGAGTAGGTAGATCAACAACAAATATGATTTTCTTGCTTCGCCAAATTCAGGAGAAGTGTAGAGAACAAGACCAGCCGCTCTTTATAATGTTACTAGACCTCACCACGGCCTTTGACTTGGTTAGTAGAAAGGGTCTATTCGAACTCCTCGAGAAGATCGGCTGAGGGACCAGAACAAACTGATGAAACAGGATAAATGGATGATCCAGAACAAACTGAATGACCAGAACAAACTGAGAGACCAGAACAAACTGAGGGACTAGAACAAACTGGGGGAACAGAACACACTGAGGGACCAGAACAAACTGAGGGACCAGAACAAACTAAGGGACCAGAACAAACTGAGGGACCAGAACAAACTGTGGGACCAGAACAAAGTGATAAAACAGGATAAATGGATGGACCAGAACAAACTGAGGGATAAGAACAAACTGAGGGACCAGAACAAACTGAAGGACCAGAACAAACTGAGGGACCAGAACAAACTGAAGGACCATAACAAACTGAGGGACCAGGATAAATGGATGGACCAGAACAAACTGAGGGAACAGAACAAACTGAGGGAACAGAACAAACTGAGGGACCAGAACAAACTGAGGGACCAGAACAAACTGAGGGACCAGAAAAAACTGAGGGACCAGAACAAACTGATGAAACAAGATAAATGGATGGATCAGAACAAACCGAGGGACCAAAACAAACTGAGGGACCAGAACAAACTGAGAGACCAGAACAAACTGAGGGACCAGAACAAACTGAGGGACCAGAACAAACTGATAAAACAGGATAAATGTATGGACCAGAACAAATTGTGGAATAAGAACAAACTAAGAGACCAGAACAAACTGAGGGACCAGAACAAACTGAGGGACCAGAACAAACTGAGGGACCAGAACAAACTGATTAAACAGGATAAATGGATGGACCAGAATAAACTGAGGGATAAGAACAAACTGAGGGACCAGAACAAAGTGAGGGACCAGAACAAACTGATTAAACAGGATAAATGGGTGGACCAAACTGAGGGATCAGAACAAACTGAGGAACCAGTATAAACTGAGGGACCAGAACAAACTGAGTGACCAGAACAAACTAAGAGACCAGAACAAACTGAGTGACCAGAATAAACTAAGGGACCAGAACAAACTGATGAAACCGGATAAATGGATGGACCATAATAAAATGAGGGACCAGAACAAACTGAGGGACCAGAACAAACTGAGGGACCAGAACAAACTTAGGGACCAGAACAAACTGAGGGACCAGAACAAACTGATGAAACATGATAAATGGATAGACTAGGATACAATGAACAACCAGGACTAAATGATGAGCCAGGATAAATGGACGTACCAGGATAAACTGAGGGATCAGAATAAACTGAGGGACCAGAACAAACTGAGATACCAGAACAAACTGAGGGACCAGGATAAACTAAAGCACCAGGACAAACTGATGAACCAAGATAAATTTTTGGGACCAGTATAAACTAAAGCACCAGGACAAACTGATGAACCAAGATAAATGGATGGACCAGTATAAACTGAAGTACCAGGACAAACTGAGGGACCAGGATAAACTAATGAACCAGGACAAGCTGAGAGACTAGTATAAACTGAGTGACTAGGTCAAACTGAGGAACCAGAACAAATTGAGAGACTAGTATAAACTGAGGGACCAGTATAAACTGAGGGACCAGGATATACTGACGGCCGAGCCTTCAAGGAAAGTTTATGTGGCGGATGTAAAGGAAGATTGCCAAATTCCGAAAAGTTCTATTAAAATAGTAAATGATGATGGGAACCAGAATTTCAATGTTATTTAAGATATACAGAAAAAACAGTACATTATGCTTAAGGCTCCAAGAAAGAATTATACAAAACTGGATAACACGAGAGATATAGAGATAAGAGAACAGATGAGAAGAAAAAAAGCGGAAGCAAGTATACTTGATAAAGGACAGATAAACTACGAACTGCAGCTGGACGAGGAAATAAAACGTCAAACCATAACTCAGCAATACAAAAATCCTTAACGAACTTGAAAAACAGGCAGAAGAAGTTTCATTAAGACATGAAGAAAGCAGAGCATGCACAACAACAAATCATATATGTAGAAAGCGAAATGAATACAATTACATCCGTGAAAAAGAAAAATGAAAATACCATCACCACCAAGCATAAGCAAGAAGTAAAATAAACAGATAATTAAGAAAAAAATTCAACAAGAATCCACATAAGACAGCTAAACATTTTTTAGGTAGAAAAAAGCCTAGATAAAAACACAACGATTTCTCAAACGGAAGAAATTTTCACAACTATTACAAGCCTAAAGAATGGAACAGCCCTAGGTCATGATAACCTGAACGCATGACTTTCTAAAACTGACCTAGCAGTAGAAGTATAAATGTGGCAGACAGACAACGTGACTGGAACGGAGAAAAGCTATGATTGTCAAATCACCCCAACAAAATGGCGACCTCCACGACTGCAATGACTCGCAGAAAGCGACCACTATCTTCTCAGAATTCAGAAAAATATGGCAGGACAATAATCAAAGGAACTGCTGAAGATTGTTAAGAGTTGTGAGGATGTCTTCCTGTGTGCTCCAACGACCTCACTGGTTACGGGATAACCTGAGATGACCTAATCTGACCTAACTTGAGCCGAATGGTTTGAACCAATTTAAAGTCTCTGCAAATGTCTCATGCTGTATTGTGGAGAGCGACGCGGCTTTCGAAATGGGAGCAGTCGTACAACGAGTACACATCTCGTCAACTATTTCCTTCCAATCATTGAATGAGCTATGCTCTAGACAAAAAGTACCATATTGACGGCAGACGCCTCAATCCCCTTCGATTTGCCGATGACGCTAATCACAGAGTCAGCAGCAGATGCTAACTAAATGGACAGCTACTCGATTGTGCGTAACTGGAGATGAATGTCTCGAAGACCAAAGTGTTGCACAATCGTTTCACCAATTAGGATCCTCTCAATATGGAGCATAATCTGGAATCTGAATGGACAATACGTCGTTGCGCGAGCTGGACAGCCTTTTCGCCCATTAACACAGTCCTGGACGGTTGCCAAGACCAGAACATGCGAGTCTACCCCTTCAATTCCACTGTACTCCATGCGATGTGATACGGCGTTGATACTAACAAAATCACTGGAGGATAAATTGAGAGTGACCCAGGTCTCTCTTGAGAGACGCTTTGTCGGAATCGCTCTCCGGAACCAACGAATGCAAAGCTCTACAATTCTGGCATACGACGATCATCTTTGGTGAACGATGCGGTAATCCATGCAGACAAGGCAAAACATAGATGGGAAGGCCATATGTTGCAGCGATACGATGATCAACGGAGCACGGCGACAGCAATCTGGTACCCACAAATGAAACATTTTCAACGCGTATTCCTTCATAGACAAGTTCAGTCCCCAACAGATGTTCACACCTCACATTATATCGACAAATATTTGACTCATATGTACAGTCGCTACTAAATATTGATGTTATCTTCATGCCATGAAAGGATAGGTATAGAAAATATGGAATCATGTTTAAAACGTCTGGAAACAAAAATAAACAGAACAGGAAAGAATATATAACGAAGTTAGTGGGAACGGCGTGGGCTAGTGGTTAAGTGACACCGCACACAACCAGAATGTGCTGGGTTCGATCCCCATCACAGCACCGGCCATTACCCCGTGGAAGCAAACCCTTAGAAAATGCAGGAGAAAGCAGGCCCTTACATAAAATGCATGCTGAAGTCAGATGCACTGGGCCGACAGGCGCAAATTAGAAACTACAGTGCAACACACACCTCCTTGGGGATTATAGAAATAAGACGAACGCAAAAAAAAATAAAAAATAAAAATTGCGAAGTTTGAATGTCAATCAAAATATGGCTAGCAAGTATTACTGTTATTCTAATTATAATATCTAAAATAATACTGTTATTCTAATTAAAATATCGAAAATAATACTGTTATTCTAAAAAGACTATTTAAGGTGCCATTATTCTTCTAATCAAATTACGAAAAGTGCAATTGTTATTTTAATCTATCTAAAGTTCGATTGACCTTCTAATAAAACAATGTAAAGTGTCAATGTTATTTTAATCTGGCTATAGAAAGTTTCAATTTTTTTTTTAATGTGTAAAGTGCCATTGTTATTTTAATCTGTCGATCAAAAGTGTCAATGTTCTTTCAATAAAACTATGTAAACTGTCAACGTTCTTCTAATCAAATCAAATAACGTAAAACCTATCTAACAATTGTGATATGTAAAGGATTACTGTTCATAATATTTTGAAATATTACTGTTCTTCGCGTGACAGTTTGTACAAATATTGTACGCTCCTAAAACATATCATACCGTTGGAGACAGCGCTTTGCATTTAAGCGTATGTGATATTACGTGATTTCTGTGTTGCCATTTCTCTTAGCACCAGGCCTGCATATTATAATAGGATCCAACATGGCGCTGAAAGATATATGCTTCGTTGAAACACTTTGACAAAAATGGCTACTATATCATATGCCAAAGATTACTGCATTACAAAAATAATAGCTACACAGTTAACGATAAATTTAAGAAGTTTCAAATTACCAAGGAGCAACTGACAAGCGTCGAAATGATGAAAGTGTACAGGCCATTGTGTTCAGACGTTACTCTGAGGTAACATTCGTTGTTTTGTCAATTTGTTATTGAATGTCTATTTTGATTATTTGTTTGTTTGAGATTATGTCTGTTTGGAAATTGAAACGACCGTGACTTTAAGCAAAGTAACAATAATAAGCCTCGCGCAGACAGTAGTTTAATCAAGAATGCAATGCACACACGTTGATTTGTGAGAATGTCGACAACAAGAACGACATTGTTATATTGACTGATGGAATCATTCTCTTACGTGCCTCTGTTGTTTGGATATACAGTGAACGAAATGTTGTTTGTGTGTACTTGATACTTGACATCAGAAGAAAGAATCAGATGGGAGCGTTTTGATTGTTACTATATATAAAACATCCGAGTAATCCTTAATAGTTGACTGTTATTGCTTATAAGACCTTCAAGCAATCTTGAACAAATTATTGTAAATTATTATAAGACATGCAGTACCAACAGTTCTGGACTATTGGTTTTGGGAAGACTTGTCAACGTGCAAATTCTTCATACTTCTGTTATAATCATGGCTTATCAGGCAAGCGTAACAAATAACGTGTTTGAGATTTCTGCAAATATTGATATTATGTTATGCAGGATTTGCATAATTGCTGTTCATGTGGACTTGAAGGTGTTCAGTTGCTTTCAGCAATAGTATATGTAGCTCATCGGTTACACATGTACTTAAACTCCTGCTCCATTCTCACAGGTGTAGTTCCTTGCTGGACGAAAGTCTGATTTCAAGCTAATGAGGCCTTAGATAGCCACCAAAGACACCCTCCTCCCTTTCCCCAACGAACTTACCTCTTACTGTAGGAGAGACGACCTATTAATAATTCTCACCCAGCGTCACCAACCAATCAGTATATTCAACTAAATCGTCACCATGAAATGTTGTTTACCGACCGAACGATTCTCTTTCCCACTGAACCATTGTCAACGTTCCTTGTCGAGTATGATGATGGCGTTTGATCGTCAGCCTTGACCTTCCCCTTTAGTCTCAACTTTGGTCTCCTGTCTAACCATCATCTGTGCTTGAGCGATAATTCAAATTGTCCTTTATGCTTGTTATGTTGCTTTAATGTGGGTGCCTCCTATCTGGTGCAGCTGGTATTCGGTCGTTGACTAGAGCCAGCTCATATGCTGATACTTACATAGATGTATCCAAGCAAGATGGGATGTTCATCATTATGAGATGAACGTATATAATAAATTGCATAGCTTTCTTATGGATACGTTCTAACTTGTCAAATGTAATCTTAACAGTGTGAGAATGTCCTGTCTATAATCGATAACGGACAGGAGAACAGCTACTGGTCCAGATATGCTGCTGTAATTGTATTGAGTGCTGCTAGACCTCATTTGCATTTATGTATAGTTTCCTCTATTGTTGAATTACTTTATGCAAGTCTAACTCAATCTGTCCCACGTTTGTGGGACATGTGGGCAATCCTTCAGAGGCTTTCTCTTCATGTGGAGCTATTCAAGAAGCATCACATTTCTCAGAAATTTGTGTGATTAATATTTGAGCTGAAATGCTGACCTCACTGGGAGAATGATTGTGATATCTCTTGTATGGCTTAGTTTATTGCTTGTCCATTTAAGTATGTGATGATGTCATTTGCAAATGTTCAGTTAGTCTCGCCTGACGTGATAGAATTTTTGATATTTTAACTTTGTCCAATGTGTATAAGGCAAGTGAAAGTTGAGAAGCTCTGATGTCATTATCTTTAAATCAACATGGCCCCGTTATCCAACACATACAAAAAGTTATCATTAATATCGACATCATCAGCCAAGGGTTGATTCCATATTCCATCAAGGTCCCACCATAAAGTCGCATGGATATATTTTGACAAGGTTCATTGCTCATGTTGCAAAAACAATATCACGTGTCAACAACGTCCGCATTATTACTGTGCATGTGTCGAGCTGCAGTTCACTAATTGTCATGACACATTGCGGAAATGTAATGCTCATCTCATGTGAGAATATGTGACACATTGCGGACATGTAATGCTCATCTCATGTGAGAGTATGTGACACATTGCGGACATGTAATGCTCATCTCATGTGAGAGTATGTGACACATTGCGGACATGTAATGCTCATCTCATGTGAGAGTATGTGGCACATTGCGGACATGTAATGCTCATCTCATGTGAGAGTATGTGACACATTGCAGACATGTAATGCTCATCTCATGTGAGAGTATGTGACACATTGCGGACATGTAATGCTCATCTCATGTGAGAGTATGTGACACATTGCGGACATGTAATGCTCATCTCATGTGAGAGTATGTGACACATTGCGGACATGTAATGCTCATCTCATGTGAGAGTATGTGACATATTGCGGACATGTAATGCTCATCTCATGTGAGAGTATGTGACACATTGCGGACATGTAATGCTCATCTCATGTGAGAGTATGTGAAGCGTTTATAATTTCTCAGTAAGGGAGACAATTGATGATCAGCGCCACATCAACAGATCAACTATTTGCGCATGCTACTTCTTATATGGTCTGATACGTTCCCTTATATTTTTTTATGATTGCTAGTGGCAAAAAGACATATTTGTTTAAACTACACACACAACAACTGTAGACTGGACCATTCAGCACATACTTACAGTACAAGCGGAAATAAAATGCCGCTCTTTCCAGTCTATTCGTAAACCGCCTATCTAGAGTCATCGCATTATAAGCACATGTCACCTGACGCGTATGTATATAGATCCACGTGCATGCATGCCTATATGGACATACACACACACACACACATGTATTGCACACCCACACAAAAACATGTGTTGCACACAGACACACACACAAACGTGTGTTGCACACAGATACACAAACATCTGTTGCACACAGACACACACACGAACATGTGTCGCACGCACACACACACAAACATGTGTTCCACACAGACACACAAACATTTGTGCACGCAGACACACAAAACACACACAAATGTTGGCACGTAGACACACAAATATTTGTTGCACACAGATACACACACACAAACATGTGTTGTACAGAGACACAAAAACATGTATTGAAGACAGACACACAAACATGTGGGCACGCAGACACACAGACATGTGTTGAACACAGACACACAAACATGTGTTGCACACAGACACACACACAAGCATGTGCTCACGCAGACACACAAAACACAAACACGTCTGCACACAGACACACAAAACACAAATATGTTTGTATACAGAAAAACAAAACAGAAACATGTGGGCACACAGAAACACCAAACACAAACATGTGGGCACAATGGCACACAAAACAAAAACACACTAAACACAAACACTCAAAATACAAACACACACTGGCACACAGAAAAAAAATTACAAACATGTGGGCACACAAATACAAACACACACATTTGTTGCAGATATACACACATACATATGTGCACGCGCAGACACACACACACACATATGGGCACGCAGAAACACAGACAAACATGTGCTACACACAGACTCACAAACATGTGTTGCCCACACACAAACATGTGTTGCCCACACACAAACATGTGTTGCCCACACACACACACACATCCACAAACATATTGCACACAGACTCACAAACATGTGTTGCCCACACACAAACATTTGTTGCTCACACACAAACATGTGTTGCACACACATACACACACACACACACACATCCACAAACATATTTCACACAGCTACACAGATATGTGTTGCACACAGACACAAACATGTGCTGCACACAGACACACATAGATGTGTTGCACACAGACACAAACACATGTGTTGCACACACACAAACATGTGTTGGACACAGACACACACACACACACAAACATGTGTTGCACGCACACACACAAACATGTATTTCACACAGACACAAACACATATGTTGCACACACACACAAACATGTATTGCACACACACACAAACATGTCTTGCACACAAACACACACACAAACATGTGTTACACACACAGACATGTAGGCACGCATACACACACAAACATATGTTGCACACAGACACACACACACAAACATGTGTTGCACACAGACACACACACATGTGTTGCACACAGACACAAACACATGTGTTGCACACAGGCACAAACACATGTGTTGCACACACACAAACATGTATTGCACACACACACAAAACATGTGCTGCACACACACACAGAAACATGTGTTGCACACACACACACAGAAACATGTGCTGCACACACACACACAAACATGTGTTGCACACACACACACACAAAGATGTGTTGCACACAGACACACAAACATGTGTTGCACATAGACACAAACACATGTGTTGCACACACACTCAAACATATATTGCAAACACACACACACAAACATGTGTTGCTCACAGACACACAAACATGTAATGCACACAGACACACACACAAACATGTGTTACACACACACAAACATGTAGGCACGCAGACACAATGAAACATGTGTGTACACAGACACACAAAACACACAAACATGTGGGCACGCAGACACACAAACATGTGGACACGCAGACAAATACACATGTGTTGCACACAGACACACAAACATGTGTTGTACACACACAAAAACATGTGTTGTACACAGACACACACACATGTTTTGCATACACACAAACATGTGTTGCACACACACACACACAAACATGTGTTGCACACAGAAACACAGATATGGGTTGCACACACACACAAACATGTATTGCACACAGACATACAAACATGTGTTGCACACAGACACACACGAACATGTGTTGCACACACACATAAACATGTGTTGCACACACACACACACTAAAACATGTGTTGCACACACACACAAACATGTGTTGCACACAGACACACATACATGTGTTGCACACAGACAAAAACACATGTGTTACACACATTCACACAAATAGGTGTTGCACACAGATACACACACACAAACATGTCTTGCACACACACACACAAACATGTATTGCACACATACACACACAAACATGTGTTTCACACACAAACATGTGTTGCACACAGACACACAAACATGTGTTGCACACAGACACACAAACATGTATTGCACACACACATACGCAGACATGTGTTGCACACAGACACACACACACATGTATTATTGCTCACTGACACACAAACATGTGTTGCATACAGACACACACACACAAACATGTGTTGCACACACACACAAACATGTAGGCACGCAGACACACAAAACACATAAACATGTGGGCACGCAGACACACAAACATGTGGGCACGCAGACATACACACATGTGTTGAACACAGACACACAAACATGTGTTGCACATAGACACACACACAAACATGTGAGCACGCAGACACACACATACACATGTGTGTACGCAGACACACAAAATACACAAACATGTGGACACGCACACACACACAAACATGTGTACGCAGACACACAAAACACACAAAAAAGTGGTCACACAGACACACGCACAAACATGTGTTGCACACAGACACTCTCGCAAACATGTGTTGCACACACACACACACACACACATACAAACACATGTGTGCACGCAGACACACAAAATACACAAACATGTGGACACGCAGACACACACACACATGTGTTGTACACAGACACAAACATTTATTGCATACAGACACACACACACAAACATGTGTTGCACGCAGACACACAAAGATGTGTACACGCAGACACACAAAACACAAGCACGTTTGCACACAGACACAAGAAACACAAACATGTTTGTATACAGAAACACACAACTTAAACAGGTGGGCACACAGAAGCACAAACATGTGGGCACACAGGCATACAAAACACAAACACATAAAACACAAACACACAAAAAACAAAACACAAACACAGAAAACACAACCACGTTTGCACACAGACACACAAAACACGAACATGTTTGTATACAGAAACACAAAACACAAACGTGTGGGCACACAGACACAGGAAACGCAAGCATATATGCTCGTTAACATAAATACAAGCATACAACTACGGACACAAACATACGTGGACAAAAACACATACGCACATAAACATAGGCCCATGCTACCAGGCACACAAGTACACGTTTGTACGTTTGTCTTTATACAAACACACAAACACCTGGACACAAACACAGACCTGTATATAGACACACATGCATAAAGCTAAACATGAATGCAAACACATGGACACGAACAGACACCTATGTCTCTTGCACTCAGACACACATAAATACATGTACAGAAATACACGTCCACAGACATACTACAGAACAGACATGCAAGCAAACAAATGCATACAAAAGCAGGGCACATAAATACCCACAAGGACACATGTAAGCAGTCTCTCTATAGCCCATAGCCACACATACGTAGAGAAATACATGTACATATACACATATGCTTAGATACATACAAGAGCACAGACAAACATACTTACAAGAAAATAGACGCACACATGCACATAGACCTACTTTTATACAGACTCACATTTATACACATTGCACGAGCGCAGATACATAAACGCGCGTATACACACACACATACACACTGCATGAGCACAGACATGGAATAAAACTCACACCAACTTGCACGCATTACATGCGCGTATACATATACGCACACTGACACATATAAATACAAACGCTACATGCGCGCAGACACACTAGCACACTAACACACATACACACAATACATGCACACAGAAGAAAACTGACACATATACATATACACATTCCATGCACACAGACACAGACACACACTGACACATGCACACACACACACATTTCATGCAAGCACACAAGCACAGAACCACACGGACACATACACACACACTGTATGTACACAGACACATAAGACCACTGACACACATTCACACTCACTACATGCACGCTGACATACATAAACATACACTACATGCACACAGACACATACGAACACTGACACACATACAGACATACACACACGTACAAACACCACATGCGCACAGAAACACACACACACTCACACTCACACACACACACGTATTCACACACCTTATGCACACTGACATAACCCTACTGACACACATACACTAAACGCAAACATATCCAAAATCAAATTCACACACACACACACACACTATATGCACACAGACACAGAAGTACACTGACACACACTACATGCACACAGACACAGAAGCACACTGACATACACTACATGCACACAGACACAGAAGCACACAGAAGCACACAGACACAGAAGCACACTGACACAGAAGCACATTGACACAGAAGCACACAGACACAGAAGCACACAGACACAGAAGCACACAGACACAGAAGCACACTGACATACACTACATGCACACAGACACAGAAGCACACAGACACAGAAGCACACAGACACAGAAGCACACAGACACAAGCACACAGACACAGAAGTACACTGACACACACTATATACACACACACCCTACACGCACACAGACACAAAAACACGCTGGCACGTATAAAAAACTACATGCACACATACACAGAAGCATACTTACACACATACACACACATTATATGTGCACAGACAAAGATGCACGCTGGCACACACACACACACACACTACATGCACACAGACACAGAAGCACACTGACACATTCACACACACTATATGCACACAGACATAGAAGCACACTGGCACATACACACACACACACACGCATACACGAACTACATGCACACAGACACAGAAGCACACTCACACACACATACACATACACAAACAGTACGTGCACACAGACACAGAAACACACTGACGCACATACACACACTACATGCACACAGACACAGAAGCACACTGACACATACACACACATACGCACACTACATACACACCGACACAGAAGCGCACTGGCACACACACACACACATACGCACACTACATACACACGGACACAGAAGCACACTGACACGTACACACACACACACTACATACACACAGACACAGAAGCACACTGACACACAAACACACATACGCACACTACATACACACGGACACAGAAGCACACTGACAGACACTATATGCACACAGACACAGAAGCACAATGACACACACACACACACTCACTACATGCACACAGACACAGAAGCACATTGGGAAACATACACACAAATCACATGCACACAGACACAGAAGCACATTGGGAAACATACACATACACACAAATCACATGCACACAGACACAGAAGCACATTGGGAAACATACACATACACACAAATCACATGCACACAGACACAGAAGCACATTGGGAAACATACACATACACACAAATCACATGCACACAGACACAGAAGCACATTGGGAAACATACACATACACAGAAATCACATGCACAAAGACACAGAAGCACATTGGGAAACACACATACACACAAATCACATGCACACAGACACAGAAGCACATTGGGAAACATACACATACACACAAATCACATGCACACAGACACAGAAGTACATTGGGAAACATACACATACACACAAATCACATGCACACAGACACAGAAGCACAATGACACACACACACACTCACTACATGCACACAGACACAGAAGCACATTGACACACACATAGATATCCACACTTCATACACACAGACACAGAAGCGCACGAACACACACACACACACACATTCTCTTTGCACACAGACACAGAAGCGCACGGACACACACATACATAAACTCACTACATACACATATACAGAACCCCACGGACATACATATACATAAACTCACTACATACACATACACAGAAGCGCACTGACACACATATATATATATACACGCGCACAGAAAGACACGCTTCCGAGTACATGAACACACACTCAGATGTGAACAAACGTATGTACACGCAAGTACACGGACACGCGAGAAAATAAATGCACACAGACAAACATACACTCATATATACAGGCCAACGGACACATGTTTACAAACATATGGACACATACAAGCACTCAGACAAATATTTATGTAATCTCACTAATACATTTATTTAAGCAGACTTGCACACAGACACACATACATATACTCTCATACAAACACAAAGGCAAACATGCAAATAAACGGTCGGACACATACATACACACATGTGGGCAGGTATACAGGAGCACACACGTGTGTGTTTATGAAGCACCTAGAACTTGAAAGAACGGTATGACGATTATTGATGTCCTTCCTAGACTTGGAACACCTGCCAACATTTTACAGTGACTATATTTGAGACAGCACCACAAGACGATTAGTCGTTACAGTTAGTTGCCCGTCGCAAGGGAAGATAGCCATATCATCAGACGGATTTGTCTTGATGATGTAACTTGCACTGTATTTGGATTTTAAGGAGCAAGTAACTGCGCTTGTCATCGACCTCACTCTCTGGTCCCGAGCCACCTTGGACCAGTAGCAAGACATTAGTCAAGACAACTGGAGACAACTCAGGGTGCAGACACTCTGGTCCCACCTCCCGTGAGACCAGACGTCACTGTGATATGTGTGATTCGGAAGTCAACCGTTTCTGTTCATCGATTTGGGAGGCAAGTGCCTGACTTCTCGACCACAGCGACCCTAAAAGACGATTGGGATGTTCATGCCCCCGAAGTCACCCCCGCGCAGTCATACTGGCGTTGTAGGTACTGGGCTGATGGATCTGGGTTGATGGATCTAGGCTGATGGATATGGGCTGATGGATCTGGGCTGATGGATCTGGGCTGATGGATCTGGGCTGATAGATCTGGGCTGATGAATCTGGGCTGATGGATATGGGCTTGTCCTTGGCCAGCTCTTTCCTGATCAGAGGGCCAGTACTGATCATGGATGATGATTTCACTAGTTCCATCCGGCTGCATACCACTCTGTCTGCCTCCACTCTGTCTGCCTCCACTCTGTCTGCCTCCACTCTGTCTGCCTCCACTCTGTCTGCCTCCACCCGGCTGCATACCACTCTGTCTGCCTCAACTATGTCTGCCTCCACTCTGTCTGCCTCCACTCTGTTGCCTCCATTCTGTCTGCCTCCACCCGGCTGCATACCACTCTGTCTACCTCCACTCTGTCTGCCTCCCCTCTGTCTGCCTCCACTCTGTCTGCCTCCACTCTGTCTGCATACCACTCCGTCTGCCTCCATTCTGTCTGCCTCCACTCTGTCTGCCTCCACTCTGTCTGCCTCCACTCTGTGTTGTTTACTTGGAAATTCGCTGCTCCTTGAGACGTGTATTATTGATGTTGTTGGATGATTTTCATAGATGAAGTGGTATACAAAGCATATCATACGTTACCGTCCTTCAACGTCTGCCGTTAAGCCTCAGGATAAGAATCGTTTTCCAGTTTTTTGTTGTAACCCCGAGTTGTCGTGTGGCTTAGGTTATGTCATCTATCCATCTGCCATGGGACTTTCCTCGTGCCTTGCTGCTAGATCTTCGTGTGTTGTAAGCGTGCTATGGCAATTTATCAAGTTGTATTCTCAAGATACTGACCGAAACAAAATAGTGTATGCTCTAGAATGTACCTAACACAAAGAGTTGTTCTCACTATATTCTATAATGTTATCGGTTCTCATATTATTTCTCCTAGTGATAGCAGGTACTTTTCTTTAACGTTTCGTTTCACGTGTTGTATATGTTCACTCCAGTGCTTTGCATAAGGACCACGTTTGACATTGGTAGTACAAAGTTGGTATAAATTAACTGCTGATCAGATATTTTGCTGTTAAACTTGTGTTTGGGTGTTTATGAAATGGTGTAAATTCCACAGGCTTCTTGGCATCTAGTTTCAATTCTATCCTGGTTTCCATCTTGTGTAAAGATACTTCCCAGATATTAGAACATTGGACCTTTACAAGTTTGATACTGTTTAAATGTATGTTAAGGGGACATAGCGTTCTGAAAATCTGCATAGTTTTCTTCTTTGGTGTGTCAATCTTCAAATCATATATTTCACTCTACCAAGTGCATTCACATCATATTGCAACAAATGTATTTTTGTCCTCAGCTTGGGTTGTCTGTAAAGAGTAATTCATGTCATGAGTTGTGCTCTTCATCTGCTATGTTGTTTTTCAGCTCTATTATTTAGCTGGCTGCTTTTGTTGCTGTTGTTGTAGTCACGTAAGATGAAGGTGATTCTGTGATCTAGAGGTCACAATGACCTAGAAGAAACAATACTGGAGGGTATAATACCTGGCACAAGAGGCAGAACGAGGAGAGACTGGAAAAGGGACATTACAGAGATTCTGGGGTTCAGCTGCAGAGGCGGGAGACCTGACTAGGGATTCAGTGTCTCACAGATCGGCTGTCGTGAGAGCGACGTTCTATGGAAGAGCTGGCCAGCGATCGAGTGTCTTAGATCGGCTGTCATGAGAGCTACGTTCTATAGAAGAGCTGGCCAGGGATCGGGTGTCTTAGATCGGCTGTCGTGAGAGCTATGTTCTATGGAAGAGCTGGCCAGGGCTCGAGTGTCTTAGATCGGCTGTCGTGAGAGCTACGTTCTATGGGAGAGCTGGCCAGGGCTCGAGTGTCTTAGATCGGCTGTCGTGAGAGCTACGTTCTATGGGAGAGCTGGCCAGGGCTCGAGTGTCTTAGATCGGCTGTCGTGAGAGCTACGTTCTATGGGAGAGCTGGCCAGGGCTCGAGTGTCTTAGATCGGCTGTCGTGAGAGCTACGTTTAACAAAGGTCCTGCTAAAGGATAGTGACGAGAAGTTGTGAGCTTGTTTTACAATCGCAACAGGTTCAACTCCACATCGTTCTCAGTTTGATAGACCGGTCATGTCGTGATCATTTATTTTTGTATCATTGCATGCACTCTTTTCCCAGTCGCCCCAACTGCGAGAGTAGGCCCTCTCGAAGATAGCACAGTAAAGATAATGAGTCAGAATAGGGATGTTGCGATTCTTTTCATTCAGTACTTTGGCATTGTCTGCAGAAAAGAAGACAGCTCCAAGATCCCAAAGCTCATATCCATTTTCTAGGGACAGGGGTACTGATGGATTAAGATCAGTCTATATTATGGAGGAAATGGTTTTTAAACAATTGAATGGTTTAACAGTGGATATATGCCTAGGTCAAAATTGTGCTCATACGAAATTAATGTTTGAAATTATAGACCTGTTTGTAAAACTATTGGCTATATTATATTCTCAATCATTTGCAGAGGTGATTCTTTCAGGGGTTTGGAACGATGCAGGAGTGATCTTCTTGTTCAAAAAATGCAAAAAAAACCATATCCAGCAAATTATTGTCTGCAAAATTGTAGTAAATAATCAAAGATAACATTGTAACACATTTAAACAAATTCGATCTAACCAGAAATAGTCAGCATGGGTTTACTAAAGGGAGAGAGTATTTTACAAATCTATTACAATTCATGGAACTACTTACTAAAATGATAGTGTATGTTATTTATCTAGCTTTTGCAAATGCCTTTGATAGGTTACCTCTTCAAATATTGTTTAGAAAATTAAAATCACATGGAATAGACGGGGAAGTTGACAAATTGATAGAAAATTGGTTAACGGGAAGAAGGCATAGATAAGTGAAGTGCACAAGGATCAATTTTGGGACCAATTTTGTCCACTATTATATTAATATGTGTATGATTTGGTCAATTCGCGGATGATACAAAACTATTCACAGGTATCTTATCTGAAGCCTAGGTGGATATATTGAGGTTGAATTTAGATAAAAAGTCAAGAATTGTCCGAGAGCTGGCAGTTAGAGTTAAATGTTAATAAATGGACAGTCACCCACATGGGTAGAACCAATATAGAATATAATTACAGGCTGGACGAGAACAGGATTAGGAAGATACATAAGGAAAGGGACCTATGGGATATAACAGATCATACAGGTAATGTGAGTGAGCAAGTCCAAGTAGCAGTTGAAAAGGCAATGTTACGTATGACAAAAACAAACATTACACATAGGAACCAGGAAGTGATAGTCAAACTATATAAAGCATAAGTTAGATCTAGATTCGAGTACTAAGCTCAGATGTGGAGTCCTTATCGTAGAAGAGATATAAACATATTGGAAAGGATGAAAGCAGAGCAAACAAATTGATAGTGAAATTCGAGAATTATAGTTAGGAGAAAAGATTGCCTTTACAATGTGTATGTCCTTAGTTTCCATATTTAGTGTCTTAAGAAACGATAATGAAAATGGCTGACTGAACCATTTTCACTGCACTTTGGCGGCTAAGTCCCTTTCATTGCTGAAAGTGACGACGACAGAGAACAAACTCCGTGGCTCCTGCGGCAGCTCCTCAATATTTCCCTGGCTTCTTCGGGTACCCAGAAACAGCTAGGTCGACTAAAAAAAGCAGCCAATGTCATGACTTAAAAAGACAACGACACACCCGGTTTGTCAATCTGAGCACGACCTGATTTTGATCCGGCACGTTTGGGTTATGAACAAAGCTCACAAGCAATATGTATGTTCACAATTAGTTACTTAACAAACTTCAGTAAACAAAATGTTCAATAGAACGCCAGGGTGCGGTCTTCTCTTTCTTCTCGTTTGCCATTCTTTTTCCTGTTACGTCTACACGTTGTCCAGTTCTCTGGATAAAAGTTGATGTAGTGGAAAGTTCTTCAGGGCTTCCAAACGGCTTTGTGTGTAGATTCGTCTCCGTGGGCCAGTCCTCGGTACACAATTGGCTAAGCATATTATCAGTCTTCCAGGACATGTTTGGATGTCTGTTCTTCCTGCTCGTACATTAAAACTGGCGACGGAGCCAATTTTAGCCCGTGCACGTGGCAATTCAATCTGTTATTTCCCATTCTCAAGGGGAACTAGCTCACTTGTTCTGCTCGATCAAGACAGTGATAGTTGTCTTTCGTTTGGTCAACTTTCCTTAAGACTTGGATAAGAGTCTCCTCTTGTTGGAAGATCATTATTTGTTATGCTTTTTTTCTTGTGCTGTTCTCTACTTTAGCAATCTGCCTGCTGTTGCATTTCCTGGCAAGTCATAGTGTAATGGTATCCACTGTATCACTACCCTTCCCTATGCTGTTAGTTCACCCAAGGCTTTCTTAAACTCTGACAGTTTATCATTCTTGGAGGATTTCTGATATGACATTGCATCTGTAAGGAACACAACCTGCTGGCATTGACTTGCTATGCTACTTATAATTTCTGCAGCAATAATTTGTGCCTATACTTCAGCCGAATAGTTTGAACAGAATTATCCAGGGAATGAACCAGTGGTTTCCTTTTCTTTATCTGGGTAGACAACATGGACCCCAAGGTACTGTAATTCAGTATATGCAGATAACGAGATTACAATCAATGAAACCTGTTTTTGTTTCTTCTTCGCCAATTCATGGATTAGCGGAATTCTGTAATGGGCACAGAGTAGATCATTTTCAATCTCCAATCCTCTTCGTTCCTGTGGCCAAAATTGTGCGATCGATTTTTCATCGAACAAATTTGTTGATTCCGAATTAGTCGTCAGTTCCAAAAATTAATATTGGCAAACATGAGAAACCTTTTCAATTGACATTTGGAATTATTATTACTAAATCCAACTGCAGATCACTGATTTTGTGAAAAATCGGCTGAATTAATTTTCCAGTGCTATCAAATGCTGCAAAATGCCATTTTTGCTGTTTAGAAGCACTTGGTCATCAGCACAAGCTGAAGACAGTTTCTCAAACATTGCAACATTTTTTTTTATCTCGACCTGTCTCTTCCAATTTTCCAGCGTCCTCTGGAAAACTTTCAAGGAATCTAGGAGTGTAATTATATTTGTATTCTTTCCTTCCATCTGAAGATTCAGTTTGTTCAGGTGCTCACAGCTAAATAGGCATGGGGGTGGTGGGGGGGGGGGGGGGGGGGGCATGAACTACTAGGACAAATAATTTCATTTTATCCTGAAATTTAAAAATCATTTGGGCTCACCTTCAAGCTCAAATACTCGTCGAATTCTTAGTTCTTAGTCGACCTGTGCCTCTATAGGGGCAGATGCCCCTGTACAGGTCCCAGCTCTGGTCTGAGCTGGATATAGCCGGGAGAAGGATTTCCTGCTCAGCGGACTGGGCTCGAGCAGCTTAATACTCCGTTGCGTTGGGTAGTTAACCGATGTGCGAGTCCATCTTAATTGACTCAACACTAGAGCAAAGTAGACCCGCCGCCTGTTTGGCGCCATCTATGCTGCTCTAAATAAACCACCTAACCATGGCCGGTGGTATGCCATGTCACACAGTTAGTCACCTCTTACGACATGCTCTCTGTGAGTCAGTGGTGCTATTTTTGTCCTTGTCATACACAAAGACACCGGCAGACTACTCGGAATAATACTCGTGGGTTACATTTTCTTATGAAAGTCATCCAACTGTTATTTGGGAAACTACATAACACAGTTTGAATTGTTGGATCCACAACTCGCTATTGAAGCTTGGAGTGTTTGTAGGTCAGTGCCTGCCTGATGATTGATTATGTAATTAATAACTTTCACATGTGCAGCTAGCTTGTACACACTAACGTGAAATCCAGATGATGTCCCCAGCAAAGCTCGTGCTCCAATTGTAAAGCACACACAGACATTATCCCACAAAAGATGTGCCAATGATTCAAAGATGGTTAAACTTTTTCCAAAATATGGCATCTGCTTTGCATGGTAGCACATTGGATGTGAACACCATCAGACAAGTTCCTGTGATATTTATACCGTCACACCAGTTCCTGTGACGTTTACACCACCAGACAGTGCCCGTGATGTGTGCACCTTCAGACAGTTCCCGTGATGTGTGCACCCTCAGACAGGTACCCGTGATGTTTACACAGTCAGACTAGTTCCCGTGATGTTTACACAGTCAGACCAGTTCCCGTGACGTTTTCACTGTCAGACCAGTTCCTGTGATGTCTACACAGTCAGACCAGTTCCCGTGATGTTTACACAGTCAGACCAGTTCCCGTGACGTTTTCACTGTCAGACCAGTTCCTGTGATGTTTACACAGTCAGACCAGTTCCCGTGATGTTTTCACAATCAGACCAGTTCCCGTGATGTTTACACAGTCAGACCAGTTCCTGTGATGTTTACACAATAAGACCAGTTCCCGTTATGTTTTCACAGTCAGACCAGTTCATCTGACATTTTCACAGTCAGACCAGTTCATGTGACGTTTACAAAGTCAGACCAGTTCCCGTGATGTTTACACCGTCAGACAAGTTCCCGTGATGTTTGCACCGTCCGAAGAATTCATTTGATGTTTACACCGTCAGACAATGACCAGGACGTCGTATCAGGGTCAGGCACAATACACTGACCAAGGCCACTATTTATCTTCCATGTAGCGTTCCCTGAAAACAGGCTGTTTTTAAAGCAGCCTGGCTGACAAGATTGGGAGCGATGTGATTTCCGTAGTAGTGAGCGCCACGCAGATGAAGCCAAGAACAGCACAACCCCTGCTCTGGATATGAGGAAAGCTATTACAACCCGCCACTTATTTTCGTTTTCAGGGCGTACAAAAGAATAAACTTACTTATTGTGGGCATTAAGCAACAACACAGTCAGGCGAGTTTATGTGATGAACTCGGTCGTTGTATTGAGCTTTTCTTTAGCTCCATGCACGTTTGAGTTTAGTGTTGAATCCTGGGCCAGTAACTGACTATTCAAGGGACAGTCATATAACGCGCACAGCAGTTTGTGCCTTTAGTCCACATGTGCCCAGGGGTGAGGCAGTCGAAGCGAGGACATCTCAGTTGAGTATGTTATGTCCTGTCCTAAGCCGAAGAATTGTGATCTGTCTCTGTCGGTCAATGGTGTGGTAGTTATCGTTCGGTTTGTTCTGTTTTCCTCTGACAGTCTGGATAGCTTCTCCTTGAATTATGGGATTTCAATGTTTTCTTGTTTACAATGTCCTCCTTTTTGCAGGTTATATGTCATCTCTTTTCCCCCCATGGCATAATTGAAGTTAGCTACTGAAACATGATTGCTTTTCTGACAGCTTCCTTGCTTAGTTCACTCCTCAGGTGCAGGAATTAGCCCCCTTGAGTCAGTACAGATAACACATTTGTGAAGATTACTGACGGGGGGCACGTTTTGCTGTCATTCATTTTCTTGTTCAAATCCTTAAACTCCACGTGAATATTGAGCGTTGAATTTACTAGAAGAATGCTCCTTGTCTCACAATGGTTTTCTTTATATATAGGACAAACATACCGGCTCCTCCATTCGTAACGGCATGTGTTGCGGAACCATTTGTATAGGCGTGCCATTGGTTCGGGTACTTATCTTCCAAAATTTCTGAGGTCTAGGTAGTTGTTTCAATCGGAGATTAAACAAAAAATAGAACCTCTTTAAATTAACTCGAGGAACATTTCGGACAAAAACCATCAACTGGAAAGGTGGATGCCACATCAATCCATTCATCTTTTCTTTGTGCGCCAAATACGGCGCATAAGGCAGAAACAAATTATCTCCAGTTGGAACGGTGTGACGCCACTGTTTTTAGATCTTGTATGGTGGTGAGGCCCATAGTTAAACCCTGTCGAATGATTGTTCTTCTGTTTCCTTGGGTCTTCATCATTTCCGTACGCCCTTGGTGTCCATTCGAGTGATTGCAATGGAAGACGGTTGCTGTTCATTCAAAGAGCATGTCGAATGTATGTCCATCGTTTTTTCCTGATGACGGTCGACACGTATTATTGGTTTGTCTCTGTTCTTATCGAGTCATTGGTTATGAACTGGTCGCAGCGTATATTCAATAATTTTCTTAAATATTTATTTTCAGAGATATTTAGTTTGTTTTCCAGCTCATTTGTTGTCTTCCAGCTTTCACATCCATATGTCAGGACTAATATTACGATTGAGTTGAATAGTCTGAGCTTGGTATGTTTGCTCAGTGTCATTGATTTCCAGTTGTTGGTGAGGCTGATTAAAGGCGCACGAGTACAAAGCAATTCTAGTGGAAATTTCTTTCGTATCATCTCCATCATGTGTCATGTTGCTTCCCAGGTATGTGTGGTGTTAAACATTTTGTAGAGATTTCTCCTGTAGCTTGATATCGACCGTTCTGGTTGTGGAAGCCATGATTTTCGTCTTAGAGATGTTTACTTGAAGTTCTATCTGTTCTGATAATTAGCATAATCTATCTTTATTTTCTTGTGGTTTTTCATAAGTGGTACTTAGTTGCGCTAGGTTATCTGCAAAATGAAGATCTTCTAAGGTCTTGTTATCTGTCCATTGTATGCCTAAATGCTTATCATCGGCATAGTGTTTCATAATCCAATCTATAGTTACGCGAAATAGTAGAGGATATAAAAGTGCCTAGGTGTTTTATTCCTGTTTTTATGTTAAACCATTCAGTGGTGCCTTCGGTTGTTCGAACACAGTATCGTGAATAATCATATAAGGCCTGGATAAAATGTATGCATTTTGAGGTTTATAGTTCTTTAGAATTTTCTATAATGTTGTACGGTGTATACTGCTAAAGGCTTTCTGGAAGTCAATGAAGTGTTTGATTAGTGGGGATTGCATTTCTACTGATTTGTCTATGATAGTTCTCATTGTGAACATTTGATCAATGCAACAACGCTTTGGTCTAAAGCCAGTCTGTTCTTCTCTTATGATGACATCTACCTGTTTTCTGAGTCTTTCTGATATCTTCAGAGTACTTTCCCAGACACTGACGGGAGTGTTATGCCCCGTCAGTTGTTACAATCGGAAAAGTCTCCTTTCTTTTGTATTTTTACAATAATACCATCTTTCCACTGTTGGGGTGGTTTTTTCCTCTTTGCACACATGATTTATGATGATAGGAGATGAGTGAGGGTGGTATCATTTGCGGTTTTTAACATTTCTCCCGTTATTTCATCATTCCCTGCTGCCCTGAAACTCTTTAGTTTGTGGATGGCTTTTTTTTTATTTCTGCGAGTGTAAATTCTGCACAGGACACTGGAAAGATGGGCATGTCTGGTTCGTTTTAAAAATTAGGGATTGTTGTGGAATGTGGTCTATTCAATATTGTTGTGGGATGTGGTCTATTCAATATTGTTGTGGGATGTGGTCTATTCAAAATTATTGTGGGATGTGGTCTATTCAATATTGTTGTGGGATGTGGTCTATTCAATATTGTTGTGGGATGTGGTCTATTCAATATTGTTGTGGGATGTGGTCTATTCAATATTGTTGTGGGATGTGGTCTATTCAATATCTCTATAAAAATGTTCTGCCCAACGTTTCATCTGTTCTTTTTCTATAGTAAGAAGGTGGCCATGTTTATCTCTGATTTGTGTATTTATAGTAGGTGGTTTATTACATAACTGTCTTGTGATCTAGTGAAGGTATCAGCTGTTGCGACCAGTTCATTGAAGAACTGTCTCTTGTCTTTACGAGCGTTATATTTAACCATTTTATTAAGTCAGTCATACGCTATCTTGCAATTCTCATGTGCAATAGGATGTTTAATTTTGCTGTCTTTCTTTCTAGAATTTTAATCCAGGTGTCATCACTCAGCCACTTTTTTGTTGTTGGTGTGAGTATCCAGCTGTTGTTACAGCTGCGTCTTTCAATGTTGTACTAAACTTTTCCCATTTGTTATCAATCCTGCCAATGTTTGTGTAATCAGTTAATGTTGGTAGCGACTCAAAATGCTGGTGTATCTTGGTATTGTATTCTGTTCTGATTTCTGTTAATAGCAGTTTATGTACATCATTTTTCTTCTTGCTTTTCAGCTGGATTAAAAAATAAGTCAATTGGTGTAGACAATCTCCTGCACAAATTGATCACTGATATTAACGGTCATGTCGATCCTCCTTCTTTGAACAATACTGTTTTATGGTGAAACTGTTGCTAGCTTCTCTCCACTTACCAACACTTTACTTGATCAACGTTTCCCCAATTGAATATGGTAATATAGGGTTTTCCCGATCTTAACAAACGAAAGTAAAAGAATGAATGTAAAAGACTATGTTGTTACAATACAATCAATAATAATGTTTTGTAGGTTTTAACCAACCTGTAGAAGTGAAGTTTGTGTACAGATCAATATTCCAACAGTTTTTAGTCTGTAGTTCCAATTCCGCTCACTCAAATTATTCCCTGGGGGTGATGGGAAAAAGGAAATTCCTCCGTGGTTGGGAATTCTTGCTATAGAATCTGTTACCTTTTTTTCTTTGTTGTTGTCTTGTTAATATGTAATGAATGCTGACGATGTCCATGGCGCTGCTACTGGCACGCATATCCGGTACAGGACGCAGGGGCAACTGCTCATTCCGATGCCGCTGAAATCATACACCAAGGTGAATGATGCCACAATCCTAGATCTCTTATTCGCGGACGATTGCGCCCTCATCACTTGCTCAGAAAAAGAAATGCAGTTCACCATGAGAGAGTTTTCCGTGACATGCGGTAACTTTAGTCAGATGATCAACATCAGGAAAACGGAAGGACTATTCCAGTCTTCCCCTGGGTAGCCGTACATAAAACCAAACATTACTTGTACAGAACCAACGTCTCCGGACGGTCGCTAGCTTCACCTACCTAGGCAGTGTAAAGAAGAAACTGCAGAGAGGCCTTAAAAGTGTTTCTGAAAAACTTCAATATTGTTGTCACCTCCTGGGAAATGCTTGCACGAAACCGCACCACCTGGCGAGCTAGTATCATCAATAGTTCACAGATCGCAGAGAGTAACGCCGTCACGGAGGCTCGGCGAAAGCGTGCTGCTCGAAAATGCAAAACGCACAACGATTCCACAGCCGGCTCCCAATATGTATGCACTGACTGTGGCACGGTATGCCGTTCCAGGATTGGTCTTGACAGCCATATGAGAACAAATTTCGCGGCAATAGTCCGATGCTGTCGCCATCTTTGCTTGCAAAGGACAACTATTATCATTATGTAATAAAGGTGTGATGCTACATCTAGTTTGTTCCATGTGGACCATGTGGGCATTGACACGTTTCTGTTCGTGTTGGACGATGGCGTTTCTTATTATTTAAAATGCTCGTGACATACATTTATAAGCTCTTCTCCATTGCTGGTCCGTTCGAATGCGGTGTTACTGAACCTTCTTAAGCAGAATCGTTGTGTTGATTTTATTGTTCCTATTTGACCATCCAAATCAGGTTCTTCTGCTTTTCCTCTTCTTCGGCCTTCATCCGGAAAGGGACGTTGTGACGCTGTGTTGTAGTTTACAACGAAGCTGCGATATCTGCGGCTTTCGACACGAAACATCTGGTTTCCTCTGTCCATTCTGGGTGCAGGGCTTGAACTCCTGCTGCGACCCCATCCTTAGCCAGACTACAATAGTGCAACCTGTTTCCGCATGGAAATCGGATAGGGTCTTGGTCAGCTCTGGTTTGCTGACCGTGATGTAAGCAGCCAGCTATGGTTTGCTGACCCTGATGTAAGCAGCCAGCTATTGTTTGCTGACCCTTATGTAAGCAGCCAGCTATGGTTTGCTGACCCTTATGTAAGCAAACAGCTATAGTTTGTTGACCTTGAAGTAAACAGCCAGTTATGGTTTGCTGACCCTGATGTAAGCAGCCAGCTAGGGTTTGCTGACGCTGATTTAAGCAGCCAGCTATGGTTTGCTGACCCTGATGTAAGCAGCCAGCTATGGTTTGCTGATCCTGATGTAAGCAAACAGCTATGGTTTGCTGACCCTGATGTCAGCAGCCAGCTATGGTTTGCTGACCCTTATGTAAGCAGCCAGCACTGGTTTGCTGATTCTGATGTAAGCAAACAGCTATAGTTTGTTGACCTTGATGTAAGCAGCCAGCTATGGTTTGCTGACCCTGATGTAAGCAGTCAGCTTTGGTTTGCTGACCCTGATGTAAGCAGCCAGCTATGGTTTGCTGACCCTGATGTAAGCAGCCAGCTATGGTTTGCTGACCCTGATGTAAGCAGCCAGCTATGGTTTGTTGACCTTGATGTAAGCAGCCAGCTATGGTTTGCTGACCCTGATGTAAGCAGCCAGATATGAACCGCTCGCTCCGGTCATCTCATACGCTGTGTTGTATTCTCGGCCTCTTTTCTTCTCTCTGACCTTATTGAAAAACATGCAATGAATTTCTTTTTCCTCAATACGTTTCTTGTTGCATGCGCTGAGATATGTATTATTGATGTTAGTTTTCCACTTTTGACACTGTAGTTGTATTAAGTCTTTCACTAATGTATTCTGTTTCTGCAATGAGCTTTGCTTATTTTGGATGCCCAAGACAGCACACCATGGTTGTCCTTTATTTTTCTATCTGCTAGACCTAACATTTCGTGCTTTTTTCCCATAAATCTATCATCTTGTCTCCTTTGCACTAAATTCACTAACATGTAATGTTATTATATTTGCCTGCCTATCCTGTAGTGCTTGAAGTTTCTAGTCCTTTGTAACAGACCTCACTGTTTTCCCTGGCAATTATTCTAACTTAGAACATTCTCACACTCATCCACATCAACATGACCACACACTTCAAATAATATAGCACACATCAGATGGCATATTTATTACATAATATTCATATCATAAAAATGAGTAGTGGAATTACAAACACAATACAATACATATCATCTAAACTAATTATTCCTATGTTATATCTAAGTTAATACAAATATTAAATAAAGCGGAAATTTTAAGCATGAGCTATTGATGGAATTCCCAACTATCTAAACCCAGTTCTATTGCCTTGCAATTACATCACACACACCTCGCCTTAACTGCGTCCTCAACACACCTTATCAAATACTCTTCCTCACTCAAATCCCCTCAGGCGGGCGATCTGGACATACCTCGTTCACATTGTGTCCTGCTTACAACATAACGTTCAGATTATCACTTAATACAAAACTCACACATCTACTTGAGCGATCCTGTTCTATCACTAACATTTGTGCAACAGTCTATCAATCGCTCCTCTATCTAAGTCGGTGAGTTAAACATACTATCTAAATTCAGTCTCTGTCTCTCGCTCTCATCTCTATATTCAGCCTCTTTATCCAGCCCCCTGAGCTAAACTTTGTCTCGAGTTATATACACTCAAGCAAAGTCAGAGCTTGACCAATGGATCTCAGGGGATGGCTATATTCAGTCTTATTGGAACGAAACACTTTGCACACCTGTCACTCATTCTCTCGTAGCAAGCCCCGTTGCCAATCCGTCTGTCAATCATTCTCTCCCTACCCAAATCGGAAGGCCAGTGGTCAGCTCCTACGTGTCCATATTCTTTGCCCCAACTATGTTCTCCTTTGTTGAGACGGTGAGTGACCTTGACATGCATTCAGGTACATTTATTATCAGCAACCCCATCACCCCTGCCGTAAACTCTCTGCTCCTCGGGCTAGTTATCACTGTCTCTCTTGACAGCTATCCCCTCTGAAAGAAAACGGCAAAATTCGTTATGTTTCCCACAAAAACGATTTTTGACAACATATGTCATAGTCAATATTACAACTTCTGATCAACGTAGTCTTCTCTGCAAAGACCCCACATACATGTGATAAAATATACACACAGGTCAATATGTCTGTTATGACGCATCTCCAATTAGGTCAGCCAGCTGAGTGTCCTACGTGCTAGTTCTTGTTCTGGAACTCGTGGTAACCTCTGTTTGCGGAGGCCTACAGTCTGGATGAGATACACTTCTCTGTAGATCAGTACCTAGATAACTGTGTCAAATCTGTAACCATGTTTACACAACAAAACAACAACAAATTAAAGAGAAAAAACAATGTATACAATGTCGAAACATACAAGCCAATAATCATGCAATGCATACAATGTCAGACCCAAAACCAAATACAAATGTCAAAATATTTGCACGCATACTCATGATATCAATATTTCAGTACACAAATGCAAGACATGCAAGGTCGACCAAACAAACAATTTAGTAGTTTGTTGATTTATTTTGAGATAGTGAATTGGGTCTGGCGTACTGCTAATGTTTCTGTCTTCTCTCCATTGGTGTAAATACTGATTTCTGATGATGTTCTTGATTTCTCTGTATGGTACTCGATGATTAAATTGTGCCTTTTTGCTGCCATCTTTTGCCAGAGCATCAGCTCTCTCGTTTCCCGTGATTCCACAATGGGAGGGTAGCCACAGGAGGGCTATTGTTGAGAATCTCTGGAGTTTTCCCAGTTCGGCTCTGATCTCTGATAACAGTGGTTCGTTGTTTGTTTTTTGTATTGTCTCTAATAGTTATCTGCAGTCCGTGGATACAGCTATTTTTGTTGGAGGTTGCCTTTCTGTTTGAAGTAATCTCAGTGCTCGCAGAAGGGCCATCGATTCTGCTTTAAGGTTTGTGGACAACTTTCCTGTTGGGAGGGCCTCTTCTGTTATATTTCCTCTTTTGTGTCTTATGAATATGCTTCCTCCCCCGTTTTGGCCTGCCCCCTTTGCGTACACCTGTGTCCATTCCTTATTATTATATTTCTCCTCAATCATTGTTTGTGCTAAATGTTCCGCTCGTGGACACTGTGTTGGTCTATTCTACTTATTCCTGGGATCTCTGTACTTATTTCGATGTTGTTTATGTTGCAGCTTGGCTCTTCATAGTTACTAAGTATTTATATTTCTGCAGGTTGGTTGGGAATTAGTTCTCCATATTTTTGGTGTAGGTGGTTTGATATATAAATGAAGCTGGTTCTCTTTACCCTATTTTTAACTGGGTGTTTTAGTTTGATATGTATGGGATGATCAGGCATGCGTGGCATCTTTTTACTATGTGTCAGCACTCTTTCCTCTCGTCTAGTATTTATGGGTTTTATATTTGTGTATGTTTCCATTTTCTGGATTGGTGTAGTCTTCATTCCTCCTGTTATTATCCTTAAGCCTGAATTTTGAATTTTGGTTAGGCGTTCCGTGTTTGTTTTTGATGCTGTGGTCCAGGCTGTCATGCCGTATTCAAGTACTGGCCTGACTGTGCCAGTGTATACATTTTTGAGGATATTGCTATTTGCACCCCAGCTTGTTCCGGCCAACTTCTTCATGAGGGATAGTTTTCTGGTTGCTTTTTGTTCTATCTCCTGTATGTGTTCCCTCCCTGTGAGTCTCTTGTCCATTTTAACTACGAGATACATAGGGGTATTTTCTTGTACAAGCTCTTTGCCATTTAGAATACGTTTTGTTACTTCCTTGGTGTTGGACAGTGAGAAGCATGTTGTAACTGTCTTTGAGATGTTAATCTGCAATCCCCAATCTGTAACCCATTTTCCAACAGTGTCCAGTGCTGTCTGCATTCTATTTTCACTTAGTTCTTTGTGCATTTTCCCTAGTTTATTGTTGCTTCAATAGGGTTTATAATTTTTTCCGTTTTCCACGTGGAATTGATTTCTTTGCTGCCTGGATGATAGCCTCCGTCATGATGGTAACATTTTTGTTTAAATTTATGGCATGGGATATATCTTGACAGTTCATTTACATTTTCTCTAAATAGAGTCCAGTTTGCTCTTTTAAAATCCCAGCTTGGGTGCATAACTGTTATCTCTGTTTGTCTCATGTTACATATTTTTAATGAGAAATTCATGCAGTTCGGGTTTCTTGTTTCTCACGCCCTCTGCATTCCATTATACCACTTTTAGGTTCCTTGTTTGTTGATCAGTCGCACTACTCTGCCTCCCCCTGACCACTAGGTTAGCAGAGGCACCGTATGCTTGAGTGGGTCCCCTCGAGACTGGAGGCCCGGCACCGGTCCTTCCCGGTTGTAACTTGTAGAAGCGTCACCATGACGACAGGGTAGACTGTCGGATGACCATATCCTGTTGATGCGTGTGTGCCCTGATTTTTCCCGGTTCCTGCGCCGTAGCTGACACACTCCGTCTTCGGCAGGTCGGGTTGGGTTTTTTGTTTTGAGTTGTCTCCAATAGCCTTTCCATCTCCCGATGGTACCTGCAAGACAGCAGGTTGGTTTGTCTACCGTGGTTTCCTTCCCGTGGCTAGAGCATATAGCGGCTTCATATCTGGAAGTCGTTCCACTATCCGCCACCTGTGGACGTGCCTGGTTAGGGTCGGTCGCACCATGCTATCCGCTACCTGTGGACGTGCCTGGATGGGGTTTGTCGCCTCTGTCCTCCAGGAAAAAGTTCCAAATCTCCCTCTCATCTTATCATTTCAAGCAAGGTTCTACCAAATCTCCCTCTCATCTTATCATTTCAAACAAGGTTCCACCAAATCTCCCTCTCATCTTATCATTTCAAACAAGGTTCCACCAAATCTCCCTCTCATCTTATCATTTCAAACAAGGTTCCACCAAATCTCCCTCTCATCTTATCATTTCAAACAAGGTTCCACCAAATCTCCCTCTTATCTTGTCATATCAAACAAAGTCCCACAAAATCTCATTCTTATCTTATCATTTCAAACAGTTCTTCAGAAAAACTAGAAATTTTTATTTTAAACCACAGAAGTCATTTTTTAATGCCGGCTCAATACAAGGATGTCTGTCTGCTATAGTAGCGATCTACGTTCTTTGTGGAACAAGAAAATATATCACGTTAAAGAAGGCAAAGGAAGTTGTTGAGTAAAATGTGTTCTATAGAGGTTTCTCAATTTACATGTAATTATTAGAACCTTAATTTCTTTTAAATGCATTCTAGATTTGTTAAAATAAAAGGTAAATTGAAAATGTAGATTTGCATTCAATTCAATTCAACTGACGTGTCCACATTGAAATTTATGATTTATCGGCTGTTTCTGTCTTTCAGCAGTTCTCTTTTAACCTCCAGTTTTTCCAGGATCTGTAGATTTGCTAGTTTTTGTTTCTATGAAATGAGCCCTGTACATCGACATCTCTGGGGACTCTAATATATCTTCTATCTGCTTGTTCATTTCCAAAGTCTCCGCACCATACAGTAGTGCTATAAGTACACACAACACTTGATCATTCTTATTTTTAAGTGTTACTCTCGCTATCTAGACGTGAGTATCTTCTTCACTCTGCTGAATGTATCCTTGGCCATTCCTATCTAGACCTGAGTATCTTCTTCACTCTTCTGAATGTATCCTTGGCCATTCCTGTCTAGACCTGAGTATCTTCTTCACTCTGCTGAATGTATCATCGGCCATTCCTGTCTAGACCTGAGTATCTTCTTCACTCTGCTTTAATGTATCCTTGGACATTCCTATCTAGACCTGAGTATCTTCTTCACTCTGCTGAATGTATCCTTGGACATTCCTGTCTAGACCTGAGTATCTTCTTCACTCTGCTGAATGTATCCTTGGCCATTCCTATCTAGACCTGAGTATCTTCTTCACTCTGCTGAATGTATCCTTGGACATTCCTGTCTAGACCTGAGTATCTTCTTCACTCTGCTGAATGTATCCTTGGCCATTCCTATCTAGGCCTGAGTATCTTCTTCACTCTGCTGAATGTATCATCGGCCATTCCTATCTAGACGTGAGTATTTTCTTCACTCTGCTGAATGTATCCTTGACCATTCCTATTCTTCTCTTGATTTCAGTTTCCCATTTGCCATCATCGGTTACTACATGCCCAAGAAATGAACAACTTGTCCCCTGCTCCACTTACTCTGATGTTCCCTTTGGGTTACACTTTTGTACTACTAATTATCATTGTTTTTGTGTTGTTTTTTAAAATATAAATGTCCGGATCCCAATCTACACTGCACTTATTGACTGATTTGCATAAAATCTTTAAAGGTTGCAATTGTTGACTGTGATGATCACACTAAGAGCCCCAGGCAAGCTCACCGATAACGAAGTCTGTATGATCTGTTCATGACTACACTTAATGGTATTTCTATTTACCAGACTTGCTGTTGATATATCGCCATGTTACGACGATACGGATGATGATATTTCCGCTGATGGTGACGGCGAACACTGCCTTGAGATTACCAATGACGACATTCGCCAAGTCAGGAACAACAATACCATGACAACCAATCACGACGGCTCTGCTGATAATGTCTTCAAGTATCAGAGTACGAAACATCATAACAGTCGAGGTCACAATCACAGCTGCAGCTGGTACTCGCGACACAACACGCCAGATAAAACTGCTAAAGACATATACAACCATGAACACATTGGAGACGCATCTCTCGATAATATTCAAACCATGTCTCTAGATTCTGAATTTAAGAGATGCGTTGAAGAGGAAGGCAACGATTTTAAAGAAGATATACGAGACTGTGAGCTGGTCGATAACAGGTTCCAGAGATGCCACCAGACCTTCCCTGTAATGGACTCCGCTAACGAAAATTGTCAAAGATCCTTCAATCAGTATTTTGAAACGGACTTATCTTGCTGCTGTGATAGTGATACTGGTCATGTATGTGACACGTGCCAATCTCACAGTCCTCTTGATGACGATGGTTCGTGTGAATCAAGTGAAGAGCCCGGATGTGTGGACACAAGCTCAGCAAAACCTCAGTGGGGATTCAAACATGTCAGCATTGACAGAAACGACAACTTTTGTCATGAGGCCAGACAACTTAATGATGCAGATTCGGACGACGATAAAGAACATCAGATGCACGTGTACACAGATGATGTCATGGCTGGGTCACAAGAGCTTCCCATCGACTTGGATGAGGATATTGATGTCGTTGACAAAATGGTAAATGTTGCCTTTTTGTCTATTGATAACATTACTTTGTTAATTAAATTAATTTCAGTTGTAGCTGCTAGAAGTGTGTTTGCAAAGACTGGTCAATCAATCGTTTAAAACCCTTTCACTCCCTGTGGAACATAGGTCATCAACTACTACGTGCCAAGTCTATCCATCGCTCCCCATCGCTGTCGAGCAGTTGTAGTCTGTCCTGTCTCCCACATGATCGTTTCAAGCTCTATTCGCCAAGTGGGTCTTATGTGGCCTTTATGTTGCTTGTTTTTCATATTCCAGAACAGCAACTGTCTCGCCCTTTAACTCTTTCATTTACGCAAAGTGTGAACTATGCGTTGTTAACGCCTTTTCTTTATCTCCTAATCGACTGCCAGCTACCCAAATATATGTCACAACTCCAAATTAGCAGTCATGTGGAATAAATTAAACACCACTATTCTGCTTAGTATATGAACGTGTGTACCATGTACGTTAGTGTCTTTGTCTTCGATCCATACAGTAGTACTACCTTAACATTAAAGTTGACTGATATTTGTGTCAGATTTGATTTCTTTGGAAGATCCATCTCGCTTTGTGTATTCTTGGTATGGTAGCTGTACCCCCATCCTATCTACGATGATCCCCAGATATAGACCCCCTCCTTTAGCGTAGTGACCCACAACCAAATACGAATATCGACATTATTGATACTCAATATCTTCATTTTGTGAATCCTCAGTTCTAATAAATGAAACCAAACCTCTAGACTTTCCCATTTAATTTACATTTGATCGTGGATCCTGTGAGAGAAGAACAAAGTGATCGTTCAGTCCAGATCCTCTAGTTTCTTTGCTAAAGTTCAGTTAATGTCACTGTCATTTAACGCAGTCGTCCTCTCCACGATCCAACCAATAGCCAGTATGTCATTGAGTCGTCCTCTCCACGATCCAACCAATAGCCAGTATGTCATTGAGTCGTCCTCTCCACGATCCAACCAATAGCCAGTATGTCATTGAGTCGTCCTCTCCACCATCCAACCAATAGCCAGTATGTCATTGAGTCGTGCTCTCCACGATCCAACCAATAGCCAGTATGTCATTGAGTCGTCCTCTCCACGATCCAACCAATAGCCAGTATGTCATTGAGTCGTCCTCTCCACGATCCAACCAATAGCCAGTATGAAGAGGAATGACGATCGGATACATTAAATGGTGTGGAAGATGATCCTTCATGTAGGACCATACCATGCATATCTTCGCGGGTTTCGCGAGTTTTTATTGCAATATGGGGGGGGGGGGGCCGAAGATGCGGAACCGTGCGATCATCCTAGCTGGCTGCCGTCATGAAAAACGGATCAGAGTTGAACAAGACCATATTCCGCCTCTAAGCGGCAGCCCTGTGAACAAGCTGCACTATTGTAGTCTAGATAAAAGAAAAGTGATCGCAGTGGGAAAGCAAACCAGCTATCCCAAAACAAGCGGGCTGAAAGGCGCAAGTATTGCAGTCTCGCTGTAAACAACTTCACAACAACCTTTATAGGACAAACGCTAAATAACAATAATAATAATAATAATAACAACAATAATAATAATAATAATAACAATAAAGAGAAGAAGTGTGTCTTATTTTCGGGCTCACCAAAATGATTGGTAGAGTAATGTATACAATTACAGGATAGAATTTTGTTGGTAGTGAAATATATACAATTACAGGATCGAAATTTGTTGGTAGCCTCGAAAACTGAGCCATATACCAATGGACAATCGCAGAATCTGGTTGTAAAACTGTTCTCAGTAAGAGGTTTTCAGCACAATATACTGATCAAAACGTTTCTTTGGGCGCCCTCTCTCGCGCCATCCCTCTCTCAGCTCGCCGTAGAGAAGCTTCTTTGGGAGCCGCTCGTCTGACATACGGACGAGGTGTCCGGCCCATCCCAGTCGTGCTTTTTCTAGCAGTGCATGAATGCTGGGCATGTTAGCCCTCGAGAGAACCTCGATGTCAGTGACACGATCTTGCCATCGGATGCGGAATATTCGCCTCAGGCAACCTGTGTGGAAGTGGTTTAACCTCCTTGCATGTCCAGAGTATACAGTCCAGCTTTCGCAAGCGTATAGTAGGGTTGGCATGATGGTTGCACGGTAGACTTTGAGTTTGGTCTTGACGCTGATGCCACGACGTGCCCAGACCCTCGAGCGCATTCTACCAAAGGCTGTGCTGGCCTTTGCTATTCTGCTTGCCACCTCATCGTCTAGGCTGACAGATCTCGACAACGTGCTGCCCAGATATGTGAATTTGTCTGAGAGAGGGATGGCGCGAGAGAGGGCGCCCAAAGAAACGTTTTAAAGACGGTCTGAAGGACTCACTAAAAAGTTGCCAGATAGACATCGACACCTGGGAATGTCTTGCGAAAAACAGATGTGACTGGAGAAGCGCAGTCAAATCGGGTGTAGCTGCTGGTGAAGATGACCGTGTTGTGAAAGCCCAGAACAGACGCGAGACGCGGAAATCCCGAGCAGCGGGAACACCATCCCCTTCTACAAACCTCGTGTGCCCGATATGTAGCAGATGTTTTCGTGCTCGCATTGGCCTGTTCAGCCACATGCGCACCCACACCCAACAGGGAAATCTGTGGCAAGGATGATATCGGCGGTTCTCATCGAAAACGATGGACAGCTATTATTACCATACTGATCAAAGTATCAAATGTTTGTACTCTGGCTTTATGCACTATCTTCTTCTACTTCTTCGTTCTCATACTCCCGCTATCCAAGCCCTGAAAAGGTATTTGCAAGAGGCAGAATGTAGTCCGAAGAACGGATTGCGTTGTGTTGTAGTTTGCAGCTTGACTGCGATATTTTTACTGTTCGGTCCAACACAACCGACTTCATCATGGCCTTTTTGGCTACCGGGTTACTGTACCCTCCTCTTCCCTTCTCCATAGCAAGTATGCCCTATTGTAGCCTGTTATCCAGGATCATAAGCTGAAGACTAACCACTATAGCTCATGCACTGCTCAGCATCTTGACCCCAATCTACCTGTTCACTAACTAACGAAGCATACCACTCTTGTTCATGGTGAACAGATCCTGATCAGAATTATTCTAGCCAAGAGCGCTTTATGGTAACATTAGAAATGTGCAAATAGGAAGATCGGGTGCAGATCAAATACGAACACGTAGATCTATAGGGAAGCAACCAATGAGTGACAGACACGTCCATGAACTTTACTTTATAGGCGGAAAAGTCATTGGACAGTTTTGGCCATTTAGCCACATGAAAAATGCAGAGACGTAATGGAATAAGACATTTCAATTAGGAGATCCAGCGTGTGAACAGTTCACAAAAATAACTGCTATATTCTTGTCTGCTTCAAAATGAAATGATACGTAAATGTCTACTTTCTCAAACAATCTTCCTTTTAGCCGTTAACTGGCTGATGTGACAAATAGTATATAAGAAGAAGGAAATATAATGGACATTTGATCCATTTATTTCGTCTGCTACCAAGTAAACAACGAGATAAACAAGGAAGAGACAAGCAATGGAGGCACAAGAATCAGGGTCACAGGTCAGAGTCAACAAAACAAGGAAACCAACAAACAAAATCAACAAATCAAACCTAACGATTGTTGGTGAGATGTTTGAAGAAGTCCTTAGTTTTTGTCATCTCTGGCACTCATATTGACAAAGACTGACAAACAAATCAAGATGTTAATGCCAGGATTAACACAGTCAGATTTGTTTTCAAAATTTCTAAACAAGAAGTCTAACTGAGATCTACGGTTCACATACGGCCCGCGGTTGAAATCATTTTCTGCGGGCTGGGACTGGTTGAAGTTTTAGTTTGCACTAAGGGATAATAACCATAAGAAAAGAATGAAGGGCATCATATACAACGCAATGGGAGCGAAGAGTAATCATAAGAGGAGCAAAGAGTAATCACAAGGGGAGCGAAGAGTAATCACAAGAGGAGCAAAGAGTAATGACAAGGGGAGCGAAGAGTAATCACAAGAGGAGCAAAGAGTAATGACAAGAGGAGCGAAGAGTAATCACAAGGGGAGCGAAGAGTAATACAAGGGGAGCGAAGAGTAATGACAAGAGGAGCAAAGAGTAATGACAAGAGGAGCGAAGAGTAATACAAGGGGAGCGAAGCGTAATGACAAGAGGAGCAAAGAGTAATGACAAGGGGAGCGAAGAGTAATGACAAGAGGAGCAAAGAGTAATGACAAGGGGAGCGAAGAGTAATACAAGGGGAGCGAAGCGTAATGACAAGAGGAGCAAAGAGTAATGACAAGGGGAGCGAAGAGTAATCACAAGAGGAGCAAAGAGTAATGACAAGAGGAGCGAAGAGTAATACAAGGGGAGCGAAGAGTAATCACAAGGGGAGCAAAGAGTAATCAAGGACAGGTGAAAAATAGTGACCAATACCCTAACGCACGTGCTCGTCCGTGCTCCTTGAAGCAGACAGTGTAATAGCAGTCTGGCCAATGAGGTGGAGATCGACACTGATACTTTCCTCGTGGTGAGCTTACTGAGGAGCCCCCAATTTGACTACAGCCACTCGGACACTGGTCCGCCTTCTGAAGTATGCATCTGGATGTACGAAGAGCCCATGTATACCGCTACCAAACAAGCGCCAAGCATTAGTTCAACTCGGCATGAGTAGTCTCCAAGAATAACAACAATTATGCCTTAGATTTTGGGGAGGAAGACTAACGTCTGGCCAAGCAAAATATACTGATCGGACATGTTAGTCATGGTCAGGCAAAACATACTCACCTCGGCTTCCTAGTAGCCTCTCTGGAAACGGGCTGTTTTCATGGCAGTCTGGGTGACGGGGTGAGGGATCGACGTGATCTCCATAGTAGTGAGGGCCAAGGATAGTACAACCGCCTGGAGGACCCGGTTCACCTTCATCAGCACCCTCGGGATGTGAGGAAAGCCACTGCAACTCGCCACTTAACGTCCTTTTCAGTGGGCACAAAAGAGTAACCTACTCATTGTGGGCATTCGAAAGAACTTAATTTAACTTAACTTAACGTCTTTATACTGGTTTAGAAGACTCTGCAGAGTCTGTATACAACCAGTTCCATTTACATCACCTTTCTCTAGAAGCTGTACGCATCCAATCTGTTCTTAAATGCATTGACCGTCCCAGCCTCCACCACCTCACTTGGCAATGCATTCCAAGCATTCACTACTCTCTGGCTAAAGAAATACTTCCTAATATCTAATCTGGACCTCTCCTTAGTCAACTTGTAGCTGTGCCCTCTTGTCCTTGTTGGTGGTTGTACTTTAAAAAACGTGTTATAGTCCACTCTATCCATTCCTCTGATCATCTTATACACCTGTATTAAGTCACCACGAATTCTTCTCTTCTACCTTAGATGTTTCTATAACAGAAACATGGCCTAACCAAATAGAAACATAGGTTAAATGTGAGTGCAAAGTCAGATAGAGAATATTATAGCAAAAAGTGTGAACCATGAAAGAAATCAAGAACAATAGTGTACAACAAACAGAACCGGAAATGACGAGAAGACGGTGGTGGTATTAAACAAAACAGCTGATAGCATTACAAGGCTGAAATATCCTGGACTGTAAGAAACCTAGAGAATCACTTATCAAGCAACATATGGACCCGTGTATATACTGATGGATCCTCATCAATTGCAACAGAGAATGGATGCGGAGGGATCTTTCTAAGCCTAGCAGACACAGAGGCGGCTGACAGTGGCGACTGGAACTTCGGAGCAGAGGCTGCTGCAGAAACTCTAATGACATGAAAACACAGAGAGACGAGTTGTACTCTTCACAGACGCACTGTCAATGGTGGTGACACTGTGGAGTCAGACAAATACAGACCAAGAGAAACTAAAACATATACTTTTTAAACTATGTCACCGGTTCAAGAGAGTTGTGGTATAATGGATTCCATCGCATTGCAATCTTTTTGACAATGAAGAGGCTGATGGATTGTCAAGAGAAAGTGGAAAACTATCTCAACCTGATGTAGGGAAAACTTACGAAGAGGTCAAGCGGTTGTAGATACAGGAACAAGTGGGAAACAGAGAACATGCCATCAACCAAACGATGCATTTAACCAGCTCAGCAGAGGAGAAGGTAGTAATTTTTAGAGGCTGCACAGGTCACAACAGACCGAGATACCATCTGGTCAACAAACTAAAAATAGAACATTCAGATAACTGACAAAATGACTGCAGAACATGTGCTGCAAAGGTGTCCAACATACGAAGAACATAGAAAACACGCGTGACGTTCACCGAAACCATTCCTTCACAAGCTCTTTGGATATACCAATTGTCCCACATTGCTTTTTTAGACAAATTCAAGTTGATGTATGAACGCGTAAGAAAAAGAAAAAGAATAAGAAGAAGAAGAAGATGAAGAAGAAGATTTACTAGGCAAATTGCGGTATCAAAGGAGATGTCTTTCAATTATGTAGGTTTGTAGCTAAACAAATTTATTAGAAATAACTTGTTTTGATTCCTGAGAAAATCACAAATCTGGAAAGTCAAAACATCACTGCACCACGGTTACGAAAAAATATGGACAGTTTTTATTGAGAACCTCAGCGTTTTGGGTCGATCAAACCCACAGAGCGATCAAAGGAAATAAGATAATAAATGCCTTTATGAACACAGCCCGGCTAAAATTACATAATGCGGGACTCCACTTCATTTAATACAATGAGATGTGGTCCTTAAGTTACATGAAGAAGAAAGAGGAGATTTCATGAGTTACTGTGGTGCCTGTTGTGGAACTTGAAAACTTGTCTAACATTAGCCCTCGGCGAGGTTTGACAGCTCTTCGATAAGCCTAGAATAAAAACTTGTCTAACATAAGCCCTCGGCGAGGTTTGAGAGTCCTTCGATAAGCCTAGAATGAAAACTTGTCTAACATAAGCCCTCGGCGAGGTTTGAGAGTCCTTCGATAAGCCTAGAATGAAAACTTGTCTAACATAAGCCTTCGGCGAGGTTTGAGAGCTCTTTGATAAGCCTAGAATGAAAACCTGTCTAACATTAGCCCTCGGCGAGGTTTGAGAGTCCTTCGATAAACCTAGAATGGAATTCGACGACATTATTCCAGGAAATTAGAAAACGCTTCTCATCTGAAGTGTAAGAAAAAAAGCATTAAATGCAAGATCAATAACAACATGAGACTAAGAACATCACATCGAGACAACAGACCTTCACAGACAAGTCTCCATTACACTTTCTGTTTTGACTGTCTGCTGTAATAACAATTGCTGATCTATGGAATAGAAGGATACAAAAAAACTAAGAGCATGGAAGATTAAGGGTAGAAAGGGCATGCCACATAATCCGGAAGAAAGCTAACAATATAGTCAGAAAACCGTTGGATTGGAGTCCACGCTGAAAGAAACGAGTTCAGATGGCAAAGGACATCTGACGAAGCAATGTAAACAAATTAAAAGCTACAAAAATGTGTATGGGCGGAGTTCCAGAAGGCGTTCTTATTTATGAATCAGCGGAGAGCAAGGGATACAGCCCCTGTATCTCAATGGGGAACTGGTGTAGAGCAAGGGTTACAGCCCCTGTATCTCAATGGGGAACTGGTGTAGAGCAAGGGTTACAGCCCCTGTATCTCAATGGGGAACTGGTGTAGAGCAAGGGTTACATCCCCTGTATCTCAATGGGGAACTATGGACAGCGAGGGTTACATCCCCTGTATCTCAATGGGGAACTGGTGTAGAGCAAGGGTTACAGCCCCTGTATCTCAATGGGGAACTGGTGTAGATCAAGGGTTACAGCCCCTGTATCTCAATGGGAAACTGGTGGAGAGCAAGGGTTACAGTCCCTGCATCTCAATTGGGAACTGGTGGAGAGCAAGGGTTACAGCCCCTGTATCTCAATGGAGAACTGGTGGACAGCGAGGGTTACAGTCCCTGCATCTCCTTGGGGAACTGGTGGACAGCGAGGGTTACAGTCCCTGCATCTCAATTGGGAACTGGTGGACAGCAAGGGTTACAGCCCCTGTATCTCAATGGAGAACTGGTGTAGAGCAAGAGTTACAGCCCCTGTATCTCAATGGGGAACTGGTGGACAGCGATGGTTACAGTCCCTGCATCTCAATGGGAAACTGGTGGACAGCGAGGGTTACAGCCCCTGTATCTCAATGGGGAACTGGTGTAGAGCAAGGGTTACAGCCCCTGTTTCTCAATGGGGAACTGGTGTAGAGCAAGGGTTACAGCCCCTGTATCTCAATGGGGAACTGGTGTAGAGCAAGGGTTACAGCCCCTGTATCTCAATGGGGAACTGGTGGAAAACGAGGGTTACAGCCCCTGTATCTCAATTGGAAACTGGTGGACAGCGAGGGTTACAGTCCCTGCATCTCCACGGGGAACTGGTGTAGAGCAAGGGTTACAGCCCCTGTATCGCAATGGGGAACTGGTGTAGAGCAAGGGTTACAGTCCCTGTATCTCAATGGGGTACTGGTGGGGTTCTGGTGGAGAGCAAGAGTTACAGCCCCTGTATCTCAATGGGTTACTGGTGCAGAGCAAAAGTTACCGTCCCTGTATCTCAATAGGGTACTGGTGGGGTACTGGTGGAGAGCAAGAGTTACAGCCCCTGTATCTCAATAGGGTACTGGTGGAGAGCAAGAGTTACAGCCCCTGTATCTCAATGGGGAACTGGTGGGAACAAAAGTTACCATCAGTATCTAGAGATAATGGAAAGCCTTTGACAACGGTAAACAACTAAAACTTCAGCACAAGAAATACAATCTCACACTGTCAAGTCCCGAGCAATGATGGCTCGGGTTGTACTTGCAGCTCAAAACCCACTAACCCCCCCCCCCCCTCCCCTTCCCCCAACCTCCCCCGCAATGTTGATATTGTTTATAACAGTACCACCTGTTGTGGTTTTCTTTACATTCATAATTAACCATTTAGCTGTTTTAACCATCTGCAATAGTATCAAATTCAGTTCATTCAAACGTCAGATACAATACTCGTGACAATTTCTTTGCACAAAAAATGTGTCCTAATGTACTGCCCTGTATTGTTTAATGAGTTTTGTTTTGATATCCTTACAAGTTGATATGTGTATATATTTCTATATATATTGATTATTTTGTTTGTGCTATACTTGTATAGGTGATGAGACATTCGATGACGGCCTCGTGTTTTGGTGAAACTGAGGAAAGCGATATAGGTGAAAGCATGGCGCAATCAATGCATGGTGAGTGATCGATGTAGCTTGTACATATATGTCCGTAGACCTATCTTTTTAAAGAGCGTTTTATGAAATGTAGATCATGTGTGCGCCAAAGTGTATCCTAATAGGCGTATCAGTCTCTGTAGATCATGCACGGGGCGTCCTGCGAGTTGTGTCCTGCTCTGTCTCCTGTATTTCGACACAGTTTGCTATGACTGAAAAGGCGGATCCGAGAGTTACAGTCCCTGCCACAGAATGTACAGCCATACTGAAAAGGATGCCTTGTTTGGCTGTTCCTTGATCTCTTCAGTCTTTCTCTTTTGTCTGCAGCCTAAAGGCCTCTACGAGCGTCAGTAGCCACTATGTCCCCTCCAACTGAATGTCTCCGAAAAGCTCGATCCTGAGCTATTTTTTTCCCAGCCCTCGCATGGCTTCATGTCCCTCTTGCATTCTTCCTTGAATCACAGTGTGGGACGGCCGATTCTTCTAATCACAGTGTGGGACGGCCGATTCTTCTAATCACAGTGTGGGACGGCCGATTCTTCTAATCACAGTGTGGGACGGCCGATTCTTCTAATCACAGTGTGGGACGGCCGATTCTTCTAATCACAGTGTGGGACGGCCGATTCTTCTAATCACAGTGTGGGACGGCCGATTCTTCTAATCACAGTGTGGCACTGCCGATTCTTCTAATCACAGTGTGGGACGCCCGATTCTTCTAATCACAGTGTGGCACTGCCGATTCTTCTAATCACAGTGTGGGACGGCCGATTCTTCTAATCACAGTGTGGGACGGCCGATTCTTCTAATCACAGTGTGGGACGGCCGATTCTTCTAATCACAGTGTGGGACGGCCGATTCTTCTAATCACAGTGTGGGACGGCCGATTCTTCTAATCACAGTGTGGGACGGCCGATTCTTCTAATCACAGTGTGGCACTGCCGATTCTTCTAATCACAGTGTGGGACGGCCGATTCTTCTAATCACAGTGTGGCACTGCCGATTCTTCTAATCACAGTGTGGGACGGCCGATTCTTCTAATCACAGTGTGGCACTGCCGATTCTTCTAATCACAGTGTGGGACGGCCGATTCTTCTAATCACAGTGTGGCACTGCCGATTCTTCTAATCACAGTGTGGCACTGCCGATTCTTCTAATCACAGTGTGGCACTGCCGATTCTTCTAACCACAGTGTGGCACTGCCGATTCTTCTAATCACAGTGTGGCACTGCCGATTCTTCTAATCACAGTGTGGGAAGGCCGATTCTTCTAATCACAGTGGGGGAAGGCCGATTCTTCTCACTCCAATAGCGAGCTGTCCATAGAGGATATCCTTTGGCAGCATCTCGTCTCCATGCGGCAAACATGCCCCGGGCATCAAAGACTTCGCTGGCTCAACAGCGAGTACATGCTGTGAGTATTTGCTCTCTGTAAAACCTATTATGTGGCACTCTCTCTTGGCACCCAATCCTCAATATACACGGAAGACATCTCATGTAGACACTACATATGAGAAGTGTTGACAAAGTGTATAAAGCACTTTTACTAGGTGACAAGGGGCAGGATATCTCCCAGTTCTCGACTGGTAAGCCTAAATGCAAATGAATACTGGACGTATATTTAAATAATGTGAGACGACAAGGAAGTGAATTCATCACTACCAGCACAGACACAATGTGGATCTAGTATAATCATTTCTCTACCACAGTTTTCACCAGGGTAGATTCTGTCGGATGTGTGACTACCTTTGGTTTTATTTCCAATGTGCCGATCTGCAATCACAAAGTGCTTAGACGGTATATTCTTACTAACTTAGTCGTTCATATTCTACCCTGGGGTGGAAATGTTTGCCAAAAAGAGCGCCAGACTATTCCCCTGCGCTCTTTCTCTTGATTTGGTTTCAATCTAGTTTTCAGTCTCTCATAGCCTGTCTTATATTGTCATCTCGGTGGACTGTGGGTGGTCCTCGGGGTCTGGATTCTTGGCTCGCTGCTTCACTTGACTACCATCATAGCCGGTGTTCTTTCCTTCTGTAGACATGGCCAAACCATCGAAGTTGAGATGGCTCCACTCCAGTTTACATGTCATGGGCGTCAAATCTTTTTCGTATTGTCTGATTGCGGACCTTATCTCTTATTGTTGCTTGGACTACATTCCTTAGATATTTCATTTCTGATTTAAAGCCGACTTTTCTCGTGACTCACATCCATATGCCAAAACCGGTGCAAAGATCCCTAGCTGGAGTGGTACACATCTTTTTTACAAAACCGGTACAAAGATCCCTAGCTGGAGTGGTACACATCTTTTTTGCAAAACCGGTACAAAGATCCCTAGCTGGAGTAGTACACATCCTTTTTACAAAACCGGTACAAAGATCCCTAGCTGGAGTGGTACACATCTTTTTTACAAAACCGGTACAAAGATCCCTAGCTGGAGTGGTACACATCTTTTTTGCAAAACCGGTACAAAGATCCCTAGCTGGAGTAGTACACATCCTTTTTACAAAACCGGTACAAAGATCCCTAGTTGGAGTGGAACACAGCCTTCTTTCTTTTTAGAACGTATTTCTCTTTTGCTGAAGAGTTTTCTATTGATGACTTGAATTTGAAGATATCGTCTTGAGTAAACCCCATTGGACTTTGCCCATCTTTGGCTCGGTCAAGTGTCCCATTCTCTGCTCGAGTATCCTAGAGTAGATCTTGACGGAGACACTCAAGAGGGAATGCCCGAATGGTTTTCACACTGTGGGTTGTCACCCATTTTGAAAATTGATATAACCTTCTGGTGCCAGACTGACGGGGATCCTTCAGAAATAACAGTTCACTGGCAGTCCCTATGACCTTGATCATTTCTAGTGTTATACCATCATGTACAGCTGCTTTTCCAATCTTTATTGTCTTCATGCTTACCTTTAGCTCCTTCATTGTGATGTTTCCGGCGTCATTCGTTTCCTCCTCTGTATAAAAGGATGTCGCTTCTGGAACGAGATGGGTCTCCACAAAGAGGAGTTCTGATAAATGGCCTTCTTTCCGTTTATCTATTAGCTCCCTCTGTTTGGTAAGCACCTTCGCCGAGTGTGAAATAATTGCAGCCTCTCTCTTGGATCTAAAATTCGTATTTAGCAGACGTATGCGATTCCTGTTCTCCGGTAGGGTTCAGAGACTTAGACGCTACTTAAGCATGACATATCAAGACATGTTGCCTTTCACATGCGCAACCAGCGACGCATCCTCGGTATCCGGTGGTTCGATCTCGACCGTAACGTCGAGATCTCTGCGAAAACGAGTTTTCCCTCCATCTCGACCACTCTGGTCCGCCGCCGCCTGTCTGTGTTTAGTCACGTGGTTAAACTGGACCAGGAAGTTCCGGCTCACCAGACCATATCCAAGTCAGTTATTTGTAACAACGGTCTTCCACCTGCCGGCTGGTGGCGTGGGAGGGACTGTCTCCGTTCTTCATGGCTCCAGTAGATAGCAGTCTCTCCTTCGGCAGTGGACGAGGTTTGGTTACAAGCCTCAACAGTTGAACATGGTAGTGGTCGATCGAGGCAACGTGCCTTAGAAGTCTGGGCGAACATTATTATTATGTCCTGGCCCAACTATAAATATTGTCTGGCTTCCTGAAGAACATTCATAGAGTTAGCGCAGCGAATTCTATAAGCACCTCAGTTCTGCTTCCTGCCAAATATGATCTGCCATCTCTGTAGCATCACCGTTTATCTGCCTCAATAAACTTTGCCTCTTTTTATGGCTACTGCTAAGGGTTAGTCACGTGGACGATTCGCATGACAGCTTTCGTGACCTGATCACTTACACTCCAGAGCTCCTTTTCTGGATTCCCCTTTTTTCTTTCAAACGTCCACATCTTTACGAACAACTCATGACTACCTCATGGTGGATTTGGTTTTGCTTATTCACACTTCCCCCCCCCCTCCCCCACTATCCTTCTGAGAAATGTTTTTCCCCACAATTCTAATCAGAAGTCTTAGGGTCATGTCATGCACACACGTCCATCATTTAGAACAACCGTACCAAACTATGGATAATAATAGTCGATAACAACAAGACACTCATTTCTGCCCGTTACCTAGTTCTCAAACAATGAAAAGTTACATTTCAGAACGAGGTTGGATTTGTTCAAAATAACTGATACATTTAACATCTGTCTGAACACTGGATATTTTTTGTTTCTCATCCATTTCCTTGCTGTATACCAAGTTACAATTAGCTTTCAACGATCCCCTTGGTTCGGGATCACGATTGGGATCATCCCTGTGGGATCCCTGACTCATGTCACACTTACACTGGATTCGTTTTTGCTGAATTATGGATGAAATTGAATGTTGAGGACGGGAAAGTATATACTGGTCAGAGTAAAAATGTTTAATGTAATCACTAATCCAATCACTAACGCAATCACTAAAACAATCACTGAAATAATCCCTAAGCTGTTACAAGAAATCAATTATGCATGTCCTTCACAATTTGAAATACAAAAACTTAGTAATGGGAGGTTACGCAAAGTTAAAATTGTTTGGGATAGCGGGAGTACGGTTGGGATAGTAGTGAGTAAGTTATTGCCCTATTTTCGTGGTGTAGTGAGTAAGTTATTGCCCAATTATCGTGGTGTGGTGAGTAAGTTATTGCCCTATTTCCGTAGTGTAGTGAGTAAGTTATTGCCCTATTTTCGTGGTGTAGTAAGTTATTACCCTATTTTCGTGGTGTAGTAAGTTATTGCCCTATTTTCCTGGTGTAGTGAGTAAGTTATTGCCCTATTTGCCTGGTGTAGTGAGTATGTTATTGCCCTATTTGCCTGGTGTAGTGAGTATGTTTTTGCTCTATTTTCGTGGTGTAGTGAGTAAGTTATTGCCCTATTTTCCTGGTTTATTTCCAGTTGAAGAAATAGCAAGCGACATGAGCAAATCAATTGCTGAGGAGATTCACGACGTCCTGCTGGGTGACGATCAAGACAAGGCCAACAACCAGGCAACCAGTGCCGGTGTACATGAGCTTCCATTCTCATACCCATTTACTTTAAAATACGTGGGTCACTTGTTTGATAAATCCAGACATCATTTCACCAGCCCAGAGGCAAACAAACGGTATGTGTCTATTCACAATCACTTCTTGTATTTGTTAGTTCAGCGTCCTTGTCGTCTGGCTTCCTATTGTAGGTGATATCATATTTGTGGACCACGAGCAATAATGATCATGTGAGACTACGAGCGTTTAATTATACAACACACAATTGAAATATATTTGTAACAGCTGATCTTCAAATACAGAGATCATCAATGTTATCCCCAACCTAGCTGGCGTTAAGTAGCAAAAGTGAAAACAAAGATTCAATGTGAAATTGAAGACTGACCTTATTCTTCTTCTTCTTCGTCGTCATTATTATTATCTTGCTCGACATGTATTTGATTATTCCTGCACGTGAGGTTCCTTTCTCTGGACATTAGCTGGTGTAGAACTCTTCGGTTCCCAAACAGCTTTGTTTGGAGGTTCGTCTCAGCATGCAGTTGTCTAAACATATTTGCCTTTTGTATGATATGTTCAGCTGTCTGTGCTGCTTGTCCGCACATATATCTTGATGATGGAGACAATTTTAGTCTGTACGGGTCTGCTCAATCGAGTATGTTCTCATTTCTCATATCGAAAAGGCTCACTGATTCGCTCGATCAAGGAAGCTATAGTTCTCTCGTTTTTTTTCTCGATTTTCCTTGAGGCTTGGAAAATGATCTTATTTTTATAGGAGGCGATTTTTGTTTTTGTTGTTTTCGTCCAGTTCCCTATTTTGCTAATGTGTCTGCTATCTCGTTTCCTCGTATACCACATTCTACAAATGCCCTTCTTTTGCGTAAGGCTTTGTTAAGCTGTAAAAGTTTATATGCTATTGATTATTATTATAATTTTTGAGGCATTTAACCAGCTGGCATTGGCTTCATGTGTTGTTTATTATTTATGTTTATAAGTTGTAAACATATACAAGTATATGCGGCCAAAAATTTATGGGCAAAGTGACAAGGTGCAGTTGAGAATGACACATAAATCAATTGTAGAAATATTTTCAGTAATTTTTCAGCCAAAATATTTAGACCAATTACGCGTGAATGCTTACAAAATTGTCATCATACGGCCCTCAAGAAGATTTGACTTTCAGACCTCTGAGACAGAACAGATGCTAGATTTGTTAATGGCCTTTAGTTTCTCATCTTTCTCAATGACATTCTGTTAATGTTTTAACAACATGGGCAGTCGATTATTGGCAAAGCAATGGCTCACTTCTTCAAGACCTTGACCTTGTTCAATTCATTGTCATATATGAGCACGGGGCTTAGAACATACGTAAGGTGGTTGATGAGCAGCTGTAAATTATGGGAAGCATTGATTGCCCCTCTAACAGACTGAATTCACAACAAAATGTCATTTACGGACTTCATGGAAACTTCGTTGTTAATAAGATGTAGTTGGGTAACAAGGCATGGTGAAGGCGTGTCTGACAACATGGACAAGACAATACAGTTGGGTAACAAGGATGGTGAAGGCGTGTCTGACAACATGGACAAGACAATACAGTTGGGTAACAAGGATGGTGAAGGCGTGCCTGACAACATGGACAAGACAATACAGTTGGGTAACAAGGATGGTGAAGGCGTGTCTGACAAAAGACGAATATTAAAAAGTGCCATCCTGGTGATCTTACAACTGTGAACGTGTATTCTTGCTGCCTTGCTCTTGAAGGGAACCGCCCACACGTTTGTCTAGTAATGGGATGGAGAGATGAACCAAGTTGAAATCTTGGTGCAGGTGGGCAAATCCAGAGTAAATGAATACATTTAAAAAGGTTTGGCTTTCTGACACCTGCTGCTGAATCTACCCAGGGTATACCTGCTGCCGAATCCACGCAGGGTACACCTGCTCTTTAATCCACCCAGGGTACACCTTCTGCTGAATCCACCCAGATCATACCTGCTGCTGAATCTACCCAGGGTACACCTTCTGCTGAATCCACCCAGATCATTCCTGCTGTTGAATTCACCCAGGGTATACTTGCTGCTGAATCTACCCAGGGTTCACCTTCTGCTGAATCCACCCAGATCATACCTGCTGCTGAATCTACCCAGGGTACACCTGCTGCTGGATCCACTCAGATCATTCCTGCTGTTGAATTCACCCAGGGTATACTTGCTGCTGAATCGACCCAGGGTACACCTTCTGCTGAATCCATGCAGGGTGCACCTGCTGCTGAATCCACCCAAAGCATACCAGCACACCTGCTGCTGAATCCATCCAGGGTACACCTTCTGCTGAATCCACCCAGATCATACCTGCTGCTGGATCCACCCAGAGCATTCAGTTTGTAGACTGAGCTTCTCTTGCAGTAGTGCGGTTAGGTACGTGGTATGTGTTCATTTATGAACTGTGAGATCATCCTCTTTTCCGCTTACGTGCAAATCGCCGGGTGTGCATTGCCATGTTTTGGAGAATCTTCTACCTTAGATAGGTTAGCAGAGACATAGTTTAGTGATACCTTCCACCAATTACCAACGGGTACAGGTTCATAGATGTGTATTCTTATCAATTTGTGGTGCGAAGGTCATCAACATTTCCCATCCAAGGAAACAAGTCCTGTGACATTTGCTTCAGTTCCATCCTGCTCTCATCAGCTGTCTTGAATCGACCACCTTATTTTCCTCTTTGCTAGTTTTTTTACTGTTTAAAAACTCTTTTCCTTAAGGAATCCATAAAAGATATCGCCCGATAATACTGGCTTGGAACTTGTATAGTGTGTAAACTATCCAATGATACATTCTTCTTATAGTGTGTAAACTATCCAATGATACATTCTTCTTATAGTGTGTAAACTATCCAATGATACATTCTTCTTATAGTGTGTAAACTATCCAATGATACATTCTTCTTATAGTGTGTAAACTATCCAATGATACATTCTTCTTATAGTGTGTAAACTATCCAATGATACATTCTTCTTATAGTGTGTAAACTATCCAATGATACATTCTTCTTATAGTGTGTAAACTATCCAATGATACATTCTTCTTATAGTGTGTAAACTATCCAATGATACATTCTTCTTATAGTGTGTAAACTATCCAATGATACATTCTTCTTATAGTGTGTAAACTATCCAATGATACATTCTTCTTATAGTGTGTAAACTATCCAATGATACATTCTTCTTATAGTGTGTAAACTATCCAATGATACATTCTTCTTATAGTGTGTAAACTATCCAATGATACATTCTTCTTATAGTGTGTAAACTATCCAATGATACATTCTTCTTGACATTTCTTATTTAACCTGGCTTTGTCATGTTCTCTCAACCTAACATAAGTTACCAGCTTTATATATGAATGATCGAGTGGTCCACCGGGGTCTCTGTGTATGTTAAGGACAAGAATAGCACCACTGCCACACAGAGAGCATGTCGTAAGAGGCGACTAACTGTGTGATATGGCATAACACCGCAACGGTTAAGTGGTTTGTTTAGAGCAGCATAGATGGTGCCTAACAGGCTGCGGGTCTAGTTTGCTCTGGTGTTTGTGTCTATTAAGATGGACTCGCACATAGATTAACCCCCTTCTGTAAGTGCTTGTCCCAACGCTGCATAGTATTAAGCTGCTCGAGCCTAGACTGCTAAGCAGGAAATCTTTATCCCGGTTACATCCAGCTCATACCAGAGCTGGGACCTGCATAGGGTCTCTATCACGCTAATCAGCCTTGCTAGCAAGATACTCTTGCGGGTCCTATTAAGAAGGATAGAGAAAAGATCTTAATCTGAAATTCACAAAGTCCAAGCAGGTTTTAGAAAAGACAGAGGGACCAGAGATCACATATTCAATATGAGAGTATCTGCGGAAAATGTAGAGAGTTTAATGTAGACCTGTACACATGTTTCATTGATTACATCAAGGCCTTCGATACGGTAAAACATCAAGATGTGTAGAACATCATGAAGGAAATGGGGTTTCCTGTGCATATTATACATCTCATTGAAACATTATACCAAGATCAAAGAGCCGCTGTCCGAGTATCTGGGCAAACATCAGATTGGTTCGCAGTACAAAAGGGAGTAAGACAGGGATGTATCCTCTCACCTTATCTGTGCAACATGTATGCGGAATGTATAATGAGAAATGTTAGAGAAGACGAGAACATTGAAAGTTTAGATGCATTTACAATTGGCGGGTACGAGATTCCAGAGTTAGATACGCAGACGACACAGTGATACTATCAAGAAGTGCAAAAGAGCTACAGCAGCTAATTTCAGCCATAAATGGACACAGTAAAGATTAAAATCTGTTTATAAAAATAAATAAAACAAAGATAATGACCACCGACAAAACACAGTGACAACATAGCTTACAGTGGGTGGTGAGGAAATAGATCAGGTCGCACATTTTGAATATCTGGGCTCCAGAATTGACAAAAATGGCGACTACTTGAAAGAAATCAGAAGAAGACTAGCCATGGCAATGCACAGACTAAAAAACCTGAAGAAATTATGGCAGAGCACCAACAAAATGACAAAAATAAATCTTGAGAGCCTGTGTTTTTCCTGTAGCAGCTTATTGCTGCGAATCATGTACGATTACCAAAACTTCTGAACAAAGATCCTCAGAATGCCATGGACAGAGAAAAAGACAAATATAAACATTCGGCAAGAGTTGAGCATAGAGCAGAAGTGGCTTATCAATTCCATTTTGGCAAGGAAATGTAAATACTTTGGTCACATCAAGGTATGCATGGGTATGACTGCTGCGGAGGCTGGAGTTTTGGCAAGAAAAAGAGTTTCTTTTAGACAGACTGTGATGAGTGCAACGTTCTATAAAGGACATGCTACATGATGATGATGATGATAATGATGATGAAGATGATGATGATGACGATAATGATGATGCTGATGATGATGATATACATTATAGCGGCAGGTGATTGTTGAAATGCTTTCATCAATAACATCTTGTGTCACTCCAGATCAACATTGTCATCAGCCTCAGTATCGCCACAAATTGATACCAATAACCAAATCTCAAACAGCGCAAAGAATCTGACAAGTTTTGATGCCCCTATATCAGAGAAAGTTACAACAACTAAAAAAGGTATCTTGCTGTCTGTGTCAGTTGTGTAACACAAAATTATGATAGGAACAATATTATCATCACCGAAGCTGATTCTGAAACTGAAAACTTCTCAAACTGTGAAAATGTCAACAATTCATGTAAACCTTTGTATCCGGTTCGTGTTTCTCTTTAAACAAACACATTCACACACACATATACACACGCATACATACTTAGTCTTTGCCTCTATTAATATTTACTACACGGGCCGAAGATTCAGTACAGTGAATGAGTTGACAGCACCCAACGACTCATAACGACTAATAGCGGGTCAGCGAACCACTGCATTTGCCGGTAAATTAAATTCTTCATGCAACCATATAAGCACATTTCCAAAACTCGTGAAGGGAACGACAAATCGACTTGAAAAAATTACGTTCACCTGGAAATGAGTCATTTACTGTTCATTTTAAAATTTCAGCTCGAAATCACTTGTTCCCTTCGCTAGTGATGGCGTCTTCAGACAGAATTTGAATATATATAGATATACAAACTTTAAGAAATATAACACAGATATACACTAATATTGTAAATGTATTGGTGAATTGTCAGTCAGTTCTAACTTCTCTCACTTCGGTTTTGCTTTTACTCCATAATTCTACGCAGAGACTCATCCTAAACCACGTTCAGTGTCAACAATTACAGCTGCGCCCTCCCAGGATCTAGAAGTCACTCATAGAGGACTGCATCGCTTCATACCCCGTCACAAGGACGAGATGAACATCGGTATAGGTGACCCAATACATGTGATCAAAGAATGTGACGACCTTTGGTGTGAAGGTCAGTGCCAATGTCTAGAGAACGCCTTTGTTTTGTCGCACACTGACCAACTTTATTATTTTCAATAACACGTTCGAGGGAGTCACTAATGGAAGAGAAAGTTTTTCATGAAAGTAAACATGGAATTAAAATAAATACATTCCCAACAATAATATAACCAATAAAGAAAATACGTTTAAGTAAAGCAGGTAGCTACATTGTGCTCAATTGGTGAACAGAGTGTTAATGTTGCTAACGCCAGTCATACTGGAGTGGGAAATTCTTGGTGACTTTTTTATGACGGATTACAGTGCATGCATCATCACGAGACAATATTATTACAATCTAAAAAGCTGCATGCATCATCACGAGACAATATTATTACAATCTAAAAAGCTACATTGAGCACCACGAAACAACATTATTACATTTTATAAAGCTGCGTGTACAACCACGAAACAACATTATTACATTTTATAAAGCTGCGTGTACAACCACGAAACAACATTATTACATTTTATAAAGCTGCGTGTACAACCACGAAACAACATTATTACATTTTATAAAGCTGCGTGTACAACCACGAAACAACATTATTACATTTTATAAAGCTGCGTGTACAACCACGAAACAACATTATTACATTTTATAAAGCTGCGTGTACCACCACGAAACAACATTATTACATTTTATAAAGCTGCCTGTATCCTTGTGAGACAACACTATTACAATCTATAAAGCTATTTTCAGCTCTCATTGATAACTCTTTCCCATAGCCACATGCAAACACACGAAACTATACAAATCTGAATGGCCACATAAAGGCAGATGAGAGAAGTTAAGTCAAATGATCCGCCTCGGCAACCAGGACCTATCGCGCTCACCTTCTATGGCCACGATTGGTGGCATATTCGCAGGCAGCACGCGCATAAAATGGAGTAGAGGCCGGTATGCCTCAGCAAAGTGTCGCTTAGGCGGCCCACGGAATGACTCCATGATTGGGTGCATGAATTGTGTCCGTCGGGAGACATCGGTGTTGGTGACTAGGTCTTACCAGTGACCTCCAAAGATACGTCGTTTGTTGCCCATGGCGACCTAGAGCAGATTCTTGATCTCCCTCTAAGACCGTCCAGGTTTCGCTGTCGTACAAGAGGATTAGAATGACACAGGACTTATAGAGGCGCAACTTGGTTTCCATATATAGCCTCTGCTGAGTCCAGACTCTGAGTCCATGCATGACGCTACAAAACCAATCCTCCTAGAAGTGATGTATGGGTAACTGCGTGCATCAGATGTATGTCTGCTGCTCATGTAGATGATCCTCTGTAAGATTAACCTAATTATAGTTTACAATGATTCCTGCTGCGGGCAGACCACCAGCAAGAATGTGAATCTTGGTCTTCGCCTATCAAAACAAATGTTAGTAATGTGCATACCTCGATGTGAAGCTGACTTTTCTAAGTGCCTCGGTGAATTTGTTAAGGTCTAAAAGTCTGAACCTGGTGTTAGGATGTCGTCTGCGTAATCGAGGTCAGTCAAGCGCAAGTGTCTGACAGAGACACCCGGGTTGCCAGAAGACAATACTATCATAAACTATAATGTTGCATGAAGCCCACAAGACAAGGTTAACAACAATTATAATGTAACATGCAGTCTTCCCTAGACAACACTGTCACAATATCTACTAGCGACGCTACACGCAGAGACAAGTTCCTATTGAATGTGAACAAAATATTGTGATTACTTGTTTCAGGTGTCAATTTACGAACTGGAGAAAGAGGTATATTTCCTGCTATGTATGCAAATGACTTACATTTCTTGGAAGAATCAGGTAATAGTTTATCAATATCAGTTTTAAAAAGTTTAGTTGTCATATGTGTATTGGTTGTATTCAATCCTTACCCGCCAATCTAGCTTGTTTTCGTTTCACTTTTCAAATTTTACCATACGCCACACAGTCGACCGGTTCCTAGCTTAGCCGACCTTCACCAAATTTCAAAAGCACTCTTCTTCGCTCAATCTACGCCATTTTCATTCATTCATCCATCATATGGAAATGTTCGCGGTATGGTTCTTATATTTATGCTTAAAATATCCCTAACGACACTTGGGTTGGGGTATGTGTGTGCCAATGGACATTATCTTTGTTTTGATGTTGTTTTTTAATTCAGGAAAAGATTCTGGTCTTCACTGTGCTTCTGAACGGACGTAAGCAAATCTACCAGGCTCTCAAGGCTGATTGAGAGCGTACCTGTGTCATCTGCATATCTTAGTTCTGAATGGACGTAAGCAATTGTACCAGACCTTCAACGCTGATTGAGAGCATACCTGTGTCATCTGCATATCTTAGTTCTGAATGGACGTAAGCAATTGTACCAGACCTTCAACGCTGATTGAGAGCGTTCCTGTGTCATCTGCATATCTTAGTTCTGAACGGACGTAAGCAAATCTACCAGGCTCTCAAGGCTGATTGAGAGCGTACCTGTGTCATCTGCATATCTTAGTTCTGAATAGACGTAAGCAATTGTACCAGACCTTCAACGCTGATTGAGAGCGTACCTGTGTCATCTGAGTATCTTAGTTCTGAACGGACGTAAGCAATTGTACCAGACCTTCAACGCTGATTGAGAGCGTACCTGTGTCATCTGAGTATCTTAGTTCTGAAATCTCTTTTCCTCCAATTAAGAATGGGTCGAAATGCACATAGCTTTCATCTGTATTTACCTTTCGCATAATAATATCCGTGTATATGAGGAATAAGTAGGGGAGAGGATGCAGCCTTGTCTAACACCTTTGAGAATGACGGCAGCTTGTTGGCCACTGTAAAATATTTCTATCCCAAGTATTAGATGTGTAGCAAAACCCATGTCTTACATTATTCGCCATAGTGGCTGATGTTGTACACAGTCAAAAACCTTTGTGTTATCTGTGAAGCATGTATACCGGTCAGCATTGTATGCTCTGCAAATTTCAAAGATGTTTCTCAAATTGAAGATGTGATCTCTTGTGCCTCTGCCTTGTTTTAATCCTGTCTGCGTTTCATATATTTCATATTCTACTTTATGTTCTAGTCTCTTCATGGTGATACGTAATAATATCTTGCTGATATGGCTTTATCAGGGCAACAGACGTTAAGTTAGTGAATATTTTTAGGTGCACTTTATTTGGTATGGGAATATAGGCTGATATTTTCCATTCTGCTGGCCTTTTAGAGCTGTGCCAAATCCTTTTGCACAATGCGTGGTATATGTGTATGCATGCGTCTCCTCCCGTCTGTATTAGTTCTGCTGTTGTGTCGTCACATCCTGGAGTATTTCCTTCTTTAAGCGCTTTAATTGATGCACGTAACTTGTCCAGTGGGGGTTCTGGCTGTCTCTCTTCATCATCGGTTATCAAGTCTTTATTTGTTGTGGTGGTGTACATCTCGCCTTCCATCAGTCTAGAGTATCTGTTCTCAGTCGTCATATCACCATTTCTATCATTGTTTGCTTGTAGTGATGGTTGGAATTCTTTCATCAGTTTTGTCATTGATTGCTTGTAGTGATGGTTGGAATTCTTTCATCAGTTTTGTCATTGATTGCTTGTAGTGATGGTTGGAATTCTCTCGTCAGTTTTGTCATTGATTGCTTGTAGTGATGGTTGGAATTCTTTCATCAGTTTTGTCATTGATTGCTTGTAGTGATGGTTGGAATTCTTTCATCAGTTTTGTCATTGATTGCTTGTAGTGATGGTTGGAATTCTCTCATCAGCTTTGTCATTGCTTGCTTGTAGTGATGGTTGGAATTCTCTCGTCAGTTTTGTCATTGATTGCTTGTAGTGATGGTTGGAATTCTCTCGTCAGTTTTGTCATTGATTGCTTGTAGTGATGGTTGGAATTCTCTCGTCAGTTTTGTCATTGATTGCTTGTAGTGATGGTTGGAATTCTCTCCTCAGTTTTCTGATTTCTTTTAAGGTTTATCTTTCTTTCCCATGTTGTTGGAGTTCTTTGATTTTGCTACAAGTGTTTGTTATGAATTGTTTCTGGTCTTTTCTGATCTTTCTTCTGATTTATCTAGGGCAATCTCTGTATTCTTCGTTATTGCGGTCAATACTTGTTCGTCTTAGGTTTCTTCTGTCTTCTATAAGTTGTAGCATACCTTCTGTGATATATTTCTGCTTCTTATATATGTTCCTATGGATTAGATCCCGTGCTGCATCGAGTAAGACATCTCTCGTCTGTGTTGCCAGTTCATTGGCTGGCATATTCTGGTGTGCCGCCATCAATACTTCCAATTTGTTTCGTACTTCAATGTTGTATTCGATTGGTATTGCATCCATATTGAAGTGTACAGGTCTATCCCATCTGTCGATTTTCTTCAGTCTTGTTTTGTAATCCGCTGGTGTAGTAGCTGGTGATCAGAGTTGCAATCTGCTCCCAGGAGTGACTTTGTTGAGATGTTTGACTTCCATCTCGTTGTATTAAGATATAATCTAAGTTCCTGGTTTTCCGATCTGGAGAGGTCCATGTGTATAGCCTTCTGGGGCTTCTGAACAAACTGTTCTTGATTATCAATTTTTTCTCCAGGTATAAGTCAATGAGTCTTTCTCCTCTCTTGTTTCTGCTCCCTACGCCATAGGGCTCTCGTGTTTCTTTATCTTCTGTCCTTTCTGCTCTAATCTTTGCATTTAAATCTCCAGTTATTATAATCATGTCCTTTTACCTTACTTTATTCAGAATCTCGCGCATTCCACCATAAACTTTATTTATTTTTTCATCGTCTTCGACAGTTGTGGGTGCGTAAACTTGAATGATTGTGATGTGTCATCAAAATTGCTTGCACTTCGTTCACCTATGTGCCCTTTCCTAACGTGTGCAGTCGATCTGCCTGACATGAGAGCCTCGCCATCGGATCTTTGAGATTCCGTATTTATGCCCGACATAAGTTTCTTGGCAATGTGCAATGTAACAACAGAACAGGTACAGAGTTTATACTATCCGGGACATGTAACAACAGAACAGGTACAGAGTTTATACTATCCGGGACATGTAACAACAGAACAGGTATATAGTTGATCCAATCCGGGACATGTAACAACAGAACAGGTATAGAGTTTATACTATCCGGGACATGTAACAACAGAACAGGTATAGCGTTGATCCAATCTGGGACATGTAACAACAGAACAGGTATAGAGTTGATCCAATCCGGGACATGTAACAACAGAACAGGTACAGAGTTTATACTATCCGGGACATGTAACAACAGAACAGGTATAGAGTTGATCCAATCCGGGACATGTAACAACAGAACAGGCACAGAGTTGATCCTATCCGGGACATGTAACAACATCACAGGTACAGAGTTTAAACTATCCGGGACATGTAACAACAGAACAGGTATAGAGTTGATCCAATCCGGGACATGTAACAACAGAACAGGTACAGAGTTTATAATATCCGGGACATGTAACAACAGAACAGGTACAGAGTTGATCCTATCCGGGACATGTAACAACAGAACAGGTACAGAGTTTATATTATCCGGGACATGTAACAACAGAACAGGTATAGAGTTGATCCAATCCGGGACATGTAACAACAGAACAGGTATAGAGTTGATCCAATCCGGGACATGTAACAACAGAACAGGTATAGAGTTGATCCAATCCGGGACATGTAACAACGGAACAGGGCAGCTATTTTGAAAAAAAACTGTAAAGAGGATAGGTTTGGGAGAGACAGTGTTACGCAATATGTGGCACATACATACATCAATTAGATCTGAACATGAGAATGATTAAGCGCTGTGAATACTTGTCATTACTCAATGGAGTCAAGACATGGACATTCAATTGACGGAAGGAAAAGAGAATCGAGGTGTTTGAGATTTTGTTTCATATACGATTTTGTAGGAATCCACCTCCTCCTTGTCCACTCTTTTCACTCCCAGAGTAAATAAACATGCCTCCTGATTGTGTCTTCATACGCCTTTTGTCCTTCCACCTGTGTTCTGATCCTCTGGTTATTCTTTCGAGGAGACAAATAAAACAAATGCAGAAGTACTGAAAAACAAGGGAAGGAGAGAAAATTGCTGTCAGAAATCGGGGTTAGGCATTTCAGAATTTTAGTCACATAGCGAGTCATACCCCCAAATTGGGTTTGACTATAGTAGAGGGCAAGGGGTAAATAGTCCTCCAAGAGTCACATTGCGAGTCATACCCGGCTTGACTATAGTAGAGGGCAAGGGGTAAGGCAGTCCTCCAAGAGTCAGACATCGATGTGAACGGATAACATCAGGAGATGCACTGGAAAAAGGATGTCAGATTGCACATCAGAGCATGAGATAGAGTAGGCTGGAGATCCATTGCAACCGTCCCTGGGTGCAGAGATGGCACCTGAACTGAATTGTTAGAAGGTGCCTGCACGCCTTTCTGATGACGTTGGCTATAACTGAATGAGTTAGGATGTCCACTGTCTACTATGTGTGACTGTGTGTCCTTACTTGTCAGAATTTCACGACTCTTATCAAAGAAACTTAGGAAAAACCATTCAAAAACTGAACTACAGCAGCCACGTGTATCAATCAAGTAAGTAGTGTAGGCTAGGATATTTATACAATTCAACTTAGACAAGCAGACATGTGTTCACTATTACCATTGCAGACGACGAGGATGAGTACTGGAAGTTCAGTATGAGGTTCCTGGGATCTGTTGAGGTAGCCTCACACAAAGGGGATGAAACTCTAGTTCAAGCTATCTCGAAAGTAAGTCTCTACTCAACAGGTTTTATACTCAATTATTTATTTCGTGTCTAATAATAGTATGAAGAATACAACATGCAGATCAATACAGCACACACAATACAAACAATATAATGACATATGATTGTGTGAGTGTGGTCGGTGTATTCCGACAATACCTACACAGATACAAACCATAATTCATGACGTCAAACACACTTTCAGGCTCGACAAGTCATTGTGGAATGTATCACCAGCTAAAGAACTTGAGAGATAAAGTGAAAAATGTTTTCTAGTATACTTTAAACTTCTCTAATCTGAACTCCTATTTGGCTGGTATAAGATACAAATAAAGGGCTCAGCAGAAGCTAACTAACTGATGAAGCTATTTGATGGTGGTGGCAGGAAAGCGGGACTGGAGAGAAATGTCTCGAAGACAAAAGTGTTGCGCAATGTTTCGTCAATTGTGATCCCGTCTTCCTTGGCGGGGTGTGATTAGAGGAAGTTAACGAGTACATCTAACTTGGGCGCCTCCTCAACATGGAGAATAACCTGGAACCTGAACTGACGTCACAGCGCAGGCTGGGCGGTTGCCAAGACCATAACCCAGGATTTTCTCTCTACAACTCCACTGTGCTCCTTCTGATGTGTTATGGTGCTGTGACGTAGACACTGAAAAAATCACTGGAGGACAAATTAAGAGTGACCCAGGTCTCTGTTGAGAAACGCATGGTCAGAATCCCTCTCCAGAATCAACTTATGGAAAAGCTCCACAATTCCGACATACGTTTGTCCTTGGTGAATGGCTTGGCTTGGCTTCGTTCGTTCTCAATCTCCCGCTACCAAACCCTGACATGGGCCTAAGTAGCAGAATGTAGTCCAGAGAACGGAATGCGTTGTGTCATAGTTTACAGCTTGACTGCGATATTTGCATCTTTCGGTCCAACACATCCAACTTCAGCAAGCATTTTTTTAGTACCGGGTTAGCATTCCCTCTTCGATCCCTTCTCCTTAGCCAGTCTGCTCTGTTGCAGCCTGTTATCCAGGATCACCGCTAAGAGGTGTAGAAGGGTCTTGTCAGCTCTGGTTCGCTGGCCCTGACGCTAGCAGTCAGCTATGGGTCGCTGACCGCTGCAGCTCATGCGCTCTGTCCTTGGTGAATGATGCAGTTATCTATGCAGAGAAGGCAAAACATAGATCGGCAGGTCACATGTTACGACGAAACAATGGTCGATGGAGCACAACGACAGCAGTTTAGTACTCCGAGGTAAGAAGAGACCGCGGGAAAGACTTTAAATCAGTTAGTCAGACTCCTTTGATATACGCAACAACATCCGAGACGTCTCTGGAGGAGCGCTAACCACTCACTGGACTTCCATGGCCGCAGATAGGATCCACTGGAGACAAATGTACAACCCGCGGTTTCGCTGAGGAATGGGTCATCAAAATCAAGATAACTTACAAATAGCAAAACGAAATACGAAACAAGTAATTAAAATCATTAGATAGTAACCACATTTGTATAATAACTGATGCCCATGTTTAAAAACCCCCACATGTATTTTTATAAAAGTATTTACAAATTTAGAAAGTAAAATGTTGTCAAAGAAACGTTGACACATACATATGCATATCACTACTATGTTATACAGTAAAACTGTATTCACTAAGGATGCACATATGCACTATTGAGTAAAAGAGTCATAAAATATTAAAGCATCTAAATTATAACATTTATAGACCAGGAGAAAGCTTGAATATAAGTTATAGGAAAACACTCTGGGCGATATTAGAGTAATACAGGAACAACTATTAGATAATGTGATAGTATTAGACGTAATGAATAATAAGAAGAACTAACTGTAAAACCACTTGAATTCACTTGTCGCATCCTGGGAAAGATATAATATGAAGAGCAGCACATCAAAGACAGAAACTATGGAGATAATGAGAACAGTGGCCTTGACCTACATGTAAACAATGTCACAAACATGCACAAGAAAACATGTTCTCGCTAAGCATTTTTACGAAATGGGAGAGGTACAATAAAGAAATTTAAACAATATATTAAACGACTACCTAACCGCTTATCAGCCTGGTCATAAAACGACAACTAGTAAACTGTTAACCATATGTCTCACATGTGGTCCTTATCCACCGCACAAGCAATGAACAGTAAAACGTATAGAATGAAATGTCTGAGGAAGCCATCAATAGCATTATGAAAGATACGAGAAAAGATGGCATTATTAATTGTGTGATAACTGTTCCTAATGCTGAACGTGACAGAAAATAAGATGTTTCATGAAAATGGAACCTGATCTTCTTCTTCTTCTTCTTCTTCTTCTTCTTCTTCTTCTTCTTCTTCTTCTTCTTCTTCTTCTTCTTCTTCTTCTTCTTCTTCTTCATATGCTGTCAGACGTCAACCTGTATTTTTTCGAAGAAAGCAGCGGTCATCCTGAGGCTGTCGACACTGCCATAGAGCTTGTCTAGTGTTGCCACTTGTGATGGCCGCATGTGCTTTCTCTGGTCCTCGTATATCGGGCAGTTTTGCAGCAGATATTCAGCGGTCCTTTTCCCTGTACCACAAGTGCATTCGTCAGTGCCACTATCGTCAGTTTATTGAATAGGTGGTACCTCAGTCTGTTGTGGCCTGTGCGGAGTCTGAAGACCACGACCTGCTCTCTTCTGTTCAACTGGTAATGGGCATCATTTTTTGTGTAGCCAGTATGTTCTGTTTCCCATTTGGCCATGTATCTGGCCCTAATAAACCTTTTGGACTCTTCGTAGGTCACACTAAAATCTGTTTGTGGTAGTCTTGCACCTTCGTTTGCCAGTCTGTCTGCCTCCTCGTTGTACCACTACTCTTTTTGGTGCGGACTGCTGGCATAGTTGACAGAGTACTGCTCTTAAATCATTAAGTTCAGTATTTTTCTGGCCTTTTAGTGCTGTAACTACGGCCAGGGCATCTGTAAACAGGACTATCTGGCTTTCATTGCTTTCGCCTGTCAGCATTTCTTCTACTGCAGCCCTCAGTGTCTCTGCCTCCGCTCTGAAATTGCTTGAGAATTTTCCAGTTGCCACTGACAGTGTTATTTTTCTACCATTTGGTAGGCTCAGGAATACCCCAGCCCCTCCGTTCTGTGTTGTGTATGTTACAGAACCGTCGGTGTATGCATGGGTCCAGTCCATGCTTGGGTAGTTTTCCGTTATGCACCTCAGGGTTATGTCTCTTCTTTCTTTTTCAGTCTGGCTGTTCTTGTTTCCAATACCTGGTATATTTTCTACCACCTCCGGAATGATATGCTGCTTCCAGGTAGGTTTGCGTACAGTAGGGATGGGCTTTGGTATTGTTACGGTGTTCATAGGGTCTTCGCTCATCTTTGCTTTGGCTTTTTCTGCAAAGTTTCTCCGCTTTAGTTTCCTATTTCCAAATGTATTTAGTCTCTGATGCACTGGATGATCTGTCAGTCTTCTTAGTTTCTCTGCTTGCTGTTGGGCTCTGCAGTCTCTTCTGTTGGTCATGGATTGCAGATTTGTAATCTTTTCAAGTTCTACAATTGGAACCTGATCAAATATCTACACATATCACACAAGAAGTTCTGCTTACAAAATACGAATTAGACCATGTGATTGATAACTAAATGACATAACAGTAATCCTATAATAACGTGTGCACATAACAACAGATACAACACACTAGGTACAAGCAATGTGAACGCAGCTCTCCATGATTCACGGGAACAGAAATCTCAGTCAAGTAAACTTTCAATGTTTTTGATGCTTTGCTGTAGTTGCCAGACGTGTCATTCTGCTGTAGTCATCAGACGTGTCATTCTGCTGTAGTTGTCAGACGTGTCATTCTGCTGTAGTTGTCAGACGTGTCATTCTGCTGTAGTTGTCAGACGTGTCATTCTGCTGTAGTTGTCAGACGTGTCATTCTGCTGTAGTCATCAGACGTGTCATTCTGCTGTAGTTGTCAGACGTGTCATTCTGCTGTAGTTGTCAGACGTGTCATTCTGCTGTAGTTGTCAGACGTGTCCTTCTGCTGTAGTTGTCAGACGTGTCATTCTGCTGTAGTCATCAGACGTGTCATTCTGCTGTAGTTGTCAGACGTGTCATTCTGCTGTAGTTGTCAGACGTGTCATTCTGCTGTAGTTGTCAGATGTGTCATTCTGCTGTAGTTGTCAGACGTGTCATTCTGCTGTAGTTGTCAGACGTATCATTCTGCTGTAGTTGTCAGACATGTCATTCTGCTGTAGTTGTCAGACGTGTCATTCTGCTGTAGTTGTCAGACGTATCATTCTGCTGTAGTTGTCAGACATGTCATTCTGCTTCAGTTGTCAGACGTGTCATTCTGCTGTAGTTGTCAGACGTGTCATTCTGCTGTAGTTGTCAGATGTGTCATTCTGCTTCAGTTGTCAGACGTATCCTTCTGCTGCAGTTGTCAGACGTGTCATTCTGCTGTAGTTGTCAGACGTGTCATTCTGCTGTAGTTGTCAGACGTGTCATTCTGCTGTAGTTGTCAGACGTGTCATTCTGCTGTAGTTGTCAGACGTGTCATTCTGCTCTAGTTGCCAGACGTGTCATTCTGCTGTAGTTGTCAGATGTGTCATTCTGCTCCAGTTGCCATATGTGTCATTCTGCTGTAGTTGTCAGACGTGTCATTCTGCTGTAGTTGTCGGACGTGTCATTCTGCTGTAGTTGTCAGACGTGTCATTTGCGACAGGATACCAGTATGTTATTCCAAGGATATATCAAAAATATCTAATTTCTGTCGTCTGGAGTTAATGTTTCAGCTTAGCATTCAATGTCCATGTTAAACAAGATCTATGTTTACATTAAATTTGATCTCAGTTGTAAGCGATATGATCTTGTCTCCCCACAATGGCCTCAGTGAAATGAGACATGTTAACTGTGCAGTCCTTGTTCAATTCTCTGATTTGATTCCCTCTGACTCCAATTACTTAAAATCAACACCCTAAACAAAGCGACAGTCCTGCTTAAACGTGAGGTACTGCAGGAGGTGAGCGCATTCCCATATTTGGGCAGCATCATTGGTACTTCACAGGGCACAGATGCAGATGTAAGAGCTAGAATTGGAAAGGCACAGATAGTATTCCTGTTTCTGAATAATATATAGAAATCCAGGGAAATAAAGACTAATAACAAATTAATATTGTTCAATTCCATTAGTGCCCTGGAAACAGACTGCACACATGCAGCTTGCTAAAAGAACAGGAATCGAAGAGGGAAGATAAAACCAGGCCCCAAAAGTATTGTGCTAAAACCGGAAGTGTCGGATCAAAAAGCACAGATATCGGAATCTCACTGTAAACTACGACAGAACGTCTTTTTCAGGTCAAACACCGAAAAAAGAAGAAGAAGAAGAAAAGATGAAGAAAAAGAAGAAGAAGAAGAAAAGATGAAGAAGAAGAAGAAAAGATGAAGAAAAAGAAGAAGAAATCAACATATATTTGGTGCAACCTTCAATGTATGAGATAAACCAAGGTCGAATTTATGAAAGAAGATCAATTCAACTACATGCAAAAACAGCAAGCTCCAGATATTGTTGATATGAAATTAAAATCCCACTTGTGATCGTATCTAAAATTAAACTTTACAAAATAAGGATATGTCTAAACCAAAAGAAATATTATATTGACTCTCAAAATGAAGAAAACAGACCCAAAGACAACTGAGCTTGTTAGGCAGGTAAAAGGAATGCAGAAAACCGCACTGGAAGCGCATACAATCAATTGAAAATTCAGAACACTACAAAGCCAGCATAACTAAATTTTTATTGTGCATTCTTGTATTTAAGTTGAATAATATAGCTTGTATAGCATACACTTTACTCTTCATGTATATCTGCAGCTTTCAACCAGCAGTGTTGTGAAAGTTTCAAACATTTTCAGGTGGCCATGTCTCTCAAAGGGAACGTCAACGTAGCATCCTTGAGCACACTCGAAATAAACCAGTACGGCATTAGAATGATTGACAAGAGTAAAGAAGGGGTAAGTGTTGACAGTTATTGTTCTTGAATGTTAGGGAGGCAACACAACAGCCCACACATAAGCATACACTCAAATAGTGGCATGGAGCACGTACAGCGCTGGGACAACAATCATTACGAAATATATGCTACAACCAAATGGCTTTCTTCAGAGGCAATGGAAAATACACATATGAGCTTAACACATAATGACATAAAAATTTGAATACATCAGAAGGTGATATGAATACATCAGAAGGAGATAGGAATACATCAGAAAGTGATAGGAATGCATCAGAAGGAGATAGTAATACATCAGATGGAGATAGGAATACATCAGAAGGCGATAAGAATACATCAGCAGGAGATAGGAATATACTTAGCGAATGTCACAAGTGAAGAATTATTATCTGCCTAATATGGAGTGATTAAGGGACAGGTGAAACATACTGATCAAGGTGGAGTCAAGAGTAATAATGGACAGGTGAAAAATACTAATGTAGAAGCTAAGAGTAACATCAGGGCCGGGTTGAAACATACTGACCAAGACTCCATACCCACCTCGCGTCTGATGAAACATACTGACCAAGACGCCATCCCCACCTAGCGTCTGATAAAACATACTGACCAAGACTCCATCCCCACCTCGCGTCTGATGAAATATACTGACCAAGACTCCACCCCACCTCGCGTCTGATGAAACATACTGACCAAGACTCCATACCCACCTCGCGTCTGATGAAACATACTGACCAAGACTCCACCCCACCTCGCGTCTGATGAAACATACTGACCAAGACTCCATACCCACCTCGCGTCTGATGAAACATACTGACCAAGACTCCATCCCACCTCGCGTCTGATGAAACATACTGACCAAGACTCCATACCCACCTCGCGTCTGATGAAACATACTCACCAAGACTCCACCCCACCTCGTGTCTGATGAAACATACTGACCAAGAGTCCACCCCACCTTACGTCTGATGAAATATACTGACCAAGACTCCACCCCACCTCGCGTCTGATGAAACATACTGACCAAGACTCCATACCCACCTCGCATCTGATGAAACATACTGACCAAGAGCTCACATCAAGTCAGGGTCAGGTGACACATATTAATATAGATCCCACCCAATGTCATCGTTCGTGCTCATCGAAACAGGTTTTGTCTCAATAGTCTGACTAACGAGGTTGGGGATCCACAAGTCCCAAATTTAGTTTTACACATTCTATTTAACCAATGGACTGTCTTGCTTTTTTCGTTAACCTCATTTATATATCTCTTACACGCTCGCGCACAATAAGTACCGACAGCTCTTGCTGTGACCGTGTTTAATTGTCGCACACTTGTAACGACAGTTGATGTTATAACCGTCTTTAATTGCCGCACACTCGGAATGACAGTTCTTACTGTGATGGTGTTTAATTGTCGCACACTTGTAACGACAGTTCTTGCTGTAACCGTGTTTAATTGTCGCACACTTGTAACGACAGTTGATGCTGTAACCGTGTTTAATTGTCGCACACTTGTAACGACAGTTCTTGCTGTAACCGTTTTTGATTGCCGCACACTCGGAATGACGGTTCTTGCTGCAACGTGTTTTAATTGTCCACATAACGTTTCTTCATTACATGACTTTAATTAAAACCGTATACAAAGTTCTGGCCTTTTTTTACATTCCTCTTCACACATGCCCACTACTGATTGGCCACTTGTGGATGTCCAATAAATTAGAACTTTATTTTTTAAAAGTTTAATTCTGTACGATACATAATTTTACGTTACAGATAATTTAATTACATGGAAAACGAGGTACTAAAAATTGCACATTAAACAGTAACATACAAATTTCAATTCGATGTTTCGTACAACTTCGTTTAACTTCATGTCATATACAGTAACAACAACCGCAGAAAAACTTTGTAACAATGTAAATATACACATTTTATGCATGTAATAAACGGCGGGTTACGGGAGTTTACAACACAATCAGGGCAGTCGTTATTTGTAATATTTAAAAGTCAAGTAAAAATTTAAGGTTGAAAATAAATAAGGAAACAAAATGTTGTCCATAGGTTGTCAGTCTCTTTTAGTAAATAGTGCAGGAAGTAGATGCTGATGGTTCAAGTAGTGGTAGGAGTGGATGCTGATGGTTCAAGTAGTGGTGGTGGGAGTGGAGGCTGATGGTTCAAGTAGTGGTGGTGGGAGTGGATGCTGATGGTTCTAGTGGTGGTGGTGGGAGTGGATGCTGATTGTTCAAGGTGGTGGGAGTGGATGCTGATGGTTCAAGTAGTGGTGGTGGGAGTGGATGCTGATGGTTCTAGTGGTGGTGGTGGGAGTGGATGCTGATGGTTCAAGTAGTGGTGGTGGGAGTGGAGGCTGATGGTTCAAGTAGTGGTGGTGGGAGTGGATGCTGATGGTTCTAGTGGTGGTGGTGGGAGTGGATGCTGATTGTTCAAGGTGGTGGGAGTGGATGCTGATGGTTCAAGTAGTGGTGGTGGGAGTGGATGCTGATGGTTCAAGTGGTGGTGGAGGGAGTGGAGGCTGATGGTTCAAGTAGTGGTGGTGGGAGTGGATGCTGATGGTTCTAGTGGTGGTGGTGGGAGTGGATGCTGATTGTTCAAGGTGGTGGCAGTGGATGCTGATGGTTCAATTAGTGGGGGTGGGAGTGGATACTGATGGTTCCATTAGTGGTGGGAGTGGATGCTGATGGTTCAATTAGTGGTGGCAGTGGATGCTGATGGTTCAATTAGTGGTGGTGGGAGTGGATGCTGATGGTTCAATTAGTGGTGGTGGCAGTGGATGCTGATGGTTCAATTAGTGGTGGTGGGAGTGGATGCTGATGGTTCAATTAGTGGTGGTGGCAGTGGATGCTGATGGTTCAATTAGTGGTGGTGCGAGTGGATGCTGATGGTTCAATTAGTGGTGGTGGGAGTGGATGCTGATGGTTCAATTAGTGGTGGGAGTGGATGCTGATGGTTCAATTAGTGGTGGCAGTGGATGCTGATGGTTCAATTAGTGGTGGCAGTGAATGCTGATGGTTCAATTAGTGGTGGTGGCAGTGGATGCTGATGGTTCAATTAGTGGTGGCAGTGGATGCTGATGGTTCAATTAGTGGTGGTGGGAGTGGATGCTGATGGTTCAATTAGTGGTGGTGGCAGTGGATGCTGATGGTTCAATTAGTGGTGGCAGTGGATGCTGATGGTTCAATTAGTGGTGGTGGCAGTGGATGCTGATGGTTCAATTAGTGGTGGTGGGAGTGGATGCTGATGGTTCAATTAGTGGTGGTGGGAGTGGATGCTGATGGTTCAATTAGTGGTGGTGGGAGTGGATGCTGATGGCTCAATTAGTGGTGGTGGGAGTGGATGCTGATGGTTCAATTAGTGGTGGGAGTGGATGCTGATCGTTCAATTAGTGGTGGGAGTGGATGCTGATCGTTCAATTAGTGGTGGGAGTGGATGCTGATGGTTCAATTAGTGGTGGTGGGAGTGGATGCTGATGGTTAAATTAGTGGTGGGAGTGGATGCTGATGGTTCAAGTAGTGGTGGTGGGAGTGGATGCTGATGGTTCAATTAGTGGTGGTGGCAGTGGATGCTGATGGTTCAATTAGTGGTGGCAGTGGATGCTATGGTTCAATTAGTGGTGGTGGCAGTGGATGCTGATGGTTCAAGTAATGGTGGTGGGAGTGGATGCTGATGGTTCAATTAGTGGTGGTGGGAGTGGATGCTGATCGTTCAATTAGTGGTGGTGGGAGTGGATGCTGATGGTTCAAGTAGTGGTGGTGGGAGTGGATGCTGATGGTTCAAGTAATGGTGGTGGAAGTGGATGCTGATGGTTCAATTAGTGGCGGTGGGAGTGGATGCTGATGGTTAAATTAGTGGTGGCAGTGGATGCTGATGGTTCAATTAGTGGTGGTGGGAGTGGATGCTGATGGTTCAATTAGTGGTGGTGGCAGTGGATGCTGATGGTTCAATTAGTGGTGGTGGCAGTGGATGCTGATGGTTCAATTAGTGGTGGCAGTGGATGCTGATGGTTCAATTAGTGGTGGTGGCAGTGGATGCTGATGGTTCAATTAGTGGTGGTGGGAGTGGATGCTGATGGTTCAATTAGTGGTGGTGGGAGTGGATGCTGATGGTTCAATTAGTGGTGGTGGGAGTGGATGCTGATGGCTCAATTAGTGGTCGTGGGAGTGGATGCTGATGGTTCAATTAGTGGTTGGAGTGGATGCTGATCGTTCAATTAGTGGTGGGAGTGGATGCTGATCGTTCAATTAGTGGTGGGAGTGGATGCTGATGGTTCAATTAGTGGTGGTGGGAGTGGATGCTGATGGTTAAATTAGTGGTGGGAGTGGATGCTGATGGTTCAAGTAGTGGTGGTGGGAGTGGATGCTGATGGTTCAATTAGTGGTGGTGGCAGTGGATGCTGATGGTTCAATTAGTGGTGGCAGTGGATGCTATGGTTCAATTAGTGGTGGTGGCAGTGGATGCTGATGGTTCAAGTAATGGTGGTGGGAGTGGATGCTGATGGTTCAATTAGTGGTGGTGGGAGTGGATGCTGATCGTTCAATTAGTGGTGGTGGGAGTGGATACTGATGGTTCAAGTAGTGGTGGTGGGAGTGGATGCTGATGGTTCAAGTAATGGTGGTGGAAGTGGATGCTGATGGTTCAATTAGTGGCGGTGGGAGTGGATGCTGATGGTTAAATTAGTGGTGGCAGTGGATGCTGATGGTTCAATTAGTGGTGGTGGGAGTGGATGCTGATGGTTCAATTAGTGGTGGTGGCAGTGGATGCTGATGGTTCAATTAGTGGTGGCAGTGGATGCTGATGGTTCAATTAGTGGCGGTGGGAGTGGATGCTGATGGTTAAATTAGTGGTGGCAGTGGATGCTGATGGTTCAATTAGTGGTGGTGGGAGTGGATGCTGATGGTTCAATTAGTGGTGGTGGCAGTGGATGCTGATGGTTCAATTAGTGGTGGTGGCAGTGGATGCTGATGGTTCAATTAGTGGTGGCAGTGGATGCTGATGGTTCAATTAGTGGTGGTGGCAGTGGATGCTGATGGTTCAATTAGTGGTGGTGGGAGTGGATGCTGATGGTTCAATTAGTGGTGGTGGGAGTGGATGCTGATGGTTCAATTAGTGGTGGTGGGAGTGGATGCTGATGGCTCAATTAGTGGTCGTGGGAGTGGATGCTGATGGTTCAATTAGTGGTTGGAGTGGATGCTGATCGTTCAATTAGTGGTGGGAGTGGATGCTGATCGTTCAATTAGTGGTGGGAGTGGATGCTGATGGTTCAATTAGTGGTGGTGGGAGTGGATGCTGATGGTTAAATTAGTGGTGGGAGTGGATGCTGATGGTTCAAGTAGTGGTGGTGGGAGTGGATGCTGATGGTTCAATTAGTGGTGGTGGCAGTGGATGCTGATGGTTCAATTAGTGGTGGCAGTGGATGCTATGGTTCAATTAGTGGTGGTGGCAGTGGATGCTGATGGTTCAAGTAATGGTGGTGGGAGTGGATGCTGATGGTTCAATTAGTGGTGGTGGGAGTGGATGCTGATCGTTCAATTAGTGGTGGTGGGAGTGGATACTGATGGTTCAAGTAGTGGTGGTGGGAGTGGATGCTGATGGTTCAAGTAATGGTGGTGGAAGTGGATGCTGATGGTTCAATTAGTGGCGGTGGGAGTGGATGCTGATGGTTAAATTAGTGGTGGCAGTGGATGCTGATGGTTCAATTAGTGGTGGTGGGAGTGGATGCTGATGGTTCAATTAGTGGTGGTGGCAGTGGATGCTGATGGTTCAATTAGTGGTGGCAGTGGATGCTGATGGTTCAATTAGTGGTGGTGGCAGTGGATGCTGATGGTTCAATTAGTGGTGGTGGGAGTGGATGCTGATGGTTCAATTAGTGGTGGTGGGAGTGGATGCTGATGGTTCAATTAGTGGTGGTGGGAGTGGATGCTGATGGCTCAATTAGTGGTGGTGGGAGTGGATGCTGATGGTTCAATTAGTGGTGGTGGGAGTGGATGCTGATCGTTCAATTAGTGGTGGGAGTGGATGCTGATCGTTCAATTAGTGGTGGGAGTGGATGCTGATGGTTCAATTAGTGGTGGTGGGAGTGGATGCTGATGGTTCAATTAGTGGTGGTGGGAGTGGATGCTGATGGCTCAATTAGTGGTCGTGGGAGTGGATGCTGATGGTTCAATTAGTGGTGGGAGTGGATGCTGATCGTTCAATTAGTGGTGGGAGTGGATGCTGATCGTTCAATTAGTGGTGGGAGTGGATGCTGATGGTTCAATTAGTGGTGGTGGGAGTGGATGCTGATGGTTAAATTAGTGGTGGGAGTGGATGCTGATGGTTCAAGTAGTGGTGGTGGGAGTGGATGCTGATGGTTCAATTAGTGGTGGTGGCAGTGGATGCTGATGGTTCAATTAGTGGTGGCAGTGGATGCTATGGTTCAATTAGTGGTGGTGGCAGTGGATTCTGATGGTTCAAGTAATGGTGGTGGGAGTGGATGCTGATGGTTCAATTAGTGGTGGTGGGAGTGGATGCTGATCGTTCAATTAGTGGTGGTGGGAGTGGATACTGATGGTTCAAGTAGTGGTGGTGGGAGTGGATGCTGATGGTTCAAGTAATGGTGGTGGAAGTGGATGCTGATGGTTCAATTAGTGGCGGTGGGAGTGGATGCTGATGGTTAAATTAGTGGTGGCAGTGGATGCTGATGGTTCAATTAGTGGTATTGGGAGTGGATGCTGATGGTTCAATTAGTGGTGGTGGCAGTGGATGCTGATGGTTCAATTAGTGGTGGCAGTGGATGCTGATGGTTCAATTAGTGGTGGTGGCAGTGGATGCTGATGGTTCAATTAGTGGTGGTGGGAGTGGATGCTGATGGTTCAATTAGTGGTGGTGGGAGTGGATGCTGATGGTTCAATTAGTGGTGGTGGGAGTGGATGCTGATGGCTCAATTAGTGGTGGTGGGAGTGGATGCTGATGGTTCAATTAGTGGTGGGAGTGGATGCTGATCGTTCAATTAGTGGTGGGAGTGGATGCTGATCGTTCAATTAGTGGTGGGAGTGGATGCTGATGGTTCAATTAGTGGTGGTGGGAGTGGATGCTGATGGTTAAATTAGTGGTGGGAGTGGATGCTGATGGTTCAAGTAGTGGTGGTGGGAGTGGATGCTGATGGTTCAATTAGTGGTGGCAGTGGATGCTATGGTTCAATTAGTGGTGGTGGCAGTGGATGCTGATGGTTCAAGTAATGGTGGTGGGAGTGGATGCTGATGGTTCAATTAGTGGTGGTGGGAGTGGATGCTGATCGTTCAATTAGTGGTGGTGGGAGTGGATGCTGATGGTTCAAGTAGTGGTGGGGGGAGTGGATGCTGATGGTTCAAGTAATGGTGGTGGAAGTGGATGCTGATGGTTCAATTAGTGGCGGTGGGAGTGGATGCTGATGGTTAAATTAGTGGTGGCAGTGGATGCTGATGGTTCAATTAGTGGTGGTGGGAGTGGATGCTGATGGTTCAATTAGTGGTGGTGGCAGTGGATGCTGATGGTTCAAGTAGGGGTGGTGGCAGTGGATGCTGATGGTTCAATTAGTGGTGGCAGTGGATGCTGATGGTTCAATTAGTGGTGGTGGCAGTGGATGCTGATGGTTCAATTAGTGGTGGTGGGAGTGGATGCTGATGGTTCAATTAGTGGTGGTGGGAGTGGATGCTGATGGTTCAATTAGTGGTGGTGGGAGTGGATGCTGATGGTTCAATTAGTGGTGGTGGGAGTGGATGCTGATGGTTCAAGTAGTGGTGGTGGGAGTGGATGCTGATGGTTCAAGGTGGTAGGAGTGGATGCTGGTGGTTCAATTAGTGGTGGTGGGAGTGGGTACTGATTGTTCAAGGTGGTAGGAGTGGATGCTGGTGGTTCAAGTAGTGGTGGGAGTGGATATTGTGCTCAGATGTGGAGTTCTTATCATAGAGTGGATATTGTGCTCAGATGTGGAGTTCTTATCATAGAGTGGATATTGTGCTCAGATGTGGAGTTCTTATCATAGAGTGGATATTGTGCTCAGATGTGGAGTTCTTATCATAGAGTGGATATAGACTTGCTAGAACGGATACAAAGAAGAACTAAAAAAATTATTGTGGGATACCAGATTTATAGTAATGAGGAAAGAACAGAGAAGAATTTGAGGTGACTTTTAATTTAAGTTTATAAATTAATCAATGGAAATGATAAATTAGACTATACCAAGATTTTCAACGTCCAACCGGCTTCAAGAACTGTTTAAAGACAGGCCCAGATTTGATTTTTTTAAATATTTTGTTAATTCAGATAGTGGTGATTGCTTGGAATGTATTGCCACAGGATGTGGTCGAGGCAGGGTCAGTTAATGCATTTAATAATAGATCACAATTATTTTTTAGTGTTGTGGAGGGGAATAAAATGGTTGTATACAGACTCTGTATAGCCTTCTAAGCCAGTATAATGAAGTAAGTTGAACATAATCCTGCTCTGTCTTCCCATGACCTTCAATGACGTAGATAACAAAATGGAGATTTGCTTGTAGGATTGTCTGGCAAAATAGATGAACTTGAAAAGATGGTCCTGCAACTTTAAATGTCCACTCGAACGTCAGAGCAATGAGAGATATTTGGAGTAAAACCCTTTGTTCGACAAAAGTTCAAAATGTTACAACATTTGGCTACCTCACATCAGACGATATTCACCATGATTTAAGATGACAAAATAAGGGGTGGGGGTGTAGCAGACTGTCAAAGTTGGCAAAAGTTCTGGGAATAGGAACAAAATCATAAAGAGAGAAGATGCTAATGGTTTAACTTACAGTCATGGTCAATGGCAGAATAGATTACAACACAGGAAACAGAAACCTGTGGGGGTCCATGATCATTGTATGTGTGTATCATTGACGAGCTGATCCCCCAACTCTGAACTATTCCTCATGAGATTATTGTTGTTTATCCTAAGCATGAGAAGGATGCCTTTTCCCATTTCTTCGCTTTGAAGAATATTTCCTTCTGTGGGACACACCCGAAAGACAACAGGTAAGCAATGTTATATTGTATTAGTGGTGTCTTATCTAAATATGTCTAGTTTAGCTGTTTACAGTTGCTGTTATAGTAACTTACATCAGTCAAATAAAAAATAACATATTTTGGCATCAGGAAGCTTTGGAAACAAAAATGGTAGAGTGACAGGGGAAGTGAGGCTAGGGCAATGGTGGTGTTTTTCAATTATGTCAATTCTTAACAGAATAGATCTGATAATTATGTGTACTATGGTGTATGTTGTATTTTGGGCGCTTTGGGGTGTGATAATAAATTATAAATATCCATTAGTATTTAATCGTGCCTAGGTATTCCGTACCCCAAGTTTTTATTTCACATTTGTGATGAAACATAAATAGTGATTGATATAAGACATGAAAGTGAAAGTAACTAAGTTAATGGAACTGAATTATTGCAAACGTTTTGGACAGCAATTTTGTTGAACATTGTATTTTTTAAATGTATTATGTTAGTGTCTCTTGCATGCCAGCTGCCTTCTTATTCACACAACAATTCCTTTGTTTAGGTAAACATAACTTAAATGTTTACCAGTATAAGTGTCCCTCTGCTTGACAACTGCCTTCTTATTATCAGTGAGTATTCAAATCATGTCATTTTTGACCTGACCTTTTTTTCAGGTACTTTGCTTTCATCACAAAGCACCCTCGTGATTACAAGTTTGCTTGCCACGTATTTCATGGAGATAGACCGACTCACAGAGCAAGAGACGCTCTCGGGTAGGTAATCCTATGATCTAAATCTGACTTCGTTGACGTCCAACTGAACACTTTGTTCTGTGATATCTGGACATGTTAATTTGCAATTTAGGCCCACATAAGGTACTGCACATATCTGGTGTCAGACACAGACTAACTTCATTGAGTGCTGGTCACTCGTAAGAGTTCACAGACAATGGATTCATATGGGAGTGCTCGCATCCAAATTTTTTTTTTCCTTCCCCCCCCCAACAAAAAAAAAATTTGTAGCACCAAGTTTGAGGTTTTAATGTCACAGAACAGTCCACTTTTTTACTGCTGGGGGGTGTCAAACATGCTGAGAGAATAGACGTTAATTTCTGTTTTCGTTTACTTCTGCCGTCTTTGCAATGAATTTCTTGAATCTGTCAACGTTGGTCCATGATAAGAAGAGTAGCATCCAGTTTCTGGAATCTGTCAACGTTGGTTCATGATAAGAAGAGTAGCATCCAGTTTCTGGAATCTGTCAACGTTGGTTCATGATAAGAAGAGTAGCATCCAGTTTCTACAGAAGCATGGCCATTATCCATGTTGTCAAGCGATGTAGAAACAACCATGTTATCTAACCCTACATCTAACCATAACCCAAATCCAAACTCTAACCATAACCATAAACCTAACCCTTCACAAAGTGGAATATAACCTTATTTTCGACACCTCTATCTTTATCTAGGTCTTTATTCATTTATTTAAAATAAAATTATATCGACCTGCCCTCCCCTTAATGGAAATGGAATGTCCCGTTACTTATAATGGGAACCTAGGGAGCTCTGTTTGGGGCGAATTAAGACGCAAGTACTAATGTGTGTTGGCACACTAATGTGTGTAATGGGTGTGTTGGCGCAGGCCGAGGCCTGTATGTGATTAGCCGCAGACAAAAGGCACTCAGTACACATGAACATCACAGATGTAAAGGGTAAAAGAGTCAGGAGAGAGAGGTCATGGGTGGAGCAGGCAATGAAAACTATTAGTCAAGTAATCACAATAGAGACCATAAACAGAGAGTAAGAATCGATTCACACTGAAGATAAAATGACAAACTACCACCGGGTCATTATCACTGTGGGGAGAGAACGCAGAGACTGGTTCGATTGGAAAGCAGACCTGAGGTTTAGCAACTAATAAGTGAAAATGTCCAAGATTCTGGTTCCGTAATGTATGCCGACATTTCTGTGCTACGCCATAAGAAAGCCGGTTGGAACTTCTCTTCTAGAGTGAGAGGTAGGGTAGTTGCTGAGAGAAGTGGTGCATACTTGATAACAACACTAAGTATCAGAATGAAGATCAAGAGAGTGACCGGCTCTGAGGTGGCAATCTGAGACCTCTTTAATGAGGGCTGTAATCGTCTCTGACTCTCAATCCTTGCTTCGGAAAGTGCAGAAGGGCTGACTTTTGCAATAGTGGACAAAGGCCTCAAACATCGGGTAACTTGTTTTCAGACGATACTGGGGTTTGCTGGAAGGATAGAGCTGACAGAGTGGTCTCAAAGGCACTTGCAAGTTGGAATAGTGGCAATAAATGGAGATTACATTTTAACAATCACGTATATTAACTTGGGTGTGCTGGGGTGAATTCTATATAGGTGATTGTTAACTGGGGTGAGCTGATGTTGGAGTCTGTATAGGTGACTGTTAACTGGGGTGAGCTGGTATTGAATTATATATAGGTGATTGTTAACTGGGATAAGCTGAGGTTAAATTCTAAATATGGGATTGTTAACTGGGGTGAGCTGAGGTTAAATTCTAAATAGGTGATTGTTAACTGGGGTGAGCTGATGTTGGAGTCTGTATAGGTGACTGTTAACTGGTGTGAGCTGGTATTGAATTATATATAGGTGATTGTTAACTAAGTTGTGTTGAAATTAACAATACATGCTAATCTGGCAAACTAAAGTCTCTTAATTTAATGAATTCACAGAGAAGCATTCAAGCGATTTTATCAAGAATACATGGCATTTACTCATCCCACCGAGGATATTTACATGGAATAGAACAGATGCAAGTGTGGCATAGAACTGTCTCTGTATCATCTTGACAGAATTGAAATGGCAGAAGTAATCCAGAATTGTGTCATATCAACGAGAACTCCAACTATTAAGTTCATATATTTTGTTTACATAACACCTAGCTTAAAACAATACTTGAAGGAAAAATGGAGGTCAAACATGTCAGAGATAAACAACACTTTAAATAGGAGAAAAGCATCAAATGATGCCTGACAGATAGTACCATCAAAGCAAGAGACAGAAGAGGGCAGAGATCCATTGCAGATCATTGTAGAGATGGCACTGAAACTAAACTGAACTACAAAGTATTATAAACACATGCCACTATTACACACCTCCCACCCCCCCCTCCTCTTTCTCTCCACCCCCACCCCCACTCCCCCCCCCCCCCCCTATCTTCTCTACCCCAATGGGGAGGGACCAAATACCCACATAAAGTATATTACATTGTATGTTTTAAAACATTCATATTTATTACAACAGATTTCTATTAAATGCAAAGTAAAATTGTGAGGTAAATCAGTCATGTAAAAGTTTTGCAACTAAAGTAAAACACCCCACAAACATTTTTACTAACACTTAACCACCAAAAAAACAACAACTAGCAATAATTAATAGGTGTTTATATTCAAATATTACAAGCGCAGTTATCATCAAAAGAAGAATATGAGGTCGGTTGAATACTTTGGTTGGAATGAGATGTGAATGTCTGCTATTACCTAAACTCTTCTATTCATTCCTTGAGAATATGGTGACAGAATCTTTGGATTGTCATGTTCTGGAACTATAATCCATAAAAGAACGTATGATTACAATCTGTGCTTCATGAATGACAGATGCAATTGCTTGAAATGAGAAAGAACTACAGAACCTAACAGCCAGGACTAATACTACCTCTAGAAAATGTAGTATGAAAATCCTCACAGCAATGAACCAGGTAATGAGAAATAATGAGGGAATCATCATTGTAAATGAACATAAAATGAAGACAATAAAAAAGCAAAGGTATCTGTGAACAATAGAAAGTATCTATTGGAGAAGATGGCACAATAGCAGAACAAAGAGAACAGGCTGCATGAATGACTTCAATTCTTCTCACAATACAGATGTCAATATAGAAAATTAAGAACATATTGTTAAAAACTAAGATCAACATAATGGAGATATTTTCTCTGTATCTTCTTCTTCGTCGTCATTTGTTCTAAAACTCTAGTTACCAAGTCCTGAAAAGGGCTTTGCAAGTAGCAGGATGTAGTCCGTAGAACAGAATGTGTTGTAGTTTTACAGCTTGACTGCGATATTTACACCTTTCGATCCGACACATCCAACTTCAGCGGGTATTTTCGGGTACTGAGTTAGCCTTCCCACTTCAATCCCTTCTTCTTAGCAAGTCTGCTCTGTTGCAGCCTGTTATCCAGGATCACCCCGTGAAGGTGGAGAAGGGTTTTTGAAGCGTTTGATTGTTCACCCTGACACTAGCAGTCAGCTTTGGTTCGCTAACCTCTGCAGGTCATACACTGCTCAGCTCTGGTTCGCTGGCCGTGACGCTAGCAGTCAGCTCTGGTTCGCTGGCCCTGACGCTAGCAGTCAGCTTTGGTTCGCTAACCTCTGCAGGTCATACACTGCTCAGCTCTGGTTCACTAGCCCTGACGCTAGCAGTCAGCTTTGGGTCGCTAACCTCTGCAGGTCATACACTGCTCAGCTCTGGTTCGTTGGCCCTGACGTTAGCAGTCAGCTTTGGGTCGCTGGCCCTGACGTTAACAGTCAGCTTTGGGTCGCTAACCTCTGCAGGTCATACACTGCTCAGCATCTTGATCCCTCTGTAAATCTATATGTGTGTGAAACATGGACATTAAATGCTGAGTTAGGCCGATAATTTTAAGCAATGTAGATGAGATGCTTAGGGCAGATTTCTCTTAATTATGTAAATGAAGCGCATCTCAAATGTCAACATACGAAATACAATCCATGAGAATGTGGATCCACATAAAGTCCTATATACCTTGTAGAAGCAGCACACAAACTACAATGTCAAGGTGTGGGCTACCAAATATTATATTCAAGGCAACAGTTCTTAAAACAAAAAAGAGAGGAAGACCCAAGATACAATGAACAGAAAACAATCAGAAATGGCCTGGACAGTGGTGGAAACAGACAATTCATAATTCAATGAGATGTGACGCCCCACTGACCTGAAGGGTTATAAAAAAGATGAGACAAGACGAGAAGATGGAATCAGCATTTTTCAGAATGTAAATCAAACCGCATGTTTGTTTGTTTGTTTTTATTTAGTTTAGAAAGATATCCAAAAAATAACAATGGGCAAAAGGGTAAAATGAAAGAAAATTATCTAATACAAACTAACATTAGAACTTCATCCGCTATTGAATGTAATGGGAACAAGATCATTGCTGTTCATAGAGGATAATAAATAAGACACTGCAAATGTGTTTACATTTTAAAATACACTGTATAAAAATACTCTTTAGATTTATATGCTTGTATTATTTTCTTCCTCATTTTTAAAATATTGAATGCCAAACATGTCTAAGTCTCTTATGGCACCACTCCAAAATAAATTCTACATGTGCTCATGTGTTTGGACTGAAAACTTTCATATCAGGCATTCAGCCAACAAGCAACAAATCTTCCATGTCTGATCACTGTGTAACAAATAGCAGTGCAGCAAAACAATCTTCTTTAAGTGACGTTTTCATGATTCAATTTGATTGATATCAGGTTTAATTTGTAAACAATTGTGTGACTAAGAAATATTAACTCTTCTGTTGAAGTCAGGGATAGAGTTAACTCTCTTGCTGAAGTCATAATTAAAACTTTTATTGAAGTCACTTAGAAATAGGAACTATTCTATTGAAGTCACTTAGAAATAGGAACTATTCTATTGAAGTCACTTAGAAATAGGAACTATTCTATTGAAGTCACTTAGAAATAGGAACTATTCTATTGAAGTCACTTAGAAATAGGAACTATTCTATTGAAGTCACTTAGAAATAGGAACTATTCTATTGAAGTCACTTAGAAATAGGAACTATTCTATTTAAGTCACTTAGAAATAGGAACTATTCTATTGAAGTCACTTAGAAATAGGAACTATTCTATTGAGGTCACTTAGAAATAGGAACTATTCTATTGAAGTCACTTAGAAATGGGAGCTATTTTATTGAAGTCACTTAGAAATAGGAACTATTCTGTTAAAGTCACTTAGAAATAAGAATTCTTTTGTTAAAGTTACTTAGAATAGGAATTCTTCTGTTGAAGTCACGTAGAAATAGGAACTCTTCCGTTGAAGTCACTTAGAAATAGGAATTCTTCTGTTGAAGTCACGTAGAAATAGGAACTCTTCCGTTGAAGTCACTTAGAAATAGAAATTCTTCTGTTGAAGTAACTAATACAATTAGCTTCACAGTTGAAGATACTGATAAAATAATGTATATTAGAAACAAGTACTCTTCAGGTGAAACCACAAATGTTTAATTAACGCTTCTGTTGACTGTACTCACTGAATCCATCTGGATCTCCGTGGCATAAACATAAAGCTGGAATTGATGCTCTTTACATATTCCAATTGTGGGCTGTCTTTATGGACCTCTAGCTGTCCTAGTCTCATCTTCCACTATTTATCTTGACCTCTCCCATCATTTACCATATGGTTTCCACTCCAGTGCATGTTAAGTTAAATCGGCAGACTTCTTTCTAATGGTGAATTTTATCCATTTCTGCTTTCTCTCCTCAATCTCTAGTTGTATTTGTTGTTGTTGTGTTCTTTGACACAGATCTGTTTCTTGTTACCTTCTGGCCATCCAATACGAAGTACGCAATAGAGACACATGTTGGGATCTGTATCCTGACTTGATACTTCTAGTAACACGCCATGGCCCTCAGCCACATAAATGGACTGAGTTTATATGTATGTTTAACAGTCTAATCTTAGTCGACATGTTGCTGAGCTCATCTTTGTGTCCTGAACATATAGTGTTTTCTCCTGTATTTATTTAGTAGTGTGTTTCCTGCACCAATTCATTTTGCTGATTGTCCTGGAGGTTTAACTTATCAAGTTTAATTTCTTTGGTCAGTTTCGTTCCTGTTTAGTAAGTAGTACTGAGGTACCAGGCGATTTTCTCTTTTCTTCCAAACGCATATTAGAATTATTTCTGTTCAAGTCGCAGTTAAAGTTAACTAGATGTCACAGACAAAAATTAACATTTTGTAAAAGACGCAAATAAAATTAAAATTTTTTTTGTTGAAATCATTTTAAGGAACAAGTCAATAAAAAAAACTAAAAATGACAATTGCTTTCCTCATATTTGTAATGGTTTTAATCAGTACTGCTGACAGAGTGAGTCTGTCCTAGTGATGGCTGCAGATAATGTTATGGTAGTGGGGTGTAGCTTGTCTGACTGTTGTTCCACAAAGGAAACAGCTGTAATTGTTAATGAAGTATGTTAGTTAAAGAGTGTGTTCGTTATTATAATAATCATCTAGACAGTACCAAATTGCAGGGAACATAAATGGACTCGGGCAAAGAAACTAGAAGATTTGAACTTTGCTGAGGACATAGCTCTTCTGTAACAGGACCGTCATTAAATACATATTAAATTGGAAAGGCTAGATGCCTGGTCTCATACATTTATAAACATAAAACTCAGATTTTGAGTATCAATATTGTAGATACGTTTTGTATAGAGTTTGGAGGTGGCACTGTATCACGGGAGGTGGCATTGTATCACGGGAGGTGACACTGTATCACGGGAGGGGGGACTGGTTGGCATACATCCTCATCATGTAGCATGTCCTTTACAGAACGTCCATACCTGTAAGACACTCGATCCCTGGCCAGCTCTGCCGTCTCTGCCACTGTCAACCTCAGATCTGCTTCTGCCTCTGCTCTCTAGGTACCATACCCTCCAGCATAATTATTTCTAGACCATTGTGACATTTGATGTGGTCAAAGTCTCATTCCTTACGGTTTGTGCGGTTGACTGTCTTGCATTCCTGCCCGGCGACCAAGAAAATGCAAGTTGATATATGTAGTGTCATGGCTATTTTTCTCATTATTTCCCTTTAGCAATCTCCGTTGTTGCTTATAGCCGAGCCGAGATATGAAAAACTCGTGACGTTCTGAACTATTCGCTTGTCAAAGATAGCATTGGGTCTTGTTTTCTCCCTGCCAGTGCCCAGTGTCTTAGTCTTGCCGGTGTTTATCGGCAGGAGATGTTCCTTGCTGTGTCGTTTAACTGATAGAATCATCCTTTCCAGCTGCACATCGAGCTTTTGAGAGGACAGCTGTATCATTTGCATATCTTAGTTTTGGGATTTCATTCCATTCCGACTGTGCATGTGTCGAATTTTTCATACTCTTTGACATTCTTAACATTTCCAATTATGTTTTATACATAGTTATTGAAGAGATTAGAGGAGAGTATGCATCCTTGTCTAATGCCCTAGTACACCACGAACCAGTCCAATGTCTGCCATCTGTTCTGACTGTTGCTTGTCCGATTTGCAGTGATTCGATCAGTATAATCAGGTGAAATCCCATGTTTATCATGACTTGCCATAGCTCTTCGTGTCGCACAGTCGAAATCCTTGATATAGTCTACAAAGCAAAGTGTGTTAGTCGACATTCAACTCTTTGCACTATTTAATAATATTTTGCATATTAAAGATGTGATCTTTCGTGCCTCTGTCCTGACGAAAACCTGCCTGAGCCATAATATTTCCTCGTTGATTCTGTTTTCTAACCTTCTCATGATGATCCGGAGGAGGATTTTGTTAGGATGACTAATTAGAGCGATGGTTCGATAGCAAGTGCATCGCTTCAGATCACCGGCCATTTTGAGTGGGATTACACAAACACATAGAAGACGTTCACGATGAGGAAGTAAATGGAAGAATGATACAGTTGCTGTTCTGAAATCCGAAAAGTGAGAGACACCTAAACCATTTAAGACACAATTGTTGAGAATAAAACCACGAGTGAGACGGGACAGCCGTGGCAGATGTTGCAGCGAAAGACAGACTTGGCGTGTGTTAGTCGAAGACCTATGCTTCACATGGGTAATATGGTTTTGATTAATTGATTGATTGAAAATAATAACCATCTCAATTAAACTTGATATCATTTCTCTGTCGCATCATCTAAATTAGGCAGTTTTCTTTCTTTGTCGCATCTAAATAAGGAGACTGCTGTTCTGTCTGCAGTAGTGTGGAATCAATCCATGACTAATTAGTTGACTGGATATCAGCTGCACTGGGGAAGATAACAGTTGCATTACGCGTTGGATCTTGGACATCAGAGCTGATGCAAATATGTTCAAGACATCCGCAAGGCTCTCCACTCTCACCGGTGCCGTTCAACATCTAGACAATAAAGGTGGTCAACATTCAACCAGCAAGACCAGGCCGAGCACCCGGATGTTACCTTTGATGGATGTGCCATTGACAGGTGTAACAGGTTGACATACCTAGAGGAAGCCGTTTATCGTTGTCTCTCGTTTAGGTACCACGTCAACCAGACCATTTAGGCATGCAAGCGAGGCCTGGGCACATTCAAGACCATTGCAGCCGCAAACTTGTAACAACGACTGCTTTTCATCCAATATCGTTAGTTGTGGACAACGGACTGAACATAATCACACTATCACAATTACAATGTGACCGGCTAAAAAGTATAAATAAATAGGGGATGTGATTGGTTCTTGGATACACTAGAAATACCCCAACTTTAAAGATGCGCCACATGCTGGGACTTATGCCTGTGACATCCAGATATAAATTGGCACAAGCCAAAGCCTATATCTGGGTTACCACAAACAGGCGGCACCCACTATACAATAACACCTCAGACATCAAGAGAGGAGCGTCATGGATGGCGCAGGCAGAGAGAACAGTTTCACAAGGGACCACAGTCGAGGTGAAAGTTAAGGGAGAAGAATGGCGTTCACACTGGCGATAGAATGGTAGATTAGCACAGAGCCATCTTAACCCTAGGCAAGGAAGGGTGCAACGGGAGACTAAAGCTAGGGGTCAACCAGGGATCAACGATAGCATATAGTATAGCGATGCCATCATATCGGTGCTACGACGTGAGATATTTGGTTGGGGTTTCTCGGCCAGAGTGCGAGGGCAGGTCGTCGCTGAGCAGAACAGAACAGCAATCCCCAGTACAAGAATCAAGATGGAAGCAGTGACTGTAACTCTGAATGGGCTATCTGTGACCTCTTTAACGGGGCAATCATTGTGTCAGGCTCCAAATCCTTGCTGTTGAAGGTACAGAGGGGCTGGCTAAGACATGAGGGGATGGCAGCTGTAGAGGCATCAAACCTGGAGAAGCATCGCCTTATTTTAATTTTATTTCTCGCTGGCAATGATGTCGTGTTAAGCTGGACCAACACAGCTGCACTTAGAACATACCAACTGATACTCAGTCTCTTTACTCAGATGGCGAAAGATCTGGACATGGTTCTGGAAAGCTTACTGGTGCTATTCACTTATGAACCATCCCTGCAGGCACACCAAGCCCAACCTGCATTCGAATGAACATTTCTGTAGTCTGTGTATGTCTGATTAATCATTGTCAGTGTCAACATCTAACAGACACATTTAAACATGAAATGTTTGTTCATAAATTAGTAACCTTGTTAAAATCCTGATTTGGCAGGTACAATAGGTCTTTCATAGAAAACTATTAATCTTTATGTATGTGTTTCTGTGAGCATTTACTGATAGCAGTGGTTAATGCAAGGAGCTGACCAAAATGTACTTATATTAGTGATAATGGCTAGAGGCTGCCCAAGATTTACTTGTGGTCAATGCAAGAGGTTGTCCAAGATTTACTTGTGGTCAATGCAAGAGGTTGTCAAAGATTTACTTGTGGTCAATGCAAGAGGTTGTCCAAGATTTACTTGTGGTCAATGCAAGAGGTTGTCCAAGATTTACTTGTGGTCAATGTAAGAGGTTGTCCAAGATTTACTTGTGGTCAATGCAAGAGGTTGTCCAAGATTTACTTGTGGTCAATGTAAGAGGCTGTCCAAGATTTACTTGTGGTCAATGCTAGGGGATGTCCAAGATTTACTTGTGGTCAATGCAAGAGGCTGTCCAATATTTACTTGTGGTCAATGTAAGAGGCTGTCCAAGATTTACTTATGGTCAATGTAAGAGGTTGTCCAAGATTTACTTGTGGTCAATGCAAGAGGCTGTCCAAGATTTACTTGTGGTCAATGTAAGAGGCTGTCCAAGATTTACTTGTGGTCAATGCAAGAGGCTGTCCAAGATTTACTTGTGGTCAATGTAAGAGGCTGTCCAAGATTTACTTGTGGTCAATGTAAGAGGTTGTCCAAGATTTACTTGTGGGCAATGTAAGAGGTTGTCCAAGATTTACTTGTGGGCAATGCAAGAGGCTGTCCAAGATTCACTTATATTAGCAGTAATGTCAAGAGACTGTACAAGAGGATGAAGAATATACAGTCTTGATGGAACTCAGGAGAGGTTCAGACTGACCATGACCTTAGTACAAACTAGATTTTCTCCATATTAGACAAAAAATGTTGTCAAAACAAACAAATCAATACAAATAAACACTACCTACTCGTCAAGTATCTGAGTAGCTCAGTGGTAGAGAACCAGGAATTGCGTTCAATTCCCGTTATCAACTCTTTCAAATCACCACAGTTGTAAATTGGTATCTAGCGTTCCGATAGAAATAGGAGCTGATTCACCTCCATCTCTTAAAAAAACTGACGCCTGGTTAATGAAATCTCCAACAGATTATCTCCAACAGATTATCTCCAACATCAATATCTTTTACAGGAAAACATTGACCTTTGAACTTTCTAAATGTCAGCAATGTGGTTATATCAATCTCGTCTGTATATTTTGAACCACACACTAACGTAAACTTGAACCTCCACAGCTTCTTATTGATTTATTTGTTAGTCTTCTTTAGCTTTGGCCACGAGACGCCAGTTAACTTAGATTTCTGATCCTCTATCCGTTGACCTTTCTATTCATCATAGCTGGAAATCAACACATACTTACCTTCCGTGTCCAAGCACCACGTCATGCAGCATGTATTCAGCCACATGGATTGTCCTCTGTCCTTTGCCTCCAGCATGTCGCACCTAATTGCACGAAACCTGTAGGTTGGGGTAGGTCTTGGCCCTGTATTGCGCCACAGGCACATGTGCCATCAGTTGTGTATCCCTATCGTTTCATATTCCTCTTGCACCGTATTACACAAGTCTATTGAGCGACTTCTATTGTATGTATGGTAGACGTTGGCCAGGGGCAGATTTCTTCCGAAGTTCCATCTCTGGGGCCTGCATCAATTCTTGCCATCTCTCTATACGACGACTGTCAGGGTTTGTCTGTATAGGTTTTGTTGACTTTAGGAAACTATGTCTGGATTTGAGTCTTGTGCTCTGTACCTAATGTCTAAACATTGGGTGCCATGGGTCCTACTCCTGTTTTTTTTCGATCGATTTCTATTGTGTCGCTTTTTTGGATCTCGGGTGGTGTTATGCCAATAATGGGTGTAGCGGAGTCCAGGTTTTCACAAGGGTTATTCTATCTAGAATCTTGCTACATGTATCTACATCATTCACGACCACACACAGCAAATAAGATAGCACGCAGCAGGTGACATATTTATTATATCATACTCATACAACTATTAAAATGAGTGCAATTTGATTACAAACAACACAAGAAATACATCTTACCTAATAATAGATACGCGGAGTTTATAAGCTATTGATGTTGCTCCAGACTACCCAAACTCAGTTCTAGCCACACACTCCCATCCCCTTATCTGCACCTTCAACACACTCTCAAAAACTCGTCCTCATGTTTGTATTCTGAGCATTCACTCAGATCCCATCAGGCGGGTGATCTAAACATTATACATTCAATATATTCTATGTATACTCACATATGATCACACAATCAATCGATCTGCGTATAGACACGCTCTGGAACATACATCGTTCCCTCGGTGTCTACACATCCAGTCTACACACACATCCAGATCTCTCCTAGTCGATTTGTACACTCGCGTAACTCTTCAGAAGATACATCGTTCACAAGGTGCCCTGCACGTACAACACACATTCAGATTACCTCTAGACACAGGGCGCCCAACACACATCTTATAGAGCGACTGGCCAGGACTCAAAGGCGTATGCTGGTTGAGTCATCCCTGTTCTATCTCACTAACATTCGTAAAACAGCCTACCAATCACTCTTCTATTGTCGGTGAGCTAAACAGACTCCTAGCTAAATTCTCTCTCTCTCTCTCTCTCTCTCTCTCTCTCTCTCTCTCTCTCTCTCTCTCTCTCTCTCTCTCTCCGTGGCCAGTCTGCTAGGGTTAAACTGTGTCTAGTATTATATAGTTTCAAGCAGTATCAGAGCTGTCCAATCGTCCTCTGGGGGGATGTCTGCGCCAGCCATCATCTAGTTTCATCTTCCTCCCTTCAGCTGCCATTGGAACGCATCACTCCGAATTCCTGTCACTAAAAATGTTGCAGAAAGCTCTGCTGACCTCTGTCTGTCACTAATCCCACACTACCCAATCGGAACGCCAGAGCGGTCAGCACCTAGCTCCTACCTGTACTAGACACATTCTTTCCCCCAACCCCCCGTTTTCCTTTGTTGGCTTAGTATCGAGACGGTGATTGACCTTGGCGTAGTGTCGAGACGGAGAGTGACCTTGGCACACATTCAGGTATATTTGTACCCAGAGTCGCCGACCACATCATCTCTGTCCTAAACGCTCATGCTCCGGCTCGAACTGTTACATGGGGTATAGTAAGTAGGTATCCATCTCTACTTTATCTGCTGCTGTCATATTCACGTGCAGCATTAGTATGTATTTTTTTAAAATAAATGATCATCTTAGGGAAGTACGAGGGAACAAGAAAATAGTTTACATATTTACGAACATATTTACGAGCATATTTACGAGTAGTTCAAAACGCAAAATGCTGAACAGTGAATCAGCTGCAGCGACCAACAACCCAATCTAACTGTTAATTGCTAGGACCAGCGAACCAGAGCTGCCAAGATCTTTCTCCACCTCCACGTGGTGATTCTGGATAACAGACGGCAACAGAGCAGGCTGGCTAAGGAGAAGGGATCAAAGAGGGAAGGCTAAACCGTTTACTGTTGAATTCGGAAATTTTTGTGCGGAGATCTCCATCAGAAGCTTCGTTGCTTTTGTCTTGGTTTCTACAATGTCCTGAAATGTCTAACCTTTGATTGTCACCTTGAGTCTTGGAATGAGCGACAAGTCGCAGAGCCATATCTGGGGAGTGGAGAGGTGCTGAACCTGTCATATGCCGTGTTTCAGCAAACATTTTTGAATGAAATGATTTGACCGGAGCATTGGCGAGATGAATCTGTCATTTGCCCACCCACCCCCTCTCTGAGGTGTGGTCCCTTGCGATGAATTGTTTATTATAGGCGACGCCTAACGGCCAGGCCCCTTATAAACAGTTATCCCTAAGAAGCGTACTCGTGATGGAATACGCCATAACGGTTGACAAAATGACAACGTGACCCTTAGACATGTTCGAGATTGCCGTGGAGACTCTGATGTTTTCCATTGAGGTGAGTATGAGTTTGTCTAAGTGTTGTAACCTAGGACGCATCTCCAGTTAGGATTTTCTTCATGAAATCAGGATCAACGTTGGCAAATTCGAACATGTCAGTTGCAAACTGCATAAGGGTTTTTCTCTGTCCGTGAGTGATGAGTCTTGGAACGAATTTTGCCTTGAAACACAAGTGCGACGTGCGCAGTGCATCAGTACAACTATCACGGCAGTGACTGAAGGGTGCACATCCTGTCAAACAACCACACATGCTCAGAAGATATCAAGAGCGCATGTCACGCTAGCCCGCTGTAGACCAGCAATTGGTTTTCTCATCAAACTAAATAACTTAACTTAACTTAACGTCTTTATACTGGGTTAGAAGACCCTGTAGAGTCTGTATACAACCAGTTACATTTACATCACCTTGCTCTAAAAGCTATGTGCATCCAGTTTATTCTTAAATGCATAAACTGTCCCTGCCTCCACTACCTCCTCTGGTAATGCATTCCAAGCAGACACCACTCTCTGACTAAAAAAATATTTCCTAATATCTAATCTGGACCTCTCTTTAGTCAGCTTGTAGCTATGCCCTCGTGTTATTGTAGGTGGCTGTATTTTAAAAAACTTGTTATAGTCTAATTTATCGATTCCTCTGATCATCTTATAAACCTGTATTACGTCACCACGAATTCTTCTCTCTTCGAGACACTGTAGGCCGGTTTTTCTGAGTCGTTCCTCATAACTGTAATTCTGGAATCCCACTATCATCTTTGTCGCTTTTTTTTTGTATTCTTTCTAGCATGTTTATGTCCCCTCTATGATAAGGACTCCACACCTGTACACAGTACTCCAATCTAGGTCTAACTGAAGCTTTATACAGTTTGACGATCACTTCCTTGCTCCTATGTTTAATATTTCTTTTTATCATACCTAACATTACATTTGCCTTTTTCACTGCTACCTTAACTTGCTCACTCACCTTTCCTGTATGATCTATTATAACACCTAGGTCCCTTTCCTTATCTATCTTTCTAATATTGTTTTCTCCCATTCTGTAATTTTGTTCCCTATTGGATCTACCCATGTGGATGACTGTACATTTATCTACATTAAACTCCATTTGCCAGCTTACAGACCATTCTCGAATTTTATCTAAATCCGACATCAATATATAAGGTCGGTTACTTTGTTATCAGACTTCGTATTATAGACGGAGACATTGTGATGGTGCAGATCTGCAGTGTAGACATGATACTTTAAGTTGTAAGCCATATTTCCCAGCTTCAGAGTAACGTTTCTCGAGTTCATCCGGGACCGATTACTGTGGAGGTAAGACCAGGGTAACTCTACACCCATGCTAACCTCAATAGATGACTGCACATCCATCTGGCTAATCATTCCTCAGTCAGGCTCATCTGCAGTGGCGGCACATCTGACATTTTCTGCCACCGTGATATCGCCACAAGGATGCAGAGTTTCAATGTCTGCTGGCCTGCATCTCTTCGTCATTCATAAGGATAATTGATAGAGGATTAACAATGACGAACGAGACAAAAATGCACACGTGACCTGTGGGGATGCACTCGCCAGTGCTAAATTTGTAAAATCTGAATATAAAATGTATGAATTATTTGATGTCATTGAGAAAGTCAAGGTACAAGGGGCGTTCAGAAAGTTTTGCATCATATCGTTTTTCTCAGCACATAATGAAAATTAAAAGCATTTAAATTTTGCACACTTTAAATTTCGATTGTACAGCAATCGGCCAAATAATACGACTGCACTAAACCGTTGGAATGGAGTATGTTAGCAACTTGCGTTATAAGCAGCGAATTGTGAAAGAATTTATTGTTGCAGAGAATGAAACAGTTGTGAACATTCACAAGCGTCTATGTGATGTTGTGTAGTCGACATGAGTACAGTTAGTCCGTGAGTTCAGAGAATCAAAGAATCAGAAAATGTAGATACGGAGCTGCTTGATCAGCTGCGCAGTGGACGTCCTGTCAGAGCCACCAACCCAGAAATGTTGAAATGCGCTGATGGCATTATTCTTACTGTAGGCGAATCACTACTCAACAACTGGCCTAACAGCTGTCAATCAGCATTGGTCGTGAAAATGCAGTTATAAAAGCTCTCGGATTTTCTAAGGTTTGCGTAAAATGGGTTCCTCGAAGTCTCACAAATGACCACCGATTGCAAAGGAAAACAATTTCTTCTGAATTGTTGGAGCGTTTCAAAGCTGGTGGAGAGAACTTTTTGGCTAATATCGTTACAGGTGACGAAACCTGGGCACATGATTTTTCACCCGCAATCACCACGAAGCAAAAAATTTAAAGACACCTCTTTCAGTTGGAAAGGTAATGATCACTGTCTTTTGGGACACCGAAGGTGTTGTTCTTGTAGGTGTGACGCCAAGAGGAGAGTAAATCAATTCGCAAGCTTGCATTAAGACTTTGAAGGTGTTGTTATTGTAGGTGGGGTGCCAAGAGGAGAGACAATCAATTCGCAAGCTTGCATTAAGACTTTGAAAAATCTCAATCGACGTTTCCGCAGAGTTCGACCGCACAAGAATCCAGCACACTTGCCACTCCTTCACGAAATTGCTCGTCCTCACAAGTCTGGCAAGACAGGAAGCAATCGCCAAATTGGATTGGACTGTACTACCCCATCCACCATATAGTCCCGATTTGGACTCTCTATTTTCATCTGTTTGGTCCACTCTAAGATGCACTCTGTGGGACAAGGTTTGAAGAAGTGATTCGTGCAGCCAGGAAATGGTTACATGGACAAGACAAAATCAGGTACGGGCTAGGAATACATGCACTTGTTTCGCGCTGGCATAAAGCTGTACATGTGTATGGGGATTATGTTGAATAATACAGATGTTTACATGGCATATCCATGTATATTGTGTAGAAATATCATGCCTTTTGATTTAAACAGCTCCTGAGATAAACGATGTTGTGTATTTTTTTCTGAACGCCCCACGTATTTTTCTGTTTTGTGTAAAATATTCTTATTCTTTTTGTAAATACATGGTTTTGCATTATTGGGGTACCATAGAAATAATCATCTATATTTATTAGCAGTGAGATCGCTTTAGCTGAGGAACAGAGGCGTTTGCTTCAAAAAACGAAAGGGCGAAACGTTGGTCTCAATGGAGGTCGGACAAGTGTCTAGTCATGTCGGAGATTGATGACAAAAATTTGAAATCTTCTGCACACGATGTGTACGTAAAAAAAAAAGCCACTGGCAGTTGATAGTCGATCAGATTTGGCTGTTTGTCGCTGTCTGCGCACAATTCGTAAATTAATCAAATTCCCACATATACGCAGTCTAGTAACCCGCAGAAAGTAAAAATAGTACACATATGAGAACGTACTACCATTCGGCTACGTGGCAACAGCATACCCTATCAGTCTGAATACCGGAATGTATATCCAGTGTCACTCAAAATCCAGAAGTCAAGACACACATAAACAAAAAATATACACAACATTGGATAGAGAGAACATAGTAAATACCCACAGAACCCGATCAATGGACTGAATAGGAAATAGTATACCTAAATTTTCCTCCTCAGAACAGGTCGTTGCAGACTAAATGCACACATGCATAAAATGAAAACTGCACAGACTGCATAATGCCCATGTCAGAGAGGACCCCAGCCTCCAGAACATATCCTGAAAACATGTTCACTGCACCAAGGCTCCCACGAGAAGACCTGGCTCGAGGAAAGAAACATACAAGACAAACTGTGGGGAACCATTCAGGACCTGCGACTGACGTGTCACTTCATGGATGCAGCCCATCTGGTGGCATAACACTAGCATACGAAAACGAACGCAGAGAAGGAGAATTCCTGAATTCTAAATAGTTGACTTTTTAATGGTTCTGTAACAACAAAAGTAAAAAAGATGGAAACGTGCCTCACTGAACCGTACTCTTTAGACGGGTCTCAAACACGCGGCCTGCGAAACGTAATGTATATTATGTCAGTCACCACTAGGACATTACACGGAAGCGAAGAGTAATCAGAGTCAGGGGAAACATTATGATTTATAAGAACCTACCTCACATCAGGTGAAACATATTGATCGTGGCTCCCACCTCGCATCAGACCAAGATAAAACATATTGGTCACGGCCCCCACATCACATTAGGTAAAACATATTGGTCACGGCCCCCACCTCACATCAGACTCAGGTAAAACATATTGGTCACGGCCCCCACCTCCCATCAGGTAAAACATATTGGTCACGGCCTCCACCTCACATCAGACTCAGGTAAAACATATTAGTCACGGCCCCCACCTCCCATCAGGTAAAACATATTGGTCACGGCCTCCACCTCACATCAGACTCAGGTAAAACATATTGGTCACGGCCCCCACCTCCCATCAGACTCAGGTAAAACATATTGGTCACGGACCCCACCTCCCATCAGGTAAAACATATTGGTCACGGCCTCCACCTCACATCAGACTCAGGTAAAATATATTGGTCACGGCCCCCACATCTCATCAGGTAAAACATATTGGTCACGGCCCCCACCTCCCATCAGACTCAGGTAAAATATATTGGTCACGGCCTCCACCTCACATTAGACTCAGGTAAAATATATTGGTCACGGCCCCCACATCACATCAGGTAAAACATATTGGTCACGGCCCCCACCTCACATCAGACTCAGGTAAAACATATTGGTCACGGCCCCCACCTCCCATCAGACTCAGGTAAAACATATTGGTCACGGCCCCCACCTCACATCAGACTCAGGTAAAACATATTGGTCACGGCCCCCACCTCCCATCAGACTCAGGTAAAACATATTGGTCACGGACCCCACCTCCCATCAGGTAAAACATATTGGTCACGGCCTCCACCTCACATCAGACTCAGGTAAAATATATTGGTCACGGCCCCCACATCTCATCAGGTAAAACATATTGGTCACGGCCCCCACCTCCCATCAGACTCAGGTAAAACATATTGGTCACGGCCTCCACCTCACATCAGACTCAGGTAAAATATATTGGTCACGGCCCCCACATCACATCAGGTAAAACATATTGGTCACGGCCCCCACCTCACATCAGACTCAGGTAAAACATATTGGTCACGGCCCCCACCTCCCATCAGACTCAGGTAAAACATATTGGCCACGGCCCCCACGTCCTATCAGACTCAGGTAAAACATAAACAGTTCTGAAGATGAAACAAGTTAATCAATGAAATCTCCAATCGAATAGCAGAGAATTCAGAATACAGTAAGATGTACGCCTTACCTAGGGTACATGGAAGAAGGAGTTATATGTTAAAGAATGTTAGAGTCGTTACTTTACCATTGTGCGGTTCGCAAGTCATTAAACGCATGCGACCATCAGACTGGTTTGAGACTGAGGCCCTTGTTCTACATGATATGGTTTTCAGGTAACTCGTGTATTTTCTGATGGGCTCACTGACTTTCAGTTAGTGATGTAAGTAATTGTGAAATGGAAGTGATCACCCCATTGCCATCACACCTTATAACCACAGACAAGGAGAATTCATAAAATCAAGTGTCCAACACGTCATCCCCGACGACAGTGTATGATATTGGATTACCTTGACCTTTCTTATGTGTGGTAATGTAACCCTATTTCCGTATCCCCAATGTCAGGTGCTCCGTGATTTACGTAATGAAAACATTACCTCCGCTTCCTTATATCTATAGTCAGTCTCTTCTTCGGCAGGAGTGGATCTATTGAGATAGGATTCAGATACGATTATTCAGATACAGGTCATTGCAGACTAAATGCACACATGCATAAAATGAAAGCAGCACAGACTGCACAATGCACATGTCAGAGAGGACCTTAGACTCCAGAACACATCCTGCAAACATGTCCACTGCACCAAGGCTCCCGTGAGAAGACCTGGGCCGAGGAGAGAAACATACAAGACAAACTGTGGGGAACCATTATAAGGACCATGAAGGCAGCCTATCTGGTGGCATAAAACGAGCATACGAAACCGACCGCAAAGAAGAAGAAGAAGAGTAGGCAGATGGAGTTTAATGTAGAACAATGTAAAGTCATCCACATATGCAGATCCAATAACGATTATAATTACATAATGGGAGAGAACAATATTAGAACAATAAAAAAAGGAAAGAGAGCTATGGGGTATAATAGATCATACAAGGAAGGTGCGGGAGCAAGCCCAGGTGACTTAACAAGGCTAATGCAACGCTGGATCAGAAACATTATATTAGCAAGGAAGTGACAGTCAAACTATCAATCATTAGTCTGACCTAAATTGGCGTACTGTGTTCAGGTGTGGAGTGATCATCATAGTATGGATTTAGACATGATAGAAAGGATACAAAGAAGAGATACAAAAATGATCGTGAGATTCCAGGATTATAGTTATGATGAAAGACTTAGAAAAACTGGTCTACAATGTGTAGAACAGATAAGAATTCGAAGTGGCTTTTGCGTATTTTTATTTTGCGCCTGTCGGCCCAGTGCATCCGACTTCAGCATTCATTTTGTGTAAGGGTCTTCTTCCTTCTGCCTTTTCTAAGGGTTTGCTAACCCGGGGAAACAGCAGATGTTATGATGGGGAGCGAACCCAGCACCCTCGTGCTGTGAATGACTTTTAATACAAGTTTGTAAATTAATAAATGGAAAGAATAGATTACACTATAACAAGTTTTTTCAAAGTACAACCACCTACAAGAAGAGAGGGCACAGCAGCGCATGAGCTGCAGTGGTCAGCGACCCATAGCTGACTGCTAGCGTCAGGGCCAGCAACCAAATCTGCCTATCCCCTTCTACACCTCCACGCGGTGATCCTGGATAACAGGCTAAAGAGAAGGGATCAAAGAGGGAATGAAAACCCGGTACTCAAAAAATGCTTGCTGAAGTCGGATGTGTTGGACCGAAAGGTGCAAATATCGCATTCAAGCTGTAAACTACAACACAATGCATTCCGTTCTCTGGACTACATTCTGTTACTTAAGCCCTTTCAGGGCTTGGTAGCGAGAGATTGAGAACGAACGAAGTCAAGCCAAACCAAATTGTTTAAAAGACGGGTTCAGGTATTGGAAAATATTTTTAGTCAGAGTGGTGAATGGTTGAAATGCATTATCACAGACTGTGGTGGGACAAAAAGAGATTCAGGTGTCATCTCTGTATCGAAGGTCAGCTGGTCAGTTCAGGTGCCATCTCCGTATCGAAGGTCGGCTGGTCAGTTCAGGTGCCATCTCCGTACCGAAGGTACAATGAATCTCCAGTCTGCTCTATCTCTTGCCCCAATCCTACAATCTGACAGGCTTTTTCCAATCCATCTCCTGTTATCCCCCCGCTTAAAGAGTTGCCTCCCTCTTGAACGGCTGCCTTCCACCCTACCCTCCAGTATAGTCTTCAACAAGGAGGTATGTCTTGTTATATGACCAAAATAACGTAACTGTCTAACCCTGATTTCGGTCATAATTACGTATATTTTCACCCCCAACTTGTCCAATACCTCCAAATTTGTTTACGTGCCTTTTCAAGAAATGTAACCAAATCTTCTATATACCCACTTTTCGAAGGCTTCAATACTCTTGTCCAACTTGTTTGTCATTGTCCGTGTTTCTGCATCATACAGTAGTGGCGAGTATATATAACGCCTGACAATTCTCATTTTCACATTCTGATTTATCTGTTTGGATATGTGTCGCATGTTGCAAATACCATCTTGGCCATACCTATTTTTTTTTTCTGATTTCTTTTTCACATCTGCCATATTCCGTTTTTATATGACCTAGATATGAGAAACTCTGTACAAGGTACCTGCTCAAGCAGTTGATCTTTTATTTTGATCTGCATACATGGTTTCTTGTCACTTTTCCCAATTATCATAGTCTTTGTTTTCTTAATGTTATATCTAATTCAAACTCTTGATGTATTGTGTATATTATTGTCACAATCTGATGTAATTCTTGCTCACTTTTTGTCATCAAAACTGTATCATCCGCATATCTTAGATTGTTCATTGCCCCTCCCGCAATGACAAACCTTGGCATCCCCGCTATCTGTGTGAATATTTGAATAATAGATTATATTCTCAGTTATCTTTAGAATCGGTGAAGTGTAATGTACCGGTTGTATACATACTATGTAGATCCTTCTAAACCAGTATAATGAAGTTAAGTTGTACCTGAATTTGTGTTCTCTCTTGTCAGTTGCACGGATTCGTCAAACTGAAAACCCAGTACGTGGTATTGTTCACTTGGTGCTGTTTGGGACATCTGTTTCATAACATCAAATAGGGGACGGCGTGGGCTAGTGGTCAGTGACACGACTCACGACCCACATCATCGGCCATTACCCAGGAGAAGCAAACCCTTAGAAGATGCAAGAGGAATGAGACACTTACACAAAAATGGATGCTGAAGTCGGATGGACTGATCGCAGTTCCCCACCCCTTCCAACGTCCTCCATCGTTCACGCCCAGTGCAGACACAGCAGCAGGAAAGGCCGAATGGTTTTCCGCTACAAGTTTAAATTGCAGACAGTCGCAAGAATTACAGCTTAAAATAGGGCGCATGCTGTATTTCGCTTCATTGCTCGGAATCCATTTATGGAGAAATGTGGCATTTGTCCGGAAACCAGAGAATGACAGCGATGCATCACGGGCAGATTGATGTTCTCCATGATATTTCACCCCGTCAATATCATCATGTAGCTCAGTCACAGCCTTTCTGAAAGAAATTCTTTTTTTTTTTTTTAAATTTGTTAAAAACAATTTAAGCGGGGGCTCGACTTCATTGCCTAGGGTTTTCCCCCCATGTTAGCTCGGTCTCTCTCGGCAGATAGGTACCCCATCTGTCGAGAGCATCGCACAAAGCACGAACTCCGTAGCTCCAGCGATCTCCGGAAAAAAATTGACATCATGGACCGACCGTCGCAGCTCGACATCGAACCCCGACCGTCTGAACACGAGGCAAACGACTTGACTACTTCTGTAGCAGACCCTCTGCTTGCCCTGGCCGTGATCTAACTTAGAACATTCTCACACTCATCCACATCATCATGACCATACTCAATAAATGACATATCACACAGCAGGTGGCATATTTATTATATCATACTCATATCATAGAATGAGTAGAAAAATTACAAACACAATATAATACATATCATCTTAACTAAACATTCTACTATAACGGGAATTGTAAGCATTAGCTATTGATGGAATTCCCAACTATCTAAAAACTCAGTTCTATTGCCTTGCAATTACATCCCACACACATCGCCTTAACTGCGTCTTCAACACACCTTATCAAATACTCTTCCTCACAGAAATCCCCTCAGGCGGGCGATCTCGACATAACTCGTTCACAATGTGTCCTTGCTTTCAAACACACTTTCAGATTATCTATTAATGCAAAACTCATTCACCTATTTGAGCGACCCTGTTCTATCACTAAACATTCGGTGAGTAAAACATACTATCCACATTCAGTCTCTCTCTCTCTCTGCCTCTCCTCCATACAGCCTCTCTCTCTCCAGCCTCTCGAGCTAAACTTTGTCTCGAGTTATATATCCTCAAGCAAGGCCAGAGCTTGACCAAACGATCTCAGGTGATAGCCAGCTTCAGTCCCAATTGGAACGAAACACTTTGCACACCTGTCACTCATTTCTCTCGCAGCAAGCCCGGCTGTCAATTTCGTCTGTCAATCAATCTTCCCCTACCAAAATCGGAAGGCCAGTGGTCAGTTTCTATCTGTCCACATTCCTTAACCCAACTCTGTTCTCCTTTGCTGAGACGGTGAGTGACCTTGACATGCATTCAGGTAGCTTTAGGCTTTAACATGTTCATGCATCCTAAACTCCCCTTGCTCCGGCGGGAACTGTTACACTTCGCCACAGAGTGGTTTGTCGTTATCTTCGTATTTCTGGAAGCTATTTCAGTTTTCTGTGGCCTATTGCTTCATTTAACCGTTAGCACAGCATGTTGTCCCAGGCACATACAATACAATTAACATTTTCCTCACAGCAAAATATTGCTCATTTTCTTATCCCTTCCGTTAAAGTTTCTAGTCCCAAATGTCACCCGAACCCAGCCTCCGCGTGCTCCACCTTGTCCTGGTGGCAAGCGAACAGATCATTTGTGGGGGGGGGGGGGGGTGGTGGAGGCCAGAATAAGTGAGCACAACAATATTGAACCCCATCACAGCCTTTATTTCTCGGTCTCCACTTTGCTCTGATAGACAAGCATGTGTGTCCCCGTGATATTACGAACTATGCTAGCTGCAGCATGGCTACCAAGCCGGACAAGTCGAATAGTACAGACCACACAAAGCTGAGACACAAATGTGTTGCACTACAGGCAGACTTGGGGCAGACAGGAAGTAGGGAATCCTGACAGAAACGTATGTTGAAATCGGATACGTTTGGCTCACCGTGCAACGTTGTTGTTTCGAATGACTACAATAGGTAGGTCAAACATCGTACAAAGATAAAAGAGAAGGTTAGGAGCACTCAAGACCATGTCTGCTGCCGACTTGGAACAACGCCTCCTGTTCATCCTATTTTGTCAGATCGTGTTCTCTGTCATTGATTACGGACTAGGCATCCTCACACTATCAAGAGCACAGTGTGAAAGGTTGAAACGCATCCAGAATGAAGGTATGCGACTGGTTCTGGGCTGCACTAGAGATACCCCGATTGTGATGATGCGGTACATGTTGAGATTGTTATCGGTGACATCCAGACATAAACTGGCACACGTCAAAGCATATATCCGTGTCACCACAGACACTCGACACCCTCTGTACAGTAGTATCTCAGACATCAAGAATCAAGAGAGGGTCGTCATGGATGGCACAGGCTGAGACAACAATCGGACACGTCACTCCAGCTGAGACTATAGCCAAATGGGAAGAATGGGTCCAGAGTCATCATAATCTTAGGCAAGGAATGCAGAGAACTGAGCAACGAGAGAGCAGAGCACGAGGTAAATCAGCTGATAACTGAGAACACCCAGAAGAGTGACTGTCATATACACCGACGGATCAGTCGTGAGCAGTGGGACATCAGGCTGGGGTTTCTCGGCTAGAGTGAGAGGAGAGGTCGTTGCTGAGCGCAGTAGGGCATACATGTCAACAACCTCCAGTATGAGAATGGAGACGGAAGCAGTGACCTCAGCACTGAAATGGATATCTGAGACTTCTATAACATGGGCAGTCATCGTGACAGACGCGCAAGCCGTACTTTAGAAAGTACAAAAAGGATGGCTTAGGTACGACTGGATAGCTGCTGTTAAGGTCTCAAACCTCCAGGCGTTGACCTTAATCTACTGTCCTGCTCATGTCGGGGTTCAGGGCAATGAAAGAGCTGACATCTTGGCTTCACAAGATTCCATCATGGGCACATCACTAGATAGACATAATTGATATTTTGAAATCAATCAATGACCACCTGCTGCATGAGGACACCGCAATAGATGAAGAAACAATCCACAGACTGCAACGTTTCGACATTAAATGAGGTGCCAGCGGAGTGGGGAGCATGAGAGGGCCGCACATGAGAGTGTACAACCAGCGAGCTACAGGGACCATCAGCATACATACCTTACGCCCTTTGATGAGAGAGAGAGACTGAGCACCTATGGGTATGCCCGGAGTGCAGTGACGTCGATTCTTAGAAACAGAATAGGTCAAGTCTGCTGTGTGCATTGAAAAGGACGTTAAGTGACGGGTTGCAGTAGCTTTCCTCACATCCCGAGCGTGCTGATGAAGGTAGACTGGGGTACTCCAGGTGGTTGTGCTATGCTTGGCTTGATCTGCGTCTCTCACTACTACCGGAATCACGTGGATCTATCCCTCACCTCGTTAGCCAGGCTGTTATGAAAATAGTCGGCTTCCAGGTAGGGCTACAAGGCAACCAATATATTGGCCAGGATATTTTGCTTGAACCTGAATAACATGTCTGATCAGTATATTTTGTCTGACCCTGAATAACATGTCTGATCAGTATATTTTGTCTGACCCTGAATAACATGTCTGATCAGTATATTTTGTCTGACCCTGAATAATATGTCTGATCAGTATATTTTGTCTGACCAGAAGTTAGTCTTCCTCCCCACAGGGCGTCATGAATGACTCAGCATCGTGATGACCATCCTGTTGAACTCTAGGTGCTGATAAGAGCGCCGAGTTTCACACTTCGGCGGGGGGGGGGGGGGGGGGGGGGGGGGGTTACCTTCTGCCACTGTTCTGTCAACACCTTTTTAGCCAGACTGTCGTGAAACATCCTGTTTCCACGGAGTGAAAGTGAGGGGAGGTCTTAGTCACCATTTCGTCTGACTAAAATTGTCAGATTAGTATTTTCTGCCTGCCAAATGTTAGTCTCCTCTGTAGCCTTCCAGTGTTCTCTCTCTGCCACTTTGTATTGCCCTTTTATGATGGCGTTTGCTTCTTCATAGTTGACCAGGTATTCCTCGATGTATAAATTTCACTGCCTTAGATGACTTTTTCGTTTCATTAAATCCTCTAGTGCGATGGTATTCACTGTACCACTACTTTCTGGAACCCATGAGACCTTTTCGCCAATACCTCAATTCATTTCGTTAAGTGTTCTTGTGCGATTTGAGTTTCGTTATGGCTGCCTGTGCATCAGTTAGTATCACGATGTTCTCGTGCATGTGGTTCTTGTATTTGAGAGACATTTCTGCTGCGGTCGTAGGAGTTTCAATTTGCGTTCTGAAGTTGCTTAAGATGTTGCCCGTGGCTATAGACTGGGTTACCTTCTGTCCATGTATGTGTCTGATCACCACTCGTTTATACAAGAGACCACATGTGATCACCACTCGTGTATACAAGAGACCACATGTGACCACCACTCGCATATACAAAAGACCACATGTGATCACTACTCGTGTATACAAGAGACAACATGTGATCCCCACTCGTGTATACAAGATACCACATGTGATCACCACTCGTGTTTACAAGAGACAACATGTGATCCCCACTCGTGTATACAAGAGAGCACATGTGATCACCACTCGTGTATACAAGAGACAACATGTGATCCCCACTCGTGTATACAAGATACCACATGTGATCACCACTCGTGTATACAAGAGACCACATGTGACCACCACTCGCATATACAAAAGACCACATGTGATCACCCCTCATGTATACAAGAGACCTCATGTTATCACCACTCGTGTATACAAGAGACCACATGTGATCACCCCTCATGTATACAAGAGACCACATGTGATCATCCCTTGTGTATACAAGAGACCACATGTGATCGCCTTTCATGTATACAAGAGACCACATGTGATCACCCCTCATGTATACAAGAGACCACATGTGATCATCCCTTGTATATACAAAAGACCACATGTGATCACCCCTCATGTATACAAGAGACCTCATGTTATCACCACTCGTGTATACAAGAGACCACATGTGATCACTCTTCATGTATACAAGAGACCACATGGGATCACCACTCATGTATACAAGAGACCACATGTGATCATCCCTTGTGTATACAAAATACCACATGTGATCACCCCTCATGTATACAAGAGACCTCATGTGATCACCACTCATGTATACAAGAGACCACATATTTTATGCCAGAGGCTAGTAGGCCTTTAGATACGCAAAATTCAATACCAAGCAATGATGTATCTGTGAACACCATTAATAGCTGACGACAAATGTGTGTATCCGAGATTAAAACAAAGTTATCTTAATGTTGTTTGGGCGACCTTACTGAATATGGCCGTTAAAACACCAGATGGGCTCTGGTTTTTACACATTTGAGTAAAAATAACCTTTGATCATCCTCTTAGAGGAAATCATTGTGATCGATGCTGCTTTGTCTGCTCCTTGTAATGAGTTTCTGGAGGAGCATATTCTAGAAGAGTCCAATCATAGGTGTCAAGAGAACAAACCTTTGTCATTACAAACTGCACGATCCATCAACCAAAGATCTATCACTTTCTTGCATGGAAATAAAAAGCTATTTACGCATATTTGTTGGAGAGTTCAATAGCCAGTCAGCAAGATATGGATATCCAGGCCACAGAAGAGAAGATGCAGTGGTTGACTGGGAAATAGATACAAATCTTCCAGCTAGCAAATAGGCAGATCTGTAACTCAGTTTCAACTTCAGAAGCAGCCTTCACTTTAACCTCAGGCTTCTGCACAGGGAACTTCTACCGTAAAATTGATATACACGTGATTGATTAAATGGCAACCATCATGCATACATAGGACAGTAAAGTTGGAAATGAATATGTTCCACAGTGCCTTACAAGTGAGCTGACCGGGACACATATGCAGTACTGACAAGTAGGCTTTGTGAGACCATCAACAATGAAATGGCTTACAGAACAAACTTCATTGTACCTAGGCGGCCCCATATGTGCTCAGTCCCTTTCATTGCTGAAAGTGTTGACAGAGCAGGAACTTCATAGCTCCCGTGGTGACTCAGAAATTTTCCCCTAACTTTGTAAAGTACCAATTTGCAGCTGGTTCAACTAGAACAAGCGGCAATGCCATAAAAATACCTACGACATGTCCTGCTTGTCAAACTGAAAATGCTGTGATTTGAAATCAGTATGATGGAATTGTAAATCAAGCTCGCAACCACCACAGCTCCCATCACAAATACAACTGATACACCGGAAATAGCAGTATGAAAACAATGGCTGACAGTCTTTATAAGTCTGACTTCATTCCCAGAGACAATTAAGAATTACAATCCTTACAAAATCTCGAGATTGAAGCAACAGATACCAAAAAGAATTGCAGAAAGAAAACAGTCAGATGTAGCAAATATCGTTCTTAAACAAAGGAACATTCAATCCTAAAACTAGCGACTGTCAGAAAGTAAAGGCCTGAAAGTCTCAACTGTTCTGTTTCTATGAATCGACGTCACTGCCCGCGGGCATACCCATAGGTGCTCAGTCTATCTCATCAAATGGCGTAAGGTATGGATGCTGATGTTCCCTGTAGCTCGCTGGTTGTACACTCTCCTGCACCGTTCTCTCATGCGCCCCACTCCGCTCGAAGCTCATTTAATGTGGAAACTTTGCAGTCTGTGGATTGCTGCTTCATCTATTGCGGTGTCCTCATCCAGCAGGTGGTCATTGATTGATTTCAAAATGTCACTTATGTCCATCACCAATGTGCCCATGACGGGAGCCTGTGAAGCCAAGATGTCAGCTCTTTCATTGCCCTGAACCCCAGCATGAGCAGGACAGTAGATCCAGGTCAGCGCCTTTAGATTTGAGGCCTTACCAGCAGCTATCCACTCGTACATAAGCCATCCCTTTTGTACTTTCTGAAGTACAGCTTGTGCGTCTGTCACGATGACTGACTTTGTTATAGAAGACTCAGATATCCATTTCAGTGCTGAGGTCACTGCTTCCGTCTCCATTCTCATACTGGAGGTTGTTGACATGTATGCCCTACTGCGCTCAGCAACGACCTCTCCTCTCACTCTAGCCAAGAAACCCCAGCCTGATGTCCGACTGCGGACGATTGATCCGTCAGTGTATATGACAGCGTCACTCTCCTGGGTGTTCTCAGATATCAGCAGATTTACCTCGTGCTCTGCTCTCTCGTTGTTCCGTTCCCTGCATTCTTTGCCTAAGGTTATGATGACTCTCTGGTACTCTATCAGCAGTGCAGAAACTAAGCTCTTGTCAGTGGGAAAAGAGGTTTGCAAAAGACATTGCCTGATTTGTATTTGTAAATATGAAGACTTACCAAATCAAAATGTGTGCAGATCTTTTTGTTTACTTGATTGTACAGGAAAATTGATGAAATGAATTAACATGAGAGTGATGTAGCTCACAGAACAAAAAACCCACAAATATCTCCAACAACAAGCAGGATCAGACAAGAATTATCCATTGAAGATGATATCATGTGGTGTTACTAGGGTACTTCACAAGCAGGATCAGACAAGAATTATCCATTGAAGATGATATCATGTGGTGTTACTAGGGTACTTCACAAGCAGGATCAGACAAGAATTATCCATTGAAGATGATATCATGTGGTGTTACTAGGGTACTTCACAAGCAGGATCAGACAAGAATTATCCATTGAAGATGATATCATGTGGTGTTACTAGGGTACTTCACAAGCAGGATCAGACAAGAATTATCCATTGAAGATGATATCATGTGGTGTTACTAGGGTACTTCACAAGCAGTATCAGACAAGAATTATCCATTATGATATCATGTGGTGTTACTAGGGTACTTCACAAGCAGGATCAGACAAGAATTATCCATTGAAGATGATATCATGTGGTGTTACTAGGGTACTTCACAAGCAGTATCAGACAAGAATTATCCATTATGATATCATGTGGTGTTACTAGGGTACTTCACAAGCAGGATCAGACAAGAATTATCCATTGAAGATGATATCATGTGGTGTTACTAGGGTACTTCATAAGCAATGGGCGCCACTGAGCAGTTGTTTTTTTTATTAAGGTCAGACAAGCTATCCTCTAAAAGTTGAATTTTCATTTCAAATAGCTGCACCCTTGATTCAAGAACAGATATTGCACATAACTAGTTATCGTGCATTCTGTTCATTTATTTAATGTGGATTCTGCATTGTCAGTTGAAACTTGTAAATATTATATAGCAAGCATACATGACATCAGTGTGCTTCATTAGTAAACATTACTGCAATGATATAGTTATTTCATTATGAATATAACGTTCTCATTATGGTTGTTTTCCTTCACAACGAATGCACCTAAAATAAAAAATTCATGTTAATATTAAATTCAGCATATTATCTCTTTAAACGTGAATTTTCGATAAAGCAATTAATTTCTTAAATGTAATGTTGTTAGTTGTCCATAACAAGCAATGATGGCGGCATCTTAAGACGATTTTGTCTAAATTATGTAAATTGCGCTGTATTTGGATTATAGTTAGGAAGAAACTTCACCGGTCATCAACCTCATTCTCTGATCCTGAGCTACCTTGAACCTGTGGCAAGACATTAGTCAAGACGACTAGAGGTAACTCAGAATGCAGACAATCTAGTCCCACCTCCCTTGAGATCAGGAGTCGCTTAAAACTTGTGGGATTTGATCGCCCAACGTTTCCATCCATCGCTTTGAGAGATGAGCGATATGTCATGGGCATGTTGCTAATAGGGCTGAAAAGTACAACGTCTGATCTCTACGTTGCGGATTTGATCTCAAAGAGAGATCTTCAATGTTTTTCACTTGTTGGGCAATCAGTTTTCCATAGGTTCCACAGCTTACAGTCGTATACCATGGCTGGCGTAACAACGCTCTAGCGTTGTCCTTGTGCACCTGTTGTAGTATAGGTGTAATACAGTTGAAGCTGAGGCAACCTGTTGCAATCCTTTGTGAGATCCCAGATTTCTTTAACGGGAGCTCATGATCTCTTGACCCAGTAGATATATGAATTTACGTTTGTGACTGGAGGCGCATATCTCTTTTTGGGCAGAACATGTTGAGCATGAACTGGGTTTTCTTTCTATTGATGTATAGTCCAACTGCAACGCTTGCTCTGCTGCTTCTTTGATGCTGTGGCTGAAGATGACTATGTTATCAGTGAACCTGAGATGAGTAAACATTTCTATGTCTATGATTATGTCTCTAGCTTACCAGTCCAATCTTTTAAAGAATTCCTCAAGGGCTGCTGTAAAGAGATTTGGGAAGATTGCATCATCCTGACAGACGTCACGTTGTATCGGTTTGGTAATTGGTCTATAGAAGAGGGTGATATCCATTGTGCATCCGCTGTTTATCACCTCTGTCAGCTGAGCATATTTTTTCTACAGTTCCCCGATTTCTCCTAGCATTCATACTGCAGTTATTTCGATGCTATCAAAAGCCTTCTCATAATCCATGAACATAAAGCATAAAGACAGCTGTACTAACAATGTATCTCCTTTCGAGTTAGCATTTTTACGTTATTTTTTAAAATGACCATTGTTTCTATAAAAATTTGCCAGTTTAATCTGTTACAGTCAAAAATGTACTGCATTTTTATCCCACCTTTATTTTATCTTTTATTCAATCTTGTAAAGTCAATCACGCTGAGAGAAGCATGCTCAACTTAAAAGTCTGCAGATGCAATGAACAATATTTATACAAAAATACACAATTTATCCTATCCCAAGTTTTTAACATTAATAAATAGTTCCTCCCAGAGGTAAACATATTCAACTCTTAATTTGACAATGGTTAAGTATATACGGTGTGTGTTTTCCTTGTAAAAACATCTGGCAATTTCACATTTGGCTATAGAGAAAAAAAATGTGAATTTTCAACTTCACATGCCTTCAGTAAAATGTGGATATTGTGTTAACTCATTAACTACGGGATTAAAAACACTCTGTGGTCTCATTCATTTACGTTTACATTGTTCAACTAGAGGCGTGTCTATAATTTCAGCTGTAGTTATCTCAATTTTCAACATACTTTTTTAATAGATGTTTTAAAAAATAAATGAATGTACTGTTTAAATAACTAAATGTATTGGTATATTTATATGATTTTTAGATATTATAATTATCACAAGACATGGATTATACATCTGAAGTCGTCTTGTTTTGCCTGGGAAAAAACTATTTAAAAATAATCTAAAATGTCTATTTACAACCACACTCTGGTGTTCTAAGGCATTTGATGTATTTTTCTTGATAAATCTTGCAATTCATCCAATGAGTAGAAATCATCCAAGAACATTTACATTTACTAAAATTTATACTTGTTTTTCATTTTACTTTCATTTAACTAGCTACTTCAACTTCTCTGTACATCATTCACCTTTTAACACGTTAAACCTTTTTACAAAACTCTGTAACAAATTTTTAAACTTACAAATGTATTACAATAACATCAATTTTAAAACATGTGGACATTGTTATGGCATGGAAAGGTAATTTCCTGTAGTATTTCAACAATTTGAATCGTATTTATTTGTGCAAATATTAAAATGAGAAAACAAATGTTTGGACAATGAGTTACAGTTCTTTTTCAATCTGAACACTATTTTACAGGTAATGTTGACCATCAAATCAAGTGTTATTTCGTGTACATTTGCTTTTAAAATACATACTAACTCTCTCAGAGTAATGTCTCTGATAAATAATATTGGCTGAAGAACTTCACTCACATATTGGACAAGACAAACACATTTAAAGAAGGAAGTCTGACCCACAAACAAGTTATACTTGTGAATACTCTGTAATAAAGCAATATCCATAATTGCTACAGGCTACAAAAATATGAGCAAATGTCTTTATGAGAATGCTAGTCCTCGTCATCTGGAGGAATTCCTAGTTCTTCGTCTGTAAATGAACTTGGATCAGGAAATGTGTGTTCTGGCTGTTGACAATTTAAAAATATACATTTGTTACAAATAAATTATTTTTAATGTAGAAAGTGTCAATTATTTTAGCATGGCCACCAATGTATTATAGCATGACGACCAAATTATTAAAGCATGCACACCAATAGTGAAAAGATAATGACAAACACCAGCCAAACAATAACTGATGACAATGTAGGAAAGCATTTAGTTCTGGCAGGAAACAGAAAGATTGAATACTATCAAATAATGAAATAAAACTTCTCAGTTAGTAATTATGAAATTGTACAAATTTGACCATTTTAGCAACAATGATTTCTGTACTAGCACATCTTATTTCTTGTCAGTTGATTTTATTCACAATGTCTTTTCTATTCAAATGGAAGTGCTTGGTACTAGTTACTTGAAAACCACATTTAGTAGGAAAATGTTCTTGATTTTCCAGGCAGAGAAGAACTTACCACCAGGTGGCTATATTCAAACCAGCAGTGATACAAGATCCAATACCATAAGAAGAAACTCATGGCCTCACCCACAAAATGAATAGCCGGTTTTTCCTTGACTACAGTTTTCCGGTAAATGACACTGAATGAAAAAATAACAAATATGGTAGCAATGTGACCACTACTACATAAACTACAACAATCTCTGAATTAGAAGTTGCTTATGGAACAATTAATGTCTTAGCATTATAGAGTTATATTCCATCTAGCATAAAAATAAGTGTGCAATCTTCTTTTGTTCTCAATCTCCCGCTACCAAGCACTAAAAAGGGCTTTGCAAGTAGCAGGATGTTGTTAGGAGAAAAGAATGCGCTGTGTGGTAGTTTACAGTTTGACTGCGATATGTGCACCTTTTGGTCCGACACATCAGACCAGCAGGCATTTTTTAGTGCAGGGTTAGCATTTTCTCTTCAATCCCTTCTCCTTAGCCAGTCTGCTCTGTTCCAGCCTGTTATCCAGGATCATCGCATGGAGGTGTAGAAAGCTCTTGGCAGCTCTGGTTCGCTGACCACTGGAGCTCATGCACTGCCAAGCATCTTGATACCAGTGTGCAATCAAAATAACAATTCAATCACATGTCACAAGTGAAAATGAAAAAATTATTTTTGTGACAAGTGACACCCACCACAATCATCATAAATCGCCATTTAAACCCTGATGTTGATTAATGCAGCATAGTAAAACAATCTTGTTCTATAACGAGACTAAGTTATTTATGGGCTTCATGCCCACGTACAACTTCTGCTTTAAGAAAGAGTAACCAAAAATGTACGGATAATTAAACATTTGGTAAAATTGCTAAAATATGGGTTTTACAGTGACAGAATTTTTGCTGCAAGAGTATTTCATTCGGATGATTTCTTATTTTTATTTTGCGTTCGCCTTAATTATCTATTCCCAGGGCGGTGTGTGCTGCACTGTGGTTTGTATTTTGCGCCTGTCGGCCCAGTGCATCCGACTTCAGCATGCATTTTATGTAAGGGTCTGCTTCCGCCTGCATTTTCTAAGGGTTTGCTTCCCATGGGTAATGGCCGATGCTGTGATGGGGATCGAACCCAGCACATTCAGTTGTGAGCCGTGTCACTTAATCACTAGCCCACATTCCCTTCTGGATGATGATATGTATGAATTAGATGTGCATATTAAATATAAATTTGATTAAGACTCTGAAAGTCAACATGACCAAATAAATTTGCAATGATATTGAGGTGACACAATATAGACAAATGCAACAACAAGGAATAAGAAAACAAGGCTGCCAGTTTTATCCTATTTTAATTTTTTTCTGTTACATTATCATCGCCGTCATTGACTGGTTTTGGAGATCCTGTATCATGTCACAGCAATGTCTTTGGTCCTCTGCAGCACCTCTGAGTTCGTAGTAGGATTTTACATGTCACATCTCTGCAGGCTTGAGTGATGAAAGTAGTACTTGTTCGACCCTTGCCTCATCTGCCGTGTCCTTGTTCAGCAAAGGTTGCTTGTACTGGATTGTGGTCAAGCCAAGACAATCTATTATGGATTATTGTCAGAAGCTGTCTTGTTTCATCTAACTACCTCCAGCACCATTTTTCTAACCTTATTTTCTGTCTCGATAATCGCTTGCATTCTCCAATGACACTAAATCTCAAAGACCTCCAAATACCCTTCCTCTCTCTTGTTTATAGCTCATGACTCCTCCATTAGGTACTATGGACCATATGTAGGCATGAAGAAATCTTTTACAACGTGAGATATTCATACCGTTTCATGTTAGAATTCTCCATTTCTCTCTGAATGCCGTTTTGTTTTCGCCATTGCAATTCAAGCTCTTATATCTCTTCGTCCATGGGCGTCTTCTGTAATTAATTACCCCAAATATGAAAATTGTGTTCAATGTTTGTCCATCTATGACTAGGTCTGCTATTTTGGGGGTTCTTGCATTCACCATAACCTTTGTCTTCTTGATATTTATCTTCATTTCATTTACCTTTAGGGTGTTGCTAATCTTGTAAAGCCTCCTCCCTCTCCTTGACTATGGAATGATCATCTGCATATTTGATAATATTCAAACGTTTGCCATCTACAATTATCCATATGTTGCAATTTTGGAAGACTAATTCCATCATCCTCTGAGTAAACATGATATAAACCAGGGGACAGTAATCCTCTCAGAGTAAACAGGATATGTTGTTGTTATCCCATACCTGCTGAGCAAAGCGTGCTCTTGGCAGCCCAATGCCATTCTTATATAGATACAGGTCTTCTTCAGTTGTTTCACTGCTCCGTACGGTGTGTTGGCAGTGCTTGTAAGAATCTTTTCCTCATATCCGCAAGCGCCTTGCACTCAATGAGTAGGTGTCGAACTGTTGTTCCCGTCACCCACCTGTTCATCCAGATTTCCCAAACATTATTCTTAATCTATCCATTTGTCTATCCATTTGTTGTTTCGAGGCTCCTGTTTTTGTAAATCTATCGACCATCTCGTTCCCTAGTAGCCCACTATGTCCAGGGACGCATTGCAAAGTGACATTTATCCTGTGGACAGTGATGATGATGTGCAATAGAAGGCAAATAGATGGGGGCCGGTATGAGATTTTAAGAAAAGGTATGGAAGATATTAATGCCATGTGGTTGGAGGCAACCTATGCTGGAGATAAGTCTGTTCTCAAGGACGAATCGATGACGATCGTCAGAGAAGCAAGAAACTAGGCCGGTGACACTAACGTCAGCCTTACCCCGGTGCTCAAGACCATTGAAGTGGCTGGCAATTAGGGAGCCTGTGTGACTGCGGATATCATTGAGGTGTTGGCGGAAACCCTCACGCAGTTCCATACCAGTTTCACCAATGTATGTCATACCACACTGGCGGCAGATGATAGAATAGATTAGGTTACGGGAATTGCATGTGAATTACTTATTTGACTAAACCCAGCATTAGTTTACCGGCCATCGTAGTCCCAGTTAGCCTTTCTGAAATTTTGTTGATGGTTTTCTCCGAGTCATCTTATCCCTCTGCAGTGTTTCAATAATTCTTAGGATAGAACGATGATCTCTTCCAACATCGTCCAAGACTTTAGTGTTAGTGTTATCTACCAGGTCAGCCGATACAAGTGTCGTAAACATGATATAAACCAGGGGACAGTAGTCATCCACTCTGAGTAAACATGATATAAACCAGGATACAGTAGACAACCTTTCTGTATAGGTATTGGGTCTGTCAGTTCCTCATTCAGTGATATCATGGCATATTGGTTTATGTTCACAATTTTAATTCATCTGAGGATAGCTTGTTCAATCGCTATTTGTTCCAGGATTTCAAACAGTTTGGCCCATGCCACTCGATCAAAAGTGTTCTCATAGTCGATGAAACTGTTCTATCGTGAACAACCATCATTTCCACTAGGGTCTTTAATGTTCAAATTTCATCCATTGTGGTCTTCCCTCTGCAAAAACAAAAAATTAGGCATTGGACAGCTGGGCCTCTAATTTTTTTTAAAAATTCCCCCTTGATCATCCGTAACATAATTTTTGACGTATGACATTAAACTGATAGTCCAGAAATGGCTAAATTCTGTAACATTAGACTTCTTCAACAAGGGGATAGTGATGGACATGTAGTGGTTACTTGGCCAAAGTCCAAAGTGGTAAATGACATTTGCATTGATATAAAATAAATTACATTACACTAAAATATTTTATTTATATACTATAAATATTTCACGTGAAAAGACAAATTATATGACTTTAAATTTTGTAGCCTGAAATATAGCTGAATTATTTTAGTTAAAATAATATTTGTTTGTAGAAAAAAACTATTTACCCAACAGTTACCACTCTTGCCTTGTACACAAGTAAAAAAATCCATTAATTTAGGTGGGACTGTAAATGGTTATGAAACCATATATTGCTCATCATGTGTACACACTCATCATCAACACCTTTCAGCTTTTTGAGTTGCACAGGTCTTCAATAAATGCATTCCGTTTACCTGCCCTGAGCCATCACCTCCAGCTTTAACGACGTCTTCCCTGTTTTCTTTTATTTATGTCTCAAGCTCTGTTCTCTATGTGCGTTATGGTCTACCTCTACCTCTCTTGCCCTGGGGATTCCAGAACAGAGACCAATTTGTAACGCTGTCAGTTGCATTCCTTAATGTGCCGGCGCCTTTTTCTCATGTCATATTCCATTGGTATTTGTCTGGTTCTTTCAAACATTCCCATTTAAAAAAGTGTTTCCTTTTTTCATCATTTTTGTTCTCACATTTCAGAAACCATACATTAGAATCGACTTTACATTGGAGTTTTAAATGTTTCTGTTCGATTTAATTTCTTTTGATAGTTATAAATTCACGATGCAATAAAAGCTTCTCTTGACTCATATTGTTTGTATATCTTTATCTGTACTTCCTACTTTGTTAACAGTAGAGGTATGGGTATCAACACCTGTTGCTGACATGCTTTGTCAATCCAGCTGTAGATGGGTACCTGGTTTACTGTTAGGGAAAGAAAAACAGCAAGAAAGAGAATGGGTCACCACACCCCATAAACAGGTTTTGACCTAGCACAACGAAGCTGAAACACTTCATCCATGACAGCAGTGTGCTATGGGACTACCTTTACATTTGTACCTACTCTGTCTATTTTGCTACCAAGATAAATGAATGTTTGCATATTTTGTAGGAATGAGTCTTCCAAAACACATATTGATAACATGATATATGAATAATTCAAAATCTTGAGAGAATGTGTCTCCCAACACACATATTGCTATCACGATAATGAATAATTCAACATCTTAACTTAACGCCTTTATACTGGTTTAGAAGACCCTGCAGTCTGTATACTGCCAGTTACATTTACATCACCTTGCTCTAAAAGCGATGTGCATCCAATTTATTTTTAAATGCATTAACTGTCCCTGCCTCCACTACCTCCCCTGGCAATGCATTCCTAGCAGTCACCACTCTGACAAAAAAAATATTTTGTAATATCTAATCTGGACATCTCTTTTGTCAGCTTGTAGTTATGCCCTCTTGTTACTGTGGGTGGCTGTATTTTAAAAAACTTGTTTTAGTCTAATTTGTCCACTCCTCTGATCATCTTATTTAAGTCACCACAAATTCTTCTCTCTTCTAGACACTGTAGGCTGGTTTTTCTGAGTCTTTCCTCATAACTGTAATTCTGGAATCACACTATCAGCTTTGTCGCTCTTTTTTGTATTCTTTCCAGCATGTTTATATCCCCTCTATGATAAGGACTCAACACCTGTACACAGTACTCCAATCTAGGTCTAACTAATGCGTTATACAGTTTGACTATCACTTCCCTGCTCCTATGTTTAATATTTCTTTTTATCATATCTAACATTGCATTTGCCTTTTTCACTGCTACCTTAACTTGCTCACTCACATTACCTGTATAATCTATTATAACCCCTATGTCCCTTTCCTTATCTATCGTTCTAATATTGTTCTCTCCCATTCTGTAATTATGTTCCATATTGGATCTACCCATGTGGATGACTATATTTATCTACATTAAACTCCATTTTCCAGCTTACAGACCATTCTCGAATGTTATCTAAATCCGACCTTAATATATCCACTTCTGCTTTAGATGAGACACTACTGCATAGTTTTGTGTCATCAGCAAATTTTGCAATCATGGATCCCATATCAATGTCCAAATCATTTATATATATCAAAAACAAAATTTGTTCCAAAACCGAGCCCTGTGGCACTTCACTTTTCACTTCACACCACTCAAGAGTACTCCTTATTTATGCCCACCCTCTGCCTTCTTCCTGTTAACCAATTGTCAACTTCCATGTGATTTTAACTTTCAAAATAATCTTTTATGAGGTACTCTATCAAAGGCCTTTGCAAAATCTAGATAAATAACATCCACTGGCTCCCCTTTTTCTATCATTTTGGTAACCTCCTCCATGAATTCTAATAGATTTGTTAAGCAAACCCATGCTGACTATTTATAATTAGATTAAATATGTCTAAATGCATTACAATTTTTTCTTTGATTATTGACTTTAACAATTTACAGACTATGCTCGTTAAACTCACCGGTCTATAATTCGCTGGATCTGATTTTTTGTCCTTTTTGAATAAGGTAATCACTCCTGCATCTTTCCAATCCCGTGGAACAATCCCTTTTGTAAGTGATTGAGAACATAATATAGCCAATCGTTTTGCTAGTTGGTCTCTAATTTCATACAGCAATTTTGGATGAATACCATCTTGACCTGGACATTTATCCACTTTCAACCCCACCAATTTTTTAAAATACAGATTGATCTTAATCCTGCTGTATCCATGTCTCTTTGAAAAATATGTATAGGCTCTGGGATCTTGGAGCAGTCCTCTTTTGTGTAGACTGTGCCAAAGTACTAATAATTGAGTAGATTAGCTGCCTCCCTATTCTCACTTATTATTTTCACTGTACTGTCTTTCGCTCTTTGTTTATTTCTAACATAAGAGAAGAAGCTTTTACTGTCAGTCTTGATCCTCTGAGCAAGTTTTTTTTCGGAGTCTATTTTTGCTGTTTTATTCGCTTTCTGAGATATGTTCTGCTTGTCCAAATATTTTAAATATGTTTCTTTTGATTTACCTGCCTCTATATATTTTATCCATGCTTTATTTTTAGCTCTTCTACTTTTAACTACAAATCTAGTTATCCACTTTTTACACTTGGGGTTTACCTCCCTACATGGAACACATTCTTCTTTTAGCGTTTCTAGAACTGTTTTAAAACTCTCCCACTCCTGTTCAACATCTGTTCCTCCTACAATATCTTTCCAGATTATGTGGTTGGCTGCCTCTTTCCTCCTCTTAACATCTGCCTTAGAGTAGTCGTATGTTTGCGTGTTTATGTTTACTTCTTTCCCTGCAATAAGATCCCAACGGATGATTTGATGGTCACTTGAGCCAAACAGTTCCCCAACGGTAACGTTTTCAATCATATTTTCCTCTGTAGTAAAAACTAGGTTGAGCGTGTTTTTGCCTCTGGTGGCTTCTTCTACATGTTGAATTAAAAAATTGTCATATATGCACTTAACAAAAGGTTTTGACTCTACAAGTGCTTCTGCCATATCCCATTTTATTTCTGGAAAGTTGAAATCCCCCATTAATAATAATTTCCCTTCACTTGCCTTTGCTATGCTACTAATCAGCTCCTCATCTTCCTCTTTTTGACTTGATGGACTCTATAGCATACTCCAATCACTGTTTTTTTAAATTTCTAACACAATGATTGAACATATACTTTGCTACAACATGCTGTCCTATCTCATTTAGATGTAAACCTCTCCTGTCTAACATTTTACTTGTGTCTACTTTCACATCAATAAATTCCATTCCCATGTCCGCACACATCACCTGTAACCTAAGGTTGATACCTATTATCTTGCTATCTAGATAGTCTGACCCATCTGCTCTATCTAAAATGCCCATCATTGTGACCTTTCTAAACTTTTTCTCCTCAAGTGTTCCCATAAGACTTTTGTATTTATCCATAATTATTTCTGTACCATCTCTCTTTACATTATTTGTTCCTACCATTACCACAACATGAATGTTTCCATTGTCATCTATCCTCTTTATTCTCCCCTCTATGTCCTCTATTTTTGCTCCCTCAATATCCATTCTTTCAAACATGTTGTGTTATTTAGACAAATGTCTGCCAACCTCTCTCACCATTGAATCTCCTACTACCAATACTGAACCCTCACCTATATTTGCATATTTCTCTCCAAAGCTCTCTGCCCTGTGAACTGTTTCCTCACTAAAATCTCCCTTACTTCTTTGACTACACCTTGACTGCAGCTTCTTTAAAATTTCCTCAATTTTAACTTGTTTTCCTTCTATTTTCATCTGCCTCTTTTCTATCTTCTCCAATCTATTTTTTCTTATATTGCACTCCATTTGAGCCCACCTCTCTTTGACTATTTTTTTTTTTGGTAATTTTTTTTACGTTAGCCTTATTTCTCTAATCCCCAAGGCGGTGTGCGTTGCACTGCGCTTTTATTTTGCCCCTGTCAGCCCATTGCATCCGACTTCAGCATGCATTTTATGTAAGGATCTGCTTCCTCCTGCATTTTCTAACGGTTTGCTTCCCCGGGGTAACGGCCTGTGCTGTGATGGGGATCGAACCCAGCACCTTCTGGTTGTGAGCCGTGTCACTCAACCACTAGGCCACGCCGTCCTCTCTCTTTGACTACATATCCTACACATAACTTTTCCTTCATCTTCCAACATTGTATCTATATCCCTACACTAGCAATACTAACATTTCCGCCACACAAATCATACAATCTGACTTGGCCTTTCTTTGTGGCATTTCGTCTCATCTTAGTGGCCATACTAGTTATGCTATTTATTACCGTTAGCCAATAAGTTATATTAATACCCAATACAATGTATACTTCTTAAAGCAACGCCAAAAAAACAAATGTCGCTGGTATTTACCTTACTACAACGCATCGCTAACTACTAGGCCTATACTAAATTTACTGTTACTTGAGTGTTATTACCGCTCACTATACCACGCTATTTAATTCTGTCACGTCACTAACTATCTGTTACAACAAGGCCACTATATTTGAAAATATGTATGCTATAGTAAACTACAATTACAACTATGTTATTATTACACAAATTAATTCTCAACACTAACACTTATATGAAACGCTAAAGATCACTGTCAATTCAAATCAACCACCATCTTGAACAACCGGAAGTCTATACTATATCTTGAGGGAATGTGTCTCCCAACACACATATAGCTATCACAAAATATGAATGATTCAACATCTTGAGAGAATGTGTCTCCCAACACATATACTGAAACCAAGATATTTGAAAAAATGTGTCTCCCAACACATATACTGCTACCAAGAAAATATTCAACATCTTGTAAGAGTGTTACTACCAACATATATATTGCTTCTAAGAATTGCAAGCTTGCAAATTAGTAAAAATTATTATTTTATAGATCACTAGTCAAAAGATTATTCAAGTTAACCATTTTAGTTGTCTGCTCAAAACAATACATCAAATATTAAATGTGCAGCTAGACACAGTGAGTACAAAATTAATACTGGGTTACCCATCCATCTGCAGTTCGCCGTTGCAGGTAACATCTTCTCTTCCAGCGTGCTCTGTTATGTGCCCCAGAGGACCAGTGAATAATGAGCCCCCCTTCTGTAGCATCATGAATGTTGCTGCAGAATGCAAGTCAGACCAGCTTGCTGGTGATCATCTCTGTGCTCACCTCTTTTCTCTGAGGTACCATAATGCTGTTGCTGTGCTAAATCGATCGTCTGTTTTTGGCAATAAGTGGTCCTTCCAACAATGCTTGACTAAATAACTACATCTTCCACTAGGGACAACTGATTTATGTCAGAGTTGTGTAGACCTTCTGAGCACTGGATATGAAGTGTGAGGCCGACCATGTGTTTCTCGAGGGAGGCCTGAGTCACTCTGATTTTGGACTCCATCTCTTTCGTGAGTGCCCATGTTTTGGCATCATAAAACATTGCAGGTAACACTGTTGAGTTGAAGAGAGAGATGTGTATGCTATGGTCGTGACTTGTCCAGTACAGTTTTATCGACGGAAAACAGCCCTGCTCACATGATGCCGCCTTGTCAAATCTGTGTTGCTTTGCTTCTATGTTTAATATTTCTTTTTATCATACCTAATATTGCATTTTTTCACTGCTACCAGGACTTGCTCACTCATTTTACCTGTATGATCTATTAAAACCCTAGGTCCCTTTCCTTTTCTATCTATCTATCTATTATTGTTCACTACCATTCTGTAATTATGTTCCATATTGGATCTACCCACGTGGATGACTACATTTATCTACATCAAACTCCATTTGCCAGCTCTCAGACCATTCTCTAATTTTATCTAAATCCGACCTCAATATATCCACTTCTTCTTTAGAGGAGACACTACTATGTGCCATGGCGAATTTTGCAATCATGGATCCTATATAATTGTCCAAATCATGTATATATATTTAAAACAAAATTGGTCCCAAAACCGAGCCCTGTGGCACTCCACTATTTACTTCACACAGAGTACTTATTTATGGCAACTTTCTGCCTTGTTCCAGTTAATCAATTTTCAACCATTTAGCAACTTCGCCATCTATTCTATGTGATTTTAACTTCCTAAATAATCTTTGAGGTATTCTATCAAAGGCCTTTGCAAAATCTAGATAATTAACATCCACTGGCTCCCCTTCATATACAGCTGCCAATAATAGTGGCACATCCTTTGATGACTGGGCCAAGATCATGTGATCTTTGTGAAAATTCTGGATAAATAACGGCAGAAATGTGGCTGTGTTTTATACAAATTTAGCACGATGTCATCTGGTAGGTGATAGGCTACTGCACAGAAGTTTTTCAAACTACATTCTTGAGTGTAACTAATCTGAAATCGAGCCACAGCGACTGGTCTTGCAAACCGACAGTGCGTAACGGCGCTAAATAGTTTTTTTATTCAAAACAAAGAAGCTGCACGTACCAGAGTAAATGACGGGGAAGTGTAGGCGTCAAGGAAAGAAGATGTATATCAGAACTGTGACACTAAATGTTAGTGGTTTAGGCAACAAGACAATAGAAAAGAAATAGTCACATTCATGAAAAAGACAAGGATAGAATTAATGGGATTGTCAAATGTAAGGAAAAAGGGAAAAAATAACAGGGAGGTACATGATAGCTATGTTCTTTTATGGAGTGGTGTAGGACTGCGTGAAAGAGCAAATCATGGTGTGGGTTTTATAATACATCCGGAGAAGGCAAAATCCATCACAGATATAGAGCATGTATTGAACAGAATTATACGCCTACAATATTCAGAACAGACGAAAACAACAACTGTCATCCAAGTGTATGCTCTGTGTAATGACAGCTACAGTGAGGAAGATAAAAGGGATTTCTTCGAGCAACTGTCCGATGCCTTAAATAGGATGAATGAGAAGAACGAGTTGATAGTGATACAACAGTAAAGTTGGGAAAAAATCGACACAGTAGACATGTCTTGGTGCGTTTAGTGATTGCACACCAAAATGGAATAGCAATGGGGAAGAGCTGATAAATCTATCTTGAACAGGGGCAGATTATAACAAATACTTTTTCCAACACCAGAAAAGCCATATACAAAAAATGGTATCAATGGAATGATACTGGGATATCATCTCAAATAGACTACATACTAGTCAGAGGGTGACAAAGACCAGAAATTACAGACTCAAGAGTGTTTCCCAACATCATTATGGACACCGATCATCGTCCTGTTGTACTAACTCAAAAGCGAAAAGAAGTTGAAAAGACAGATATATGTAAAAAATATGGCAAAACTTGAAGACATCCGCAAAGATATACAACGTCAAATGAAAGACGTATACGAGGCCCTGCCAGTAACAATTGGCAATGTAATGAATGAGTGGCAGTGGTTCAAATCAGCACTGATGAACACAGTGAACACAAAATGCGGTAGAAAAAAAACTTTGACAATTCCAAAAGAAAAAAACAGTGTGGTAGAATCAACATGTACAGGCAGCTAGCTATACAAGCTAAGAAAAAATTATACAAGAAGTGGTTGAAATCGAAGTCACAAGAAGATTACACATTGCAAGAACGCATTCAAAATCTGTAATCAAGAACTCCAAAGCAGACACATGGAATTAATATGGCAAACAATTAGCACTCGAGAATCCAAGAGATTTTTTTTAAAGTGTCAGGGCAATGAGAGTTAGAGACAACAGCTTTTAACCCCACCACAATTATAAACGACAAACACGGGACGTCAATTTTTGATCCAGAAAAAAGGAAAGCACAATAGAGAGAGTATTTCTTGCATTCCTAAACCCAAATGATATGAGGAGGCACTCCACTCACATGAGAAAAACAGAGCCCAAAATAATAATCCAGGAAATCCTTTAAAAAATCCCAAATCGTAAAGCTGCAGGTACAGACAGAATAACCTGTGAGACAATTAAAGCTTGTGGATACCAAGAAGTAAAATAGTTACATAGAATATTCTTAGCAGCTTGAGAGCAAAGTAGAGTCACCGAAGACTGGCAAAAAGCTATCATTGCGCTAATCTGGAAAAACAAAGGCAACAAAAAAGAGTGCGATACCTATTGGGGGATATTGCGACTAAGTGACACAGGAAAACTGTATGCAAAAATCCTGGAGCAGAGAATTCGACCTATCCTAGAACCACAGTTGAGTGGGGCTCAATTTGGTTTCCGACGGGTAGGAGCTGCACAGATGCTCTAATATGCCACACTGAGGCAACTAAGAGAAACAAACATTGAATACTCAACGTGGCTTTCATAAATCAAGAAAAGGCTTTCGATAGAGTCGACAGAAATAAACTATGGGCCATCCTAGACATCTACAGAATACAGGGGCAGCTATTAGAAAATATTAGAGCACTGTACCAAGGGTGTCAAAGTATAGTAAGAACAACAGATAGTCTGACCGAAACAAGGGGATAACAACCTGGGTGAGACAAGGGTGTGTGTTGTCGCCACTACTCTTCAGCACATATATGGACAGAATAACGGAGGCCAAATTGGAGCATATGTCAAGAAATGCAGAGGAAGAAAGGACAGAGGCTGATCAGTTAAACAAACTCATTTTTACAGATGATCAATGTCTACTTTACGAGAGTGAAGATGACCTGCAGCAACATATGACTGCGCTTAACTCTGTATGTGAAATTGGAGAATTAACACATCCAAAACAGAAACTATGCAGATAAGCAGATCGCCCAAAAACATGAACATTATGGTAAACAGGACCAAGATCAAACAAGTGCTGGAGTTCAAGTACTTGGACAGTGTTTTCACACAGGATGGAGGTTTAGATAGAGAGATTGAGATCAGGTGCTAAAATGCAAATGCGATTGCATACCGGCTGTCACCCTAACATAAACATGTCCACAAAAATAATGCAAATCAACAGTATACTCAGGCCAACTCTATGTTACCAGTGCCAAACTTGGATTTTAACAAAAACTCGAGAGAAAGATCATGATATGTGAGATGACATGCCTCCGGAAAACAATCAACGTAACTAGGAGAGAGAGAGAATGCGCAATGAAAATGTGAGAAGAATAGTTGAAGCGAGACCCCGTTCTCAATATATTGATGAAGCGAGAATTAATTGGTTCGGCCATCTAATGAGAATGCATCCTGACCAACTACCCCTGTGCGTCTATAACGCACAACGTTCTGGTTTTCGCAACCGTGGCAGACCAAGAACTAGAAGGATAGGAAATGTTGCAGATATCAGCATGGGATGATGACTACTTCAGCGACACGATTTGGCCTGGACAGAAAACTACGACGCCTCACGGCACAAGTGGATAAGATAACAAAATCTATTCTATATTTTTCAATGTATATTTCAGTGTATAAATTAACAAACATCCTGATATATATCATAATATATGCAATCAAAACCTATGTTTAACGTTAGTTTTTAATATAAAATAGGTGAATGGCTCCTCTAGCTCGGAGACGGCTTCCTTTGTTATGTTATGTTTGTAATGGCAAGGATCCAGCTGCAGTGGTGACCTATGGTCTATGCTTCAGATTGAAGCAAAAATGTTTTAATGTGAATTATCATGGTCAATAGTGATCAGTAGTAGTAGTAATGATTATAAGACTAAGATTATAAGTGAACAGTAACAAAACACTTAACGTCTTTATACTGGTTTAGAAGACTCTGCAGGGACGGTGTAGGCTAGTGGTTAAGTGACATGGCTCACAACCAGAAGGTGCAGGGTTCGATCCCCATCACAGCACCGGCTGTTACCCGGGGGGAAGCAAACCCTTAGAAAATGCAGGAGGAAGCAGACCCTTACATAAAATGCATGCTGAAGTCGGATGCACTGGGCCGACAGGCACAAAATAAAAACCACAATGCAACGCACATCGCCTTGTGAATTAGAGAAATAAGGCGAACGTAAAAAAAATCAAAAAAAAAGAAGACGTTTCAACTTGTTGTTATTCAAATTAATGATCCACTTTTTCGAAGTAATCATGTAATTATGAATAAATGATAGTAGTAGTAGTAGTAGTAGAGTAGTTTATATTTGTCCAAAGTTAGTTATCATAATTCATTTCAATGTTCATGACTTCGCGCTTCGGCTATCAATCACTTCAATCAGCTGTTCTGTTCCATCACAATTAATAAATTATTATAGGCGTATATTTATTTGTGCAACGCCCATAAAGTAAAAAAACAAAACAAATTTTCAGAGTTTACAATGTCAGTAGTCTATATATTTATGTATATATATTCTAAAATTCTACCAATAAATGATTTATCACTGAAATCACATTTAACATTATCACATTCACTTTCACAGAGACAGACACACAGACACTCATCACGACGTCGACGAGTTAAGTAGAGTCCAAATTCTACATTAATAATCTAGTTTTTTGGTGAAGCTGAATAACAGATATAAGCAATACCTTCCATTTCTCGAAATTGGCTTTAGAGCCGGAAATGTTCCCTGCCTGTGTAGAAGAGCAGATGCAACAAGCCGCAGATGCCCTACAGCTCTGATTACCGACATTTTGGAGCAGACGTACAATCTTTAACTGCAAGGTCGACTGGGTGACCAGATTTTTTTAAATACTTAAAAATTGCAATCGCTTTCCAAGACCAAAATACGAAAATCGAAGTTCAACAATTATTGTTTATGTCATATTTTACTGGTATAACATGTGTAACTCAAAGTATAGACACACAAAAAGAGCCAACCAGGGTGTTGATTTTCTACTACAACCAGAGAAAGCGCAGTTCTTTGTAGAGACAGAATACATCAATGAAAGACTTAACGTCTTTTTACTGGTTTAGAAGACTGCATAGTCTATATTCAACCTGTTTCTTGGAGGGTGGTTAGCCGATTGGCAAAGATGGCGCCATAACTGCCTGCGAGTATACATTTCTCTACTGTTTTGGATCATTATGGATGCCGCCAGACCACGGATTTGCCTGGAATTCACACTAGTCGACGACTTACACTTGTGTTCACGGAAACGTGGTGTTGTTTTCCGTCTGGACTTGTTATTTCGTTCTTTTTTTTGAGATTTCTTCCATCCGTTTATCCTGGCCTGGACGCCGGCTGAATGGCACAACGCTTATACATGTGTCATATTTCACGGGTTAGTTCTGCCGGTTCACCTTCACGAATTTGGCGTGTGGGAATTTTAGATGCTACTATGATGAGCTGAATACAGCTGGGGAGAGATGCCAGACTCACTCACACGCTAGTGTTGTCCATACGACCTCTTTTGGTTATCGAAAAGGCACAACAAACTGCGTTAGATGTCATCCCACCTTTCTATCCTGCGGGTTACATGTTTACGGAAAGGCTTCGGTGGTAACCCTGAGGTAAAATCTGCATCCTATGCTAGTCGTCTCGATGAATGTCTTGCCACTGGCAAAAGGTAGCTTAGGCTCTGGGAGTGAGGTTGACAAAAGGTGCAATTTCTTCCTCGCTTTAATCCAAATCACCGCGCAAGTCACCCATTTAAGCGGACACATCAAGAGATACGACTGTCCACACGGCTGAACAAAGAGAGTGGTCTTCATCACTTGTGATGGACGACTATTAAGGTTAGCCGATGTGCGAGTCCATCTTAATAAACTCAAACACTAGAGAAAAGTAGACCCTTAGCCTGTTAGGCACCATCTATGCTGCTCTGAACAAGTCACCTGACAATGGCCGGTGTTATGCCATGTCACACAGTTAGTCGCCTCTTATAAGTCTTATGACATGCTCTCTGTGGTTCAGGGGTGCTATTCTTGTCTATGTCATACACAAAGACCACTCGGGATAACTTATAAGTTATGCGCCTACAAACAGTAAACAGTGGGGAAAACAACAACAGTAATCCAGTCCAAATATACGTTCCGTCATTTAAGAACTGCCACGGTGAGGAAGACCGAAGAGAATCCAAGTGTCTTTCGGGCGTTATCAATACGGTCACGGAGAAGGTGATCTGACTACAATTTGTTATTATAATGGACTGTGTAGTAATAAATACATCGAAGCTGTAACAGTCCTGAGGGTCAAGACTAGATTTTTTTAAACAGATGCAATTTAATGACACATGGACCATTCCCCTGGCGAGTTTAGTTAGCCATTATATGTATGTGTTTTTCATTTAGTGACACCTCCACATTAGAACAGAACAGCATTGGACAAGAACGTATCAATTTATGCACTGAGCGTGGTCTTCGAATAAACACGTTCTTCATACACTGACAGAGTGTTATCAAAATAAGGTGTAGGTGGAATTTAAAAAAACATAACACCACAAATGTATTACATATTAACAAGACAAAGACAAAAGAACAAAAAATGCACTCAAGATTAATTCGCAACATCAATAGTAGTAGTAGTAGTAGTAGCAGCAGCAGCAAAAGCAGCAGCAGTAGTAGTAGTTGTTGCTGTACTAATAGTAGTGTAGCAGAAGTAGGGGAAGTAGTAATAGTAGTAGCAGTAGTAGTAGTAGCAGTAGTAGTAGTAATAGTAGCAGCAGCAGCAGTATATAGCTGTCCATCGTTGTCGATGAGGACCGCCGACATCATCCTTGTCACAGATTTCCCTGTTGGGTGTGGGTGCGCATGTGACTGAACAGGCCAATGCGAGCACGAAAACATCTGCTACATATCGGGCACACAAGGTTTGTAGAAGGGGATCACGAGGTAGTAGTAGTAGTAGTAGCAGTAGCAGTAGTAACCTCTTTTTCAAGAAAAACCACTTTATGGTAAAACAAAAGATCTAGCAAGAACACGCAGTCATAAGCTAAGGCGGTGACTAGAAATATAAAACAAGCATCCCAAATCCCACCGCGATGAAAAGCAAATATTCCTGAGATAAAAAAATTAGATGGAAAGGATACGAAACGAACTCAGACAGATTTTAAAAGAAAAATTATCCCGAAATAATATCTTTGGCCAGAATCTTAGATACACGAATATTGTAGATGGTTCAGCTAACAAAGCCACATCCAGCGGAGGTGGAAGGGTCTTTACAGACTATAGAACGGAAAATAAACAGCTCTAGCAGTCTAGCACTCACAACGGGAATTTAGTCCAATAGCTTTCGCCCAAAAGCAGAGGCACTGAACTGAAGTATGTTGCTGAGCTGATAATTCAAAATGAAGATATCCCCAAAGAAACCATAGTATTCCTGACTGAAGCCTCGTCAGTATTAACGGTTCTAAAACAACATAAAGATAGAGGCCTCGTGTAATGCTCCTTAATACAGCTCCCAACAGCAGCAGAATAAAGAGTAGTCATCCAGTGGATTCCTTTCTACTGCAATACCGAAGGCAATGAAGCTGTACACCGACTATCAAAGTGTGGATGAGCTTCCCCACAAACATACCTGAGCATCACATTTAATGGTGCAACGACCATAAATAAAGCCAACGTCAGGGGGAAATGGGCTGATCAATACATTCACTTCTGACAAGAAGACAACTGTATGTACTATGATTTAAGAATAGAAGAGAGTGGTTGGGGGTCTTCAGGCTGAGAAGTAGACGCAGTAGTCTCAAGGGAACAGTGTCAAAGAAGTACAAACATATCTAGGAGCAGATATTAATCTCGGAGCAGATATTAATCTCGGAGCAGATATTAATCTAGGAGCAGATATTAATCTAGGAGCAGATATTAATCTAGGAGCAGATATTAATCTCGGAGCAGATATTAATCTAGGAGCAGATATTAATCTAGGAGCAGAAATTAATCTAGGAGCAGATATTAATCTAGGAGCAGATATTAATCTAGGAGCAGATATTAATTCAGATCATTATCCTTTAGTGGTAAAATTTAAAATAAGGTTAAAGGCCACAAAAAATGGTATTGCCAACATGAATCAGCCAGACTGATCAGCTTTAAAACAACATGACTTACAAGAACGATATAGAGTGGAAGTGAAGAACATATATGAACGTCGCCTGATTGAAGGCACAGAGTAGGATATTCGTGCAAATTCACAAGAGAAAATCGATGTAAAGTGGGAATGCTTAAAAAACAGCATCGAGAAGGCAAAACTGCATCCTACTAAATAAGAAAAAACTTGCAAAACAAGTATGGATGACTGAGGAAATTCTAAAACTTATGGAACGCCGGAATTAAGCAAAAAAAACTCAAATAGTTATAAATGATTGATACCAAAATTAGATCAATGGGCAGACAAAAGAGAAATGGTTGGAAGACAAATGTACAAGTATAGAAGCTATGAGCGTTAAACACAAAACTAGAGAGCTTCATGAGGACATTCAAAGTATGTCAGGACGACAACAGGCCCGAAAGGGGGGGGGGGGGTAGCATTAAGGATAAAGCAGGAAATTTGTTGTTTGAGAGAACAGAAATAATAAAAAGATGGGCGGAATATGTTGATGCCTTCGTTCAGGATGAAAGATGCAGTAACCCTGAAGTAAAAGATACAGCAGGACTGTCAATTCTAAAATGATAAGTTTAAAAGGCTATTAGAATATTGAAGAAAAGGAAAGCAGCTGGACCAGATGACATTACCATAGAAATGATAAAAGAGCTATAGGAATTTGGGGTTGATCGAGAAACAGATATTTGCAATGACATATATGCAGTAGGACACATACCACAAGATCTCACAATTACTGAGTTCATAATGTTGCATAAGAAGACCAAAGCAGTAGATTGCGCAAATTTTCAGACTATAAGTTCAAAATACTACCCAAATACTTCTTAAAATCGTACAGGAAAGAATTAAAGGAAAGATTAATCAAGAGCTCAGTGCGGAGCAGTTTGGTTTCAAGCAGAACAGCGGAACAAGAGAAGGGATTTTCTGTATGAGAATGATTATAGAAAAATCTGGGGTAGTTGTCTCGCCGCAGCGACTCAATTTCAACCAGTGTTCGTAAAGCGATCTCAGTCCCGCCAGGCGGAGCGATAGCGCGGGCTTGCGGAAAACGCTCGCCTGCCTTTCCCCGTAGAGCGAATTGGGTGCGGTTTGTTGTAGCTGCTCCTCCACCGAGGTGCGCTAGTCTGGTCCGTATCAGGAAACGTGGTCCGTCCGTGGTGATTTATCTAAGGCTTATAGCAGAGCTCGACAGTACGTCTCGCTGGTGGTCCGACTCTAGCAAAGAGCTTGTGACCGGCAAATGGAAAGCAGGAATCGTGCCTCGAGGCCCTGCGTTCTCCTACGGAGAAGGGCAGGTCGGCAGGCCAAATTGTCTCTAGTCCCAGTGAAATTCATCGCCGAGGTCGTTGGGATCCGTTCTGCACAGAGCGCTGCCATCCCTCCTCGAGCGAGCCCGGTCGGTCGGTCGTCTGGTGCGTGTGGGAGGCCCCTGTCAGGCGGTTCTAGGTCGACGGAGTGAGGGACGGGTGGAACAACCGTCCGTCCGTCCCGTCAGTCGGTCCCTGCGGCCGTCCCAGTGAGGCTTTTTACACACCCTTCCTCCACCGACCGGTGTGTGCTGTACGTACGTCTCCGACAGATATCTGGTTGATCCTGCCAGTAGTCATATGCTTGTCTCAAAGATTAAGCCATGCATGTCTAAGTTCACACTGCCTCACGGTGAAACCGCGAATGGCTCATTAAATCAGTCGAGGTTCCTTAGATGACACGATCCTACTTGTATAACTGTGGCAATTCTAGAGCTAATACATGCTTACCAAGCTCCGACCCTCGCGGAAAGAGCGCTTTTATTAGTTCAAAACCAATCGTCGTTTCCCCTCGCGGGGTTGCGGCGTCCCCACTGGTGACTCTGGATAACTTTGTGCTGATCGCATGGCCTCATGTGCCGGCGACGTATCTTTCAAATGTCTGCCCTATCAAATGTCGATGGTACGTGACATGCCTACCATGTTTGTAACGGGTAACGGGGAATCAGGGTTCGATTCCGGAGAGGGAGCATGAGAAACGGCTACCACATCCAAGGAAGGCAGCAGGCGCGCAACTTACCCACTCCCGGCACGGGGAGGTAGTGACGAAAAATAACAATACGGGACTCTTTCGAGGCCCCGTAATTGGAATGAGTACACTTTAAACCCTTTAACGAGGATCTATTGGAGGGCAAGTCTGGTGCCAGCAGCCGCGGTAATTCCAGCTCCAATAGCGTATATTAAAGTTGTTGCAGTTAAAAAGCTCGTAGTTGGATCTCAGGCGCAGGCGGGCGGTCCGGCTCGCGCCGGTTCACTGCCCGTTGTCTCCTGCCCTACCGTCTGCCGGCTCTCTCCCACGGGTGCTCTTCGCTGAGCGTCCTGGGTGGCCGGCGCGTTTACTTTGAAAAAATTAGAGTGTTCAAAGCAGAACTCGGCTGCCTGAATAATGGTGCATGGAATAATGGAAAAGGACCTCGGTTCTATTTTGTTGGTTTTCGGAACTGGAGGTAATGATTAACAGGGACAAACGGGGGCATTCGTATTGCGGCGTTAGAGGTGAAATTCTTGGATCGCCGCAAGACGAGCTACTGCGAAAGCATTTGTCAAGAATGTTTTCATTAATCAAGAACGAAAGTCAGAGGCGCGAAGACGCTCAGATACCGTCGTAGTTCTGACCATAAACGATGCCGACTAGCGATCCGCAGGAGTTGCTTCGATGACTCTGCGGGCAGCTTCCGGGAAACCAAAGTGTTTGGGTTCCGGGGGAAGTATGGTTGCAAAGCTGAAACTTAAAGGAATTGACGGAAGGGCACCACCAGGAGTGGAGCCTGCGGCTTAATTTGACTCAACACGGCCAACACTGAAATGATTGACATGCCGAGACCACTTTTCTGGGGTCAAATATGTAACTGATGCTGGATTTAGACCCTCAGAAATCTGGGGTTATGCCCCCTGTGGCTCGGTTCGTCTGCATCCAGTGCTCTGATAAAGGAATTGACGGAAGAGCACTATCAGGAGTGGAGCCTGAGGCTTAAATTAACTTTACACGCCAATACTGTAGAATGACTGTCAAAAAGAGAGCACCTTCGTGGGGTTTAATAGTGAACATGTGCTGGTATTAGACCCACGGAAGACAGTTCAGTCTCCAAACCTCAAAATGAAAGAGCGCCTGCTACGGTAATCTGGTCTTCACCCTGCAGAAATTGCAGGTTCCAGAAACTTGGCCATTGACAAACTAAAAGCCCTCTATTGATACGGTCTGGCTAATATTGAACGGGTGCTGGAAATAGACCCTCTGAAGACAGGTCAGTTTTACCCTACTAATGACAAGGCTTTGCTACGGTAATCCTGCTAAGCCCGAGAGGAGCCGCAGACATTTGGTTCGCGTACTAGGCGGATAAGCCAACGGTGCGAGGTGAGGGATTACGGCCGAACGCCTCTAAGCCAAAAATCCCGCCCAAAAGCAGCCCAGCACGAATGCAAAGGGAGGCTTCGACATGGTGGGGACCTGGGGGCCACGCTCCAGCCCCGCCCGGTCAAGCCGCAGAATGAGGTCTCTGCCGTCCGCTGATAAAAGCGGGCGGGAAGCTGCTCGATATTCACCCCATACGGCGATGAGGTGTGAAATCATTTGTAGAAGACTTAGTTCTCGGTCGGGTGCCCTAAGCAGTAGATCAGCTAACTCACTGCGAACTGCTGAGACTCAACCCTTGACCATGAGATATGTCCGCTCCCTAGGCAGACAACATCTCCGTGCAAGACTAGGCTTGTCACCTGGTCAAATGCACTATTTCGAGAGGAATCACAGGTCGCTGACATTTTGTCCACGTGCTTGGCTGATAAGCTACCATCTGAGGGATTACGGCCGAATGCCTCTAAGCCAGAATCCCGCCCAAAATCTCAGCACCGCTGAGATGGGAGGCTACGACATGGCTGGGGCTTGTGTCCCGGCCCGATCGAGCAGCAGGAATGCACCTGGTAAAATGCACTCCTTCCTCGCTCTTTGTATATGTCTGCTATCAGTCATTCCAATGGACGCAGAAGAGATGCAGTCCAGCGGACATTGCACCTCCTGTCCTATGGTGACAAGCTCCCGGGTGGCGGGGAATGCTAGGCGTACCATCACTGCAGATGAGCCGAGAAAATAAAGCGAGCAAAAAGATACCTCACTCATATGCATATGCTACGTTTCTGGCAGGACGTGACGATCCTGGGAAAAAGTCACACTGGACTGCCTCTCTTCCGGGATAGTACAAACTAGTACATAGTCCATCATATAATTGCCAAACGCTATAGACACGAGTAGGGAAGACTCGATAGTCCTGCAAGACAACTTCCCAAAAGAGACAACTCTGACCAAAAACAACTGCCGCCTTGCAGTTAGGCTGGGGACAGCCAAAGGCTAAGGAGGGCAACCCTACAGAAACGCCTGTTGAAATCGGATGCACTGAGCCACTGGCTAACAAATTAAATCAGTGCAACGTAAATATCGCTGTAAACAGCGTACGATGGAGGAGAAGAAGAAGAAGAAGATTATAGAAAAATACATGGAGATGCAAAAGGACAAAGGACTTCATTGATTACACTAAGGAGTTTGATAACGAGAAGCATGAACAGTTAATAAGTTGTGTAAAAGATATCAATCTGGACGGTAAGAACTTCAAACTTATCACAAACTTGTTTTGGGATGAATCAGTATGTCTGAGAACTAGAGATGAGGCGTCACCTAGTACATCTATTAAAAAAGGGGTTAGACAGGGGTCTGCTTTTTCCTTGCTTGTTTAATGTATACACAAAACCACTTTTCAAAGACATAGATGGCATGCCTGGATTGAATATAGGAGGACGTAGTATCAATATTCAGGGCCGTGCCGTGCTATGATACAGAGAGGCGGCCGCATCAGGCGACACTGTAAGGGGGCGGCATAAGCAGCGAAATCAAAATACAATTTGAACCATTCAATAATTAAATCTTTACGCAACGCTTTTCTATATTGGTCGATGTTTTTCCGATATTAATGTATACGATTTATGATTTATCGCACGCCTCTGCCTAAGCGCTTTCGGTACCCTTTGATTTCGGTTTCTGGTGCAGGTGTATCATTGGAGAGCGCTCGCTGAAAGACTTTTGAACTGACAGCGCGTGAAGCTATTATTTTTGTTTGTAATAGACCGCGCGGGCGCTCCTAAAAGCTGAGGCGGCAATTATCACAAAAGACAATTGCACGTGTTACGTGCTGATAGTTCTGTTTTGAGCTTACAATTATTAATTTATTTGATTTTAATGTTAGTTTGTCTCGAGAAGTGGCAAGTGGCTGTGCTGTGTTTAAATCAGATATATATCTGTATCAGTATAATATTTTTGTATTTATACTAATTCAGTTTTTGAATTTAAAAAGTAGATCAGGTAAGAGCATTATTGTTTTTTACCGCAATTGTAGTTACTTATTATCATTGAAAATGATTATATTATGACAATAGGGACTCTAAAAAGTAGCATTTGCATGGACTGGGTATATCTCAGGTGCGCAACGTGTACATGTGTGTGATAAATAGAGAGTTATTTAGGTAATATTGAAGGGTAAAACTGTAGTAGACTGTTGTAGTTGATAGCTGATATCATTATTTTAAAGTAGTTTATATTTTCAAAATAAAAATAGTATTCGTACATTTTGTGCAGTTAAAAAAAAATCACAATCGAAGGTTATTTGAAACAAAAACATCTGGTTTCGTGGCTTGGCTTCGTTCGTTCTCAATCTCCCACTCCCAAACCATGAAAGGGCTTAAGTAGCAGAATGTAGTCCAGAGAACGGAATGCGTTGTGTCGTGGTTTACAGCTTGACTGCGGTATTTGCACCTTTAGGTCCAACACATCCGATTTCAGCAAGCATTTTATCAGTACCATGTTAACATTCCTTCTTCGATCCCTTCTCCTTAGCCAGTCTGTCCTGCTGCAGCTAGTTATCCAGGATCACCACGTGGAGGTGTAGAAGGGTATTGGCAGCTCTGGTTCGCTGGTCCTGACGCTAGCAGTCAGCTATGGGTCGCTGGCCCTGACGCTAGCAGTCAGCTATGGGTCGCTGGCCCTGACGCTAGCAGTCAGCTATGGGTCGCTGGTCCTGACGCTAGCAGTCAGCTATGGGTCGCTGGCCCTGACGCTAGCAGTCAGCTATGGGTCGCTGGTCCTGACGCTAGCAGTCAGCTATGGGTCGCTGGTCCTGACGCTAGCAGTCAGCTATGGGTCGCTGGCCCTGACGCTAGCAGTCAGCTATGGGTCGCTGGTCCTGACGCTAGCAGTCAGCTATGGGTCGCTGGCCCTGACGCTAGTAGTTAGATATGGGTCGCTGGCCCTGACGCTAGCAGTCAGCTATGGGTCGCTGACCACTGCAGCTCATGCGCTGCTCAGTATCTTGATCCCAAAAAACATTTAAGGGGCAGCATTTCGAAGACTTGCATCATACTGAGAAAATGTACCGCACGGCCCTGTCAATAGTGTCAAATATTCTTACAATACAGTGTTAATAGCAGAGGATCCATTACATCTACAGAACTTAATGGATAATATAGTCAGCAAAAGACAGCAATATGAGTTGGAAATCAACATATAAAAGACTACAGTTATGGTGTTCGCCAAAAAGAAAGGAAGTCTAAAAGCTTCCATCCACATAAATGTAGAATGTCTGGAACAAGTGTCAAGCTATGCATATCTTGGCCAACTCATTTCACCTGATGCAAAAGCGAAAGGGAGATCATTAAAAGAATTGCCAAAAATATATTTAACAGCACGAGAGATACACTTCTGTCAAAGCAGATATCTCAGATCTTAGAGAGATACACTTCTGTCAAAGCAGATATCTCAGATCTTAGAGAGATACACTTCTGTCAAAGCAGATATCTCAGATCTTAGAGAGATACACTTCTGTCAAAGCAGATATCTCAGATCTTAGAGAGATACACTTCTGTCAAAGCAGATGTCTCAGACCGTAGAGAGATACACTTCTGTCAAAGCAGATGTCTCAGACCGTAGAGAGATACACTTCTGTCAAAGCAGATATCTCAGATCTTAGAGAGATACACTTCTGTCAAAGCAGATATCTCAGATATTACAAATTTGAATCCTTAAATGCTGTGTGCATTGAGTTTTATTGTATGGAGTAGAAACCTGGACCATGACAAAGCAAATCGGGAAGCGTATTGAGGCCTTTGAAATGTTGGTATTCAGAAGACTTGGACGAGTTTCTTGGAAAGATCGGTAAACCAATAATGAGGTTCTCGAACAACTTCCGGTGGAACAAGACACTTCTGAAGGAAATATAAAGCAGAAAAATTAAATATGTTGATCATGTCAGGCGCCATGACCGTCTGATAAAGGTTATTGTGAAGAGCAGAATAGAAGGCAGGAGAGCCAAAGGGCGGAAGAGATGCACATGGACAGACAACATCAGAATGTGGTCGGGACACAGTTTGACTGCGTGTACCAACCTGGCAAGAGATAAAGACCATTACCGTCAGCCTCCGTTGTGGAGATGTCACTTGATGATGAGTCTCAAATGTCATCTTTACAATAAATGCAGTTAATGGGATAGATGACAGATGTTCAGGTGGAGAGCACACCAGTACAGAGGAAACATCATACAAAGCTGTACGCTCACATAGAAAGAGAAAGAACAATACTGGCCTCGCAAGACAGGCGAGAGACAAAAGCTGTGCAGAGTTCAAACAGCCTTATAAACAGCAATCACCTTTTTTAAAAGCAACCGTGAGCTTGATCTGAGGATAGACGAAGAAGTGAGCACTTTTAGTCATGACTGACTATAGGATGATGCACTCTTTGAGCAGGACCTCACCACTGAAGTTTGTCTGGCGCAGGACCTCACCACTCAAGTTTGTCTGGCGCAGGACCTCACCACTCAAGTTTGTCTGGCGCAGGACCTCACCACTCAAGTTTGTCTGGCGCAGGACCTCACCACTCAAGTTTGTCTGGCGCAGGACCTCACCACTCAAGTTTGTCTGGTGCAGGACCTCACCACTCAAGTTTGTCTGGCGCAGGACCTCACCACTCAAGTTTGTCTGGCGCAGGACCTCACCACTGAAGTTTGTCTGGCGCAGGACCTCACCACTGAAGTTTGTCTGGCCTTCCGTTTCCTTGCGCTATTCTCCTTTCAACTATGTACACTGCAAGAGTTTTCTTTCGTCAAGTTTGAGGTGACACTTCAGAGTACATCTCCACTTGGATCGATCCGCAGTCTGGTCTGTCTATGATGTTAGATCCTTCACTATTGCTCTCATATCCCATTTAGACATGCCTTTAAACCTTAGCTGTGGTCGACTGAATACTCATCCCCTAGCTGTCCTCAGAGAATATCTTTGTGTGTACATAAATCTTCCGTGCCTAGTGCGAGAATGCACGTCTCTACTAATCTGTCCGTCCATAAAACACAGTCAAAGACGATGAGGTCGTCACTGGGGTCCATATGGTAGTGAACTTACAGAGGAGGGAGCCTTGCATTGCACTACAGCCCGGAGGAGCCAGACTACCTTCTCAAGTGCGCCTTGGGATTAAATGTGAGCTACTGTAACCTACTACCAAAGAAACCTAGTCAAGAGTTATCTCCTTTCAGCACGAGTAGCTTCCAACAAGCATTTTAACCTGTTTCGCATAGGTTGCCCATGTTGACTACCTTATAGAAGCGTGCTGTTTTCACATGAATCGCAGAGCTATGGTCTTGTATCTATAGTTCGTTCTAAATTGCTGAACAACTTTAGCAATTTGTATTATATAATCCCCTGACAGAATGTAATGAATTTATTTGTGGGTATTAATAATGGTCACGACTTTAAGAAAGTAATTTTTCGCCCATCTAGAACTGTTCTCCTGTAAGTTATTATTTATTTGGGATTAGTAAAATAACACTGATCTGGATTTGGAATACCTATACAAGTTTTTACAGTAACACATTCCAGTATTCCTTTCAATGTGTACTATCGTCTCCAAAAGCTAAGATATTTGCAGTGCAGAATAGAGAATTTCGTGAAAAACAATTCAAGCGAGTCGTTCACCATTCTTTTGCACCCATGTATGTGGCGCATCTACTCGTCATTTATTTTCCGTTAGGAGAGGTTGAACTCGCTTCTTTCTTATCAATTTAGTCATGAGTTTGAAGTGAACATTCATGACGATGCAGAAGAGAATACAACATGCGCTAGGCATTGATAGAATGTATTTTTCCGTTAGATAAAACATGACTTAAAATATGTAAATAATACAGTTCAAACACGACAGGAGGGGGACGGCGTGGCCTAGTGGTTAAGTGGCACGGCTCACAACCAGAAGGTGCTGGGTTCGATCCCCATCACAGCACCGGCCGTTACCCCGGGGAAGCAAACCCTTAGAAAATGCAGGAGGAAGCAGACCCTTACATAAAATGCATGCTGAAGTCAGATGCACTGGGCCGACAGGCGCAAAATAAAAACCACAGTGTAATGCACATACGCCTTGGGGAATAGAGAAATAAGGCGAACGCAAAAAAAAAAAAAAAAAAAAAAAAAAACACGACAGGAAAACCCGTGATTCCAACAAAGACTGGATATGAGATTGTGAAAATGTTTATAGAAAATGAATTTGTTAAACTTCGTAAACTAAAGGTTCGGCTGCAAACTCATTGCAGTATTGACATTGTAACAACTGCTTTATGGAGAGGTGTTAGGTGCGGCATCACTTTTCGCAAATCTGTTAGTGGCAGGAACATGGTTTGAAAACCCGGACCTCATTGGAAATGGCAAGTAGCAAGGGTCAACGCATTGTAATAACTCATGCGGGTAGCAACGAAAATTGTCTTATAAGTGGCGCAGAGCTTCTGTTCCAAGGACAGTCCACAGATGGTAGGGACTACCACCTGAAATATATATTCAAGAATTGGTTGGGGAACACACTTCTTCCTACTCTGGCTAGACGTCGTATCCTATGAACAACGTGTGCTTTCATGTTGTAGAGCAGGAAGACAAAATTCCGACTTCATCAAGTACGAAACAAGTAATCATGAATTGACTTGCAAAAGAAAATATACCTTTTTTTCACAACAATTTAAAACTAGAGTTATTGGAGTTTGTAAGGCAGACTAGGAGGACAAATATGTTTTTAATTGAGAAATTAATTGCAGAACATGTCCACACTTCTCTCCAACTACCGCCGTACCATTCACACGTTAACTCCATAGAACGTGGGGGCTACAGTCAAAGGTCCAGTTGTCGCACAGAATAAGCCTTTCAAACTGTGATGTTCAAGAATTGACACTTGATGCCCTCTCAAAATTAGATATTGAGTACTGGAATAAATGTAAAGATCATGTGCTCCAAGAGGAAGAAAGAATATTGGCGACGAGATGGGTTGCATTTTATCCAGCCCTTATCAGAAGTTTATCTCTTCGAGTCGTCAGAATCAGAATAAAGCAGTTCCCATGTCAATCTCAGCTGCTTACACCACCACCAATTGCCTCACAATATTTTAAGACCTGCATCTTTATGAATACAAACTTTGTTATTGCGTTCCATGAAAGTACATCAACTGATGAAGACTGCAATAGCGACAATTCAATGTCGTCGTTTTTTTGTTTTTTTTTGCAAGGTTCTGCAATATCATCTCAGTCACATTCGCGCCAACAAACACTACAATGTTTTTCAGCAGTATGAAAACATAGTTGACTACATTATTGTGGTTCGAAAAACAACAACAGCAACAGGTACTTTATATTTCTTCTTTGCACAAAGAATCTTTTGTGATCATCTTGAGTCTTACGAACATCTCAAGATCATAGTCTCGTTCAGGGCCCACAGCCCAACAAGAAGCATAACAGGGTTGTATAGTCAAAGGAAATTTAACTTGACACAATATACTCGTGTAGTAAAGTTCCCTAGGTCTCATTGAATGTTATCAAATGTAGTATAGATACGCCTTTGGAAAACGTCACTACCATTTAGTGTATTACGGTAAAATCTAAGGTTTGATTAACAGTGTTTTGGGCATACGCAAAATTGTATAACAAAAACAGCTCAAATGCAAAAATTTAATATGTATTCGTTAAACATGAAATCTAAAAGTTGTAAGAATTACAATTCTGCTTGAAAAAAATGACTTTAACAAGTATAAAGTGGTTTTTTTTTAATTGAGCGAGAATATGTTAAATTTTGAAACGAACTATAGTAGTAAGTTTTTGGTTTTCCAATAATAAGTGTTAATGTCCGTGATTCTGATGCCATCATATATATATATGGATCTGTGCTAGGCGGTAAGAAAGCCGGTTGGGGCTTCTCTACTAGAATGAGAGACAGGGTCGTTGCTGAGAGGAGAGATGCATATTTGACAGCAACGTCCTGCATCAGATAGAGATCAGTGCAGTGACTTCGGCTCTGACGTAACTAACTGGAACCTCTTTAATGAGAGACATTGTATCTGACTCTCAATCCTTGCTTTGAAAGGTGCAGCAGGGTTGTTTGTGGAATGAGTGGGTAGTAGCCACAGAGGCCTCGAACCTCAGAGAACGTGTGTGGATGTACTGTCCTGGCCATGTTGGGGTTTACAAGATCCTTCTTCTTTTTCTTCGTACACTGTCAGACGTCGACTTGAATTTGTTCAAAGAAACCAGCAGTCATACCGAGGCTGTAGACACTGTCATAGAGCTTATCTAGTGTTGACACTGGTGATGGCCACATGTGTTTTCTCTGGTCCTCGTATGTCGAACAATTTTGCAGCAGATGTTCAGTGCCATTTTCTCAGTACTACCGGTGCATTCGCCAGTAGCCCCTATCTTCAGTTTATTGAATAGATGGTACCTCAATCTGCTGTCGCCTGTCCAGAGTCTGAAGACCACAACATTCTCTCTTCTATTCAACTGGTAATAAGCATCATTTTGTGTGTAGCCAGTATGATTTGTTTCCGATCTGTCCATGTATCTGGCCCTTATTAACTCTTTGGACTCTTCGTAGGTCACACTTGCCCAATGTACTACGACTCTTCTTGTTTGGATTGCTGGCATAGTTGACAGAGTACAGATCTAGGTCATTTAGCGCTATAACCATGGACAGGGCATCTTTAAAGAAAAGACTACCTGACTTTGCTTTTGCCTGTGTTTTCGGGAATGAAACAGCTGATATCCTGGCCTCATTGACATCTGCAATGGATAGATGTGACGGAGAATAATGACATTTTGCAAACTTGACGGTTGGTATGTGCTTTTTACAGCAGAAGTGACGACATCAAGTGCATCATATGTATGTTCACTTGTTGCAGTGTGGTTCGGTTTAATTTGAACACGCCTCGTGTGTGTATATATATATATATATATACACATCTCATCTACTGTCACTATGGTGAGCCCACATCTTATCTACTGTCACTATATTGAGCCCACATCTCATTTACTGTCACTATGGTGAGCCCACATCTCATTTACTGTCACTATGGTGAGCCCACATCTCATCTACTGTCACCTTGGTGAGCCCACATCTCATTTACTGTCACTATGGTGAGCTCACATCTCATCTACTGTCACTATGGAGAGCCCAGGTCTCATCTACTGTCACTATGGTGAGCCCAGGTCTCATCTACTGTCCCTATGTTTTCTGACTTGCTTTTTGAGCAACTCCTGGCAGTAATTCACTCTCATTTGCTTTGCTCACGTGTCAGCAGACGAGGAAGCTATCGGGCGCACACTTTTATATGTTCAGTTTATCGTGCTTTCTTCACATCACGAGTGTGCTGATAAAGATGAACCGGGGTCCTCCAGGCGGTTGTGCTATGCTTGGATTCATCTGCATGTCGGTCACTACTATGGGGAACACGTCGATCCTTTGTCTTATTAGTAAGGCTGCCATGAAAACAGCCATTTCCGGGAAGGGCTACGAGGAAGCCATGGTGAGGGGTCTTGTCTAGTATGTTTTGCCTGAACCTGGCTAACATGTCTGATCAGTATATTTTGCCTGACCAGTCATTATTCTTCCTTCCCAGTTTGTCATGCTAAATTCTACTTACTGTTGTTTTACAAAGTTTGACCGCACTTAGCTATCTCCAAAATTGTCATTTTCTTCCTAGTCAATGATTTGTTACAACTGCTGCTGCATTCTTATCTGAGGCAGGTCTTCCAGATCGTAGAAGATCAGCAACAACTAAGCTGCCTCAGTGTTTTAGTGACTCATACGAAGTGCATCTGGTTCCATCTCACGGTGTATTTTTGAAGGTGCTTTTTCTTGTAACATCAAGAATGTGATTACAAGTTCGGCCTTTGAAGCAACAGACCTGCTCAATAGGGTATGCCGCACCATCTAGCATAGCGGAAGAACTAGTTGCAGATAAACAATTTTAAAATTCACAGGTCCAGTGCAAATATGAGGAACTTTGAAAGTGCTATGTTTCATCTTTCTACTATTACTCTATCATGGTCATAGTATAAACATGAATCGTAAACAGCCCGCAGAGCACTGTAGAAGTTCCTTATATCTTGCCTGGTAGCAAAAGTCTCAATCTCATCAGCCTTCTGACTGAGCCACATATATTGCATATCACGGAGTTGTCGCTACACAGTCGCTCTTTTTTGCCACAGAATGAGGATCGTTAGTGTATGCATGGTGGGTGCGGTGCTTCTCGTATAGCAGGGACTTGATCAATTTACAGTTCTCATCAAACCAATCTTGATGGTTGTGTTTAGAGGTACAGAGAGCATCAACAGCAGTACAGTGAACCGTTTTGATAAAGGTGGCCCAACTGGATTCTATGTCAATTATAGCATTGTCAATTTTATTGAGCTGATTTGTCAGCATTTGAGCAAATGATTGTCGTGCGCAGTTATCTCTGAGACCAGAGATGTTGAGACGTTTTGAGGTTATAGTGTTTTGTGGGTGCCTAGAAGCTTGGATACGAAGGTTCATTTGAGAAATAACCAGTCTGTGGTCCGTCTAGCATTCTGCTCCACACATAGCCTTTGTCACACGTACATCCTGGCAATACTGTCTGTGAACAATGACATAATAAATCAGGTGCCAGTGCTTTGACCGTGGGGGCATCCAAGTGGTCCGTATAGATCAGATCTGACACTGCTAAGTGAAGATGGCAATTCTGTAATCAGTGAGAAAGATAGGCTCCTGGTAAGATGAGCCAAACATTTTTCTAAGGTCCTTAATAGACCCTCTACTTAAGAGGCAATAGACCATCTACCACAAATAGAAATGAATGAGAGCCTGGATGATCCTCCGACCGAGCAGGAAACTAGGGCTGCGATTTACCTCTTCTCAAACAACAAAGCTCCGGGAGCTATCGCCATCCCACCAGAGATCTATAAAGCTGGCGGCCAAAAAATGACTGAAAAACTTACTCAGTTGTTTTGCGAAATGTGAAAGAAAAAGAGCACCCCACAAGAATTCAAGGATGCTTCCATTGTTCATTTACATAAGCATAAGGCAGTAAACAAATATGTGATAACCCCAGAAGAATATCTCTGCTGTGCATAGGAGGAGGAGGAGGAGCAGCAACAGCAGCAACAGCAACAACAACAACAACAACAACAGTATAAACATGAATTAATCCTCGTACATTCTGTTCCAGCACATTTTTTTAAATTTAGACTTATTGGGAGACAATAGCTGCGCTTGCACGGCTTAACAAAATTTGGCAAGATAAAACGGTTAGTACTATGCACGAAAATCAGATTAATGCGTACACTGGTCCTGCTGTCAATATTCTTCTATGGTCGTGAGACATGGACAGTTACAGCTGACCTTCACCGAAGGATACAGGCCTTGAAGATGAGATGTTTAATGAAGACTTTTAAACGTCACGTAAAAAGACCGAGTTACAAATGAGAAAATACGAGATAAAATTACAACAGCAATAGGGTCTTTTGAAGACCTCTTGGCAACTGTCAAAAGAAGAAAACTCGTTTGGTATGTCACATATCGAGATCAAATGATCTTGCAAATACGATCCTGCATGGAAAGATGCAAGGCCGTCCCCCCAAAAAGAGGTGGGAGGACAACATAAATGAATGGACCAATCTCCGACCAGAAGAGGCACAGACAGCAGCCGCTGACAGAGAAGGATGGCATGTGGTTGTGAGGTTGTCTTCATGTGTGCCCCAACAACAATGGTTACGGGATGACCTGACCTGGCCTGATTTATTGCAAAAGAGTCAGTATAGCTGAACCGCAAGTATAAAAAGTTCTGAAAGATTGCCTTTTGCGAACAATTGTAAGTGGTACGAATTGACATCAAATCCATGGGATTGATGCACTACCCCACACAGATATATCTCATGGAATTAAATTTTACTAATACACAGACATTGAAGAATTATTTCATGGATTTTGTTTCCACAGGTTGGAAACAATGTCCTGTTTATTAGATCTTTCCCAAGAAAGAATACACATTGGCCTTCTCTTCTCTCTGTGCATCAATGTTGTCCCTCACTTGTTTTATTTATATATATATATGTGTACACACATATTCTTTCTCAATTTCTCTGTGTATACATGTGAGTATACTCAACTAACTTCCACTTTTCTGCCTTTCTGTGAATACAAAACTATGTGTGCACAAATAGTCCTCAAATATACACTTACAACAATGCTGCCGATCATTTTCATATTTTATTCTTCTATAAAACAGAAAGACCAATAAAAAAACTCATCTCACAGCAGCTATTTTCCTCATCTTTAAGAAACCTTTTCCTCCATGTTGGATTCAAGGAACTGAAGGTCCAAATGAGGAAAGTCTGCCATCTTCTCTAACCATGCAGCAGTGGAGAGCAAAAGAGATTCACTGAAGTGAGGTCCAATAAGCTGCAGACTTAGAGGTAACCCTTTTGTCGACAACTGAAGGGGTAAGCTGAGGGCAGGAACACCTGTGATATGAGAATAAGCCCAAGGATATCATTACTTTAGGACATTTCAATTCTCATAATGAACAGTCTCATTCAAATGGCAAGCAAAAACTCGGGTGCAGTCTGAGAAGTGGAATCTAACACGGCTGTTGTACTTAGCTATGACCAGTCTGAGAAGTGGAATCTAACACGGCTGTTGTACTTAGCTATGACCAGTCTGAGAAGTGGAATCTAACACGGCTGTTGTACTTAGCTATGACCAGTCTGAGAAGTGGAATCTAACACGGCTGTTGTACTTAGCTATGACCAGTCTGAGAAGTGGAATCTAACACGGCTGTTGTACTTAGCTATGACCAGTCTGAGAAGTGGAATCTAATACGGCTGTTGTACTTAGCTATGACCAGTCTGAGAAGTGGAATCTAATACGGCTGTTGTACTTAGCTATGACCAGTCTGAGAAGTGGAATCTAACACGACTGTTGTACTTAGCTATGACCAGTCTGAGAAGTGGAATCTAATACGGCTGTTGTACTTAGCTATGACCAGTCTGAGAAGTGGAATCTAACACGGCTGTTGTACTTAGCTATGACCAGTCTGAGAAGTGGAATCTAATACGGCTGTTGTACTTAGCTATGACCAGTCTGAGAAGTGGAATCTAACACGGCTGTTGTACTTAGCTATGACCAGTCTGAGAAGTGGAATCTAACACGGCTGTTGTACTTAGCTATGACCAGTCTGAGAAGTGGAATCTAACACGGCTGTTGTACTTAGCTATGACCAGTCTGAGAAGTGGAATCTAACACGGCTGTTGTACTTAGCTATGACCAGTCTGAGAAGTGGAATCTAATACGGCTGTTGTACTTAGCTATGACCAGTCTGAGAAGTGGAATCTAACACGGCTGTTGTACTTAGCTATGACCAGTCTGAGAAGTGGAATCTAACACGGCTGTTGTACTTAGCTATGACCAGTCTGAGAAGTGGAATCTAATTCGGCTGTTGTACTTAGCTATGACCAGTCTGAGAAGTGGAATCTAACACGGCTGTTGTACTTAGCTATGACCAGTCTGAGAAGTGGAATCTAATACGGCTGTTGTACTTAGCTATGACCAGTCTGAGAAGTGGAATCTAACACGGCTGTTGTACTTAGCTATGACCAGTCTGAGAAGTGGAATCTAACACGGCTGTTGTACTTAGCTATGACCAGTCTGAGAAGTGGAATCTAACACGGCTGTTGTACTTAGCTATGACCAGTCTGAGAAGTGGAATCTAACACGGCTGTTGTACTTAGCTATGACCAGTCTGAGAAGTGGAATCTAACACGGCTGTTGTACTTAGCTATGACCAGTCTGAGAAGTGGAATCTAATACGGCTGTTGTACTTAGCTATGACCAGTCTGAGAAGTGGAATCTAATACGGCTGTTGTACTTAGCTATGACCAGTCTGAGAAGTGGAATCTAACACGACTGTTGTACTTAGCTATGACCAGTCTGAGAAGTGGAATCTAATACGGCTGTTGTACTTAGCTATGACCAGTCTGAGAAGTGGAATCTAACACGGCTGTTGTACTTAGCTATGACCAGTCTGAGAAGTGGAATCTAATACGGCTGTTGTACTTAGCTATGACCAGTCTGAGAAGTGGAATCTAACACGGCTGTTGTACTTAGCTATGACCAGTCTGAGAAGTGGAATCTAACACGGCTGTTGTACTTAGCTATGACCAGTCTGAGAAGTGGAATCTAACACGGCTGTTGTACTTAGCTATGACCAGTCTGAGAAGTGGAATCTTCTTCTTCTTCTTCTTCTGCGTACACAGTCAGACAGTAACCATTATTTTCTCGAAAAAAGCGGCGGTCATCCTGAGACTCTCGCCACTACCATAGAGCTTGTCTTGCAGTTCCACTGGCAATGGCCACATCTGCTCTCTCTGATCCTCGTATGTCGGGCAGTTCTGCAGCAGATGTTCAGTGGTCATTTTACCAGTACCGCACGGGCATTCGTCGGTACACCCTATCTTCAATTTGTTGAATAGGTGGTACCTCAGTCTGTTGTGGCCAGTGCAAAGTCTGAAGACAACGACCTGCTCTCTTCGATTCAACTGGTAATAGGCATCGTTTTTGGTGTAACCAGTATGTTCGGTTTCCCATTTGGACATGTATCTGGTTTTGATAAGCCGTTTTGACTCTTCGTACGTCATACTGGTATCTGTTTGTGGTAGCCTTGCACCTTCTTTTGCCAGTCTGTCTGCCTCCTCGTTGCCTTGGATGTTGCAGTGTGACGGAACCCACTGTACCACTACCCTTTTTGGTGCGGACTGCTGGCACAGTTTGCAGAGTGCTGCTCTTAAGTCATTAAGCTCAGTGTTTTTCTGGCTTTTTAGCGCTGTGACTACTTCGAGAGCATCTGTCAGCAGGACTATATGGCTCTCATTTTCACTGTGTGTTACCATTTAGAAGTGGAATCTAATACGGCTGTTGTACTTAGCTATGACCAGTCTGAGAAGTGGAATCTAACACGGCTGTTGTACTTAGCTATGACCAGTCTGAGAAGTGGAATCTAACACGGCTGTTGTACTTAGCTATGACCAGTCTGAGAAGTGGAATCTAACACGACTGTTGTACTTAGCTATGACCAGTCTGAGAAGTGGAATCTAACACGGCTGCTGTACTTAGCTATGACAAGTCTGAGAAGTGGAATCTAACACGGCTGTTGTACTTAGCTATGACCAGTCTGAGAAGTGGAATCTAACACGGCTGTTGTACTTAGCTATGACCAGTCTGAGAAGTGGAATCTAACACGGCTGTTGTACTTAGCTATTACCATCCCATCTATCATGTCATTTGCAGAACTTCATTCTCGTAACTGTGACTTTAGATTTCTAGCCAGAACTCTCGCCTCTGTCGCTGTCATCTTCAGGACCTCCGTGATGTCTTTTGTACATCTTCTCCTCAGTCCGCCTCTGCCCCGCTTTTCAGGCACCATACTCTCTTGGCCATTGTGGTGTTTGATGTGGCCAAATTATTATATTAGTTTTTTAGACAAGATATTATTTACTAGCCAATTTTCCTCAATATCCAGTTTTTTTTAGGATATCTGTATTTTTCCTTTTGGCTATCCATGATATTTATAGCAGCCTTCTGTAACATCTTAGTTCAAAAGATTCAATCCTTTTCTAACGTGTTTGTGTGGTCGTCCACGTTTCACATCTGTACATTGCCGCCGAGAAGATGCATGTTCAAAGGATTTTTATGTTCATCATTTTATTAGTTCTGCCATTGCTGCTTATAATTGAGCTGAGGTAGTCAAAACTTGTGACTTTCTCAATTTCATGTTGTTCTAGAATAACTTTACGTTTGGTCTTTGTCTTGTCTGTGTTCATTATCTTGGTTTTACTTATATTCAGGAACAGATTATATCAGATTTACTTCTGTTTTGATGTTCAACAGAAAGTTTTGATCTCCATTATGCTTGTTTACAGACAGGAGTAATTTTTTAAGTTCATTGATGCTATTGGAGAGGATAACTGTATCATCTGAATAACAGAGCTCCGGAATTTCATTTCCACTGATTGTGAAAATATATATATATGTATTTATGATGAGTACCAACAACAACAAAAACTGTGTTCTATTTTCCCCTTAACATTAATGACATTTAATACTTCAAATCAACATTCATTTTTATTATGAATACATTATATCACAGATAATTCAATTATGTGTCTTTATATTAGTCTTGAATACTTGAATCCTGGTATTAAATCAAGCAAGGTTGCCTGATACCAGGTAGCTAAAAGTAGCTTGAATCTGTGCAGACATCCGGGAACTCTGGTCGCGAATGTCATTATTTCAGATGTGGTCTCATAGTGTGGTCTCATAGTGTGGTCTCATAGTGTGGTCTCATAGTGTGGTCTCATAGTGTGGTCTCATAGTGTGGTCTCATAGTTAGAACCCTTCGCTCCATTGTTCCTTCGGTAATTCAAAACTTCTCTGCGTCTGATTTGCAGACTCCATACCTCATATACATATATCAGTGCTTTGATACCATACTATTGAAGGTATGAGCCCTAGTCTTGATGTGGTCACCTGCTTGAGTAACAGTTTAATGTGCTTGAAGTTGATCCAAACTGATCCTCTCCTGCGTAAGATCTCTTTATCAATGTTGTGATTGTTGTTGATTTCCAGGCTTAGGTAGACATTCATATTCTTAATGTGCTTGAAGTTGATCCAAACTGATCCTCTCCTGCGTAAGATCTCTTTATCAATGTTGTGATTGTTGTTGATTTCCAGGCTTAGGTAGACATTCATATTCTCAATGTGCTCATCTCCCAATGGCAGTTCCCCTTTAGGGCAGAAAGTGTTCAGTAAAAATTGAGTCTTCTTTCTACTTATGTTCAGGCCAACTGTTTTGCCTGCTTCATTTAGGCTTTGTTTTGCCTGCTTCATTTAGGCTTTGTTTTGCCTGCTTCATTTAGGCTTTGTTTTGCCTGCTTCATTTAGGCTTTGTTTTGCCTGCTTCATTTAGGCTTTGTTTTGCCTGCTTCATTTAGGCTTTGTTTTGCCTGCTTCATTTAGGCTTTGTTTTGCCTGCTTCATTTAGGCTTTGTTTTGCCTGCTTCATTTAGGCTTTGTTTTGCCTGCTTCATTTAGGCTTTGTTTTGCCTGCTTCATTTAGGCTTTGTTTTGCCTGCTTCATTTAGGCTTTGTTTTGCCTGCTTCATTTAGGCTTTGTTTTGCCTGCTTCATTTAGGCTTTGTTTTGCCTGCTTCATTTAGGCTTTGTTTTGCCTGCTTCATTTAGGCTTTGTTTGGCTTCTGCATTGCTGTGACTGAAGATCACAATGTCGCCCGCAAAACGTAGGTGTGAGAATATCTCGCTATGTTCACACCTCGATCCTGACAGTTTAGGGACGTAAAAACTTCTTTAAGTGCAGCTGTGAACAGTTTTGGGGAGATGGTATCTCCTTGCCATACTCCTCGGAGCATAGGTATGGAAAGTTGCTCTGTTGAACAGCCCTCATTTATCTTCTCTATAAACTGGGCATACTTTTCATTGATACCTTAGTTCCTCAAGGCATTTACCACTGCCTTTATTTCCACGCTATAATAGGCCTTTTTGTAGTCTACAAACACTATGCACAGGGGCATACAGACTTCCTGTGCTCTCTCCATAACAGAAGTATTGGAACACTTCCACTGGTCTGGAATTTGTCTTGTATTAAGGCAGATCTTGAAAAGTATGGCTGGTTGGCAGGCAAGTGTATTTCCACCAGCCTGGAACATTTCTACGTTGATTCCACATAGACCAGGCAATTTGCCTGACTTGTGTTGGGTGCATCACCTCGTGGCTACCTATATTGGATTTATATATTTAGTGGTTTGTTGGCCACTACTGTTTTTGATCCAAAGAGGTGTAGAACTTTGTGCATTCTTCCTCAATTTTCCTTTGTACCATCTTCTATCTTCATGGCTGTCATGAGACTCTTCTTTTGTTGTAGTGTCTTCCTGCATTTTATGATACTACTTTTGGTCTCAGCAGCCTTTATCAGATGCTGTAAGATATACTGCTCATAATCTTCTTTTGGCCTGTGTCTTCTTCTTCTTCTTCATATGCTATCAGATGTCAACTTGAATTTGTTCGAAGAAAGCAACTGTCATTCTGAGGCTGTCGACACTGCCATAGAGCTTGTCTAGTGTTGCCACTGGTGATGGCCACATGTGCTTTCTCTGGTCCTCGTATGTTGGGCAATTTTGCAGCAGGTGTTCAGCGGTCATTTTCCCTGTACCACAGGTGCATTCATCAGTGCCACCTATTTTCAGTTTATTGAATAGATGGTACCTCAGTCTGTTGTGGCCTGTGCAGAGTCTGAAGACCACGACCTGCTCGCTTCTGTTCAACTGGTAATAGGCATCATTTTTTGTGTGGCCAGTATGTTCTGTTTCCCATTTGGCCATGTATCTAGGCTTGTGTCTGATTTCTTGTTTAGTTCACAGAAGGCGATCCAATCAAGCCAACTGTGATCTTGAGCATTTTTCTAGTTGCAAAAAGTTGCTGTGTACAAACACTAATGCGGTTTCCTGCTGTTGGTTTAGGTATTTTGGCAGCAGTTGTGCAGTTTTTCAGAGCATGCATCAGTTGTTCCAGGTGGTGGGTTGGAGATCCTGCACATTGCCAATTCTGGTTTTGAATAAGATCTATATATTGTTGTTTGCGAATGCCCACAATGAGTCGCTTACTCTTTTGTGTGCCCTGAAAAGGATGCTAAGTGACAGGTTGCAGTAGCTCGTCTCACATCCTGAGCATGCTGATGAAGGTGGACCGGGGTCCTCCAGGCGGTTGTGCTATGCTTGGCTTATTTGCATGTTACTCACTACTACGGGGATGACGTCGATACCTCACCTCGTTAGCCAGGCTGCCATGAAAACAGTTTGTTTCCAGGGAGGGCTACTAGGAAGCTGAGGTGAGGGTCTTGGCCAGTATGTATTGCCTGACCCTGACTAAAATGTCTGTCTGATCAGTATATTTTACCTGACCAAACGTTAGTCTTCCTCCCCAAGGTCTCTCTCTCTCTCTCTCTCTATATATATATATATATATATATATATATATATATATATATATATATATATATATATATATATATATATATATATATTATATTTATTTATTATATATATATATATATATATATATATATATAATATATATCTATATATAATATAACTATATATCATCTCATGAGGGGATGTCAAATGATAACCGTAAACATATTATTTTGGTAAATTTATTCTGAAAAAGTGAAACACAAATGTATAATATTTCGACATAGTCACCATTGTACGAGTCAACCAGCACCTATAAAGTGCGTGGATTCCTGTAGAAAACAATTCTCTTGGTGTGTGTGTGTGTGTGTAACTATTCATGCACCACCCGCTAGACCTCGTTATCAAATCTGAAAGTCGATAGTTTCCTTATATGTCTTTAAATCTTTAGATTGTAATTTTTAGTACAATTTGCTTAACAGTATTGAATTTTATTTGAAAACATATTATTTGACCAATCAAGTTGTGGCTCTTGCCCCTAACTGAAAGACACAAATTGGCAAAATTACAGGACAGAAAAGTGTGAATCAGTTCTGGACATAGATGAGACATTATAGGTCACGAATCAAGCTAGGTGATGCAGAAAATGGTTGTTGTTCATAAGGACAATTGTTGGCATACTCATATATTTCTGACCTACATGACATACCTGCCATATTTGCTGGGGTGGTAAAGATGTCTTGTTCCTCACACCGTGTTCGATTATCTTGTTTTGAGAACCAGCTAAACAAAGGCGCGTCAGTCAGTGTTGTGGGGGTCAGTAAGAGATCAATGCCATTAGAGAATGTCTCTCTGAAATCATTACTTATGAGTCGCCTGACTAGCTGAGCTTTCACAAAATACTCCTCATAATTTCTAAAAAGGAATATAAAAATACAATACACAATGGAATTCATTCATATGAATTCAAAAGGAAAGTGACTTCCAAATTTTAAAATTAAAAAAATACAAAGGATAATAAAAATGTATATGTAAAGGTTGTCAAAAGGGTGAGTGCCCTACATAGCTGGTGAGGTTTTGTAAAAACCTTGTCAGTTTGGCAATGTCTATGAACCAAGACCATATATTTATGTGATTTATGTTTTGTCAGTTGATAATGTTTGGAAGTCTATGAACCAAGACCATATATTTATGTGATTTATGTTTTGTCAGTTGATAATGTTTGGAAGTCTATGAACCAAGACCATATATTTATGTGATTTATGTTTTGTCAGTTGATAATGTTTGGAAGTCTATGAACCATGACCATATATTTATGTGATTTATGTTTTGTCAGTTGATAATGTTTGGAAGTCTATGAACCAAGACCATATATTTATGTGATTTATGTTTTGTCAGTTGATAATGTTTGGAAGTCTATGAACCAAGACCATATATTTATGTGATTTATGTTTTGTCAGTTGATAATGTTTGGAAGTCTATGAACCAAGACCATATATTTATGTGATTTATGTTTTGTCAGTTGATAATGTTTGGAAGTCTATGAACCAAGACCATATATTTATGTGATTTATGTTTTGTCAGTTGATAATGTTTGGAAGTCTATGAACCAAGACCATATATTTATGTGATTTATGTTTTGTCAGTTGATAATGTTGGAAAGAATGAGCGCAGTCTGTGACAACCAAGGCTACATGTAGAAATGCGATGCTCACATTATTAGTCTCTGAATATACCAAGCCTTATCCATGATAGCCGTGCAAAGAATAAATGTATCTTGCCTGGCATTTTTACCACAATTGTCTATCTGAGCAACATATACATTCAGAAGCCCATTCACACACACAAACAACACCCCCCTGTTTTCAGGATGCCCCAGTTGAGTTGTGAATACTGAGAACATATTGGTTTTCACTCTTCCCAAGTATCCTCCAATGCATGTGCTAGAACTTGAAGGTCATCACCTATAAATTCTTCTCACTCCTCATTCTTTGATTCTCAAGCACAGTGTTAAACAAAGTGCAATGTGCTCCACAATGACATGGCGGGATGGCTGGCGAGTCTTGCTGATCTCTGTAGTAGCACCTTACCACTGGCAGGTTCAACCAAGTCAAACAGCTGATAGAGAAAGAGGCCTAAGAAATCACACCGGTGGTCTAAGTTTGAGAGGCTGTGTTAGAACAAACAACTTTACCCTACAGAAGCTGCAACAAAAATGAAAACTACTGAAACTGCTGACCTGATTCTGGAAGAACATGCACAACATGTCCCATAAAATGACCTGATTCTGGAAGAATCTGCACATGTCCCATAAAATGACCTGTTTCTGGAAGAACACGCACAACATGTCCAACAAAATGACATCATGTCCCATAAAATGACCTGTTTCTGGAAGAACACGCACAATATTTCCCATAAAATGATCTGATTCTGGAAGAACATGCACAACATGTCCCATAAAATGACCTGATTCTGGAAGAATCTGCACATGTCCCATAAAATGACCTGTTTCTGGAAGAACACGCACAAAATTTCCCATAAAATGATCTGATTCTGGAAGAACATGCACAACATGTCCCATAAAATGACCTGATTCTGGAAGAATCTGCACATGTCCCAAAAAATGACCTGTTTCTGGAAGAACACGCACAACATGTCGCATAAAATGACCTGATTCTGGAAGGACATGCACATGTCCCATAAAATGACCTGATTCTGGAAGAACATAAACAACATGTCCCATAAAATGACCTGATTCTGGAAGAACATACACATGTCCCATAAAATGACCTGATTCTGGAAGAACATACACAACATGTCCCATAAAATGACCTGATTCTGGAAGAACATACACAACATGTCCCATAAAATGACCTGATTCTATAAATTGTCAAAAGAACAGAAACAAAGAAGACAATCACAGTATGTGAATCATTTTCACTCACAATCAAAACACGAAACATGCAGAAAATAATCACCACCATTCAGAGCTACATATAATCAAACACTGCAGACCACACTATGGAGAAAGACCTAAAATATCCAGGGAACATTAGACAACACTTCAAGGTCAGATATTATATTTATGAGAGCTGCAGAGGTCTGAGCACACAAAAACCAAGATGTTTATAGAATCAAAATGATCAGTATTTTTCTGCACAGAAAATATATTTTCAAGTGCACTATCAGCATACTTTCTTTTCATCTCACAGCCTTGAAGTTTCTCCATTTGTCATAACAAATAACAACAGCTATTAATAGATAATGGAGGTGAATGGCATAGAAACATAGATGAACATGGACAGATCTTTGTCAATACTTGTGGCTTCAAAAATCTGGATATTGAAGGAAACATTTGTCCACTCTGAAATGTAGAGGAGGCCTTAGGAAAACACAGAGCGAGCAGTAAGTGTACCTCGTCAATCTTCATGGATACCAGTTCATTATCATATACTTGGCAGATAAGCTTGTCAGACATGGATAGTCTTTACAGCAAAGTGATACATGTACAAATGATGATGAGGTAGAAACAATAATAAAGCCTGCTCTTTCAATCAACATGCGATTACGATACCAAGATGGCGGATGTGATTTTGTGCTACTATTCGAAACAAAGTAAAATGGTATAGATTTACAGTTTTCTGTGACAATAGTTAGCAAACTTACACATGAAAGCGTTATCATCATCCTCACAGGCGTCTCAGTCTGTGCAGACCATGCGTGTGGGGGCCCTGTAAGTTTTGTCCAGCTCTGTCTCCTGTGTTTCAACACTGTCTGCTATGGCTGTAAAGGCCGATCAGCGAGTGACAGTCCCTGCCATAGATTGTACAACCATACTGAGGAGGCTGGCTTGCCTGGCTGTTCCTTGATATCTTCAGTTTTTCTATTTTCTCTGCAGCCAGAAGACCTCTATGAGCGTCAGCAGCCACTATGCCTCCTCCAAATGACTGTCTCCAGATAGCTTGATCCTGAGCAATTTCTTCCCAGCCCTCGGATGGGATGTCACATGACTTCATGTTCCTCTTGCATTCATCCATTCAGTGTGGGATGGCTGATTTTTCTAACTCCAGTGGCTAGCTGTCCATAAAGGATATCCTTTGGCAGCCTCTCGTCTTCCATGCCATAAACATGTCCCAATCACCTTAGACGTCCCTGGCTCAACATCGATTAGATGTTGTGAGTGTTTGCTCTCTGTAAGATCGTATTATGTGACACTCTCTCTCGCCACCCAATCCCCAATACATGCCGCAGACACCTCATGTGAAAGATGTTCAGCCGCCATTCCTGTTTAGTGTAAATGCTCCAAGTCTCGCTTTCATACATGAGAGTGTCAAGAATGCAGGTCTGATAGACCCGGACCTCGGTGTAGTGAGACAGCGCAGTGTTTTCCCAGACTCTCTTCATCAGGCAGGCCATGACGGTACTTGCCCTGCCAAGCCTACGATCTATCTCCATCTCGAGCAAGAGAGTGTTGCTGATGGCAGACCCCAGATAAATTAAACTGTTGATGACCTCCAGAGTGACGCCATCAATCGTTATGGATGGCGTAGTGGTAATGCCTGTGCGCAGACCTTTGTCTTTTTCAGACTTATGGTGAGACCAAACTGCTTGCACCCCTCGGTGAATCTGTCTCCCAGTCTCTGCAAGGCCTCCTCACTATTGGTCACTAGAACTGCATCATGTGCAAATAGCATCTCCCTAATGAGCACCGTTCTCACCTTGGTCCTCGCACGCAGTCGGGACAGGTTAAACAGCCACCCATCTGACCTGGTGCGCAGATAAACACCGTCCATAGACGTATCATAAGCATAATAGGAGCATGGAGAAGAAAATCCCAAAGATGGTCGGCCCGAGCACACATCACTGCTTCACTCCACTCTTGATGGGAAAAGAGTTTGAAGATGATCCATCATATAGAACTGAGCCCTTCATATCAGCGTGAAAAGAAATTATCATGCTACGCAGTTTTGGGGGGCCAGCCGATATTCGCGAGGAGCTCGAAAAGACCCTTTCTACTAACCAAGTCGAGGGTCTTGGTGTCTAGAAACATCATAAAGAGCGGCTGGTTTTGTTCTATGCACTTCTCTTGGATTTGGCAAAGCGAGAAAATCAAATCCGTTGTTGATCTACCTACTCTAAAGCCACACTGTGATTCTGGGTACACCCTGTCCAAGACCAGTCGCAACCTATTTAGTAGCATGCGGGCATAAACTTTGCCTACAACGCTCAGGAGCGAGATCGCTCTATAATTATTGCAGTCCCCATGGTTACCTTTGTTTTTGTAAATAGTCACAATGGTGATGTGACGCATATCTTGGGGGACTGCACCTTCCTCCCAGCAGAGGCATAGAAGATGAAACATAGGCTGAGCTAGTGCTGATTTTCCGGATTTGATGGCTTCAGATGGGATACCATCTCCCCCTGGTGCTTTGCCATTTGAGTAGTTAATAACCATATCAAGCTCATCCAGAGCTTCTGGTCGGTCAAGTTCCTCCATAATGGGCAGGACCTGTAGCCTGCACAAGGCTTCATCAGTGACCACCGTTTCCCTGAGAGTAGAGCTCCACCCATCTGGCCATAGTTCATGATTCTCGCACCTGTCAGAGATTTCATGGGGGCAGCACTTCTCGCAGTAGGGCCCAGTGCCATCCTTATGTCTCTATACATGCCCTGTATATTTCCCGTCTCTTCATATAGCTGAATTTCTTCCCACAGTTACTGCCAGTACTCATTCGTGTATTGTCTATCGATTCATTGATTAATGCCTCGGGCCATCCTGAGGGCAACAAGCGTCCTCTCATTTTGACTTTTTTTATAATTGATGAAAGCTTCTTGCTTGGCCTCAATTACTGGTTGCATTCTTGCGAGATGTGCATTGAACCAGTCGTGACGGGCCCGTTCCCTCATGCCAAACGTACGTTATGCTGTATTATAGATGACACCTTTCATAACGTTCCACTTAGCTGTGGCGTCACACTCAGATCCTTCCTGAAGAGTAAGATTCAGGTCAGACACAAGCCTTGAAAGGAATCACCATCTGCGCAGTGTTGATGCAGGGATGTTCCATATGTTTGGAGCGGTATATTGTGCGAAGCTGGAAGCGTACCCTGCTGCATGGTCAGAGTCACAGTCTGCACTGTGATTGCTTCTAGTGGAGAGAACCATGTTTAGAGCTGAATGTCTGGTGACAATCAAGTTGATTTCATGCCATCGATGTAACCTAGGGCGTTTCCAGAATACTTTAAGCTGAGGCCTGCCCTTGAAGAAAGTATTTGTGATAAACAGGTCTTGTTGAGTGCACAGTTCCAGCAACCTCTGACTATTGTCATTTACCCTGCCAATACCTTGATGTCCAAGGCAGGTGAGCCATACTATGTGGTCCCCACCTACTCTAGCATTAAATAGCAGAAGGATGAGTGCTTCTTCCCTGGGGCTGTTCTTGATCATTTCCTCCAGCTGTCCATAGAATTGATCCTTCGCCTCCTCCGGAGATTGTCAGGGTTGGGGTATAGACGCTGAGGATATTAACCCTTTGAACCCGTGATCCCGATGAACCGGTGTGTGTGTACATAACCCGCGCCCCGAGTCACCGGTTTGCCGGTAGAGCACACGTATCTTATAACAACGATCGTAGTATGGATAGACACGGAAGAATTTGCATACTACTTCCGGAATGTTACTTCAAAATGGTGGCGCCCATGAACTGATCACATTGCGACAAATTTTAACGATATTTACACGAAAAGGCATTCAGAAAAACCAGGAAATGAGCGTTCTAAAAGGCTTACAATGGAACAAGCTGTCGAGATTGTTCTCAATGATTCGGAGGACGATGAATTAGATTTAGATAGCAACTATTCTGCAACTGATATAGAAGATGATCATTTGAGTGATAACATGTGTTCATTAGACTCTTATGAAGCTACATCTTACCCTGTTCCTTATTTTTCTGGCGATCAGGCTGTTTTACAGGGGCGTGGAAGGGGACGTCTCCCAGGTAGTGTCTCTAGTAAATTTGATGCAGGTTGGTTTCCAATAAATATATTCAGACCTGTGTCTGCAGTAGACACAACATTAATGGAGCAGATAGGCCCTAAGAACATTCCAGAATCTTTTAATCCAGAAAGTAAAGCCAGTGAATTTTTTGAACTTTTCCTGGATAATGATTTCTGGCACAATTTGTGTGAGCAGACAACTCGAAGCGCTGAGCAGGTGAAAAGCAAGAAACCAACTAGCTACTATGCCAAAAATTTTTAAAGTGTAGTAGTGCCAGAGATGAAAGCATTCTTTGGACTGCGTCTTCAAATGGAACACAGTGTGAGTAAACCACGTTACGAGGAGTACTGGTCTAGCTCGTCTGCTAACTTCGTGTCTCATACTCCTGGTTTCCGCACTGTGATGGACCGTGATCGCTTCCTTGCTCTCTGGGCTTTTCTTCATCTTGTTGATGAGGAGGACCCAGCTTTGGATAAAGCAGATGAACTTTACAAAGTAAGGCCTATGTTGGATGTGTTGCTACCAAAATTTCCACACTATTATTCGCCTTCACAGCACATGAGCTTAGACGAAGGTATGATCCCCTCGAAGAGCATGCTTGCCTTCAAACAGTATATCAAGTCAAAGCCTATAAAGTGGGAAATAAAAGCTTACATGGCTTGTGAAGCAAGCTCTGGATATATTCTGAATCTGGAAATCTACACTGGAAAAGCAGACAATATTATTCCAGATCTTGGTGTTGTTGGTAGCGTCGTTATTAGAATTTTAACTTCTGGGAATTTGGTCAACAAAAACCATATTGTTGTTATGGACAGATTCTACAACAGTGTAACACTCTTTGACAAGCTGTACACTGATTATGGTACACTTGCTGTAGGTACAGCAATGACAAATAGGAAATTTTATCCAAAAGTACTGGCAGGAAAGAAGAAAATGGACAGGGGTCATTCAGAATTTATTTGCCATAACAACATTGTATGCCTTGTCTGGATGGACCAAAGACCTGTAAATTTTATTTCCAACTACCACAACCCAACAGAAATTGAAACTGTTAGAAGGAGAAGAAAAAATGGAACAGCTGTAGATGTTCCAACTCCTCAAATTTGTATTGACTATAATGCTTTCATGGGGGGCACAGATGTCAACGACCAAATTTGTCGTCTCAACAAGACACGACGGCATTATCGCTGGCCTAGGAGGCTAATTGTGAAATTCTTTATGTGGGCATGTAATAATGCCTACATACTTATGGATCATTATAGTCCCCACAATACAACAGGAAGACGCTACAGGAAATTTGGGATGTTCATGAATGAAGTTTGTTTATCCCTCATTGGGGATTATAGAACAGCTACTGCAAAACTTCACAACCGTGTCGAGGCACAACAGAGACTGCAAAATGTTGGTTCCCATCATCCACAAATGTCTCCAAAAGCTACAGGAAATAATGTTTGTGTAGTATGCTCATTTAAATTTAACAAGCATGTCAAGGACTTCTCAAACATGGCCTACAAAGACAGACCATTCAAACAAGTCAAGACAAAATTTTGGTGTAAACATTGTGAAACGTATCTGTGCCTAAAGGATGGGTCTACATGCTGGGAGACTGGCATAATAAGCAGGAATATTGGAGATGATCAGGTCAATGGGTCTACAGGCTGGGAGGACTGGCATAATAAGCAGGAATATTGGAGATGATCAGGTCAGTCTATTTGAGATAAAATAATAGAAACAGATCACTTAATTTTGTCATTGTAACTAGTTTTGTTCAGGTGTCCATTTTTGGCTTTTTTTCTTCAGGAGCCCAGGGGAGTTGGGGTTTTACAGGACAGGTGACCAGGGTTCAAAGGGTTAACAAGACGTAGCGTTGATGAGGCGAATGGCCAGTAACCTCTCAGAGCCCTCCGAAGGAGGATTGACTGAGTCCATAAGTGTGTTTTTAATAGCAAAACCAACATCATGCTGTTGAGATTCCTCAGGTTCACGACCCTTCCAGAAAAAAGTGTAGTTTTTCTCTATAGATTTTATTTATAGATTTATAGTTTTCTGTGACAATAGTTACATGAAAGCATTATAAACAGCACCATTCATCATATAGTGTCCTAAAATAATCAATAACCAGTCACACGACCCACAAATTGACTGTTTGGACATGAGATCTAGGCAGGACTAACAAACTGTTATTGTAAATACTGTTCACCCACTGCCTTGTGGAATACCTGTTCACTGGAAAGGCTTTGGGAGTAAACCCTGAATAATAAACCGGAGCTGGTGTCCCTAAACCGACAATGGAAGTTCTGCTCCTGGACACTTATTGTGCTCTTTCTATTTGTGTAGCAATAACGTCATTTGACATGTCATCAATTTGTAAAAGCTATTTTAAAAAATTCAACTGGATAGAATGTGGGGAGACATTTTGTTAAATGATAAAAGTAATCTTAAATATATAAACTCTATATTTCTTGTATTTTTAAAAAAAAATGCTTATTATCTATTATAAATAAATCTATATATGAGGGATGTTCAAGTCAAACCAGGACTTTTTCTTGTAATGAAAAAAATAAATTTTCAAGTAATCAAAATGACATTTATTTTTCGATATAATCTCCTACAAAGTTTATGCATTTATCCTAGCGTTTAAGTAATGCTTGAAAAGCTTCAGCTTAAAAAGATTTGTCAGTATGTTTGAACCAATCCAGGACAGCCTGTTTCCTTTCGTCATCAGTACTGAAATTCTGACTTAACAGGAATTCTTGTAGGGGTTCAAACAGGTGGAAATCGCTTGAAGCAAGGTCAGGGCTGTAAGGTGGATGAGGCAATAACTCCCAGCTGAGTTGCTACAATTGGCACATAGTGCTGTTAGCCATATGCGGTCGAGTGTTATCTTGCAGGAGCAGAACAGAATCATCACTCACAGATGTACAGCCTTCTCTAAAACATATACACCATTCAAATGTCTTACTGTGGCTAAGTGTCTCTTCACCGCATGTGATTGCAGTCCTTTGTCAATTTCCACAGGTTTTACAAGTTCTTTCACAAGAAACTTCATCACAACATGCTGTTCCATGTTCCACTAACAGTGTTGTCTGCCATTTTTATTTATCAGACACGTGAGTGGCCCATGGCAAGTGGACCACCCAGCAGTCAGGATACCAGTGCACCTAACTAATGATAGTAGTTCTAGCACACTATAACCCATTCAGGTTGAACTTGAACAAAAAGTCAAGGTTTGATTTTTAAACACCCTCGTAATTATATTTCTCTTCATCTTTTATCATTTTTCGATACAATGCATTTATTCTATTTTAATTACAAATTAGATGAACCTATTTAATTATTTTTTAAAGTAGCACTTAGTGTGCGAATATCTTTCTGTTTCAGGCTTTAGCGTATCACAGGGCAACCTGGTCACCAGGTCTGTAAAATCCCATTTCCCTGTGCTCCTGAGAAAATACACACAAGATAGATGTGAGGAAAGCTATTTCCAGAGTCTGATTCTCCATGGGACAAGAACAGGTCTAGCTTGATCATAATCAATGATACTCCAAATCACACATGTTATCATTCAAATATTACATGTCCTTTTCAGAACAATCACCATCGAAATCCAATTAATCGACTTCCAAATCCTTGAAAATGCTTTCAACATCTTGTTCTGTTGTTAGCCTTTTAGAATGGCCATTTTCCAAATTTTAAAAACTACTTTCCATAACAAAGATTATCAAAAACATTGCATATCATGTTTCAATCTGCGCGCCGCCATATTTGTTATTTCCGGAAATGTGTGTACTGTGTAGGTGTCACTATATTATGGACAGAATCCAAGCAGAGCAGCCAAAAATATGCCTTTTAATTCATCACACTAACTCTGGGTGGCTCAGGGAATGGGGTATTTACAAACACACCAGTATATGTATGTCACAGGTTCAAGGGGATAACTTCAAACAAAATAGAATATTTACCTCTTCAACAAGAAATAATTGCCAGCTAATATCCTCCCTCTAACAACATCATTAAAACCCCTGTGTCGACTCTCAGCATATAACTGTTCTGTAGATTCTTCACTTCCACATCTGAGACCTATCAAATGATACAAACACTTACAGCTGAACTACTGTAACTTTGCAATGTAACAGGAAAAGAAAAACATAGTTATTCATCATTGTCATATAATCGATCTGTCCTAAGACCAGTTGTAAGGTTGTCTAAGTATGTTTCTCCATTTAACAATATCCAAGTGAGGAACTCTCTTCCTATCAGCATAGGTTCGTATTTTAATATTTCTGCATGTCTGATATGTAAAGGTGGGTCTTGCTCATCTTTCCCCCTGGATCTTGCCCTCTAGTATCCTCTGTAGAAGACGTACATGTCGCATATTGTGGCTCAGCCAAAATCAATCCTCGTTTTGTATAATTATCAATATTTGTCTTTGTGAGCCAATCTCAGTGAAGACATTATCATTGGATTTCCATTTCCATGTTTCAGCCCCATAATAATAGCTGCCCATCGCAAGCGAAGATGTCGACAGCATCAGACTAGTGCTGAGAGATGTGTTCTCATATGGCTGTAGAGTACAAACCTGGCATGGCAGATTTTGCCGCACTAGGGGCAGCCATGTGAGGAGTCGGCTCTGGAAGTGTCGTGTGTTCTGTTCTTTCGGGCGGCACGCTTTCTCTGAGCCTCGGCGATTGAGTTATGCTCTGTGATCCAAGTGAAACAGTTCTGTGCAAGCAACTCCCAGGAGGTGGTCTATGTTGAAGCATTTCTGTGACACTTTTAAGGAGTTTCTATAGCATTTCTGAGCTCACTGTATAACAACTGCTTGGGATGAGCTCATTGGGCAAACATAGTGCAATTAGTCATATATGGACTATTCTTTTCCTCAGCTCTATCCCAATATTCCTTAAGATCAGAAATTTATATTTATGCATTTATAATACATATATGCCCAAATCATCATCCGCACACCTGATATAAGGGAATACTTCACCACAACTGATAGAAAGAAGCTCAAGGAGAAGCAGTCCACAAATACGCACAAAAAAGTTTTTGGAATAAGAAGTAAATAGTATAAGTAATTACTTACAGAGACCAAACGATGCCTGAAAGAACAACCATCAAACAGAAAATCCCTTTGAAGAAGAAGAAGAAACAGACAAGAAACACAATATTAGCAAACTCAAATAAGAAAGGAACATGATTCTGAGCAGTACATGAGCTGTAGCTGTGAGTGACCCAAAGCTGACTGCCAGGGCCAGCGACTCAGAGATGCCAAGACTTCTCCACCTCCATGCGGTTATCCTGGAAAAAAGGCTGAAACAGGGCAGACTGGATAAAGGAGAAGGGATTAAAGAGGGAAGGCTAACCCGGTACTCAAACTGGATAAGGAGAGGGGATTAAAGAGGGAAGGCTAACCCGGTACCCAGACTGGATAAGGAGAAGGGATTAAAGAGGGAAGGCTAACCCGGTACCCAAACTGGATAAGGAGAAGGGATCAAAGAGGGAAGGCTAACCCGGTACCCAAACTGGATAAGGAGAAGGGATTAAAGAGGGAAGGCTAACCCAGTACCCAAACTGGATAAGGAGAAGGGATCAAAGAGGGAAGGCTAACCCAGTACCCAAACTGGATAAGCAGAAGGGTTCAAAGAGGGAAGGCTAACCCGATACCCAAACTGGATAAGCAGAAGGGATCAAAGAGGGAAGGCTAACCCGGTACCCAAACTGGATAAGGAGAAGGGATTAAAGAGGGAAGGCTAACCCGGTACCCAAAAATGTCATGCTGATGTTGGATGTATCTGACCAAAAGGTGTAAATATCTCAGTCAAGCTGTAAACTATGACACAGCACAATGTTTTCCGGACTACAGCCTGCTACTTGAAACGCTTTTTTTAGGGATTGGTAGGGGCAGTTTGAGAATGAAGAAGAACAAGAAATAAGAAAGCCAAACTCATGAAGAGGGTGAGGAGAAAGATGACCACAAAACAAGGAGGGGACATTATTAATAGAATAATATCCTTACAAAAAAAGTCCACAAAACACAAGTGAAAACAGATAGGTGGACTATTTTAAATGAACTATCTAAGAACTAGTGGATACACCAGACCAATACAGAACCAGTGGATACACCAGACCAATACAGAACTAGTGGATACACCAGACCATACAGAACTAGTGGATACACCAGACCAATTCAGAACTAGCGAATACACCAGACCAATACAGAACTAGTGGATACACCAGACCAATACAGAACCCCTGGATACACTAGACCAATACAGAACTAGTGGATACACCAGACCAATACAGAACTAGTGGATACACCAGACCAATACAGAACCAGTGAATACACTAGACCAATACAGAACCAGTGAATACACCAGACCAATACAGAACTAGTGGATACACCAGACCAATACAGAACTAGTGGATACACCAGACCAATAACCAGTGGATACACCAGACCAATACAGAACCACTGGATACACCAGACCATTACAAAACCAGTGGATACACCAGACCAAAACAGAATCAGTGGATACACCAGACCAATACAGAACTAGTGGATACACCAGACCATTACAGAACTAGTGGATACACCAGACCAATACCGAACTAGTGGATACACCAGACCAATACAGAACCAGTGGATACACTAGACCAATACAGAACCAGTGGATACACCAGACCAATACAGAACTAGTGGATACACCTGACCAATACAGAACCAGTGAATACACCAGACCAATACAGAACTAGTGGATACATCAGACCAATACAGAACCAGTGGATATACGTGATCAATACAGAACCAGTGGATACACCAGACCAATACAGAACCAGTGGATACACCAGACCAATACAGAACCAGTGGATACACCAGACCAATACAGAACCAGTGGATACACCAGCCCAATACAGAACCAGAAGGGAGCATCTGATGATGTTAAATACATCCACAGATCAAAAGAGGACAGCAGAATGGGAAACCAGTTTGGTGATAGGAAACCCCCTCTTTCTCTTCACTTTCAACCCATGAAAACAGACAGACTATCTTTCAAGGAAATACACCGCGCAAATTTTCAAGAAAATATTAGAGCAAGAGGTCAGTTCCAACAAAATGAAGACAGTCCTAGAAGGTTCCCGGGACCAGACACAATATGCTTTTCTTGTCAACTACATTGTTCTCCCTGCAATGTGCTACGCTGTTGAAAGATGGGCACTTAAAAAACAATGGTGAACAAAACAGTGAGTGACCCAGGCCTCTCACAGGAAGGCACATGGCCGGCCTTATTCTCCACAACCATCACACAGTCTCCACAATTAAGACATGTCAATTATCATTGACGAGCAATTCAGTTGCTCAAGCAAACAAGGTAAAACATCAGTGGACAGGCCACATACTCAGAAGAAAGGATGAACGTTGGAGCATGTCGACAGCAGTCTCATACCAGCAGGGTTGACCTTTAATGCGTTGGTCAGAATCCCTTGTACGCCACTACAACATCCACGATACGTTACAAGGATCGTCACAGACCAGGATAAAGATCGTTGGAGATGAAATTGGGACCTACAGCCGTACAACCACTGCTGAGGAATGGGACAACAAGTAATCAAATAAGTAATTATTGACCCATCAGAAGGAACAAAAATGGAAAATTACCAAATTCAATTCCATCATATCTGGAAAAGTTTGAAGCAACTTCACAACAGCATAAGACATGGTAGCAAATAATACAGAGCCGAGCATGAGGCAATGAAATCTGGGACACTTTAGCACCTGCCCTTTCAAAACAGTCAGCTGTGTCCCTCCATAATTGCAGCACTTCTTCTGACAGGCCAGGAGCATGAAATTCCTGAAAGTACAGAGAAACATTATTTTGTTGAAACTACGGTTTGCCTCATATATGTTGATTCTATATGCCTATAATGATTAAAAGTAAATATTGATAACCTGCTGCGAGATCTGCAGTGTGTAATCATTAATAAAACATTATTTATAAGAGCAAAAAACTAGGCAGCCTTGAAACTTTAGAATTATTAATCCTAAAACAGCACAGTTTTAAAAGATTAAGCGCATTTAACGCAACCACAACTGCAACCACAACCAAGTTTAAATTCACTTATACATTACTGGATCATTGACTGCATGGCAGGACAGAATCATCATTTCTTATACATTACTGGACCATTCACTGCATGGCAGGACAGAAATTTTTTTAGTCAGAGAGTGGTGTCTGCTTGGAATGCATTGCCAGGGGAGGTAGTGGAGGCAGGGACAGTTAATGCATTTAAGAATAAACTGGATGCGCATAGCTTTTAGAGCAAGGTGATGTAAATGTAACTGGTTGTATACAGCCTCTGCAGGGTCTTCTAAACCAGTATAAAGACGTTAAGTTAAGTTAAGTTAAGAATCATCATTTCTTATACATTACTGGATCATTCACTGCATGGCAGGACAGAATCATCATTTCTTATACATTACTGGATCATTCACTGCATGGCAGGACAGAATCATCATTTCTTATACATTACTGGATAGTTCACTGCATGGCAGGACAGAATCATCATTTCTTATACATTACTGGATAGTTCACTGCATGGCAGGACAGAATCATCATTTCTTATACAAAGGAAATCAACCCTGCTCTGAATGTAGCAGCTACAGGTCAATCACATTACAGTCTTTTCCCTGGAAAAGTCTTTGCCCACATACTTCTCTCACACATCCACCCATTTCCTGAACAGAAATCAGTGCCGTCAACAGTCTGGTTTCACTGTCTGCAATTCCACCATTAATGACCTTGCTCTTCGCTGACTCATGGAGATTCAATAGTCTTCTCTCTGTCACCTACATCGACCTCATGGCTACCTTTGACTCAGAGAAAAGATCTGTTTTGTAGAATGTCTTAAAACAAGTGAGAATTTCCAGCACACTGTAATGGCTAATCGAGCAGCTACATTGCAACACTGCAGCAAGAGATCACCTGGGTCACAATGTCTCCAACAGGTTCTCTATGAGGGAAGATCGAAAAGTTGTGGACTTTAGAATGAAGAAGTCAAGGCACTCGCCCGGAAATTGGTGTGAACTCGAATCCTTCTCTGTGCATTCAGCCTGCAAGGCAATACACTTCTGCCAACTATTCTTCACCTACCTGATGCTCTGGTTGTAAAACACCTGTCTGGCCCAGAACCATGACTCCAGTTCAGTAATCAAGCCGTGGACGTCAGAAAAACGTGCGGGTATGAAATCATGCCCCATCCACCATACTCACCAGATTTGGTACCTAGTGACTTCTTCCTGTTTACAATTATTAAGCATCCGCTTCGTTCACACCAATTTCCAAGTGAGTGCATTGACTCCTTCATCCTAAAGTGCACAACTTTTCTACTATCCCTCGTACATCATCCGGTGACTGGCAGAGATGTGTTCTCAACCTGGCATTATTCTGTTGCTCCATAGACTCAATGCTCGGTCAGCTGGAGATGCCCAACACAGGAGTCACTATCGGACAGCTGCGTATCACTGACCTCAACTACGCTGATGGCATAGTCATACCAGGCTCCCACCCCCAGGTATTGATAAAAACCACTGGAACACCAAGAAAATCTTACATGTTAGATTAGGCCTCCACATCTCATGGGCAACAACTCAAATTCAAAACCTGGGATGCACCCCCACGATGACAGGAATTATTGCTGATGGCAGTTATGTCAACTCAACTGAGGATTTCATTTACCTGGACAGCAAACAGAGCTTCAACACACAAAGCCACCCAGACATCATTCAAAGATAAATACCTAGCATCAAGTCTAGAACCAGCGGATAAATACCCTGCATCAAATCTAGAACCAGCAGATAAATACCCAGCATCAAATCTAGAACAAGCAGATAATAGCTTGCATCAAATCTAGAACCAGCAGATAAATACCCAGCATCAAATCTAGAACAAGCAGATAATAGCTTGCATCAAATCTAGAACCAGCAGATAAATACCCAGCATCAAATCTAGAACAAGCAGATAATAGCCTGCATCAAATCTAGAACCAGCAGATAAATACCCAGCATCAAATCTAGAACAAGCAGATAAATACCCTGCATCAAATCTAGAACCAGCAGATAAATAGCCTGCATCAAATCTAGAACCAGCAGATAAATACCCTGCATCAAATTTAGAACCAGCAGATAAATAGCCTGCATTAAGTCTAGAACAAGCAGATAAATACCCAGCATCAAGTCTAGAACCAGCAGATAATAGCTTGCATCAAATCTAGAACCAGCAGATAAATACCCAGCATCAAATCTAGAACAAGCAGATAAATCCCTGCATTAAGTCTAGAACCAGCAGATAAATACCCTGCATCAAATCTAGAACAAGCAGATAAATACCCTGCATTAAGTCTAGAACCAGCAGATAAATACCCTGCATCAAATCTAGAACCAGCAGATAAATACCCTGCATCAAATCTAGAACAAGCAGATAAATACCCTGCATCAAGTCTAGAACCAGCAGATAATAGCTTGCATCAAATCTAGAACCAGCAGATAAATACCCAGCATCAAATCTAGAACCAGCAGATAAATACCCTGCATCAAATCTAGAACAAGCAGATAAATACCCTGCATTAAGTCTAGAACCAGCAGATAAATACCCTGCATCAAATCTAGAACCAGCAGATAAATACCCTGCATCAAATCTAGAACAAGCAGATAAATACCCAGCATCAAGTCTAGAACCAGCAGATAAATACCCTGCATCAAATCTAGAACAAGCAGATAAATACCCTGCATGAAGTCTAGAACCAGCAGATAATAGCTTGCATCAAATCTAGAACCAGCAGATAAATACCCAGCATCAAATCTAGAACAAGCAGATAAATACCCAGCATCAAATCTAGAACCAGCAGATAAATACCCAGCATCAAATCTAGAACAAGCAGATAATAGCCTGCATCAAATCTAGAACCAGCAGATAAATACCCAGCATCAAATCTAGAACAAGCAGATAAATCCCTGCATTAAGTCTAGAACCAGCAGATAAATACCCTGCATCAAATCTAGAACAAGCAGATAAATACCCTGCATTAAGTCTAGAACCAGCAGATAAATACCCTGCATCAAATCTAGAACCAGCAGATAAATACCCTGCATCAAATCTAGAACAAGCAGATAAATACCCAGCATCAAGTCTAGAAGCAGCAGATAAATACCCTGCATCAAATCTAGAACAAGCAGATAAATACCCTGCATGAAGTCTAGAACCAGCAGATAATAGCTTGCATCAAATCTAGAACCAGCAGATAAATACCCAGCATCAAATCTAGAACAAGCAGATAATAGCTTGCATCAAATCTAGAACCAGCAGATAAATACCCAGCATCAAATCTAGAACAAGCAGATAATAGCCTGCATCAAATCTAGAACCAGCAGATAAATACCCAGCATCAAATCTAGAACAAGCAGATAAATCCCTGCATTAAGTCTAGAACCAGCAGATAAATACCCTGCATCAAATCTAGAACAAGCAGATAAATACCCTGCATCAAATCTAGAACAAGCAGATAAATACCCTGCATTAAGTCTAGAACCAGCAGATAAATACCCTGCATCAAATCTAGAACCAGCAGATAAATAGCCTGCATCAAATCTAGAACCAGCAGATAAATACCCTGCATCAAATCTAGAACCAGCAGATAAATACCCTGCATCAAATCTAGAACAAGCAGATAAATACCCTGCATCAAGTCTAGAACCGCCAGATAAATACCCAGCATCAAGTCTAGAACCAGCAGATAAATACCCTGCATCAAATCTAGAACCAGCAGATAAATACCCTGCATCACGTCTAGAACCAGCAGATAAATACCCTGCATCAAGTCTAGAACCAGCAGATAAATACCCTGCATCAAATCTAGAACCAGCAGATAAATACCCTGCATCAAGTCTAGAACCAGCAGATAAATACCCTGCATTAAGTCTAGAGCCAGCAGATTTATAGCGTGCATCGAATCTAGAACCAGCAAATAAATAGCTTGCATCAAATCTAGAAACAACAGATAAATACCCTGCGTCAAATCTAGAAACAACAGATAAATAGCTTGCATTTAGTCTAGAACCAGCAGATAATAGCTTGCATCATATCTAGAACCAGCAGATAAATAGCCTGCATTAAGTCTAGAACCAGCAGAGGACTTCACATAAAATCTGTGATATGAATTTACATAATCTGTGTCATTCCAATACTGCTGTACGATTCCAAAACCTGGACTATTATGCAGCGTGATCAGAAGCACATTGAAGCCTTCCACATGCACAGCCACTGGCACCTTCTTGCAATCCACTGGTATGACCAGGTCTCATCTGATGAACAGGCCTCAAAAGCACTTTCACGCTTGCCGAGGACATCCTCAATCACCAGTTCTTACTTACAGGTCATGGATATCAAGGGATGAGAACCAAGCTTCTCCATCATGGTTTCGTCCCGTGTCCATCCACACACCACCTGGTTAGGTCAAACTGAAGAGGCATCATCCTCACTGCATGCAGCCTAGGATTCAGCCATTAATCGTATTCATGGATGGTTGGCTTGACGGGTCTTTACCGTCTAAGCAGCCTATCTATTTATATTACCAAACACACCACAAGTAATAATGTCTGTCTGCAACTGTTGAAAGTATTATTGATGTTGTAATTACCTTTGGGATACCAATATGTAGTTTAGACAAGTCAAGGTTATCTTTGATAGTGAATGGTGTAAATGACTCAGTGACTGTTGTAGAATCATGCATGTCATGGCCTGCTACAGCATCTGAAAAGAAAAAGAAATGCCACAAATGACAATGACAGACTTGAATTGATAATGTGACAAACAGAAATACATTTTTGGTATAATGTTTCTCTAATCTCAATTCATCTTCTTGGCAATATCACTGATCATTTGTCGCTCATTAGGTTTGGTTACGTTTTCTTTACAATGCTGGTTTATTTAATCATTCGACAGTTCTCAGATGTGTAGTCCTTAATGATTGAAGATACTGATTGTTCATGTGGTTTAATAAAATCGTTTAATTCTTTTTTGGTGCCTTTGATATTCTTAGCCTGTATGTATTTATTATTTTGTCAGGGTTTGCCATTATGGTTAATCTTGATCAAAGATGTCAACTTGTACAGGCTATCCTTAATTTGAATTTGTTTTTCACATTTCCTTTAAGCATGTGTTTTTTATTGTTCCTTTTAACATTTGTTTTTCACATTTTCTTTTAACATTTGTTTGACCATACATCATTTTGTATGTTGTAAATAAATAAAACTGAGCTTGCAAAAAGGTCTTTTTAGACAAGAACCTGGAATGACAAGTGTATACATCTAGAAAATAACTACATTGTACATACTCAGGATTACAGCACTGTCTTCTACTGTTTTTGTTAGAATTCCAGGCACATCCATGGAATTGACCAGAGGAACTAGCCCATAACGAGACAGCATACCATATGTTGGTTTGAAACCCACAACACCACAGTAGCTAGCAGGATTCCTAGTTGACCCACCTGTATCTGAGCCAAAAGCTCTGCAAATACATTATTTTAATGAGCATTGTTTAGTGTTTTATTGAAACCAAGCAAGATGTGTTTGTAGCTTCTCACACAATGACATAACAGTTGCATATAAATCTTAAATCATTTAATCGAAACCCTTCAACCCCATGAGGAGCATAGGTCCTCAACAAATAATCGCCATGAGCTTCTCAATTAGTGAGTGGCCAGCCACTTCAACTCTATCCATGACTGGTCAATGCTAATTCTATTTGACTCCACTTCCCATCTCCAGGTGTGTTTCTGTATCTTTCTCACCTGGTTCCAACACTGTCAAGTTATGCTACCAGTATCTCTCCTCAAAATGTGACATATCCATTCCCATCATCTTTTCTTCATCTCGTGCACCATCAACAGTTGGTTTGATCTGTGTCAAAGGCTGACCCATCGACAGTTGGTTTTGATCTGTGCCACAAGCTGACCCACTGACAGTTGGTTTGATCTGTGTCAAAGGCTGACCCATCAATAGTTGGTTTGATCTGTATCAAAGGCTGACTCACCGACAGTTGGTTTGATCTGTATCAAAGGCTGACTCACCGACAGTTGGTTTGATCTGTGCCACAGGCTGACCTGACCATACCACTTCAAAAACCAAATTGCCCACAGGCAACTGTTCACAGATGTATGTACTCTTTGTTGTCTGTCACATCTCTGAACCATACAAATACAGAGGGACTAAACATGTTTCACCATTGTCCATTTTATGCAACCACAAGTGTGTGACATACTGAATGTCTGTTGTTATTTAGTATACATTTATTTGGGTGTTTTATGTTGTCTTTGTTACCTGGTGAAAATGTTTTCTGGACATTCACTTGGGCATGATCCTCCAAAAGTAATCATAGGCATAACATGAAGATATTCCTTAGTTAATTGTCTGGGAATGAAGATGCAGCACAGTGAATGAGCTGACAACAGCAAGGCTGGCTGCTTGCATCAGGGTCAGCGAACTAGAGTTGACCAAGATCCTATTCCGTCTCCAAGTGGAGGCCCTAGAAACAGTCTGCATTTGTGTAGTCTGGCTAAGAGAATAGCAATCATAGTGGGAAGGCAAACATGGTACCAAAAATAGCCAGATAAAACCAGGTGTGCTGGAAAAGAAAGGTGCAGATATCGCACCCTCACTGTAAACTACAACACAATGTCTTTTTCAAGACAAATGCTGAAAAAGATGAAGTTAAAAATGTAGTTTCCTTGTGTACTAATACAAAGATGGCGCCGTAACTGGCTGCGAGTCGACATTTCTCTACTGTTTTGGATCATTATGGATGCCGCCAGACCACGGATTTGCCTGGAATTCACACTAGTCAACGACTTACACTTGTGTTCACGGATACATGGAGTTGTTTTACGTCTGGACTTGTTATTTCGTTCTTTTTTTGTGATTTCTTCCATCCGTTTATCCTGGTCTGGACGCCGGCTGAATGGCGCTACGCTTAAACTAGTTATACCTGTGTCGTATCTCACGGGTTAGTTCTGCCGGTTCACCTTCATGAATATGGCGTGTGGGAATTTTAGATGCTACTATGATGAACTGAATACAGCTGGGGAGAGATGCCAGACTCACTCACACGCTGAGTTTTGTCCATACGACCTCTTGTGGTTATCGAAAAGGTACGACAAACTGCGTTAGATGCCTTCCCACCTTTCTACCCTGCGGGTTACATGTTTACGGAAAGGCTTCGGTGGTAACCCTGAGGCAAAATTGCATCCTATGCTATCTCCAGTCGTCTCGATGAATGTCTTGCCACTGGCAAAAGGTAGCTTAGGCTCTGTGAGTGAGGTTGACAAAAGGCGCAGTTTCTTCCTCACTTTAATCCAAATCTCCGCGCAAGTCACCCATTTCAGCGGACACAGCAAGAGATACGACTGTCCACACGGCTGAACAAAGAGAGTGGTCTTCATCACTTGTGATGGACAAACTATCAATACAAATTCACTCATAATTTAATTAAAGCTTTTTAAAATTCAAAATAAAACAGTTTGTTTTAAATAAAAACGAATGCTGTAGAGTCATAGAGTAGGCCAACATAAATATTTAACTGTGCATTATATGCTTGTGCAACATGCACAGTAACATCTCAAATTTCAGTGTCAGGATGCACCATAGCATTATTGTGAAACAAAAGCCTGAGTTCTACATTATCACTAACCACTTTAATAGTCCTGGACACCAGGGCATCTCCCCAGCTCTTTCGATGATCGACACCTGTTTGAGAATCGTTTAATTTTCCTAATGGGTTGCCTCAAACCTCATGGTTTTAATACATTCCATACATTTGTATAAACTTCCCTTCTTATTCCGCTTTCTTTTCCCTTCCATTTCAAATTCACATATCTGGGCAGCACGCTTTCGAGATCTGTCAGCCTAGACGATGAGGTGGCAAGCAGAATAGCAAAGGCCAGCACAGCCTTTGGTAGAATGCGCTCGATGGTCTGGGCACGACGTGGCATCAGCATCAAGACCAAACTCAAAGTCTACCGTGCAACCATCATTCCAACCCTACTATACGCTTGCGAAAGCTGGACTGTATACTCTGGACATGCAAGGAGGTTAAACCACTTCCACACAGGTTGCCTGAGGCGAATATTCCACATCCGATGGCAAGATCGTGTCACTGACATCGAGGTTCTCTCGAGGTTTTCTCTAGCACTGCTAGAAAAAGTACGACTAGGATGGGCCGGACACCTCGTCCGTATGTCAGACGAGCGGCTCCCAAAGAAGCTTCTCTACGGCAAGCTGAGAGAGGGATGGCGCGAGAGAGGGCGCCCAAAGAAACGTTTTAAAGACGGTCTGAAGGACTCACTAAAAAGTTGCCAGATAGACATCGACACCTGGGAATGTCTTGCGCAAAACAGATCTGACTGGAGAAGCGCAGTCAAATCGGGTGTAGCTGCCGGTGAAGATGACCGTGTTGTGAAAGCCCAGAACAGACGCGAGACGCGGAAATCCCGAGCAGCGGGAACACCATCCCCTTCTTCAAACCTCATGTGCCCGATATGTAGCAGATGTTTTCGTGCTCGCATTGGCCTGTTCAGCCACATGCGCACCCACACTCAACAGGGAAATCTGTAACAAGGATGATGTCGGCGGTCCTCATCGACAACGATGGACAGCTATTATTATTATTATTTCCCTTCCATTTATATTTCTTTACATATCTCTGAATTCTTATTAATGTTCATTCATTAATTTATGTATCCACATCTTTGTTTTCTTCTTCTTTTCTATTCGTTCTGAATCTCCCACTATCAAGCTCTGAAGTGCTTTGCAAGTAGCAGGATGTAGTCAGGAGAATGGAATGCGTTGTGTCGGTAGTTTACAGCTGCGATATTTGAACTTTTCGTTCGAACACATCCATCTTTGGCTCCTTCCATATATTTGTATGTGTGTCTCTCTTAATATTTTTTTTTGTGGTTTGTTTTTTGTTTGTTTTGTTTTTTGCCTGTGAGCGAGAATATTGACCATTTCTTGTTTGGTCCACTCTATTTCATAACTGACATGTCATGTCTCACACTTTCCTGGCACATCCTATTATGCCATGGAACTTTAACGACTCATTTTACCTGTCTTACTTTTTGGTGTGATTTGTTGGTTGTTTTCGTTCATTTTTTTGTTTCTGTTCTGTTTCTAAGAATCATTGTCACTGCACTTCGGGCATACCCATAGGTGCAGTCTCTCTCAGCAAATGGCGTAGGGTATGGATGCTGATGGCCCATGTAGTTCGTTAGTTTTACACTATCCTGCTCCGTTCTCTCATGCTCCATACTCCGCTCAAATCTCGTTTAATCTCAAAACTTTGCAGCTTGTGGATTGCTGCTTCATCTATTGTAGTATCCTCATCTAACCGAGGTCATTGATTGATTTCAAAATGTCACTTCTATCCATCACTAATGTGCCCATGATGGGAGCTTGTGAAGACATGATGTCAGCTCTTTCATTGCCCTGAACCTCAGCATGAGCAGGACAGTAGATCCATGTCAACGCTTGAAGGTTTGAGGCCTGAACAGCTGCTATCCACTCGTGCTTAAGCCATCCCTTATATACCTTTTCAAGTACGGCTTGTGCATCTGTCAAGATGACTGCCTTTGTTATAGAAGTCTCAGATATCCATTTCAGTGCTAAGGTCATTGTCTCCATCTCCATTCTCAAACTGGAGGTTGTTGACATGTATGCCCTACTGCACTCTGCAACAACCTGTCTTATCACTCTAGCCGAGAAGTCCCAGCCTGATGTCCCAATGAGCCACACTGATCCGTCTGTGTATTTGACGGCATCACTATGCTGCATGTTCTCCTTTATCGGCCGATTCACCTCGTTCTCTGCTCTCCCGCTGTCCCATTCTCTGCATTCCTTGCCTAAGGTTATGATGACTCTCTGGTATATCATTCTTCCCCCTTGCTTATTGTCTCAGCTGGAGTGACATGTCAGATTGTTGTCTCTGCCTGTGTCATCCAGGGCACCCCTCTCTTGATTCTTGATGTCTAAGATACTGCTGTACAGAGGGTGTCATGTGTCTGGTGACATGCATATGCTTTTAGGGTTTGACTTGTGCCAGTTTATGTCTGGATGTCACTGATAACATTTCCAACATGTACATCATCATCACAATTGGGGTATCTCTGGTGCAGCCCAGAACCAGTCGCACACCCTCATTCTGGATGCGTTTCAACCTTTCACACTGTGTTCTTGATAGTGTGAGGATGCCTAGTCCATAATCAATGACAGAGAACACGACCTGACAAAATAGGATGAACAGGAGGCGTTGTTCCAAGTTGGCACCAGTCATGGTCTTGGGTGCTCCTAACTCTCGCTTACATCTTTGTACGATATGGTCAACGTGGCAATTATAGGAGAGACTGCGATCAAATATTACATATCGACCGAAGATCAGGTTACATATATCTCGCAGGAGACAGAAGATGCATTTCAAGAAAAAAAGAAAACACTGGCAGTCTGGATAGACCTAGAAAAAGCCTTTGATAAAATATGGAAGAGCAGGTTAAAACTGAAACTACTGCAAATGGGTGTAACCAACAACATGTACAAGTGGATCAGTGATTATCTAGATAACAGGACAGCAAGAGTGCAACTCCAAGGACAGCTCAGCAAAAAGATGAAAATGTAACAAGGAGTTCCACAAGGTGGAATACTCTCACCCATGCTGTTCCTCGTATATATCAATGATATAATCACAGAAATACCTAAAAGAGTACACAGTGCACTATATGTAGATGACCTGGCACTATGGACATCTGAAGAGTCTACACCTGTAGCTAGAAACCAAATGCAGGAGGCTCTAAATAAAATAGAGACATGGACAAAAAAATGTCAAATCGCTATAAACGAATCCAAAACCATGTACACAATGTTCTCTCTATCTCCCAAACCCCAAGAAGTAATCCTGAAAGTAAATGGCCAGACTCTCCCCATTGACATAAGTACAACTTATCTGGGAATAACAATGGACCCAAGGTTGACATGGAAAAATCAGATTTAAAAAAGCCACCAACAAAGCTAAGACCAGAATGGCGATAATGAGGAAGATATCAGGCTCAACATGGGGAGCAGACACGGGCACCCTACAGAAACTGTACACAGGTTATGTGAGACCAGTGCTAGAATATGGGATAGCAGCATGGTCCACAGCAACAAAGAATAACTTTCACAAAATAAATACAAGACAAAACCAAGGTATACGTATCATCGATGGAGCTATGAGAACAACACCAATAAATGCAATGGAGAACATCACATGAATCGAAAGTATGGAGACGTGCAGAGACCAAAAAACACTAAAGCAGGGGGAGAAGTTCAAACGAATGCCTGATCACCCAATATATGACAGGATAAATCGCATGGGAAGAGGGAGATTAAAGAGAAACGACTTCATATCAAAAACAAAAGAACTTGCAAGAGCAGACCAAATCATAAGCCAGGCAGTGGTTAGAGATCTAAAACTAACATCCCAAATCCCACCATAGAAAAAGCCAAGTCCCCTGAGATGGTAGAAACTATAGAGGGAATAGGGGAAAAGGAAACTTAGATTCAGAAAGGAAATTTATCACAGAAGAATATCTTAGGAGAGTATACCTACCAGAAACATGGACACACGTATATACAGATGGCTCATCTAACAAAGCCACATCCAATGGAGATGGCAGAGTCTATTACAGACTAAGGAATGGAGAAGAAAAAACTTGAGTATTAACAACGGGAACATACTCTAATAATTTCCGTGCAGAAGCAGAGTTACTGATGGCCACAGCTGAGTTTGAAATCCAAGATAAAGATATCCACCAAGAAAACATAGTATTCCTGACTGATGCCGCGTCAGTATTAGCAGAGCCAAAACAACACAAAGATGAAGATCTCGAGCAATGTATGTTCTCCCTGACACAGCTCTCCGCAAAACACCCAAGGTTGGTCATACAGTGGATCCCATCCCACTGCAATATTGAAGGCAATGAAGCTGCAGACAAACTAGCAAAGAGTGGAAGAGCATCCCCACAAACAGACCTGAGTATCACATATAATGAGGCCAAGACCATAATTAAAGCCAACTTCAGGGTAAAATGGGCTGATCAACACCCTGACTTCCGAAAAGAAGACAGCTACTATAACTTAACTAGAGAAGAGCAAGTCATCATCTTCAGACTGAGAACTGGGCATAACAGACTCAAGGGTCATCTTTACAAAAAAATGAGGATTGGGACAGATGACAGGTGCCCATGTTTGGAGCATATCATGAACGTGGAACACATCCTGCAAAGCTGCACGCTCACGCAGGAAATAAGATAACAATACTGGCCTCGTGAGACAGATATGAGACAGAAGCTGTATGGAGATAAAACAGCCTTACAAACAACGGTGTCCTTTGTAAGAGAAACCAGAACCTTGATCTGAGGATGAACGACTAAGAAGAAATATTACTCCGAGGTATTTCAACCTGTCCCACCTGTCGATGGTGCATCCATCAAATGTGATGCCCAGGAGTTCAGCCTTTACTATAGAATTATTCAAAGAGCACCACATCATGCAGGCCTTGTTCGGATTGATCTTGGAGCTTAAGCCACTGCACCACTGTGATATTGCTTGCAAGGTTTCCTGGATGTCTTTGACCAACTCTTGCCTGTCTGAGCCAGTCCTGTACATTAGGATGTCATCGGCAAATGGCAACGTTCGCCTTGTACCTGTGGGTTGAATATTGGCCACTTTTATTCTGTAGATGTTGAACAGCACCAGTAAGAGTCCCCGATCCCACGCGTAGAACAACTGTTCTTTCCATCAGGGCAGCTGATATCCAACTAACAAGCCACGGATTTAAACCACACTGCTTCAGAGCAATTTGCTACATACATTCTGTGCGCGGTGATTATTCTATAGCTACTGAGAAGCATAGAGTCCATACCAGGTTTAGGTAGTGGGCACAGATAGCTGTGAAGCCAGTCCTCAAGCACAGATGACTTCTCTATAGTGTGGTTGAACTCCTTCACCATATTATTTATCTGTCTCATCCAACTGCTTGATGTGACAATTCTGTACTTTATCAGGACCTGGGGCAGTGTTTTTGCGGGCACGTAGGCTATTTACGACCTCCGCCTCTGTGATAAGGTCTACATAAGCCTCTGCCCAGATGGATGCGTCTAAAATACTTTTCCAAATTTTATGACGGGCATCTCTGTCGCCTTTATCAGTCTGAGCAACATATCGAGTGAAAAAGCTCAGACCCTTCTCTTCATCTGTCTTCAGGGGAATTCCTGTGGTGTCTTGAATGTTGGGGATAAACTGGCTTGTGGTTTTTTCATTCATCTTCTTATGCATGTGCCAGAACTTCTGGAGGGTATATCATTACCCACACCTGTAATGAACGCCTCCCATGGCTCGCTGTTGGACTACTTAGCTAATGCTTTAAAAGAATTGGTAGCTTTAAATTTTACCTCCTCATTCTCAATGAACGCGTTGACATTAGTACCAAATCTCTTTCTGGCTGTACGCCAATCCTCTGTTGCCGCCTCCTTTTCTCTCCAGTCCACATCAACCACTTTTTTTGTCCCTGACAAGGGCCTTGTAGCTGTAATATCATTTTGTTTTTGTCTTGGTGCAGACACAACCATTGACAATTTGTGTTTTTATCTATATTACCCCATTACAATTTGTGTTTTTATCTATATTACCCCATTACAATTTGTGGCGGGGACAATGCTTTTTACCAAAATTTCAGAAGTCAATACTAAAATATCTTACAGTACACAACTAGTGGTACAGTATTGGGTCAAGCATATGGAATGAGTCTTCTATGACTCATCAATATGTTTTGGTCCCTAGTGATGTTTTGACTGATTTACTAAAGAATTGTTTGTCCTTCCAACATTCAATGATCCCAGTTTTAGTCGACCTGTACTTCTACAAAGGCAGACACCCCTGTGCAGGTCCCACTTAGTAGACCTGTACTTCTACAGTGGCAGACACCCCTGTGCAGATCCCAGTCTTAGTCGACCTGTACTTCTACAGAGGCAGACACCCCTGTGCAGGTCCCAATTAGTCGACCTGTACGTCTACAGTGGCAAGACACCCCTGTGCAGGTCCAAGCTCTGGCATGAGCTGGATGAAGCCGGGAGGAAGATTTCCTGCTTTGCGGGCTAGGCTCGAGTAGCTTATTACCCCATTACGTTGGGACAAGTGCCGCAGAAGGTGGTTAACTGATGTGCGAATCCATCTTGGTAGAATCAATCGCTAGAGCAAAGTAGACCCGCAGCCTACTATGCTGTTCTTAACAAACCACCTAACCATGGCCGGTGTCATGCCATGTCATACAGTTATTCGCCTCTTACAATATGCTCTCCATGGGCTAGTGTCTTTGTCATACACAAACACCACAGCGGACCACTCGACGCATTCAATGATTCAGTTACTTATTTGTGAAGTCAAATTGTTATGCTATACCAGATTTACCACACTGTTTCTTTGTTTCGTTTGACATCAATATTTCGTATTATCACCGGCAACGAATGATTGTCTCCCTACTGTACACCCATTCTATGGCAAAACTGACCAGATATTTCTGATAGTAAGAAAATCAACTTTTAGACAGAGAAACATTTTGAGATTCACAGAAGATTTGCCAAAAATATCAAATTGATGAGACAGAACTTGTGATATGAGACAACAGAACTTGTGATATGAGACAACAGAATTTGTGATATGAGACAACAGAATTTGTGATATGAGACAACAGAATTTGTGATATAAGACAACAGAACTTGTGATATGCTGATACTGTCTTAGTGAAAACTGAGGGAAAGAACCTCAAGGAAACAGTTAATACAAGTCAGTGGCAGAAAATATCAATAAAGGTCTTAATCTAACAAGGAAACACAGGCTGAAGTGATGGTCATCTGCAATTAATGCAACTCTTCAGAATACAGTATCCGATGGTTGGTTATTGATCCAGCAGCCTGTAGACTCGAAAGACAGCTATCACTGTCTTTATTGAGCAGAACAAGTGATCCTATTCAGCTTGAGAATGGGACATAAGAAATTCAATAGACACTTACACTGGCTAAAATTGTCTCCATCGCCAGTGTATATGCTTAGCCAATTGCCTACTGAACACTGACTGAGACGAACGTCCACACAAAACTGTTTGGAAGATCCAAAGAACTCTCCACTACGGCAACCTTTATCCAGAGAACTGGACTTCGTCTGCAGACGTAACGAAAGAAAGCGAGAAGAAGAGTACTCCATTTGTCTGGTCTTGGAGTCAGAAACTCTTTCCTAACTGGACACTCGAAAACATGGTGTTCAACAGTTTTGTAGGGATGTGTGCCTCTCCCATGACCTATCCAACCTGACACCATGCTACACCCAGTAGATGAGGTACTATTTTTATTCATAAAACCTTACCAGTAACCCATCTGTACAAATGTGCTTCCTATTGGACAATATGCATGCACCTTCTGTGGTTGGAAAGGAACCACAATCTTACTGATAAGCACTGGGGGACCAAGAAGGCAAAATGCAATGTTTTTTGTGTGAATGAAAACCATTATAAAGGCACAGTGTCTCATGATGTGACATTCCCTTAGCCTTGAACTTTGTTTAGCATAATCTCTCGGAGCAGAGCATAGTCCCTAACTTATGTCCCACACTGATGTGACAGTCATTTTTTTGGTTTTAGACTTACGTGGGTAGAACATTTAGACATACCAGTGACAGGATGCCAGTAGCTAAGCAAATGGGACACTATTAAGTAATTTCACATGAGAGACAGATGCCTTTAAAACTGCAACTAAATTACTAATGCCAAATGTTAATATAAGGAGTAGTGTAGCAAATAATAACAGAGAGATGCAATACAGTCAGTGGTCACAGCATTGAGCAGTCCAAAATAAAATACCTAAATGCTCTACAAATGACCTCACTGGCCTAAAAGAGTTGTGATACAGTGGTCTCAGCACAGCACTTCTGAAAATGAAGAAGGTGATAAATCACACAGCGCAGTTTCCACACTGGCGGCAAAAGCCTAAAGCAGGTACGGGAGTTTACATACCTGAGAATAGTCTTCACTGACAACGGCAAATGGGACAGAGAGATAGAAAAAAGAAATCAAAAGGCAAACAAGGTGCACTACCAGCTGGCACCAATACTGAAACATACAAGTGTCACTATATCCGCTAAACAAATGCTGATAAACACTCTGATCATCTCTACTTTATATTAATCAGTGTCAAATGTAGTGTTAAAAAATACAAACATACTCGACAGAAAACAGACAAGACATTTACTTACGCAAGGCAAGTACCAGAAGCAACAGCTGCGGCACTACCACCTGAGCTGCCTCCACAAATATACCAATCTGAGTCTTTCTTCAGAGATTTATTAGAAGATGCTGGATCATGAGGATCTAAATCTGTGGTGGAGACAACTAAGTTCCAAGGGTTAATGACTGGTCCATGGCAACTATCCAAACTTCCTGATCTGAAATAATTAGACCAATTCACACATTCAGCTTATGCAAGTTGAACACTTTACTAAACCTTTCATCAGCATTACACGAGACCTTCTGTGCCAGCCCAATGTTTGTACAAAATATGATATAGCCATTTAAAGATTGATGTGAAATAAAAAATCAATACCAACGAATAAATGTAAAACAGCTTCAATAAAATATTTCAGTTTTAAAGATATTTCTTTGAATAATTCGGTCAATTAGGTGCATGAATACTATGAATTGCTTTAGGATAAACATTAGTCACTATTTTCAAAAGGCAGTGTACTCGTCACACACAAAAATGTCACGTACATGCCATCCATAAAGCCTAGTGCAGGCCTATTTGTCTAATTTGAGATCAAGTATTGCCTAGCACAGCTGAGTGTGTGATGTAGATTTAACCTAATCACAATGGAACTTGTGTCTTCATTTCTAAAGCTAACCTGGCAGCTTGCTTACACATATGGTAAACTCAAACCTTATGGGATAACTCTGATAAGTAACTGTCATTGACAAGAGGCTTAGGTATTGGAATATTTGTGTGTGTTTCCAACTCATTCTCACCCTATTTCTCACCATTTTTGTACAGATATGGCAGTAGAAAATTAGTCATAAATTGTGTTTGTTTTGTGTGTTGTAACCTTCTTCTTCTTCTTCTTCTTCTTCTTCGTACACTGTAAAATGTCAACTTGTATTTTTTCGAAAAAAGCAGCGGTCATCCTGAGGCTGTCGACACTGCCATAGAGCTTGTCTAGTGTTGCCACTGGTGATGGCCACATGTGCTTTCTCTGGTCCTCATATGTTGGCAGTTTTGCAGCAGATGTTCAGCTGTCATTTTCCAGGTACCACAAGTGCATTCGTCAGTGCCATCTATCTTCAGTTTATTGAAAAGGTGGTACCTCAGTCTGTTGTGGCCTGTGCGGAGTCTGAAGACCACGACCTGCTCTCTTCTGTTCAACTGGTAATAAACATAATTTTTTGTGTAGTGTGTTGTAACCAACAGTTGCTTCCCTATGTGTGTCCATGTTCCCTGTTTTGTGTGTGGTAACCAACAGTTGCTTCTCTATATCTGTCCATGTTCCTTTGCGAATAGAGAATGATATTTGCATTTAATATATCGAAAAGGTCAAGATAGTCCCACAACAGAAAATGTCATTGAGGATAAAGTATTACTGACTTCATTTCATTGTACCAGGTCTTGGATTTGTCTGAGGTGGGGTAACTAGATCCTTTCCTCAATGCATTAGTTTCTTTTGTGTATGTTCTTATTTTGTCCTACTGCTCTTCCCATGAGGTGCCGCAGAGAAGCGGGATGTGTAGATTTATTGATATTGCCAAGTGGGAGACGTGTGCTGTCGTCAGGTGTACTTCCTGAGTGTGTCAGAGACACCTACGGTCCATCAACTCTGAGGTTAGCCCCTTGCTCGTGGACCAGAGACCTGAATATGATATGCTCTCGCTGCAGACTGGTCATAATGCATTTGATTTGTTGTGCGTCAATGTAGGCACTGACTGGATTTGTCCCCACTATCTGTCTCAACATTGTGTAGCAAAGTTAGTCAAGAATTGTCTTTCCGGCTGCACACAGCGCATCTCACAGCTCTGGATCTTACTCTTATATGTTTCTAGTAAGGATCAAGATTGACACAGTGTAGAAATTAACGCTGCATTTATCAGCCTTCTCTGAGTTGAAGAAGCACTACAGGATGTTTCAAAATCGGTGCAATTTGATAGTGGACACTGTTCACCTTCTGTTTTCTATGTGTGATCTCTCTGTCCACTCTGCCATCATCAGTGAACATACTACTGAGGCCTTACTTGCTTGATACTTTTGTCATTGCTGTGGAAACTTCTCTGCACATTTTCATGTGATATCTTAGTCTTGGTCTTATCTGTGTTGATCTTCATGTCGTTTTCGTCCCAAGTGAAATGGAGATAGTGCAGGTGGTGTTATAGGTCTCCTCCATTTTGGTAAAAGATGACCTGATTATCAGCAAACAACAGTTTATTTAGGGATTCCTCATGAGTGTGATTTTTTTTCATTTAAATTATTAATAAAAGTGGAGAAAGAACGCAGCACAGTACAAACCAATTTGTCATACAGACATTTGTTCATACTGCACATTGGCTGTTTACATACAAGGCATAAATTTGATCTAGTAATTGAACCTGTAATTGAAATTGTGTTTCCTGTCGAGAGCTTGATTTAAAAGTGTCTCGTTATTTGCGGACATAGTAAAGTAACACACTCTCTGCAGACACCTGTGCTTTCGGTGGAAACTGTGAAATGTGTAGGATCTAGCCCACCTAAATACCTTCCATTATCCGAACCAGTTTTAAATTTTTTTAAGCTTTAAATCATCAGAAACATATAAAACACTAAACAAAACAAAGAGGAAAGCGAGCCGAGAAAAGAAAACTGAAGGGATACCAGACGATAATTGTGACGTCGGAACCCAGTCAACCAAAACGACCACAGGCAGACATGCAACGAAGGGAGTTCTGTTCAGGGCCAGCCCCTCTTACAGTTAAAAAGCAAGCCAACGGATCCATACAACTTCAACACCGACCCCAACCTACAATTCATCCATGCCAATCGACCAAGTAGCGTCGACAAAACACAGGATCAGGGGCGTTCTCTGTCTACAACTGACTCACAAAACAGCCAGTTGATAATTTGTACGTTTAACTGCCATTCTATATGTTCCGCAAAAGTGTCTTCAGAGAGTATGTTACTTTACTATGCCCGCAAAAAAAAAATTCAACAAAAGGAGGAGTCGGATTCCTTGTCGCCCCCCCCCCCCCCCCCCCCCCTCTTCCACCTCATGAAAAAAGTGGCATTCGTAAGCCACTGATCGTCTGGCATCATAAGACATCGCCATCTCAAGTCGCCACAATGCCATCATCATACAAGCATGCACACTGATAGCAGACAAAGCAGAACAGGACTATGCAGACTTTTACAACAGTCTTCACAACGCCCTTCAACAAAGCCGCAACTACCACAAAATCATCATTGGAGACTTTCAAACACGGATGGACCCTCGCCAACTTGGCGAAACTTATGTGGGCCCCCACTCCAGTGAAATAAGGAACGAGGCTGGCGATAAGCTAGCAGCGTTTTGCTAAATAAATCTACTATTTCACTGCAATATTTTTTTCCAGAAACCCCCTCACATGAGATACACTCACACGGGACCCAGCGGGCAGCACAAGCATGGACTCACACGGGACCCAGCGGGCAGCACGAGCATGGACCCACACGGGACCCAGCGGGCAGCACGAGCATGGACCCCCCCTCTTCCACCTCATGAAAAAAGTGGCATTCGTAAGCCACTGATCGTCTGGCATCATAAGACATCGCCATCTCAAGTCGCCACAATGCCATCATCATACAAGCATGCACACTGATAGCAGACAAAGCAGAACAGGACTATGCAGACTTTTACAACAGTCTTCACAACGCCCTTCAACAAAGCCGCAACTACCACAAAATCATCATTGGAGACTTTCAAACACGGATGGACCCTCGCCAACTTGGCGAAACTTATGTGGGCCCCCACTCCAGTGAAATAAGGAACGAGGCTGGCGATAAGCTAGCAGCGTTTTGCTAAATAAATCTACTATTTCACTGCAATATTTTTTTCCAGAAACCCCCTCACATGAGATACACTCACACGGGACCCAGCGGGCAGCACAAGCATGGACTCACACGGGACCCAGCGGGCAGCACGAGCATGGACCCACACGGGACCCAGCGGGCAGCACGAGCATGGACCCACACGGGACCCAGCGGGCAGCACGGGCATGGACCCACACGGGACCCAGCTGGCAGCACAAGCATGGACTCAAACGGGACCCAGCGGGCAGCACAAGCATGGACCCACACGGGACCCAGCGGGCAGCACAAGCATAGACCCACACGGGACCCAGCGGGCAGCACAAGCATGGACCCACACGGGATCCAGCGGGCAGCACAAGCATGGACTCACACGGGACCCAGCAGGCAGCACAAGCACGAACTCGATCATGTCTTAACAAACAGAAAAATAGTGACAGACGTCTCAGAGGTGGTCTCTTTCTGCACATGCAGCTACGATCGCCTCCTCTGCACATTCTTTCAATTCAACGCACGCATTGACAAGCTGCAGAAGCAGAAATCACACAGGGGACCAGAATCAATCATCAACCCTGCGATGGCTGCCTCCCTAGCTGCTAGTAGTAACCTTACAGAACACATCATCACAGACATTGACAATACCAGGCTGAGCTCAAAAATCAGATCTATCTCAAGAGCTGCTAGACTTCCAGTACCCAACAACAACGTAAATCGCATATCACCTACTATACGAGCATTGCTGGAGGAGAGGCACAATATGACTTGGTCCTCTGGCAACAATACAACTTTCATTGACCTTAGCAAACTCTGCTGCCAAAAGCTAAAAGAGGACCACGAAGAATTGGCCCGCAAACGTCTCCTCGCAGTGGTGGAGACTCGGTGAAGCATAAAACATGCCTCTCGAAGCATTGCCGAACACCAGCATGTCATTTCCTGTTTAAAAACAGCAAGTGGGTCCCATACCGAGTCAAGGCTGGGCATGGAGTCAATTATGAAAGAATACTACACAGAATTATTTAAATCATTATACAACCAACATCCCTCTTTCCTCTCCACCCCTCCCTCCCCCAGACTTCCTGCCCTCAGAAATTCCTCACGCATTCGATACCACGCCCCTCAGAAAATCACCTGGCGAAGATGGCCTAACGGCAGAGTATCTCAAAGCCTGCTGACTACCGTTCTATCAGGCCCTCGCCTAGTGCTTATCAACCTATCTACACACAGGTAGAATACCGACGGCTTGGCGCAGTTCAAAAATGATCCTCCTACACAAAAAAGGAGACAGGGAAGACCTCGGCAACTACTGGCTAATCACACTCCTACCGGTCACCTACAAAATATTCATGAAATATGTCCTCGCCAAAATCCTTCTAACCCTAGACAAAGCGCAACCAATCAAACAGGCTGGATTTCGTCATGCATATAGCACCATGGATCACATTTTAATGTGCTGCCGACTGTTCTAAATAGTCCGAGAGTACCAGACCCCACAAATTTATACCTTCAAGCCCGAGAGTACCAGACCCCACAAATTTATATCTTCAAGTCCGAGAGTACCAGACCCACAAATTTATACCTTCAAGTCCGAGAGTACCAGATCCCACAAATTTATACCTTCAAGTCCGGGAATACCAGACCCCACAAATTTATACCTTCAATGACTACAAGAAAGCGTTTGATTCAGTAGAAACAAAATTCGGCTGGCAATATCTTAAAGATCAAGCGGTTGACCCGGGATACACAAGAATTCTTGCTGACTGCTACACCAATTGCACAACTACCTTCCAAAGACCGGTACCTATACAAAGAAGAGTACAGCAAGGGGACCCCCATCTCACCGAGCCTGGAATCGATCATCAGTGGTGCCACTGGGATACCTTTGGCATCAACATAAATGGCAGGCTGCTAAATCATCTTCGCTTTGCAGATGATCTAGTACTTATCACGGAGGCAGCCACAGATGCCAATGAAATGCTAGTAGCGCTCCACTGAGAGGGAAAGAAAGCGGGACTCAAAGTGAACACATTCAAGACGAGTCATGCGCAATCGATTCACTTCCCGCGGCCAAGTTTTCCTAGATGGAGAGAGATTGGACAACTTGGACGAGTACATCTACCTTGGATGCCTGCTCAACATGCAGAATGACCTAAGCCCAGAGTTGACAAGACGAAGTCGAGCGGGTTGGGCAGCTTTCTCTTCGATAAAGCTGGTACTGGACAACATGCATGACCAGAGCCTGCGCACCTATCTATTCAACTCCACAGCACTACCTGCAATATGCTATGCGACGTAAACATGGTCACTCACAAAAGAGATGGAGTAAGCTCAGAGTAACCCATACCTCCCTCGAGAGACTCATGGTCGGCCTCACGCTTCATAGCCAGTACACAAAAAAGATCTTCACAACTCGGGCATACGTCAATTGTCCCTGGTGAAAGATGCAGTTATTTATGCAGACAAAATGAAACATCGCTGGGGTGGCCACTTACTGCGAAGAACGGACGATTGTTAGTGCCCAGCGACAGCAATATGGTACCCTAGAGATAAGAAACGACCACCAACACATTGGCCCGACTCCCTTGCATTCTGCAACAACATTTATGATGCCACAGATGGACGACTCATTATCAACTGGTCCACCGCGGTCCAAGACAGAAACCTTTGGAAGAGAAGTTGGGACCCACAAAGGTGTAACCGCCACTGAAAAAGTTACGTCCAGTAATCCAGTAATTGAACCTCCACGGCATATTCATCCATTACGTCTGGTTACGCTGTCAAATACCTTATCTGATTAATGAAGGCCACATGGATTTCTAATTATAATTCTATAGTTTTTTCACTTAACTGCCTGCATGTAAGTATAGCATCCATAAATCCACTGCTTTTCCAGAATCCTGATTATGAAGCACTGAATAGAGGCTCCACAATAACTTGTACCCATGCGAAAATGTTTCCGCCATGGCTATTAGTTGCTATAAAAAATGCTTTGCAAACTTGAATACATATCTCAAGAAACTCTCTGCTCCTTGACTGATTGAGTTTGCAAAATATATGGTCTGCATAATTCCATGTACTCTCATTTCAGTTTATGTCACTCTTGTGCCAACTATTTCTTTGTAAATTTGTTCTTTTTTGTCCTTTACGGCACTAGCGGCATGAGATTATGACTGTTCGTCCCGTACCAAGGTCAAAATTCTAGGGTCATCGCTTCATCATATTGAAAATATTGGGTTAATGCCATCGAAACGGCTGAACATACTGCTCTTTTGATTGTAGAGAGTTCCAACTTCCGTCATGTACGGTTAGACGAAAACAATGGCGATTTTTTAATTAGTTTTAGATTTTTGGAAAGGATTTCTTCTGTTTTTTGCTTGGAATTGAAGATTCATCCCTTATTGAGAATGGGGGAGTTTAGTTTCTGCAACATATTTTTCTGAGGTAGTTCTATTTAGCTTGTTTATAAAAACATTTACAGTCAAAGTGACAGACATAGCCATAACCAAGGGACGCTGCTGCATGGTGAGTCTATATGTTTATGCTATTTTTCATAATTATCGCTCAGTGGTTTCGAGGTAAGGTGTCCGCCTCGAGTGCCGGAGGTCGCGGGTTCGAATCACAATGGAGACCAAGATTTTTTCACGTGGATTTTCTGGTAAAATTTCCGATGATCTCTGGCCAGTGAAATCGGACTCCTGTGTTCAGTGTCGAGCACGTTAAAAATACCTTGGCAGTTAGAAATCAAAAAGAGAAGGCCTAACGGCCACTGCCTGGACAAAAATTATAGTTAAAAATTTACCAAAATTATTTGTATCTTCCCCCAGGCCCAGTAAGCCGCAGGAAGTTGTAACAATACTTACTACATATAGCCGAAGCATTCGGCTACCTGGCAACAGACATTAATATGCCTGTTGGAATACCAGGACTCCAAGTAGTATCACCTTCATCTTCTTCTATCTCAGAAACTAACATACACACAATAACACCAACAAGTTCTTTATTAATATGTCACTAGACACACGCATGCACAAAAAATGAAAGAAAAACAAAAGATTAGAGGGTCTCAAAATCCATGTCGTGACCTGAAGTGCTTAGAAATCAAGTAGCTGCAGGAAATAGACGTAATTTGTTAATCTGGTAAGCTAAAAGTTAAAACGTCTGAAAAACACTGATGATTTATGTTCATGTGCTCCGTGCCTTCTTTTATATATTATGCTTACTTCAAATAAATTTAATTTACCTGTTATCTCCACAACTACTTGTAGCTAAAAACATAATCAGAGATAAAAGACCATATAGCTAGTTCAAGCAAGCAAAGACATCACCATACTACTTCTTCTTCTTCGTACGCTGTCAAACGCCAACCATACAAAATACAACGTAAAAGTCAAGGATTTTTTAAAACTCTGAAGTCACACAATTTGTCTTTCATAAACCAGTTTTAAGGCTGAAAAAAAAAAAAAGCATTTCTAGCACAATGTCAATGTATCTTACCCCATTGCAAATTCATCCATATTTGTTTTTCCCATCAAAATGGCACCTGCACTTATGCATTTTGAAACCATCGTTGCATTATATGGTGGTATATAGTTTAGCAACATCTTTGAACCACATGTAGTACGTATGCCTTGTGTACAGAAGTTGTCCTTGAAAGCTATCGGTATGCCCTCTAGACGCTTGGCTATACCTGAAATAATGAACATAGTTGCATGTCTAATTTTCAAAGTGTAACAAGAAACACCAAAATGTACAAGTAACTAATAACCAATGTAGTTCCTAATAAGCAGGTCAAGTATACCTTGGGCAGTCAACAGATCCAACGAAGATCTATTACAAGAAAACAGTTTCAAAAGAACACTGCTAACTAAAAAGGAAAGCAGACAGGCAATATTTATTGGACACATGCTCAGGAAGGAGGGTTTGGAAAATCTTTTTATCACAGGAAAAATCAAGGGTAAGAGAGGCAGAAGAAAATTTTTTTTAATATCTTGGAAGACATGACAAACTGGTTGGGAAAATAAACAACATTGAAATTGCTGTATTGCTAAATAAAGTGAAGGTTGTTGGATGAATTGACGGTTAATGCCACATGTCATGGCATTTTATGATAAAAGTGAACTATAACACATTTAATATATGACATATCTGTTATATCTGTAATCAAACAGGCAGAAAAGATATGATGCCAGGTAGCCCAACAGTTGTTTAAATTTATTTCAGTCTTATGCCTTAGAGTGGGCAAACTAGTCTGTGACGTCAATTTGTGAGGCCTTCATACAAATTTAAAGTTTCATCATTTTATTAACAAAAATTACAAATTAAGTGCATAATCAGTACATGATTTTGAAAATGTGATCAAATGAGCAAGCTCATTCAAACTGTTACATAGGTTGACGTTTGACAGCGTACGAAGAAGAAACTGTTACATGTGTACAAGCATAAGCTTGTGTTTACTGTAAATGTGGACTTTGTCATGGTTGCAGTAGATGTTTAGAATAGATTGCACGTAGTCGGGAGGCATCGTCTGTGCAACTAGTTGCTATGTAAGCGACTTTTACCATCATCCTCTGGTTGATCAGTCCTGAAACCGTCGTAAGGTTTTCTGAGTATGTCTCTCAATTTGGCACTATTCTTTGCAGCTCTCTTCCTTTCAGCAAATGTTCGTACTTTAATGTCTCTGCATGCCTGAGGTGTAAAGGTGAGTCTTGGTCGCACCCTCCCTCTTTTTTCCCATGAATCTTGCCCTCTAGTATCTTCTGTAGAAGATATGTCATAACTAACTCAATCTTCATTTTTTGTATCATTTTCAATATTTGTCTTTGTGCATCTACTTCGGTGAAGATATGGTCATTGGATCTTCTTTCTGTCCAACACACTCTTTCCATTCTACTGTAGCAAATTTCAAACACTTTCTAGGTATTTCATCCCATTTTTAGGGTCCATATTTCAGCCTCATACAGTGCAATAAGCCATAAATGAGCGGTGATTATTCTTTTTCTCAGTTCCTTCCTGATATTCTTTGAGGTTAACATTTTCTGTTTTTCTCTAAAGCCCTTTATGTCAAAGGAATCCTAATTTTAATTGCCGTTTGATTGCAGAAATCTTCTATTATGGTTTACCCTAAATATATAAACTTCTGTACTTGTTTGATTATTTCTCTATTGATGATTATATTCATTTGTCTATGTTGCTATGGGGATTCCGTGGTTAAGCCGTCGGCCTCGTGATCAGGTGGTGTGGGTTCGACTCCGGACTCTGCCGTCTTTTTCACGGGTGCTTGATGCGCAGTCCACTGCATCTCGTAGTCGCCCCCTAGTCGTCTTGTCCTTGACTTGCCACTGGGGGCGGCCGGCACGAGACGAGAGAGTGAGGATAAAAAGTAGCGCAGTTAATCCTTACTAAAAATAACGCTAGCAAAATAAATTATGCCATCATCGTCTAAGATGGACGGCGGCCTTTGCCTTTGTTGCTTGGCTATTAAATATCTGGCTGTGTTGTTAATTTGTTCAAGCAGTATTTGGAATGTTGATATTGATCCTCTAACTATCTTTTGGTCATCAGCAAATTTGATAGCATTAGCTTTCATACCATTGACTTTGACACCCCTATTACAACTCTAAACAACCTTTTCCATCATCATCTCAGAATATACGTTTAATGAGTCTCCATGAAAACAAGGAATTCTGTTGTACCCCCTGTCGCAGTGAACCTGAATCTGAGTCCTTATGTGATTGAAATAATCGCCTCTTGATTTTCATACAGGTTCTGAATTAACTAAATGAGTGGTCTGTATGCCTATTTGTTGCAATATCTGAAAATATTTCCTCCAGGGGACTCAACTAAAGACTTTCTCGTAGTCAATAAAGCAGATAAATAGTAAATGCCCTTGATTGATCACTCTCAATGATACGATGGCATCCCGTATACCTATGACCTTGTGAAATTCAAACTAGTTTTCTTTCTGGTTTTATTAAAAAAATTATCTTCAAAAGAACTTTTGACCATGAAACGAAAAAATAATTTTTTTACTTTTTTGTTCCCCATAGAAAATGGGATTTTTGTTTTCGGATACCCGTTGAAGGTATACACATGCATTCTAGCGAGAGTGTTTGTCATTGTTGGAGCACTTTATTGTATTTCAAATGTTGTTGTACATAACAATGAGTGCTAATGTAAGGAAACGTCAAATTGAAGATGCCAAGTTTTTTCATTTAAAATTCAATTTTAAATGACTGTATGCTTAATGCTCTTGTCTGTCCAGAAGTCAAAACAAAAATTGAAGCTATATCTTGGTCAAGGAGAACTATAGTGGACAATTGCATACATCCTAATAACGATAACACATTAATGGTTTGAGTAGTTATTAAACAACATTTAGGCTAAGACACAACATATTTTATTTTTTTCCCATTTCATGACATTCTCATCATATGTATCATTGTCATCATATGCATCATTGTCATCATATGTATCATTGTCATCATATGTATCATTGTCATCATATGTATCATTGTCATCATATGCATCATTGTCATCATATGCATCATTGTCATCATATGCATCATTGTCATCATACGCATCATTGTCATCATACGCATCATTGTCATCATATGCATCATTGTTAGTTTTTAGTCATAATTGACTCCAGGATAATGTGACCTTGGAGTAGCAACTCTCTACTGTGCTGTTGGTTTTCCCTTTTCTATTCTGTGCTGCAAAAGCTTTTTTTACTTTCCGCAGCACGTTCTTTATTTTGCCATTTTTACTTCCTGTGGCTATTAGGCCTGGGGGAGATTTGTATGAACAGCAGCTAACAGCCTATTCTTATCAATTCTCAACTGTCAAGAGCTCATTTACTGGTGCAGAGTGTACACTGGAGTTTTTCATCTCCAATATGACTAGATGCAGGTCTCATCTCTCTTGAAATCGGGGACACTTGAAACTTGTGGAATTTTAAACTTCCCTAATTCATGCTTGCATTTTCTAGCCAAAATGGAATTGATAAACCATTTTGGCTAGAAAATGCAAGTACTTTGGTCACATCAAGAGACACAATGGTCTTGAGAGAACGGTGATGGAAGGTTTGGTGCCAGGCAAAAGAGGAAGGGGTAGACCAAGAAGACGATGGCACCGAGATATCCAGGAATGCCTGAGTATGACTGTGGCGGAGGCTGGCGTTTTGGCAAGGGAACGAGTTTCTTTCAGACAGACTGTGATGGGAGCGACGTTCAACAAAGGACATGCTACATGACGACGACGTTGATTTCATGCTTTCATTTCTTAAGAGGAAAGCACCTTTATCTCATAGCTTGATGCTGTCATTTCTTGGCCCAGGTAAATATACATTTTCGACAAAATCATTTTCTAGCTGCAGTTTCCCTTGAGGGTAATAAAATGTTCAACATGTACTGAATTTTCTTTCTGTTAACTTTTAGGCCAACTGCTATGCTTCTTTTGATAAGCTCATTTAGGTATTGTCCAGCCTCTCTAATGCTGTGGTCTAATGTTATCAGCAAACTTAGGTGAGTAAGCAATTTTTTTTTATATAGGTTGGTCTTTATCTTCCCAATTTAGTTGTCTAAAGACTTTCTTAAAGGCTATTGTGCACTATTTTGGGGAGATTGTATGACCCTGTGAACGCTATATTGTATATGTATGTTAATTGGTCGGTAAAATAATGTTGAGCAGCATTCGTCTATCTCTTCTAAAAGCTTAAGCATACCTTTCTTCAATACCTTGATTTCTCAATGGAGTTATCTCAATACCGTCAAAGGCTTTTTCATAGTCCACAAACACAAGGAATATGGATTTCTCCTGCTCTCTCCATTAAATGGTTGATTATGTGGAGGTGTTCTGTGGTTGAGTAGCCTTTCCTGAAATATGCCTGATCTCATGGTTTATTCTCATCATGTCGTCTCGATGAATGTCTTGCCACTGGCAAAAGGTAGCTTAGGCTCTGTGAGTGTGGTTGACAAAAGGCGCATTCTCTTCCTCACTTTAATCCAAATCACCGCGCAAGTCACCCATTTCAGCGGACACAGCAAGAGATCCAAATGTCCACACGGCTGAACAAAGAGAGTGGTCTTCATCACTTGTGATGGACAACTACTATTATTCTCATCATGTTGTTTCTCAAGTCAATCAATCATCGATAAAAATTCCTCAACTCCCTGCAGCGCATAGGTTCACAATAAATGATAATTTTGATGATATAAACCATTTAGCTGTGAGCTGGCAGCTCTTGACACCACAATGCCTCCTGGACAAAAGCACACGTCCTCCTCAATTGTTGAGACTACGTCCAATCTCGTATAAAGTCTGTCTTAGAGGCATCATGATTGTGAAGGGGGGTTATGGACGCATCTTTCGAGTATCCCCGAAGGGATGCAGTCCAATGTGTCGGTGTCCCAGGATCGTCACGTCTTGCCAGGGTCATATCAAGAACGAGACAAGAATGTATTGCACCCACGAAGTGGGGATGGATTGGTGCAACCCAGAGCATGTACCACTCGCCGGTGGGTTCTGCAGCTACATCTATAGGGCTTCACCTGCTCATCAGCCCTTTTGTCTGGCCCCTCTCCAAGGACCTGGCCAACTTGAGTGACCCTGCCAAGAGATAAACTCCCGCCAGCATAGCTCCTTGGATCATTGGGGTACACAAGCTCTCCAACCTCAGCGAGGTATGCTTACATATGGAGAGAGGTCCTCAGCAAATACTTGCCAAGTCTTTCTGCCATGAACCATCATTTCTATCTCCCCCAAGTCTTTCTGCCATGAACCATCATTTCTATCTCCCCCAAGTCTTTCTGTCATGAACCATCATTTCTATCTCCCCCAAGTCTTTCTGTCATGAACCATCATTTCTATCTCCCCCAAGTCTTTCTGCCATGAACCATCATTTCTATCTCCCCCAAGTCTTTCTGTCATGAACCATCATTTCTATCTCCCCCAAGTCTTTCTGCCATGAACCATCATTTCTATCTCCCCCAAGTCTTTCTGTCATGAACCATCATTTCTATCTCCCCCAAGTCTTTCTGCCATGAACCATCATTTCTATCTCCCCCAAGTCTTTCTGCCATGAACCATTATTTCTATCTCCCCCAAGTCTTTCTGCCATGAACCATCATTTCTATCTCCCCCAAGTCTTTCTGTCATGAACCATCATTTCTATCTCCCCCACGTCTTTATTGCTATTTTTAGATTTGCCTCGACTTGCTTTCTCCATAAGTATTTAGGTCTGTCCTTCTTTTCTTGCCCTGAGGATTCCAGAACAGTGATTGCCTTGTAATGCTATCAGCTGGTTTCTGTAATATGTATTATATCCATTGTCAATGCCTTCTATTTACATCTAGTCCCTTTGGCATCTGTTCAGTTTTCCCCCCTACAGTTCTATATTAGTGACTTTATCATATTCCCACAATTAAGCACAAGCACCCATTGATGAAAGTTGGGACATTTTTAGTTCACCACGTCAGAACCATATAATAGGACCAACTTGAAACTGGAGTTGAAGATCTGTGCTTTTAATTCTTAATTCTTTTCTATTTCTCCAAATTTTGTAAAGCAATAAAAGCCACGCTTACCTTTTGTATTCTTAATTTGGTATCTCTATCAGTACCTCTGACCTGGTCTATATTGCTACTAAGATTTATGAAGGAATTGATTTCTTGTTGTAAGTACCATACCTTCCAGTTCAATCTGATTGTCATTTAGTGCTTTTATTGTCACAATCTGTGTTTTTTTTCTCTGTGTACACTTACACCTAATTTCATTTGGTTGTGTTTGAGAGACATAAAAGCCAAGCCATTAAGAAAGTCCAGATCATCAATTCTTTTCATCAAGACATTAAATGTCATTGTCACATGTAGAAGTTATGTTCTTCATAATCCAGTTAACAGCCAGCAGAAACAAGAATGCTGATAAGAGAAAGTCATGTCAGTTCTTAACAATAAGATCCCTTTAATAGTGAGCAACATGCTGATGAAGCAAAGCATAGCACAATCAACTGGATGACTTTAGTCCACCTTCACCATCATGCTCAAGATGTGAGGAAAGCTAATGCAACACGCCACTCAATGCTCTTTTCAGGGCACACAAAAGAGATTATGTTTTTGCTTTATCAAAGATAAAATGCCACAAAAAATTGTGCATGAAAACTACACAAATTAAACCACAACACACACATGAAATATTATAGCCCCAACAGAATGAGTGCATACCTTGTGTATATGCTTGTGCAGATGACTGTGCAGCAGTCAGAGTGGAATCACTCTGGGTTTCAGTGACATAAATATTTAAATGTCTGGTCTGTTTTAGTTTCTGTAAACAATTATAGCACAACTCTTGGGCAGTCACTGAACCTTTCCGCAACTGGAGCAAAGCCTTCAATTACAATAATACAGTAGTTAGGCAGTGTTTAATCATTGATAAACACATTTCTAAAAATGCATGTCAAATTGTGCTCATGAATACAAATTATGGCTTCAACAAAAGCATTGAAGAAACAATGGAAAAGTTGAAGTGAAGGGATGGGTAACTAAGACTGGCTAAAATGGTGATCCTGTCCATAAAAATGAAATGAAGTTGCACCATAACTTACCAATGTCATTGACTTAAAAGTGATCTACAGTTTGAAACAAAGTTTTCACAATCATCAGTGTTATTATTCATTCTGTTGTCGCTCATGTCACCCAGGACTGCAGCTGTTGTTCACTGCTGGGCAGATCTGTTCAGGTTGCTCACATTTGTTCAGCTCTTCTAGTTGTTTTGACTTGACCTTCCACATTTCTGCTCATCAGTTTGGTCTTAAATTCTTCTCTTCCTCTCGTTTGAAATCTGGGGCCTGTGTAATTAATCTGGTTTGATATCTTTTGGGGATACATCCTATCCATGTGTACTTTCTTACTTTAATATTCAGATGGATTGGATATGTTGTTCTCCTCCACATGTCTGTACATGTTGTTAATTCTGGTGATCTGACACAGAGGACGATACAGTGATGTCCAACATCTGTTTATGAAAGTCTGCAGTCTGCATGTGATATTCTTTGTGATATGCCATAATATTGAGCAATAGAACAGAATAGATTTTACACCTGGTTTAAAGAAAAAGTATGTTGCTATACTTTTCAACAAACGTTGCTAGTTGTTTATTAATTGTGTGCATACAAAACAAAGATGAGATGGCAGATGTGAAAGAAGAATTCTTTGCAGCTGTTTAAAAAGAGAGTGGATAATTGTTATGATAAAATTATTGCCAGAATTAGAAATAACCATTCTAGATGGGGTGGGATTATTACAAGGAATAGTGAAGGTGTTCTGGAAGATGACTCCTGAGATTATACAGTGAGCAAAACATTGTCATTGCAAACCAATAGTTCCCCCCAAAGCATATACATAGGATGTGAAATGACAAAAAATGAGAAACCATTATTAATTATGTCATAATAAGAAAAAGGTCATTTAAGTGTGTGAAAAATAATACCAGAAATTATCTATACCTTGTGACAATAAAGAGAACAACCAAAAGCAAAATCTATCATCACACAAGAGATCTAACAACCAAGAAAGAGAAATAAAAAGTAAGGATTACAAGCTAAGAGAGCCAGCAATAAAGACCAGACATCATAAGCTTATAGTGACAGAAAGAGGGAAGGCTAAAGGAATCTGAACTTTTTCCAAAAAAATTCCTACATTTAGAGCTCATATTTTCAAGAACAATTCTTCTATATCCTCGGCATGTTGCATAAAATACAAGGAACTTTTATCCAGCACTATATCTTGCTCCTACATTTTTTTACCTGGATCCTAAACAGATTTGTCACCCCCTGGTATAACGTTCATTGCATACGATAGATGGCTAGACAAAATGAATCAATGGAAATATCAGAAAGGACACAGTTCTGAAGCTGAAACAAGCATTTTTCAACCAGTGAAATGTTTTATTGAATATACAATTCTTCAGTCATACAATTGAGGAAGACCAACAATCATTGAATGACCTAAATGGGGTCAGCAAAGCTGCTGGTCTGAAGATTAAAAGTAAACCACAATGCCTCAGAAACCCTTACTGTCCAAAGCAGAACATCAAGCTAGAAGAAGATCCTATCGAGATACCCATATTTACCTAGGCCAAGAGATAAATGCTAACCACAAAATTGACCATGAAGTCTCTAGACGACAAAAAGCAGCTTGGTATTCCTTTTAACTTCATTAAGCCAATACTCCAAAAGATGAAAGACACCACAGCGCACACTTTCAATTCAATGGTCATTACAGCAATGGTTTTCAGATGCAAAGTGTGGAACTTGGGCAAAACAGATGCTGAGATGCTCAGAGAACAATGGAACAGCGCATACTAAAAATGTTGATACCAGATAAGATCAGTAACGAAGAAATTCAACATCAAACTTTCTTTGAAGATGTTGTTGAAGCAGCCATATCACGCAAACATTGTTAGGCTGGACACGTAGCACTCATGCCTGACAAAAGATGGACACAGAACGATGTTTTGGTGGCCATATGCCTGTACTTGTAAATGCGGTTGCCCACTTATACGATGGCGAGATGGACTGACCAAAGACTTGGTCCAGCATTGCAAAAGATGAGGAAACACAGAATATTGATGGTTTCCTTGCATCGACTGACGTCGAGGATAATGTGAAATATACAATTTATAATAAAGTGATATCCCAAATGAGATCCAAGTTAATGTAGAAGAAGAAAAATATAAGAGCTTTACTTTGGTGCAGTCATTGGACCCATTAAACATCTCCTCATGCATTCCATGGACTGGTTTGGGTTCAAGACTCCTACCTCAAAAAGTGTGAGCCATTGTGAAGATCTAATGTTCTCATCTTTCAAGTGTTTTGACAAAGAAAGAGCTGATCTCTAGGCTAGACAATGGAAGAGCTGACATCATGGCTAGATGATGAAAGAGCTGACATCATAGCTATACAATGAAATAGCTGACATCTAGGCTAGACAATGAAAGAGGCACCATCATGGCTAGACAATGAAAGAGCTGACATCTAGGCTAGACAATGAAAGAGGCACCATCATGGCTAGACAATGAAAGAGCTGACATCTCAGCTACAAAATCATCCATAATTTGAATATCAGATATGGCTAAGGGTGAAATATTAAAATCAAACAATTACGCCTGTTGAATGATGGAACTACAGTTAATAAATTGAAAATTCACAGATTGCAAGAGTTTGGGATCAGGCGTGAGTGAAGTAGAGAAGTGTAACAGGGTGGACGGAGCAGAAGAGAAACATTGAAGAAAAACACACACAAGGCCAGAATAAAATTATGAGTAATAACAGGAACATAAATAACATATGATATAAGCCTATTATAATACTGTATACATAAGAACTAGAATTAAAACTAAGACTGTTAGTAGTGCATTCATCATGAGTGGCTATTGACATGTTTTTCTGTAATGTGCATGTAATTTAAACTTAGTTTAGGTGTAGCATGACAAGACAGGTCAAGTCAATGAGAGTTGACATCATGACTACACAATGAAAGATCAACCAACAATATTAGTGCAGCCACTCTGATATTCCAGAATTATGAGGAAAGAAAAACCAGTCTCCAGAGTCTAGGACATAAAAGAATACAAGGCAATTTAATACAGGTTAATAAGATAATCAAGGGAAAGCATTAATTAGACTATAATATGTTTTTTAAAAATTAATTAAAGAAAGGATCAGACATGATATTATTAAATATTTGTTTATTCAGAAAGTGATGAACGCTTGGAATGCATTGCCACAGGAAATAGTGGAGGCAGGGTCAGTTAATGCATTAAAAAATTGATTGGATACACATAGTTCTCTAGATCACACTGAGTAGAAGAAACTGGCTGTATACAGACTCTGCAGAGCCTTCTAACCCAGTATAAAAAAGCTTTCAAACATATTTGACACAGCAAGGCATTAGCAGTGTTTGTTGAAGTAAGTCAGTGAGATAGATGTTGATTTGACACAGCAAGGCATTAGCAGTGTTTGTTGAAGTAAGTCAGTGAGATAGATGTTGATTTGACACAGCAAGGCATTAGCAGTGTTTGTTGAAGTAAGTCAGTGAGATAGATGTTGATTTGACACAGCAAGGCATTTGCAGTGTTTGTTGAAGTAAGTCAGTAAGATAGATGTTGATTTGACACAGCAAGGCATTAGCAGTGTTTGTTGAAGTAAGTCAGTAAGATAGATGTTGATTTGACACAGCAAGGCATTAGCAGTGTTTGTTGAAGTAAGTCAGTAAGATAGATGTTGTTGAATGCCCATAATGAATGGATTTACTCATTGGTGTGCCCTGAAAAGGACGTTGAGTGATGGTATGTTGTAGCTTTACTCACATCCCAAGTATGTTGATGAAGGTGGACTGGGGTCCTTTAAGCGGTTGTGCTATGCTTGTCTTCATCTGCATGTTGTTCAATACTACAGTGATCACATTGATCCCTCACCTTTTTAAACAAGCTGCCATGAAAAGTCCATTTTCAGGAAGGACAAAGGGAAGTCGAAGTGAGGATCAGTATATTTTGCCTGACCCTGACTAACATGTCTGATCAGTATTTGTTTTGCCTGACCAGACGTTAGTCTTCCTCCCTAGTAAGATAGATAACCTATGTATGTTTACCATGTTACTCACAAGGTGTAGACAGACTCTTAAGTCTGTACTTAGTACTACACAGTGGTGTGGTCACAGACTACATCGCTAATATATGCATACATAACCATGCATAGTGATAGCAACGATACCAGCAAATGGAGTAAAATAATAATAAAGGTAGGCAAAACAAAGGTTATCATTAATAATTGTAATATTATTAATAATTGAGTGAGCAGTAGCTTGAGTTACCAGTTGATTGAGTTCATTTCCGATAACGATAGAATAGGTAGTCTAATTTTTCAATATACCATAATCAACTTAACTCAACTTCATTATACTGGTTTAGAAGACTCCACAGAGTCTGTATACAACCAGTTTATTCCACTTTAAAATTGACTGTGATCATCCAATCTATTCTTGAATGCATTAACTGACCCTGCATCCACCACATCCTGTGGCAATGCATTCCAAGTATTCACCACTCTGACTGAAAAAATGTTTCATAATATCTAATCTGGACCTGCCTTTAAATAATTTGAAGCTATGTCCTTTAGTTCCTGTAGTCGGTTGAACTTTGAGAAACTTAGTATGGTCTAATTTATGCTTTCCATTTATTAATTTGTAAACCTTAACCTGTATTATCACCTCGAATTTTTCTCTGTTCGTTCTAGACACTGCAGACTATTGTTTGTAAGTATCTCCTCGTAATTATAATTCTGAGTCCCACGATAATTTTTGTAGCTCTTCTTAATCTTTGTATACTTTCTATCATGTCTATATCCACTCTGTGATAAGCCTCTTGTAGCTCTTATCATAAGGACTCCAGACCTGAATTCAGTGAGTACTCCAATGTAGGTCTCACAAATGTCAAATCAAATGATTTATAATATATAGTTTGACTATAACTTCCTTGCTTCGATGTGTAATGTTTCTTTTAATCATACCCAGCATCAGCATTACATTGCCATTAGCTTTTTTCACAGCCACCTACTGACCTAGTCCTAGACTTGTATCTATGAATACTATACTACTATACTAAATACTTGAATTAAATACTATGATGAATTGAATATGAATTATGATGGATCATGGATGCGATAGCCGATATCATTATTATACATAACCAAGGCCAACCACGCCACAAGCGTACTTATTATGACACGAAGTAACTGATTATTGTTATACCTCTTTCAGCGTGAATGTTTTCATTACTGGAAATCTGTATGAATGCAAGCAATAATATTACATTAAACCAACGCCAGCGACATGATTTATTCTATAGTGTAGGTGTAGGACGAAAGTACGTTTACGTTTCATACAGTCTAGCAGTCAAGAACGGGTAGTTAACTTGGCAGACTTGTTGATACTCGCTGAATGTGGTGCAAGTCGAGTACAGTTATGTACTCAAATATCAAGTAATCATTTGGAAAGCACTGTTTACGATAACATAATCGATATTTCTGAGTCGGTATGGGGGGGGGGGGGGGGTTGATATTGTAGGAGCTTGGATATCATTAATAACAAACTCCAATGTCATAGTGAACAACTCTTTAACAAATATAAGCTTTTAAATTACCAATTAAAATATAGCCAATTGTGTTTTATTTAAAAAATAAACAGATCAAAGCTGCTTCGGTACTGAAGGTTAAAAGTCGATAACAAACAGTTGGGTAATACTAATAGTTCAGTGACTGCATCAGGGCAAAAACAAAACGATACCTTAAATACGATAATTAAACTTATTTGTTCTGATTAAGAAGTCTCTGCAGAGTCTGAATTAACCAGTTTCTTCTACTCCACTTTATATAAAAATAACTGTGTATTTCCAATCTTGATTGAATACATTAACTGACCATGTCTCCACTATTTCCCGTAACAATGCATTCCAAGCATTAATCACTCTCTGGCTAAAAAAGTATTTCCTAGTATCTAATCTGGACCTGTCTTTAAATAATTTGTAGGTGTCCCCTGGTGTTCTTGTAGCCGGTTGTACTTTGAAAAACTTGTTATAATCTAATTTACCCTTTCAGTTAATCATCTTATAAATCTGTATTATCACCTCGAATTCTTCTTTTCTAGATAATGTAGGTCGAGTTTTCTGAGCCTTTCCTTATTACTATAATTCCTAATCCCACTATCAGTTTCGTCGCTCTTCTTTGTATACTTTCCAGCATGTTTATATACCCCCCCCCCCCCCACGCCCGCCACCCCCCTGCGATAAGTACTCCACACCTGTACACAGTACTCCAATCTAGGTCTCACTGATGCTTCAAACAGTTCGACTATCATTTCCTTGCTGCTATGTTTAATGGTTCGTTCTATCATACCTAACATTGCATTTGCCTTTTTTACTGCTACCTAGACTTGCTCCCTCACCTTACCTGTAAGATATATTTATAACTTCCAGATACCTTTCCCTGCGATGAATTATTCTGAGCTCTACTTTTGTGACAATATCATCATTCTATCAGCCCTTGGTGCTGTCAAAAACTATCATAGTGTGGACAAGCTGGACATGGAACATCTCTAGAAGATCTTAATAAAGCCATTGACATTTTGTCTCCGGGCAGTGCACCAGGCAGCGACAGGAAAGGAGCCATTATATCTCAATGTAGGAGAGATGCACAGATTGAAACCTATAGAAAAATTAAGGTGATAAAAGTGACTATATTAACTATCGAGGCGTCTCGGTGTTGTAGTCTTCGCTAGTCTTTCCACGGCCACAACAATTGGTTCAGCGTGTGTATCTGGAGTCGCAGCGTACATGCCAGGTCTGTCAGATCAACAACCGACATGATTTTTATCTTTTTGTCAACTTCAGGAAAAGTAATGTGAGCATAATCGGCCATATTACGTCGACTTAATTTATTTAACAAATGCATTTGATTTGATTAGGGCTGATGGACTCTTCAAAGTCCTTTATAAAATAGACTGCCATAGCAAACTGCTACGACAAATAAAATCGGTTCATCGGGGCATACAACAAACACTCCAGTTTGATGGTAGCATATCACTTTCGTTTGATATTCGAGGTGATATTAAGGAAGACTGCGTCCTAGTCCCGAAACTGTTCGAAATCTTTAGAAGCATGCGTTTGGTAGCGTAAATTAAAGAATCTGACTTCACACTAGGTCGAATTGTCGGCTATTTAACCTTGCAAGTCTCAAGACCAAAACGAAGTTCAGAAAGGTCGGGATCGGGAAATTGTTTTCTAGCTCATGATGCTGGAACTTCAGAGCGTGATAGATCGCTTCTCAAATGCATGCACAGATTTTGGTCTCATGATCAGACAATGACTTCAGAGCGTGATAGATCGCTTCTCCCATGCATGCACAGATTTTGGTCTCATGATGAGATTCAACAAAACAAATGACTTCAGAGCGTGATAGATCGCTTCTCCCATGCATGCACAGATTTTGGTCTCATGATGAGATTCAACAAAACAAATGACTTCAGAGCGTGATAGATCGCTTCTCCCATGCATGCACAGATTTTGGTCTCGTGATGAGATTCAACAAAACAAATGACTTCAGAGCGTGATAGATCGCTTCTCCCATGCATGCACAGATTTTGGTCTCGTGATGAGATTCAACAAAACAAATGACTTCAGAGCGTGATAGATCGCTTCTCCCATGCATGCACAGATTTTGGTCTCGTGATGAGATTCAACAAAACAAATGACTTCAGAGCGTGATAGATCGCTTCTCCCATGCATGCACAGATTTTGGTCTCGTGATGAGATTCAACAAAACAAATGACTTCAGAGCGTGATAGATCGCTTCTCCCATGCATGCACAGATTTTGGTCTCGTGATGAGATTCAACAAAACAAATGACTTCAGAGCGTGATAGATCGCTTCTCCCATGCATGCAAAGATTTTGGTCTCATGATGAGATTCAACAAAACAAGTGACTTCAGAGCGTGATAGATCGCTTCTCCCATGCATGCACAGATTTTGGTCTCATGATGAGATTCAACAAAACAAATGACTTCAGAGCGTGATAAATCGCTTCTTCCATGCATGCACAGATTTTGGTCTCATGATGAGATTCAACAAAACAAATGACTTCAGAGCGTGATAGATCGCTTCTCCCATGCATGCACAGATTTTGGTCTCATGATGAGATTCAACAAAACAAATGACTTCAGAGCGTGATAGATCGCTTCTCCCATGCATGCAAAGATTTTGGTCTCATGATGAGATTCAACAAAACAAGTGACTTCAGAGCGTGATAGATCGCTTCTCCCATGCATGCACAGATTTTGGTCTCATGATGAGATTCAACAAAACAAATGACTTCAGAGCGTGATAGATCGCTTCTCCCATGCATGCACAGATTTTGGTCTCATGATGAGATTCAACAAAACAAATGACTTCAGAGCGTGATAGATCGCTTCTCCCATGCATGCACAGATTTTGGTCTCATGATGAGATTCAACAAAACAAATGACTTCAGAGCGTGATAGATCGCATCTCCCATGCATGCACAGATTTTGGTCTCATGATGAGATTCAACAAAACAAATGACTTCAGAGCGTGATAGATCGCTTCTCCCATGCATGCACAGATTTTGGTCTCATGATGAGATTCAACAAAACAAATGACTTCAGAGCGTGATAGATCGCTTCTCCCATGCATGCACAAATTTGGTCTCATGATGAGATTCAACAAAACAAATGACTTTAGAGCGTGATAGATCGCTTCTCCCATGCATGCACAGATTTTGGTCTCATGATGAGATTCAACAAAACAAATGACTTCAGAGCGTGATAGATCGCTTCTCCCATGCATGCACAGATTTTGGTCTCATGATGAGATTCAATAAAACAAATGACTTCAGAGCGTGATAGATCGCTTCTCCCATGCATGCACAGATTTTGGTCTCATGATGAGATTCAACAAAACAAATGACTTCAGAGCGTGATAGATCGCTTCTCCCATGCATGCACAGATTTTTGTCTCATGATGAGATTCAACAAAACAAATGAGATTGGACAGGACATACGAGATGCCACACGAACTTTAATTATGACGACAACTATACACCAGTTCGCATACGTGGGGTCCTTCATCAATGGCACGCTCTTTTTAGATCCACGATGGTAAAACTGCTTCTACATTTTTGTGTGTCTCACAACGCGTGTTTGGGAAAACCAGAAATTGACATATAAAACCAAGGTTCTGTTTACAGTGCAAGTGTCCTCAGCGCGTTCATATATTGTAACGAGACTTGGGTAGCCAATGCCAAACAAGAGCAAAGGCTCAACACCTTCCATCTACGCCGCTTGCAACACTATCAATGGAGTTACATGGAGAGACAGGAAATATTACAAATAGTGGCGAGGAAAATAATGTCCCATATAGAACGTGATACACTCTGCAGTTTACACGAGAATGAAAGAGACTGGGACATTTACATGTGATGTGTACAGGCAAGAAATAGTCACCGTGGTTATCGATCAATAGAATACACATAACCAGGTCAAGATTTGGACCTTGGTGCGCTGTTTAAAGGTATGTGGAATCAAAACATGGCTGGTGAGCTGGATAGCAGCTATCCTGGTGGAGAAAACAACTGGATTACCTTGGGATCTTGGTAATAAGCACCGATGCCAATGTGTTCAGGATTACCTCAAGTTTCTTCGCTGTCACCAGTACTGCTCAGCATCTAAACAGTATAGTGATCAATCCATATGGTCAGGACGAATATTAACAATTGTAGATGACAACCCGACGTACAAGACTGGTTAAGATAACTGAAATTGGTAGAGACATACAGGAAAATGAGCAGACAACCTCACAATGGTGTGAGGTTTCCTGCAATTGGATCAATCCTAACCATGTGTGCGTGATGTGGTTCTTCCTGGAACAACTCTATAGTGAAAGCTGACCTACCGAGCATTACCTTTGACATGTTGAAATGCATCAGAGCAACATTTGATGGCAGCCTGTTATGTGGGTACCAAGTCGACCAAACCGAACAAAGATGCAAGTCAAGGCTGCAGGCACTCAAGACAACGACAGCTGCAAACTTAAAACAGCAGCTGCTTTTTATAATATTTCGGTAGTTGGTCCTGTCAGCTGTTGATTACAGACTGGGCATTCTTACTTTATCAAGATCACAGCTTGAAAGGTTGAAACGCATTTGCAATGCAGGAATGCGACTGGTTTTTGGTTGCAGTATGGATACCCCGATTTTGAAGATGATGTACATGCTAGGACTTCTACATGTGACATCCAGATTTTGGCACAGGCCAAGTACTATAATATGACATTTTCCTCAGGAGGCAATTGCTATACAATGGCACATTAGAAATCAAGGGCACAATTGTAACATACCTTAGCTGTATGGACATATAGAAGGAGCTTAGAAATGTTTTAACATTTAACAGAGTATGGAGGAAGATAGAAAGAGCTTAGACAACCATTTCTCTTTCCCTTTCTTGGGATTTAACTAGGGACGAGTCAATGCCGCTGAACTCAGTCCCGCCAGAATTAAAGTAACCAAAATGAACCACGTACGTTTTTGTCTCAAAGTGCGCAGGTGGGAGTTCAGCTAATTTTAGGTAATCTTATGTAACATCAGCCATGTGTCCACACGTCAGCTGTTAGCGGCGGTAGACTTGTTGTCGCCGACAAACCCGCGTCGTCTGGAAACTACGCGCACATGATGGGGGTTAATGGAAAGCAAACGGCTTAACGTGCGCCGTTTTGGAAATCACGCCATCTGGGGATGCGAATCAAAAGATAAATCCCGGTGGAGAAACGTGAGAAGTGTCTAGGCTGGTAAGGATCAGGTCTCAGAATCGGTTAACATCAAACAAAAGTAGGACCCCCAGGTCTATCCATCTACTCAGAGCCAGGCGCGCGAGACAAAGACGTGAAGAGGATATTCGGAAATGCTGTAAAACAGGAAGCACAAGCAACAGGGTAAAGTATCGGGTTGTAAAACATCGCCCATGCAGAATCAAGGTAATATGATTTATGCTATTTTATAAATATTGATGAATCAAAACTTTGTTGGAAAAGAGTGGAAAACAGCCAAGGTCAGAACCTTGCAAGTATAATCTAATAGATAGACAATAAAAAATATTTTTTTTAAAAATAAATAAATCTCCCAAATCAGAACAATACTTTTATAGAATTGGACCGGATTGAACCACTGAACCTCAAGAAAGACTAACAATTCCACGTAGCACAAGCAAAGTGACAATAACACAAAATGAAAATAATACAATGGAACTGCAGAGGCCTACACAAAAACTTTAAGCCATACCTAGGACTGGCCAATCTGGGAAAAGAAACAATAATATATGCGATTCAAGAAACCATGCTCAACCCAACCAAAAGACTCAATATTCCAAAATACAATATAGTTAGGAACGATAGAGAGACAGGAGCGAAAGGAGGAGTAGCCTTTATAGTAAATGAAGAATACAAAATAGTGGACTGGGATCCATTTAATACCGAAAACCTAGAAGGCCTATCCATTAAAATAGACAGTAGTCCAGCGAGCATCACAATAATAAACATATACAACCCAAGAGGAAAATTCACCACAAATGACATGGAAACAATCAAAGCACAAATAAACAATAGAACAATCATAGTAGGGGATTTCAACGCACATCATCCAGCATGGGGAGGAAGCGCGATAGACACGGCAGGGAAACAAATAATGACCTTCTGCGAAGAAAACAATCTAATAATAATAAACGATGGGTCAATGACCAGAATAAATAACAATCCAAATGGATCAGATACGGCTATAGACGTCACAATAATGACGCCAAACTTAGCAACCATCAAATGGGAAGTTCTGGATAATGCAGGATCAGACCACCTGCCCATAGCAATTTATTTAAAAGAAAAATACATACGAAACACTGGATCAATCAGACCCTATTTCAACTACCATAAGGCAGACTGGAACGGATTCCAAGAAGATCTGCTCAGACTCAAAAGAGAAGACTTAATCTCAGATAACGTAAAAAGACCCAAAAGAGACCTTGATGCTGGTTTGTGAGTTTTGTGGGCAATTGATGAATCTGCACAAGTCTCACGGAGGTGGATGTCCCATTTTATGGCAGCATTATTGGCAGCTCCTGGCTCTGATTTACGGAAGGCAATACCATTCATCTCTTTGCTCAATACATGAAGAGAGTGGTCTCCCTGTAGGACAGACGTGTACTCTCTAGCCATGTGCCGGAGCGAGCAGAAATGCCCTGCTGACATGTGCGACCATCTCTAAGCGTTCTTGGTATGCTGTTGGAGACATAGCAGGTCTTGACACTTTGTTTGGTGCGCAGTCCGACGATGCGTAAGATTCGTCTTTTCTGCGATGACTGCACACGGGGTTATTCTCCTGCGGTGCAGGAGGTCCATTTTCCACGTGCGGAGTTGGATCTGAAAATGACAGTGGTATACCTCGCGACTTAAAAATGTGGTGCTTCGTGTGGTTACATTCTACTAAATTTGACCTATTGTTGTCCGTGGGTAAATTAACACACAGGTGCCCATGTGGCGATAGACTCGGTGGATTGCTCTAGCTTGGCCACAGTTTCTGTGTCGCCTGTGCCTTGAACGTGGTGATCGGTGGTCGATGCTTGTGGATTCAGTGGGAAGATGCGTCGACTGATGATGTAACGGACTCACACTACAATTAGCCCATCGGTTATGTAGCAAGTGGGTGTGACAAATCACGAACGCTACAGTGTGCACACATGTAGATGTGCTCATATGTAGGTGTGTAGATATGTAAGTGTGTAGATATGTACGTATGAGTATATATATGTGGACATTTTAATTTACACTTATGTATGTATTTATAGGTTTATATATGTATATCCCTTCTGCGGGCATCCTCACCACTATATATCCACACTTAATATAATTATACTACTACTACATCAACCTTTTTTATCTATAATTATTTAATCAATTATCTACCTTTCTATTGTTCTTCTGTTCCTGAGCCTACCACACATTCAACACATAATTGACTGCGAGAGCTAAGAGGGCACAGGTGAGATGAGGGATCTACAAGGTGACACACAAATCAGTGAATCGCTTACAAGTTGGAGTACATGGATGCGATGGAAAAATATGAGAGCAGGCAAAACCTGATACACCAAGACCAGACAGAAGGAAGTCAACACAGATGGGCCTCACAACAGAAGGAAGACACTTTTCAACTAATTTATATTGTACTCTTAATCCTTATGTATCAAGTATATTGTTTGTTATATTTCCCAATCATTCCATCTCATTCATTCTCGTTGTACACCTCACTACACTGCTATCTTCACAATTGTGTATAAAATGTATGATGGGGTTTTATATTTCTTTTTAAAATAGAAAGAAAAAAAAAAAAAAGAAGAGGGGAAAAAAAAAGAAAGAAATCAGAAAACAAAAAAAAAAGAGATCCGAATCAAGTATGACAGAAAATAAATATACTCAATCCCAAAATGGTCCCAGGTAAACTTGTGCATATTTATGCAAATACCTACGGCGGACAACTAGGAACATCAAAAGCGAGGAACAACGGGAGGAACATCACGGAAACACCAGGCTAGGTACAAACAGATACACACACGCATCCAAGCACTGGTTTATGCGTCTTAATATCGCCCAAATTGACTACGGTCTGGGGCGGAATAGGCGCGCCTCCGCCAGTAGAAACTAGTGAGGCAAACACATAACGAAAGGATAATTAGAAGCGAGGAACAACGGGAGGAACATCACGGAAACACCAGGTTAGGTACAAACAGATACACACACGCATCCAAGCACTGGTTTATGCGTCTTAATATCGCCCAAATTGACTACGGTCTGGGGTGGAATAGGCGCGCCTCCGCCAGTAGAAACTAGTGAGGCAAACACATCAAATAAAAAAAATAAAAAAAGTGAGAGAACACTTTGGAAAGAGACGCTCAGTGGAGGACAGGCGACGGAGATATGCAGCTGAAGGAGATTTCAGTTGAGAATCACAGAGAGAGACCATTTTACTTTAGAGACAAAGAGAGAAGATTTCACTTCAGAAACAGAGATATACTTTCGAAAGAGACGCTCAGTCGAGAACTGGCGATAGAGATATGCAGTTCATGCAGATTTTAGTTGAGTACCACAGTAGAGTAGAACGCTTCACTTCAGAGACAGAGGTATATTCGAAATAAATATTTCATTGTAGAGCAGAGTCGCAAAGAAGGATGTGACCAGGCTAAAGTTTGACCTGGACAAACTAATGGACCCAAAAATCCCCGAAGTATTCCAAGCAAGGGCGGGATGGAGATTTGCGCCACTGTTGGCTCTCAGAGAGGGACTGGATACAGATACAGTTACAGAGTCTCTTAACGCAGCTCTCATAGATACTGCAACAGAGATCCTTGGATGCCACCAAATAAAAAAGAAGCCATGGGTGACCAAAGACATTCTAGACCTGTGTGATAAAAGAAGGTCACTGAAGAAACACAATCACCCACCGGAGGAGGTCGGCTATTATAAAGAGGTCAAGAAAGCCATACAACAAAAGATGAGAGAGGCGAAAGAAGCGTGGATATGGGAGCAATGCGCAAACATCGAAGAGAGACTAAACAGAAATAATGCTAAAGGAGCATACAAGGAGGTCAAAGAACTGGTAGCACCAAGACAAAGCAGGAACCTTGTGATCCATGATAAAAACGGCAAGTGTCTCATTGAGGGAAATGACGTACTGGCAAGATGGACAGAGTACTGTTCCGAGCTATATAACTATGAAGGGCGAAACAAACATGAGAAAACCTTCCCCCCAACACCAACAAATATATAGAGGATAACCAACTGATAACGAAGGAAGAGGTAATTGCAGTGGTAAAGACATTGAGAAGAGGAAAGGCGGCCGGCGTGGACAATATACCAGCAGAGCTCTTAAAAGCAGGTGGAGAGGTAGTGGTGAAATGCCTGACACACATCTGTAACAAAATATGGGCGACAGGAAACTGGCCGGACTTATGGACGAAATCAATAGTTATACCGTTACATAAGTCCGGAAACCTAAAGTTGTGCCAAAATTACAGAACAATAAGCCTCATTAGCCACCCTAGCAAGGTCATGCTTAAATCAATCCTCGACCAATTGAAACCCCAAGCAGAGAACATAATTGCCGAGGAGCAAGCAGGGTTCAGACAGGGAAGAAGCACTACAGAACAGATATTTAATTTAAGGCTGCTAAGCGAGAAATATCTAGAACAGCAGCAAACACTGTATCATGTGTTTGTGGATTTTAAGAAGGCGTTTGATAGGGTATGGCATAACGCGCTTTGGGCAACCATGAGAATGTATAATATCAACGGAAATATTATAAAGATCCTTGAACACCTGTATAACAAGGCGTCTAGTGCAGTTCTTGTGAATGGGAGGCGAGGAGACTGGTTTCGCACATCAGTTGGTGTGAGACAGGAGTGTACACTCTCTCCAACTCTTTTAAATATATTCCTTGAAGGAATTATGAGTGAGGCACTTGGAGGTCACGTTGGTACTGTCAAGATAGGGGGCCGAACGATTACCAACCTTCGTTTTGCAGATGATATCGACGGGTTGGCGGGTTCAGAAGCAGAACTCCAGGAATGGGTTAGAAGGCTCGATGAAACAGCTCTTGATTATGGTATGGAGATAAACGCTGGAAAGACAAAATTAATGACCAACAACGCTACGGGCTTCAACAGCAAGATAAAAGCTAACGGTCAGGAACTCGAAGTGGTTGACCGTTTTAAATATCTTGGGTCGATTGTCAGTGATGAAGGATCAAAATGTGAAGTGTTGGCCAGAATAGCACAGACAATAGCGGCGCTTGCACGGCTTAACAAAATCTGGCAAGATAAACGGTTAGCACTTCACACGAAAATCAGATTAATGCGTACACTGGTCCTGTCAATATTCCTCTATGCGTGTGAGACATGGACAGTTACAGCTGACCTTCAACGAAGGGTACATGCCTTGGAGATGAGATTTTTCCGAACACTTTTAAACGTCACGTACAAAGATCGAGTTACAAATGAGGAAATACGAAATAGAATTACAACAGCAATAGGGCCTTTCGAAGATCTCTTGGCAACTGTCAAAAGAAGGAAACTCACTTGGTACTGTAACATATCGAGATCAAATGGTCTTGCAAACACAATCCTCCACAGGAAGGTGCATGGCAGACGACGAAGAGGCCGGCCCAAAAAGAGATCGGAGGACAACATAAAAGAATGGACCAGTCTCCGACCAGAAGAGTCACAGTCAGCGGCATCTGACAGAGAGGGATGGCGTGGAGTTGTAAGGATGTCTTCATGTGTGCCCCAACGACCTCACCGGTTACGGGATGACCTGACCTGACCTGAGAGCAGAAAACGGAGAGAATTAGTTGAGATAGACACGCAACAAGCAAGGTAACTACCCTCATATTATGTATTGGTCAGATTGAAAACGAACACAAAAGAAGAAGAAGAAGAAGAAGAAGAAGAAGAAGAAGAAGAAGAAGAAGAAGAAGAATGCATTGGTCGTAATTACAATACATTCTTCTTCTGCGTTTGTTCTCAATCTCCCGCTACCAAGTCTCGAACAGGCTTTGCAAATAGCAGGATGTAGTCCGTAGAACGGAATGCGTTGTATTACTAGTTTATAGCTGTCGCTGTTCATGCCTTGGTAGCGGGAAATTGAGAATGAACGCAGAAGAAGAAGAAGAATGTATTGGTCGTAATTACAAGTCGTCAGTAGCTTATAGAGGCAGTCTTCCAGTCATCCCATTCAACATATTGACGCAGTCCCACCGATCACGTCGACATCACATTGATCACGTGAATGTAAGTGGTTGCAGCTAGAGGCAGTTGTCCAGTGATCCCGTGGATAATATCTGACGCAGTCTATCCTGATGACGTCGAGACCACTTTGATCTACTGTCGACAAAGAGTAACAAGACCACCGACGTCATACCTAGGTTCAGAACCTACGAGCTTCACCATCAGCGGCAATCCGCAACAACGTTCAATCACAGCAGGTCAGATTAGGAGAGGAGAGAGAACTGGGCATTAACAGTATCGATAAGATTAGGTTTAGCGGTAGGAGTGTTTTAGCAAGCGTATGAGAGTATTTAATTTGTGAGAATTTAAGTTGTTAGAAGTTTATAGTGGGTAGTGGTACTTGAATACAGAATCTGTTGTATTGTGCTTTTATTTAGTGTTTCTTGAATTTGATTAGAGGGAGTGTAGAGTGAAATAGAATAGGGTAGACCCCTTTACCGTCTGCGGCGAAGCTTCAGCGCTTCCATCAAATTGATCGGCTCTGGTACACACTAGTTAATGGTTAGATGTTTTGGATGACACATGCAGAGAAAACAAATGGACAGGCAACACAATTAAGGTGATAGACAAGGGAAAAGAATGAGCTCAAACTTATCGTAGAATGACAGGCTACCACAGTCATCATTAACTTAGACAGGTAACGCACAGGGTGGTGCAACGGAAATGCAGAACTGAGGTTAGATATATTCACTCAGGATAGTTATATCGTCATGTATACAGATCAAACGGTGCTCTGAGTTCAGAAATCAGCTTCGGGTTCTCTGTTACAGTGAGAGTTCAGATTGTTGTTGAGCGGATCAGAGCATACAGGACAACAAGCTCTAGTATAAGAATGGCTATCTGAGACCTCTTTAACAACGACAGTCATCGTGTTGAGGTTCATTCTTAAGAACATAATGAAATGCTTAAAGTGTTTAAAGAAGGTTTTGTTTCGAAGCATTGCGTTGTTGAATGTCTCGTGTAATAGAAGGTCTGAGTGGTGTGCTTGTTTGTGTTGTATTGATGGTTGCTATTACTCCTCTGTGGTCGTAAATGGGAGTGTTTTGAGCGAGTGTTTGGTATGTGTCGTGTGCAAATATGAGTGAATGTCTAGTCGTGTGGCTCTAAGATGTTCACTGTGTGTGTGTGTGTATGTGTGTGCTTGTGATTTCCGCCCTATGTTGGTGTGTGTGGGACTACATGCGTCGACTCAGTTGTCTGTATCCATTATTGTCTGTAATATGTTAATTTGGTGTTCTCGGCTGACTTCCTTCAACTGTACTCTGGTATTCTTGCCAACAAACGTCATCTGTTTGAGACGATAGAGTTGAAGTCTCAGCCTAAAATTATGTCTTTGATATGGGTATTCAAGTAGACAATCTGGATTTTCACAGAAAGACGCCTGATATTTGTATGTGCTTGGAGCGTGTACATTAGTTATGAACTATGTGATTGGAGCGTGTACATTAGTTATGAACTATGTGATTGGAGCGTGTACATTAGCTATGAACTATGTGCTTGGAGCGTGTACATTAGCTATGAACTATTTGATTGGAGCGTGTACATTAGCTATGCAGTTTGTGCGGGTTGTGATCTGTGCTATCGCTATATCCCCTTTGTTGTCCCTGTTTTTGTTTGTTAATCCCCATTATCTGACATGTAGTGTGACTTACTTTCCGTGTTAGCGCCATTATCTGACATGTAGTGTGACTTACTTTCCGTGTCAGCGCCATTATCTGACATGTAGTGTGACTTACTTTCCGTGTTAGCGCCATTATCTGACATGTAGTGTGACTTACTTTCCGTGTTAGCGCCATTATCTGACATGTAGTGTGACTTACTTTCGGTGTCAGACAACCTAGCAAAGTATTGGACCAGCAATCGCCGCCTTGAAAGCTCTCGATGTATACTAAGGCTACCGCTGGAGTGCTGTATCTCTAGCTGTGTTGTGATTTGTACATGTGTCGGTATGTGTGTTTGTTGCTTGTACGAGTATGACATCCGGTTTGTGAGTGAGGTTTATGAGTTTGTAATGTATCGCCTAAGTCACGGATGTTAACGCTAAATTCTGTCAGTTTCGCCATTCTTAATGGTTTTTAGTTTGTTTTTGTTTTTGTGGTGTTTGAGTGAGTATGAGTGAGATGGGTTAAATCTTGTCAGGGATGTCCAGTGAGAACACTAATCTTGTCAGGGCTGTCCAGTGAGACCGAGGCCACTAATCTTGTCAGGGCTGTCCAGTGAGACCACTAATCTTGTCAGTGCTGTCCAGTGAGACCACTAATCTTGTCAGGGCTGTCCGGTGAGACTGAGACCCCTAATCTTGTCAGGACAGTCCAGTGAGACCACTAATATTGTCGAGGCTGTCCAGTGAGACCGAGGCCACTAATCTTGTCAGGACTGTCCAGTGAGACCGAGGCCACTAATCTTGTCAGGACTGTCCCGTGAGACCGAGGCCACTAACCTTGTCAGGACTGTCCAGTGAGACCGAGGCCACTAATCTTGTCAGGACTGTCCAGTGAGACCGAGACCACTAATCTTGTCAGGGCTGTCCAGTGAGACCACTAATCTTGTCAGGACTGTCCAGTGAGACCGAGACCACTAATCTTGTCAGGGCTGTCCAGTGAGACCACTAATCTTGTCAGGACTGTCCAGTGAGACCACTAATCTTGTCAGGGCTGTCCATTGAGACCACTAATTTTGTCAGGGCTGTCCAGTGAGACCGAGACCACTAATCTTGTCAGGGCTGTCCAGTGAGACCGAGACCACTAATCTTGTCAGGGCTGTCCAGTGAGACCCCTAATCTTGTCAGGGCTGTCCATTGAGACCACTAATCTTGTCAGGACTGTCCAGTGAGACCGAGGCCACTAATCTTGTCAGGACTGTCCAGTGAGACCGAGACTGTTAATCTTGTCAGGGCTGTCCAGTGAGAGCACTAATCTTGTCAGGGCTGTCCAGTGAGACTGATGCCACTAATCTTGTCAGGACTGTCCAGTGAGACCGAGACCACTAATCTTGTTCGGACTGTCCAGTGAGATCACTAATCTTGTCAGGGCTGTCCAGTGAGACCGAGGCCACTAATCTTGTCAGGGCTGTCCAGTGAGACCCCTAATCTTGTCGGAGCTGTCCAGTGAGACCGAGGCCACTAATCTTGTCGGGGCTGCCCAGTGAAACCACCAATCGAGTCGGGGCTGCCCAGTGAAACCACCAATATTGTCGAGGCTGTCCAGTGAAACCACCAATCTCGTCGGGGCTGTCCAGTGAAACCACCAATCTTGTCGGGGCTGCCCAGTGAAACCACCAATCTTGTCGGGGCTGTCCAGTGAAACCACCAATCTTGTCGGGGCTGCCCAGTGAAACCATCAATCTCGTCGGGGCTGTCCAGTGAAACCACCAATCTTGTCGGGGCTGCCCAGTGAAACCATCAATCTCGTCGGGGCTGTCCAGTGAAACCACCAATCTTGTCGGGGCTGCCCAGTGAAACCACCAATCTTGTCCGGGCTGTCCAGTGAAACCACCAATCTTGTCGGGGATGTCCAGTGAAACCACCAATCTTGTCGGGGCTTCCCAGTGAAACCACCAATCTTGTCGGGGCTTCCCAGTGAAACCACCAATCCTGTCGGGGCTGTCCAGTGAAACCACCAATCTTGTCGGGGCTGTCCAGTGAAACCACCAATCTTGTCGGGGCTTCCCAGTGAAACCACCAATCCTGTCGGGGCTGTCCAGTGAGACTACCAATCTTGTAGGGGCTGTCCATCGAAACTACCAATCTTTTTAGCATGAGCAAGATAAAAAGTGGTGGGGGAGGGGGAGTTATCGGGGTTGCTCAAGCACCTACGTTCACATCGGGCTTCTGCGACACCCGTCCAGGTTATTTGGTCATGCTAGATCTGAAGTCCCATTGATGGGACGAAGTCCACAGTCCTCTCCAGATCCAGGTGGCAGCCCCACAGCTTCTGCGTCACCTCGACTCTCTCTGGCCAGGTTTGACATCGTAGGACCCTGTATTGGGCAGTTCTGTAGGATGTGTTCAGGGGTCTAAACTGCGGTTCCATATGGGCAGTCACTTGTGTCTGATATGTTGAACCGATGTAGGTGACCCAATAGTCTGTAATGGCCTGTTATCAGGCGAAAGATGATGGGTTGTTGGTGTCTGTGGAGCTGGTGGATTGTTGGTGTCTATGGAGCTGGTAGATTGGGTCAGGTCTATCGCTCACGTCCATGTGTTTCTTCGATTTTGAATTGTACTTGGGGAGTAAGGATTGGTACAGGTCTCACCCAAAAAAAAAAGAGAAATGCCTATGCTGACGTACAGCCTCTGCCAATCAAGCCAACCATACCTTTTCGAGTGGTCCACTATCTGGGTCCGGTGCTCCCCGCTTAAACTAACACGGCAATGGCGAACAGCGAGTATCCGGCGCTGACAAACCGGACTCCCGATGCCTGAATGGATAAAATAGCAGGCTATGGGCGGGGTAACCCAAACAGAAACCCTCGGGGGAGTGTGACCCCCTCCGTCAGGTGCGGTAGATGCTGGCCCAACAACGCGTGGACATGACCCGATCCCCACCAAGGTTACACCCGGGGAGCTACCCTGGTTAAAAGAAAAGCAACTGAAGCCCAGTAGACAGTGTTTTAATGATCCAGGACATGGATAGGAAGACTCCAAAACTTCCCCCACCGAAGACGGAACATGCCGGCCAGAATGGCGTGGGTACCCAGAAATGGAAAAGGACAAGTACGCATATACGGTTAATGAGTATGCTCATATATATTACAAGATATGGGGCTGCCTCCGTGGACTGCCACCAGGCGGAGGCAACGCTGGATCCCAAGCCTCGAAGGGATCAACCACAAGCTACTGATGACAGCTCTGCGTATCGGTGTACTAGGATTAAGCAGAGTAAAGATACTGGACTACACAACACTCTAAAGATTGCACAATGGAACGCAGATGGGGTGATGGGGAAGAAGCTAGAACCGCACAACTTCCTGTATCATATAGATAGATGTCATGTGCCTACAGGAAACACATCTAAATGCAGATAGACGCTTTGGTATAAGGGATATGAAACACACAGGTTGGACAGAGAGGGTCACAAAGGAGGTATCATCACGTTAGTTAAAAAACACTCCATAGCCGCCACAGAAACCTCCAGCAGCATCAATGGTCCTGAACATCTGACAGTCAAAATACATATCCTCCCAGAACCACTACAAATTACAAATTATTACTGTCCTAATAGCAAAAACCTGGAACTAGATAGAATCCCACTAGCCGATAAAACTCATATAGTTCTCGGGGACTTCAACAACCACTCTCCAAGTCGGGGCCACAACACCATGGATACAAGAGGAGAGGAGGTGGAGGATTGGATGGTAGAAAATCTTCTCATTCTAATAAACGAACCAGACACAGAGCCAACCTTTTACTCAAGATGCCGGAGAACATAGAGCACGCCTGACCTGGAGAACACAGAGCACGCCTGACCTGGAGAACACAGAGCACGCCTGACCTGGAGAACACAGAGCACGCCTGACCTGGAGAACACAGAGCACGCCTGACCTGGCAATGGCAACTGAGAACATCCAGAGGCGCACAAAAGAGAGGTAATGAGGCAGCTTGGAGGAAGTGATCACAAACCAGCCATGATCGGAATGGCAGATTTAGAACTTCCCATAAACAGAAAGAAGACAGCCAGCTGGAATTATAAAAGAGCAGACTGGAACCTTTACAAGCACTTAACTGAAGACACATTAAAAACACCCTTCACATCAATCAATGTAAGACGAAACGATGAACACTTACAAACATCATCACAGAGGCAGCGGAAAAATCAATACCACGAGGCAGAAGACAGAATTATAAACCTTTCTGGACCAGGGAGCTACAATAACTGCATGACAGGGCTACCAAAGCAAGAACCACTATGGAGCAAGATCCATCAGACTTTAACATCACAGAACACAAGCTATATACAAGAAGGAAAAACTCGCGTGTGTCAGAAAAGGTTGGCAGTACAAAACCGCATCCCTCAACATAGAGAAAGACACCACAAAACTTTGGAGTCTGGTGAGGAGCCTAAATGAGGAGAACACCATCAGCCATGCAAAAACGGTACTTTAAGAGAGTGGCGAGACATATACAGGAAAACTTGAAGAGAGTGGTGAGACATATACAGGAAAACTTGAAGAGAGTGGTGAGACATATACGGGAAAACTTGAAGAGAGTGGAGAGACATATACAGGAAAACTTGAAGAGAGTGGAGAGACATATACAGGAAAACTTGAAGAGAGTGGCGAGACATATACAGGAAAACTTGAAGAGAGTGGCAAGACATATACAGGAAAACTTGAAGAGAGTGGCAAGACATATACAGGAAAACTTGAAGAGAGTGGCGAGACATATACAGGAAAACTTGAAGAGAGTGGCAAGACATATACAGGAAAACTTGAAGAGAGTGGAGAGACATATACAGGAAAACTTGAAGAGAGTGACGAGACATATACAGGAAAACTTGAAGAGAGTGGAGAGACATATACAGGAAAACTTGAAGAGAGTGGCGAGACATATACAGGAAAACTTGAAGAGAGTGGCAAGACATATACAGGAAAACTTGAAGAGAGTGGCGAGACATATACAGGAAAACAAGCAGCCAATCTCCTTGCCGCGGGTTTTGCAGAAGACACCAAAATAAACATGCCCGGTAAGAGAGAGGTGGAAAATGAACTAAAAAATAGAAGGAAAAGGAAAGAAAACAATGAGGATGAAATAAACAAGCTTTTCAGTATCCAAGAATTGAATTGGGCAATAGGAAAACTTAAGATGAAAAAGGCACCTGGGCCCGACGCAATAACAAATGAAATGATTTCACACTTGGGACCAATAGGCAGACAGCGATTCCTGGACCTGATAAACCAAACGTGGACTGAAGGATTGTTCCCAAAAGAATGGAAGGAGGCAGAAATAATCCCAATCCCCAAGAAGGGAAAACCAAAAGAAAACAAAACAAGCTACCGTCCAATCAGCCTCCTTAGCTGTTTGGGAAAGACAATGGAAAGGCTGGTAAACAATAGGATGCTAACTTTCCTTGAGAAAAACAAAATCCTGGACGAGTGCCAGTCTGGCTATAGAAAATACAGGAGTACCGACGACCAGACCGCTTATCTGACCCAGGAAATCGAAGATGCCTTTCAGAGAAAATGCAAACTATTTGCCACCTTCTTTGACCTGACTAAAGCTTTTGATAAAGTCTGGAAGAAAGGACTAATGCTAAAATTAGCGGGCTGTGGAATAAGGGGGAAAATGCTTGACTGGATCAAAGACTACCTCCACTCACGATGTGCGAGAGTCAGGCTGGAAGAACACAGGAGCAAAATGGTAAAACTGCATGAGGGGGTTCCCCAGGGAGGATCACTATCCCCTACCTTGTTTATCCTCTTCATTAATGATCTGCCAAAACAGTTCAGACCACACATCCACAAGGCACTCCATGCGGATGACCTGACCTTATGGACCCAGGCAGAAAACATTGGAACCGCAAAAGCAAGAATGCAGGAAGCAATTAATGCAGTAAAGAAATTGGCAGACTCATGGGGTGTCACAATAAACAAAAGCAAGACCCTCTCAACACTCTTCTCGCTCTCTACAAAGCCAGAGCAGGTCAACCTATATTTAGAAAATAGCCTACTTCCTAGAGAAAACAATCCTACATACCTAGGAATGAGATCTACATACCTAGGAATGAGATATGACAAAAGATTAACATGGGGTCACACATAGAGGATACTCAAAAAAAGGTCACACTCAGACTAAGGCCGATGAAAAAACTGGCAGGGACAAACTGGGGCGCAGATGCAAACACAGTCAGATAGGTCTACACTGGATACGTACGGCCAACACTGGAATATGGCATGGGTGCCTATGCAACAGCGGCAAAGACCAACCTACAGAAACTAGACAAGGCACAGAATACCGGACTCATAATTATTACAGGAGGTCTGCGAAGCACACCAATTAGAGAACTCGAAGCGGTAGCATGCCTCCAGAGCCTCGGGGAGCACAGAGAAGGAAAAATATTAAACCTGACAGAAAATACAAGCGTATGAATAAACATCCAATGCAGGAAAAAGTAAATGAATTAACAAAAAACTGCATAAAAAGAACAAGCTTCAATCATCTATCAAAAGCCCTTACAGCCAGGAACAGTGACATCATATCAAAATGTCCAACGACATGGAAAATGATACAAGTACATGAAAATACAGACCAACAGCCCAACTTCATGGTGGAAGCGAAAATACCAGGTATCGATAGAAAGGTGGAAGAATCAGACCATGCATTGAGAGAAAAAACCCTAAAGCATATTGGAGATGCCTATCCTCAACCTATGTGGACGCACCTCTACACAGATGGATCATCAGATGAAGCATTGAGGAAGGGAGGGCCGGGACTCGTCATATTTCTACCGGATGGAACCGTTATAGAAAAAGCAAGTGCTGCCGGATAGCCCTCGACAAATCTAAGAACAGAGCAACAGGCAATAATTGAAGCAGTCAAACTATTGGATGAAAATGGGTTAAAGGATAACAAAATAGTGTTTTTGTGCGACTGCGTGAAAATTTTGCAGGCCACACAAAGAGAACCACGAAATAGTATGGAAAGGGAACTGATATGCCAGCTAAACAAACTCTCAGACCACAATAAAATCACCCTCCAGTAGATTCCAGTTTACTGCAGCATACCTGGGAATGAATGGGCGGACAGGCTAGCCAGGGAGGGAAGACAAAGTGAACAATTCACCCACCCAGTGTCACTGCTAGAAGTCAAGGCAAACATCCAAAAAAAAAATATAAACAACAGTGGATAGAGAGAACAGACAGTAAATACCCACAGGACCCAATCAATAGACTGAATAGGAAACAGTATACCACAATGTTTGCCTCAGAACAGGTCATTGCAGACTAAAAGCACACATGCATAAAATGAAAGCAGCACATTGTAAATGTCAGAGAGGACCCCAGACTCCAGAACACATCCTACAAACATGTCCACTGCACCAATACTCCCGTGAGAAGACCTGGCCCGAGGAGAGAAACATAAAAGACAAACTGTGGGGAACCATTGAGGACCTGCGACTGACGTGTACACTTCATGGAGGCAGCCCATCTAGTGGCATAAAACGAACATACGAAACCGAACGCAAATTGTACTTATTGTGTATGATAGATTTTGCCTCTCGGTAAGACACTGTGTGGATATGTTGCTCCATCTTGCCACCTGGTTTGAACAGGGCATTAGCTCTCTCATTCAGTGATTCGGCAACAGGAGGGTAGCCACTGAATATCAGTTGTTCAGGTTCTTTGCATTTTGTATTGATGCTATGATTTCTCCGCCATCACTGCTTGCAAGCAACTCTAAGCACTTAGTGACACCGACATTGATGTAGACTATGCTAACCTGATGGCAACGGTTACGTCTATCTCAGCACCAGCTTCTTATTTCGTCGCTTGTTCTACTGCCCTCACCATATGGCGTCACCTAGAGGTAAGATGCGTAGCTCTCTTGTTATCACCAAGTGGGAGGCTTGTGCTATCGTTATGTGAAACTTCCTGAGAGTGTCAGAGACACCTTCGATCCATCGATGTAAGGCCTGCCGCCTCTTGCTCGTGGACCAGAGACCTGCATATGATACAATCTTCATACTTAGAAGGCGTCGCCGCACATGTTGGGCGACCTTTTCGTCCATTCAGACAATCCTGGAAGGTTGCACTGATCGGACTCTATCAGTTTATATTGTCGCGACAAATGTAAACGGTTTAACTTCCACGCTCTAGTTGACCCAGATGCAAATTGGTACCTGGTACACACCCAAAGACGGGACTTAAAAGGCAGCGAGAAAAGGAACTGGCCACCCTACCTCATACAAGCTGCGACATAGTACACAAAAGTCTCTAACAACTGCATTCCCTAACAGTAGTGTATCTACTGTGGGACAAATCTTATTGAAAATATTGGCTATCATTGATACTGTCGTGAAAGAGAACATCAATACAACACAATAGTACGCTTAGGCGACCAGGGCCCATCCCGTCGAATGACCATGTCCATGACCACGTCTGATGGTGGCGTCCCAGGCGACCTGCAGTTCTGTTGGGGAGGTGGCGATCTGTTTTAGCCAGGTGTTGCGATAGCGGCCCCGTGGACGTCTCCACGATGAGCACGGCTTCTTCTCGTAACTCGCCTCCACAGCATGTTAGAGCATCTCGTGGCTGGGACTTCCTGGGAAAGGCGAGCAATGTGACCGACGAGGGAGGGACGACGGCGATCAATCGTTAAGACAATGCCTGCAGGTCGAATACGTGTCGAACTACTTCACTGTTGGAAATTATGTCATTCAAGACGATCCCGAGGATACGCCTCTGGTTGCGCAGGTGGAAGGCTTCAAGATGCTGCCGGTGCTGCTATAGTAGTGTTCATGACTCTGAGTCGTACACGAGAATAGGGACAATGCAGGAGGAGTAAATATGAAACCTAGTCTCCAGGGAGAGCCTTCACTGGGTCCAGACTCTGGGGAGCGAGTGCATGGATGGAGCCGCTGGGCCCATCCTACGGGAGATATCGTGGCTGCTGCGTGTGTCAGAGCACATCAATCATATGGAAAGTCATCTTTGACCATCGTATTATCTTTCACCGAGTGCCCAGAACAAATCCATCCACAAGACAACATCATCTGTTTGTCAGAGTTTGATGAGAAGCGTGTGTGAAGCCAACACTATGGTTTCGTGCTCGACTGAACTCCTGGCTTCACCGGGAGCAAATCTCAGAAGTAATGAGGTTCGTGACAGTTGAACCAAAAACAGTCTTTTCTTGGTTTTATCTAGATAAGCCAGAACGATGCTGCCATCTTGTTTGAAACCAATAGCCAGCGGAGCATATAATAGAGCTTCAAGATTGTCAGTCACAGTCATGTGACAGAGCTGTTGTGATGGATGTACACATAAGTGGTGTCCATCAAATAATAAATGCGAAAAACAGTCTGGCAGTGTTTGTGTATTGCGACAATCACTCACTCAACTTGGTGGGTGTACATGCAGCTTGGTGGGTGTACATGCAGCTTGGTGGGTGTACATGCAGCTTGGTGGGTGTACATGCAGCGTGGTGGATGCACATTCAGCTTGGTGGGTGTACATGCAGCTTGGTGGATGCACATTCAGCTTGGTGGATGCACGTTCAGCTTGGTGGGTGTACATGCAGCTTGGTGGGTCTACATGCAGCTTGGTGGATGCACATGCAGCTTGGTGGGTGTACATGCAGCTTGGTGGGTGTACATGCAGCTTGGTGGGTGTACATGCAGCCAAGTCAGAAATAATGATGATACCGTTTGTTTTTGAATCATCGAAGCTCTCTGCGTGTTCCGTTCAACGTAGCGTTTGTGGAAAACTCCCAAAAGTCATGCCGCTGGTTGCTGGTCAAGCAGCGAAGTCTGGGAACAACTATTTGGTGGAGATACTTCAGGTTCTCCCCACAATATGGACGATGAAAACGAGACCAGTCAAGCAAGAGTGCTGCAAGGCAGCAGCCTAACTGTACGTTAGAGTTATGACTTTTTGGGTTTTCTAGAATTTTAGAAATAATGATTCATTTGCAATAACCGTATTCAGAAGAGACTGCAGGATTCTATCATGAACTTCTATGATGGTGTCCGAGAAATGAAAGCCCTCCGAGATTATTTTGATAATAAAAGAGACGTACTGGTCAGCGAGTCACCATGAGAAGGACTTGGTTTCTATCGAGGTTTTAAAATTGAAGTTGAAAGATCTGAGACGCATGCCTCGTGAGAATTCGCGAGAGTCTGGGTTAACAGCAACACGGAATAAATAGAAAGAGCTACGAAGGGAAAACTCGACCTTCTCAGAGAAATAGACGAAAGATTCGATCGTCTGTACGACTCTGACGCCATTTTTGGGGTTTCTTGTCGATGGACTGTGTTTCTACGACGGCAGTAATGACCTAACGAAGAAGTGTGAAAATGTGGTGGACTGTACAGCTGTGATATTGATGGACAGCAACTAGATTAAGAATACTGGATTGCAGAAGGTTGCTATCAAGTCGGACCAACATCAAGACATAAAGTGCTTCTCGAATTTATTCCTTAGTATGGAGATGGGATTGTCTTCCTCAATTTTCTCGTTACTATACATATAAGATTAACCATCGCATTTTCCATCACCAGTTGGGAGAGATTATCTAGCAAATTAAGTTTCGTATTTGAAAACCCCCAAGTGTCAAGGCAGACAAAGTGATCCTGCTCTGCCTAATGTAGAACCAGAAGAAACTAAATGGAAAACAAATGGATTTGAGCACATAACAGGCATATTTTGTATCAGTGAAGGTACAGTTGTCAAAAGACGAAAGATGGCCTGGTGCGGGCACGTCGCGAGGTCAAACAGAATTCCCAACTCGATACTCTTTGGATCCGTACCGGGTCAGAGAGGGCGAGGACGTCCAAGGAAGAGATGGGTGGACAACATCACTGAGTGGTCAGGCCTTCGTCCCGGTGAGATACGTCAGGCGGCGACAGACAGAGAGAGCTGGCGTGGGTTTTTCATGTCTTCATGTGTGCCCCAACGACCTGATGGGTTACGGGATGAACTGAACTGAACAGTTGTCATTTTCATGTCGTACCATAATTTATTAATTAAAAGATTGACGAGCCTGATTTCAATTGGAATTATGATAATGTTAACTAAAGGATGGGGGTAAAATCTTTGGATAGGAGAGCAAATTAATTGCTAGTCAAATGTGATATTTTCCATGGATTCGTCTCTGTAGAAACAAGTAAATTAAAAATTTAAAAAAAAAAAAGTTTTTCTTTGCAAGTTAATATTTAAACTAAGATACGTATGTAAATAAGGGCAATGTGAAAACTTAATACATATTTCTCTCCTGTGTCCTGGAAACGTATTTTAAAAAAAATATGGTGTTTCTTTAGTGAGTTTGCGTTTGTAGATTTATAGGTGAAATAGTCACCGTAGAACTTGGAATGATTAACAGATCGCACTAGTAGAGACTGTCTACACAATTTCATCTCTCAAGGTTATGGAGAAGTTGGTTAAAATAGGAGAAATAAAAGTCTACGCGTATAATGGTCATGTCAGGTGCAATAAAAGATTGCCTTAAGTCGACCTGTACTTCTACAGGGGCAGATGACCATGTGCAGGTCGCAGCTCTAGCGTGAGCTGGATGTAACCTGAAGGAGGATTTCCTGGTTAGCGGGCTAGGCTCGAACAGCTTATTACTCCCCTGCGTTGGGACAAGTGCCGCTGATGATGGTTAACCAATGTGCAAATCCATCTAGACTTAAGCACAAGAGCAAAGTTGACCCACAGCTTGTTAGGCGTCATCTATGCCACTCTTAACAAACCAGCTAATCGTGGCCGGTGTTATGCCATGTCACACAGTTAGTCGCCTCTTACGGCATGTTCTCTGTAGGGCAGTGGTGCTATTCTTGTCCTTGCCATACACAAAGACCCCTGCGGATCACTTGCAATAAAAGCGTGTAATGACACTATTTGACAACACGGCGTTGAAAAAGTCCACAGCCAAGTTTATCAGTAGTACTACTAGTACTATCGCTTGGAAAAGGAACGCCAACGTCAACGTCAATCCGTGGGCCCACCGGGAGAAAACTACTGCTGATGTAGCCCAGTGCTTAAAAACAAATATTTGACATGGTATTTACATACACTATCGCGGGGATGAAATGTTAGGACTGGTAACCGTGGACACTGTGGTGATAGTAGGGCTACTACTGTGGTGATAGGGCTGGTAGTGGAGAGCGATCAGCTGATCAGGTCATGGACATTCAAGCGTCGCCTGCGTGATGAGGATGCGCGACAGATCAGCCGGCTGGAGTTGTCTGCCATCGTCATCTTGTCGTCCTAGCGGTTCTGGTCCAAGAGAGAAAACAACACGCTACATTCATCATGTCAGAATCTAAGAAACAAGCGCGGTCTGTTCTGGAACAGCTCAAGGAGCTAACTACAGTCGTTGCCGATACCGGTGACTTTGAAGGTAAAATCATGTTGCTGTGGTTGATAGTTGTTTACTAATTACTTTGGCCCAAAGTTTGGGTTGTGGTGACATTTTCATTTCGATTTCGTGTCACTGACTTACTCATAGTCATATTGACATTGAGTTCCCGGACGTTAACATATGTAGTATTATTATTAGGCACGTAATGAAACCATGAACATGGCACATGTGACCGAAAATGTAGTTTCTCACAAGAATATACATAATAAAGTGCACGTCGGCCTGGTTGAGCTCTGGTTGAGGCGTGACGTTTTCGTCCAGGAAGCACAGTTTGAGAGCACACGATTGGAAAATGATGTCTGCTACAAAAAAATAAATACAGTACTAGACTACATACACACTATTAATATTACAAGTGTTCTGTTCTAAAGAATCGACTTCACTGCACTCTGGGCATAACCATAAGTGCTTAGTCAACCACTAAGTTAGTGGTTGTACACGCTCTTACTCTTGCTCCATCCTCTGCTACCCACGGCCACTCTACTCAACCTGTTTGATTTATTAAAACTAAAGCCATTCATCTATTGCTGTGTCATTATCCAACAGACGGTCATTGATCTATTCCAAAATGTAACTCCTATCCATATCTAATGTTGGGGCTCATCTTCAGAACTGGAGAAATGCAATCTAATAGTAATTCATATCATTATAGGAGACTTAAGGAGATCTGACAGGACCTGGTGTCTAAAAATCAGAATGAAGAATGGTTAAGGCTAAGGGAAGGGTGACTTACACTTACAGTAACTACCTAGTTTTAGTTGGTTGTGGTGGTTGCTTCTGGTAAAAAGAGAATTTGTCTCATTGATGTGTTTTTCTTTTCCCTAAGAAGTTCTCTCTAGCAGGCTATTTTTGTGTTATAGCCCACTATTTACTTTCCCAATAAGTTAAATAATTTTGTGGGGTCCCAGGGTTCTCAGAATGATAAATAAGCACATGTTTTATAGCCCGTCTTCTAATTCATGAATAAAATCCAAAGCAATTTTCTACAAAACTGCGTGTCATATCCAAATGTTTTTTTGCATACAGCTTTGTAATATTCGTGATGCTAAAACATTTATACTACTTAGTCCATGGATGTTAAGAATTTTGCACATCGGCGAATGAATTCCTTTGATCTTTTAGGACCATTGCAAAGAATTGGAATTAAATTTAAGATTTTACAGTACGCAGCTTAATTTCTCGTCATCTCATTAATGGCTTGATAGATCAATAAATATTTGTGTTGCTGTTGCCATTATGTACAATCATAAAAATGGCAGCAAAATGCAACAGTTAGTACAGCCCTTCAGTTACTTTATACTCCAGCATTGTATGAACTGTGCAGCTAATTTTATGTTGCTTGAAGCAATTGAATATTGAAATGTATTTGTTGTCATTGTATGTACATTAATTGTTTTGATAAATAAACCCTTTATTCATCCAAGTCTGTTAATCAGTGTGTCCACAAAAGATTATATTAATCATCCAAATCTGTAGATTAAAAAAGGTTGAAAATTGTTACTGTCTGGACAAATTGTAATTCATCTGGTTGCCAGTACTGTTTTTCTTCCAAGAGCACATGTTCAACGCACTTCTTCCAGAACTGAATGTCTATTTTTGAAAAGTGCTCAAGTGCCAACACTTAAACATCACACATGTTAAATGTCCTGTTCTTTTCTGCAACGTGTCCTTTGACTTTAACCCACACAAACCTATATATAGTTTAGATGCGTACGATATGCAGGTAGCCGCAGAGAAATGTGACCGTACTCGTCAAAATTAACTTTTTGCTTAACTAGCCATGTCATAATTTGAGCTTTTGTATTTGATGCAGTTGGTACTCTGTCTTCCTCTGATACTGCATTGTGATAGGATGCATTATCCATTACTAGGCATGACGATTAATCCAGAATTGGAAGCAGATCTTTCGCCATGGAAATGTCTATTTTCACTGCTTCCGGCATACGTTAGTATAATGCACTGCCCTTTGCTGCTTGGAATTTGTCTTTTCTGTTTATCGTCAACTGATTCCCATTCTTTATCATATGTGTGGCGGTAAGCATTGACCCAGGATTCGTCCAAGTATACAATATTGACCCAGGATTCGTCCAAGTATACAATATCATACCTACGCCGTTCACTTATCTGTCTCATGTATTTGCTTTTGGCAGCAATCATATGTGGTTTTCCACATATAATATTCCTGCCGCCTGAAGTTTTCCTGAATGTAAAGTCAGCGGCTCTTACAATTTTCCAAAGAGTACTTACGGAAATTTCATACTGTAGTCAGATTACAACGTTAAATTTAGTTTCTGAAGAGTAACAAGTTGATTTTTCGCCAAGTTTCAAAATATCCCGCCTAAATTTCCTTTTCCTACCTTGCTTGATATATTATTATTTTTTTTTGCGCTAGGCGGTGTGCGTTGCACTGTGTTTTTATTTTTGCGCCTGTCAGCTCAGTGCATTCAACTTTGATATGCATTTTATGTAAGGGTCTGCTTCCTCCTGCATTCTCTAAGGGTTTGATTCACAGGGGTAACAGCTGATAATGTGATGATGAGTGAACCCAGCACCTTTGGTTTGTGAGCCGTGTCACTTAACCACGTCCCCTGGCTGCTTAATCTAATTTTAATACCACACAACACAAAGTACACAGGAAAAACACATTTGTATTTGCTGCAGTTAGCAATATAATGATTGGAAATACATTAATTAGGTTGCCTTGTTTTCACACAGATTTAAGTTAATCTGATTTTTAAAATCTGATCAGTAAGTGTCCTCCTAACTTAACTTAACGTCTTTATACTTGTTTAGAAGACTCTGTAGAGTCTGTGTACAATCAGTTTCATTTACATTACCTTGCTCTAAAAGCTGTGCGCGTCCAATTTGTTCTTAAATACATTAATTGTCCCTGCCTCCCATTACCTCCTGTGGCAATGCATTCTAAGCAGTCACCACTCTCTGACTAAAAAAATATTTCCTAATATCTAATCTGGACATCTCTTTAGTTAATTTGTAGCTATGCCCTTTTGTATTTGTGGGTTGTTGTATTTTGAAAAACTTGTTATAGTCTAATTTATCCGTTCCTCGGATCATCATATTATCCTGAATTAAGTCACCTCGAATTCTTCTTTTCTAGGCTAGTTTTTCTGAGTCTTTCCTCTTAACTGTAATCCCGCTGTCAGCTTTGTCGCTCTTTTTTTGTATTCTTTCCAGCATGTTTATATCCTTTCTATGATAAGGACTCACACCTGTACACAGTACTCTAGTCTAGGTCTAACTAATGCTTTATGCAATTTGACTATCACTTCCTTGCTCCTATGTTTAATATTTCTTTTTATCATACCTAACATTGCATTTGCCTTTTTCATTGCTACCTAAACTTGGTCACTCACCTTACATGTATGATCTATTATAACCCCTAGATTCCTTTCCTTATCTATCTTTCTAATATTGTTCTCTCCCATTCTGTAATTATGTTCCATATTGGATCTACTCATGTGGATGCCTGCACATTTATCTACATTAAAGTCCATTTGCCAGCTTACAGCCCATTCTTGAATTTGATCTAAATCCGACCTCAATATATCCACTTCTGCTTTAGATGAGACACTAATGCATAGTTTTGTGTCATCAGCAAATTTTGCAATCATGGATACCATATCAATGCCCAAATCATTTATATATATATATATATATATATATATATATATATATATATATATATATATATATATATCTCAAGAACAAAATTGGTCCCAAAGCTCTGTGGCACTCCACTTCGCACCACTCAGAGTACTCCTTATTTATTCCCACCCTCTGCCTTCTTCCTGTTGACCAATTTTCAATCCATTTGGCAACTTCCTCACCTATTCCATGGCAATTTAGATTTTGAAATAATCTTTGATGAGGTACTCTATCAAAGGCTTTTGCAAAATCTAGATAAATAACATCCAATGGCTCCCCTTTATCTATCATTTTAGTAACCTCCTGCATGAATTCTAAAAGATTTGTTAAGCATGATCTCCCTTTAGTAAACCCATACTGACTATTTCTAATTAGATTAAACTTGTCTAAATGCATTACTATTTTTTGTTGTTGGTTATTGACTCTATCTAACAATTTACAGACTATGCTCGTTAAACTCACCGGTCTATAATTTGCTGGATCTGATTTTTTGCCCTTTTTGAATAAGGGGATCACTCCTGCATCTTTCCAATTCTGTGGAACATTCCCTTTTGCAAGTGATTGAGAACATAATATAGCCATTGGTTTTGCTAGTTAGTCTCTAATTTCAAACAGCAATTTTGGATAAATACCATCTTAACCTGGACATGTACCCACTTTCAACCCCTCCAATTTTTAAAAAACCAAAATCTGAAATGCCATTCTGTCAGTTACCTTTCAGACTATTTCCCCTATGTTATCTTTTCCACCATCTCAATCCTTAGTCAGATAGTAAGTTTTGTTTCAAGGTTTGTTTTTTTCCCTCTGATCTTGAAAACAGCTCTCTAATTTGTAATTTTATCGTGGTCACATATTGAATTTAAAGCAAAATGATCACAAAAGTCAGAACTTTTTGTTCTACTGAAGAGTTGAAACTTTGTTGTGCCTATATTTAGATTATTATATTGATAATGTTTCTCATTTGTTCCAACTATTAATTTGCTAATGGGTTTAAGAGTTTAAGTAACATTAAGATCACAAAGACTACCTTCAAGGTAGCAGGCTCTGAGCACTAGCACACATATCCGGATTGTCAAGCATTGTCACTGAACTATGCATACAATGTACTATGTGAGCAAATATCTAATCAACATTGTCATTCTTGTAGTTGTATTTTCTTCGTAAGCTAGTGTATTAATTTGTCGTGGAATCTATGTTGAAAATTATAAAATTGTGAAACTAAAAAATGTTTTTAAAATGTTTTACTGCAATAAAGATGTTATTACAAACTGAAATATAGATGAATCATTTCATGCTTTATTTTCTTTTAGCCATGGAGAAGTTTAAGCCTACAGATGCCACTACCAATCCTTCACTCATATTTGCTGCTGCAAACATGCCAGCATACCAGAAACTGATTGATGAAGCGGTTACATATGCTAAATCTCTTGGCGGGTAATAATAGAATTATTTTGCTGTTCTTGATGACTTTTATGGAGCAAGCTTGGCTTCATTGAACAAATACTTCTCATTCTTTCTTCCACTTTTATTATCTGACATTTAAAGCAAATAAAGTTGGGTTTCACATTATGCTATTATTGACGACTAACAAAAATGAATCCTGGATACTGATTTTTTTTATTGTATGCCATGTTTAGTTTTTATGTTAATCATGTATATATATTTGAAAATATAAATAATTTAAATCCTGCACTTTAACCCCTTTCATTAAAATGGTAGTCAGCTACATTGATGCTTGGAATCCTGTAGTTTAAAAAGGCAGATTATGCCTGCTGCCAGGTAGTGAAAGGCTATCTATAGTGCGCTCTTTTCTTGTAATGTTTACTTACCGAGGCTTACTGGGCCTACGGGAAGGTAGATTGCATATTGGCTAACAGTCTACTCTTATTGATGTTCAACTGCCAAGGGTTCTTTTACTTGCACATTGTTTACATAGGGTTTCCATGTTTTTTGTTGTTGTTGTCAATCTCCAATATGAATAGATGCTGGTCTCACCTCCCTTGAGACCAGAAGACATTTGAAACCTCACCATTTTGTTCTTGAGAGACACGTGCCTTTACCAATCAGTTGTACCTACCCCCTTATTAGATAGGCTAAGTTTGGTTAAGCCGTGCCCATATTTTGTTGACTTAGATTTTAAGACACACCACCAAACAATGTTGTCAAGAAAATTTAACTCATAACGGCAGAAACAACTATTCAGTCATTTGTCTAGGAGAGCTCTTGACACCAGAAGAACGCTAATATCGCTAACTACAGATTGGAGGAAATTTGTTTAGTTTTATCAGTGTTTCTGGATTTTAATTGTTATATGGTAACAGAAGTAACTTATTGTATTATCATTTGTGAAACCAGATGTACGTGTTTGTGAAAAAGATGGTTTAAACATTCTGGCATGTATGGAGATAGCACAAAGCGCTCAGTTACAATCCTACCAAAGGATGAGAAAGAACCTGAACCAACATTGGAAGAAGTACGCTCTGCAATTAAAAGCCTGGAAAAGGGAAAGTTCCCAGCATGTGATGATATCCCAGCAGAGCTAATACAAGCAGGAGGAGAGGCATGTGCTCGAGTCTACCACAAGCTGTGTAAACAGATATGGCAGAGTGGCCAGAAGCATGGAAGAAATCAATTTATATTCTCCTCCCCAAAAAAGGCGACCTGAAGCTGTGCACCAACTACCGAACTATCGCGCTGATCAGCCACGCTAGCAAGATACTCTTGCGAATCCTATAAAGAAGGATAAAGAAAAGGTTTGAATCTGAAATTCACGTAGTCCAGGCAGGTTTTAGGAAAGACAGAGGGACCCAGGACCACATATTCAATTTAAGGAATATCTATGAAAAATGTAGAGAGTTTAATGTAGACCTGTACACATGTTTCATTGATTACACTAAGGCCTTCGACACGGTAAAACATTAAAATCTGTGGAGAATCATGAAGGAAATGGGGTTTCCTTTGCATATAGTCCATCTCACTGAAACATTATACCAAGATCAACAAGCCGCTGTCCGAGTATCTGGGCAAACATCAGATTGGTTTGCAGTACAAAAGGGAGTCCGACAGGGATGTATCCTCTCACCTTATCTGTACAACATATATGCAGAATGTATAATGAGAAATGTTCGAGAAGATAACATTGAAAGTTTTGACCCATTTACGATTGGGGGGTACGAGATTCCAGAGTTACGATATGCAGATGACACAGTGATACTATCAAGAAGTGCAGAAGGGTTAGGACAGCTACTTTCAGCTGTTAATGGACATAGTAAAGCTCAAAATCTGTTCATAAACAAAACAAAGATAATGACCACCGATAAAACACAATGTCAGCATAAATTTACAGTGGGTGGTTAGGAAATAGATCAGGTCACACATTTTGAATATCTGGGCTCTAGAATTGACAAAATTGGTGACTGCTCGAAAGAAATCAGAAGAAGACTAGCTATGGCAATGCAGAGACTGAACAGCCTGAAGAAATTATGGCAGGGCACCAACAAAACGATAAAAGTAAAAGTCTTGAGAGCCTGTGTTTTTCCTGTGGCAGGTTATGGCTGTGAAGCAAGGACGATTACCAAAACTTCTAGACAAAGAATCGAATCCTTTGAGTCAAAATGTTACAGAAAGATCCTCAAAATACCCTGGACAGAGAAAAGAACAAATGTAGACATTCGGCAAGAGTTGAGCATAGAGGAGAACTGGTTTATCAATTCAATTTTGGCTAGGAAATGCAAATACTTTGCTCACAATCAAGAGACACAACGGTCTTGAGAGGACGGTGATGGAAGGTATGGTGCCAGGCAAAAGAGGAAGGGGTAGATCAAGAAGACGATGGCACCAAGATATCCAGGAAAGCCTGAGTATGACAGTGGCGGAAGCTGGTGTTTTGGCAAGGGAAAGTTTCTTTCAGACAGACTGTGATGGGAGCAACGTTCTACAAAGGACATGCTACATGATGATGATGGCATGTAAGAGTCAAGTATATGATTATTTCCAAAAGTAGCTAGCTGTAGACATTTGTTCCACCACATATTTTTTATGTGGTACAAAGGATTGACTATGATGTTCAAAGTAGTTTTTTTCATTATGATTAAACTATAATTTCCCCAGCAAGGACACTGAGCAGCTGACTAATGCTATGGATAAAGTGTGTGTCAATTTTGGAGTAGAGATCCTGAAGATAATTCCAGGTCGAGTGTCTACAGAAGTGGATGCAAGGTGAGCAATTTAACACTTCACAATTCTGGATCATTTTTTCGATTGTCTTTCAGTCCGGGCCAAATGTCAGAATTTTGTACATCAAAGTTTTATTGCAAAATAAAATAAATGAATATTGAACACATTGAGCTAGAGTTATGATCTAAACATCGTAAGGCACATAATTAAATATCAATGAAATGCAGTGTTCATAATAAAGATTGTATAAAGTGTTAAATGGCATTAATGTGGAGAATGGTGAGGAACATTTTTTTACTCATCACATTGTTTGTTTCACAATATATCCGTCAATTCTGTTACATGTGTCTTTCATATTATGTGTCCCAGTCAAAGTCTGAATCGTGCATGTGTTGAATATCCACTAGTAATCCAGATATTAGTGGATTGTAGTGACAATCAACTACCAAGAAAGGAGAATCTACAACTTTAGTCAAAGCAGTGGGGAAATGCCACTAAAATTAGGCAAGGGGTTGCTTTGAGCCAGGCATTTATTCACACAAACCTCACTGTCGTGCATCATGGAATTCCAACAAGATTAGCATCTCAACCTGGGGATACAGATGGCATTATCGACCTGGCACTTATATCCAGTGATGTTGCTCCATCCACACACTGGGACATATTAGAGGCACAAGAGGAGTGACCACCTGCCATGTGTCGTACTTATACCCAGAGAAAAATAACCAGACACAGGAGAGTAAAACAGGTGTTCATATATACGTATGAACATGATAATGTATTGAGCAAGCTGCACCAGATGATCTGACACAGGACCACTAAATCCCACTTCGCCAAACCACCCTGGTAGAATCATGTGGTTGATATGGCCTGGAGAGAAAAGAAGGTGGCAACAACGGAGTGGCGGAAAACTAGAAGGAGATCAGGCAGTAATGTTGATGCATTGAACGAAAATCTACCCAAGCATGGACTGGACCCATGCATTCACCGACGGTTCTGTAACAAACACAATACAGAACGGAGGGGCAGGGGTATTCCTGAGCCTACCAAATGGTAGAAAAATAACACTGTCAGTGGCAACTGGAAAATACTCAAGCAATTTCAGAGCAGAGGCACTGAGGGCTGCAGTAGAAGAAATGGTGACAGGCAAAAGAAATGAAAGCCATATAGTCCTGTTTACAGATGCCTTTGCACTAAAAAGCCAGAAAAATACTGAACTTAATGATTTAAGAGCAGTACTCTGTCAACTATGCCAGCAGTCCGCACCAAAAAGAGTAGTGGTACAGTGGGTTCCATCCCACTGTAACATCCAAGGCAACGAGGAGACAGACAGACTGACAAAAGAAGGTGCAAGACTACCACAACTAGACCCTAGTGTGACCTACGAAGAGTCAAAAAGGCTTATTAGAGCTAGATACATGACCAAATGGGAAACAGAACATACTGGCTACACAAAAAACGATGCCTATTACCAGTTGAACAGAAGAGAGCAGGTCGTGGTCTTCAGACTGCGCATACGCCACAATAGACTGAGGTACCACCTATTCAATAAATTGAAGATAGGTGGCACTGACGAATGCTCATGTGGTACCGGGAAAATGATAGCTGAACATTTGCTGCAAAACTGCCGACATACGAGGATCAGAGAAAGCAGATGTGGCCATCACCAGTGGCAACACTAGACAAGCTCTATGGCAGTGTCGACAGCCTCAGGATGACCGCTGCTTTTTTCGAAAAAATACAGGTTGACGTCTGACAGCGTACGAAGAAGAATGAGGAGGAGGAGGTAAAATGCAAAGCCACCAATTTCTTTAAAGCGTTAGCTAGGGAGTCCAAAAACGAGCAGTGGCAGGAGCTACAGGTGTGGGTAATGAGAATACCCTCCAGAAGTTCTGGCACATGCATCGAAAGATGAATGGAATGATCACAAGCCAGCTGATCCCCAACATTCAAGACACCACAGGAACTCACCTGCAGAAAGATAAAGAGAAGGGTCTGGGTTTTTTCCACTTGATTTGTTTCCCAGACTGACAAAAGTGACAGATGCCCGTTAGGAAATTAGAAAAGGCATTTTAGATGCAGCCAGCAGGGAGGAGGCTTATGCAGACCTCATCACAGAGGCTGAAGTAGCAAATAGCCTACGTACCAGTAAGAACACTGCCCCAGGTCCTGATGGAGTACCAGACTTGCCACATCAAGCAGTTGGATGAGACAGATAAATAATGTGAAGGAGCAATCACACCATACAGAAGGCATCTGTGCCTGAGAATTGGCTTCATAGCTATCTGTGCCTAAATCTGGTAAGGACTCCACGCTTCTCAGCAGCTATCGAATATTCACAATTTAGAATATATATGGCAATTTGCTTGAGAAGGTGGTGGCCAGGAAAATGTCCCACCTAGAACAAGAGCACATCCTACCTGGAACCTTTGTGAATGATGTGTATGAGGGTTTTCAGTCAAGCAAGATACAGTCGTTGTGTCTCTCGACCAGGAAGATGCTCACAACGTGTTGATTTAGGGACTTTAATGACATGTCTGAAGCAGTGTAGATTAAACACGTGGCTGGTTAGTTGGATATCAGCTGCCCTGATTAAACACGTGGCTGGTTAGTTGGATATCAGCTGCCCTGATTAAACACGTGGCTGGTTAGTTGGATATCAGCTGCCCTGATTAAACACGTGGCTGGTTAGTTGGATATCAGCTGCCCTGATTAAACACATGGCTGGTTAGTTGGATATCAGCTGCCCTGATTAAACACGTGGCTGGTTAGTTGGATATCAGCTGCCCTGATTAAACACGTGGCTGGTTAGTTAGATATCAGCTGCCTTGATTAAACACCTGGCTGGTTAGTTGGATATCAGCTGCCCTGATTAAAAGAACAGTTGCGTTGGATCTTGGACATCAGAACCAAAGATGTCCAGGACTGTCTCAAGATTCTCCACTATCACCAATGCTGTTCAACATCTACACAGTTTATTGTTTCGATTGATCACAATGAGTAGGCATTCTCTTTTGTGCACCCTGAAAAGGATGTTAAGTGGTTGGTTGTCGTAGCTTTCCTCACATCCCGAGCGTGCTGATGAAGGTGGACCGATGTCTTCCAGGCAGTTGTACTATGTTTGGCGTCACCTGCGTGTTGCTCATTACTACGGGATCACGTCGATCCCTCACCTCGTAGGCTGCCATGAAAACAGCCAGTTTCCAGCGAGGGGCACGAGGAAGCCGAGGTGAGGATCTTGGCCAGTATATTTTTCACAACTAACATGCCTGATCAGTATATTTTGCCTGACCAGACATTAGTCTTCATCCCCTTCTACTCAGTAATAGTGGCCAACAACAATGTGACAGGTCTGGCTAAGACAGGCAAGAGTTGGTTAAATACATCCAGGAAACTTTGCAATCAATCTCACAGTGGTGTGGCAACTCAAGCTCCAAGATCAATCCGAACAAGGCCTGCATGATGTGGTGGTCTTTGAAAAATTCTATAGTAAAGGCTGAACTCCCAGGTATCACATTTGAGGGATGCACCATTGACAGGCGTGACAGGTTGAAATACCTCGGAGTGACATTTGATCGCAGTCTCTCCTATAAATGTCATGTTTTCCAGACCATACAAAGAAGTAAGTGAGAACTAGGAGCACTCAAGACTTTGGCTGCTGTCAACTTGGAACAGCACCTCCTGTTCATCTTATTTCGTCAGGTCGTGTTGTCTGTTATCGATTACGGACTGGGCATCTTCACAATATCAAGAACACAGTGTGAAAGGTTGGAACGCATCCAGAATGAAGGTATGCGACTGGTTCTAGGCTGCACCAGAGATACCCTGATTGGGATGATGCAGTACATGTTGGGATTGTTATCGGGGACATCCAGATAAAAACGGGCACAAGTCAAAGCCTACGTGCGTGTCACCACAGACATGCGGCACCCTCTGTACAGTAGTATCTCAGACATCAAGAATCAAGAGAGGGACGTCATGGATGGCACAGATAGAGAAAACAATCAGGCATGTCACCCCAGCTGAGACGATAGCGAAAGGGGAAGAATGGGTTCACACTGGTGATAGAATGATAGAGTACCAGAGAGTCATCATAACCTTAGGCAAAGAATGCAGAGAATGGGACAACAGGAGAGCAAAGCATGAGGTGAATTGGCTGTTACAGAAGAACACGCAGCATATCATGCCGTTATATACACCGACAGATCAGTGACTCAATGGGACATCAGGCTGGGGCTTCTTGGCTAGAGTGACAGGATAGGTCGTTGCAGAGTACAGTAGGGCATATATGTCAACAACCTCCAGTTTGAGATTAGATATGGAAGCAGTGACCTCAACGCTGAGATGGATACCTGAGACTTCTTTAACAAGGACAGTCATTGTGACAGACACCCAAGCCATACTTCAGAAGGGATGGCTTAGGTACGAGTGGATAGCAGCTGTTGAGACCTCAAACCGCCAGGTGCTGACATGGATCTACTGTCCTGGTCATGCAGGGATTCGGGGCAACGAAAGAGCTGACATCTTTGCTTCACTTCACAAGCTCCCATCATGGGAGTTAGTGATGGGTAGGAATGACATTTTGAAATCAATCAATGACAGCCTGTTAGATGAGGACACTGCAATAGAAGCAGCAATCCACAGGATACAAAGTTTTGACATTAAATGAGGTTTGAACGGAGTAGGACGCATGAGAGGACGGAGCAGGAGAGTGTACAACCAGCGAGCTACAGGGACCATCAGCATCGATACCCAGTGCCATTTGCTGAGAGAGACTGTGCACCTCTGGGTTTGCCCAGAGTGCAGTGACATAGATTTTTAGAAACAGAACAGAAATATAGGACTGATCAAATAATAAATCATTTCTTGGCTATTGAAGACCAACTTTCCTAGCAATATGTGATCTTGACTTTCAGACATAACTTTGCAAATGTCTTCCTATCGGAAATAACTTTACAGTTAAACGTCAGATACTCATGTGTGGATGCCACTGTCACATAAAACTGTGAAAAATAAAGAAATTCCACTAACTAAAATAGAAAACACAAACACAAGTTTCAGAAGTGGATATGTTTTACGGCAGCTGATTTTGACGTCTGCGAGCTGGAAAGGTTTATAACAAAAAAGTACAATTCCTTATTTAGTAGTTGACAGTTTCCATAAATTACATGGTGTATTTCTAATGTGATATTACAGACTAACCGTATTGGTTTTGAAACTCATTTCTTGCTAGTATAGTGTTATTCACTTTTCCACAGATTATCTTTTGACACAGATGCTATGGTCCAGAAAGGTCAGAAGTTGATTGAACTCTACAAGCAAGCTGATATCAGTAGTCAGAGAATTCTAATAAAGTTGGCATCCACATGGGAAGGCATTCAGGCAGCCAGGTACTGTTTCACTTGATATTTTCTACTTGTCATGCAATCAATAATTATATTAAAGAGAGTCTGTTACTCCAATGCAGTTTTGTGTCTGATCTACACTGCATTGTGTAGAACATTCCCTGTACTCTTGAGGCTATATGTAAACAAGACATTTGGAAGCACTACCATAGCCAGAAAGTGTGTTGCTAACTTGTGTCACAAGGTTTGCACTTTCACATACTAACACGTGGAGAAAATGTGTGTGTGTGCATCATTTCCTGTTGTTGCTACTATTTGGATGAAGACACTGCAGTCAATGCACAGATTGCAGAATTTTGAAATGACATGTGGGTCCAGCAGAAAGTGGCACCTAGGAGAACAAAGCATGAATGTGTACAATCAGCAAACTGCATGAACCATTAGAATCAACACTGTTAAGTGGGCCTAAGCACCGATAGGTCTGCTCAGAGTTCAATGATGTTGATTTTTTAATTTTTACAGTGCCTAATAAGAGGGAAAGTCAGTAATTATGTCACATTTGGCTATTAAAAACAAAAAATGAGATGTCTACTTAAAAACTTTATTATTACACTTACATTATCCCTTATTTCTCAACATGAATTCCACCAATATTTATTCACATCCCATCGCTTTATCAATCCAAGGACAAGCTCATTTGGTAGTTTTGTGTATATCAGCCATTTGTTTGGTCATCCACCATGCACAGTTTCAGAAAATTCAGTCAATCATGCATTTTAAAGTAAAGGTCACGCCATGCAGCATATAGGAAATATGGTGTTAGGCCCATATTATTTTGTGGCACATAGTGAATGATGTGGCCAGCGTCACACCGGCCGCCATTACTTCCCAGATTTTTCTGGTACCCAATTTCTGTGGCTGAGTCAAACACAGGAGCTGGTTTGCGACCGGAAAAAATCCCACACCAGCTGGGAATCAAACCCCGATTGCCCGACTGAAAGCCAGTGCACTAACCACTGCGCTACCACGGCCTGTATCATGCATAATACTGGAGGCTAAACCATACAAACACCAAATTTGCAGTTACTACACTGTCAATTGTTATTCACCTATCGGCTTGAATCATCTCCCCACCCTGCTGCACTGGTGTTTCTGTTGCAATTTGAATAGGATGACCTGATCAGACTTCATGAGCAAATTTTTTAGTGTCCTTGAGAAAATGTATCGACTGAGTTATGAACCATTTTATTTGACAAACATTTCTTTGTGAATATCCTTTGCAAAAAGCTACCTTTTTCTCACTCCCTCCAAAAACAAATCCAGCACAACAGCATGCTGTTCTTTGATTATATACTCAGAACACAGATACCATTTTGTATCTCATCTGCGCATGTGCATGTGACACCAAGCGGTTGCTACCTACAGTAATTGCAAAGTTGGATGTTGATGACACTGTGGCAGAGTCTAGGTTTCGCTAACGTGTTACAACATGCATCAACATCACAACACTACTTCACACAATACTATAATTGAGTTTGGTTTATAATTTAGAACATTGACAATTATGTAATTATTTATTGATCAGGATCCTAGAATCGAAATTTGGAATTCACTGCAATATGACCCTCATCTTCAATTTTTACCAGGTGAGAGTAGCACAAGAGCAATACAATTGTTCATTTAGTTCTGACTTATGTTGTAGACATTCAGTGTCTGTACAGTGTGTGGCCAGCTACATGTTAAAGGGACTTAGTTACAGTGTGTGACCAGCTACATGTTAAAGGGACTTAGTTACAGTGTGTGACCAGCTACATGTTAAAGGGACTTAGTTACAGTGTGTGGCCAGCTACATGTTAAAGGGACTTAGTTACAGTGTGTGGCCAGCTACATGTTAAAGGGACTTAGTTACAGTGTGTGGCCAGCTACATGTTAAAGGGACTTAGTTACAGTGTGTGACCAGCTACATGTTAAAGGGACTTAGTTACAGTGTGTGGCCAGCTACATGTTAAAGGGACTTAGTTACAGTGTGTGGCCAGCTACATGTTAAAGGGACTTAGTTACAGTGTGTGACCAGCTACATGTTAAAGGGACTTAGTTACAGTGTGTGGCCAGCTACATGTTAAAGGGACTTAGTTACAGTGTGTGGCCAGCTACATGTTAAAGGGACTTAGTTACAGTGTGTGGCCAGCTACATGTTAAAGGGACTTAGTTACAGTGTGTGGCCAGCTACATGTTAAAGGGACTTAGTTACAGTGTGTGACCAGCTACATGTTAAAGGGACTTAGTTACAGTGTGTGACCAGCTACATGTTAAAGGGACTTAGTTACAGTGTGTGACCAGCTACATGTTAAAGGGACTTAGTTACAGTGTGTGGCCAGCTACATGTTAAAGGGACTGTTAGTTACAGTGTGTGACCAGCTACATGTTAAAGGGACTTAGTTACAGTGTGTGGCCAGCTACATGTTAAAGGGACTGTTAGTTACAGTGTGTGACCAGCTACATGTTAAAGGGACTGTTAGTTACAGTGTGTGACCAGCTACATGTTAAAGGGACTTAGTTACAGTGTGTGGCCAGCTACATGTTAAAGGGACTGTTAGTTACAGTGTGTGACCAGCTACATGTTAAAGGGACTTAGTTACAGTGTGTGACCAGCTACATGTTAAAGGGACTTAGTTACAGTGTGTGGCCAGCTACATGTTAAAGGGACTTAGTTACAGTGTGTGACCAGCTACATGTTAAAGGGACTTAGTTACAGTGTGTGACCAGCTACATGTTAAAGGGACTTAGTTACAGTGTGTGGCCAGCTACATGTTAAAGGGACTTAGTTACAGTGTGTGACCAGCTACATGTTAAAGGGACTTAGTTACAGTGTGTGACCAGCTACATGTTAAAGGGACTTAGTTACAGTGTGTGACCAGCTACATGTTAAAGGGACTTAGTTACAGTGTGTGGCCAGCTACATGTTAAAGGGACTGTTAGTTACAGTGTGTGACCAGCTACATGTTAAAGGGACTTAGTTACAGTGTGTGGCCAGCTACATGTTAAAGGGACTGTTAGTTACAGTGTGTGACCAGCTACATGTTAAAGGGACTGTTAGTTACAGTGTGTGACCAGCTACATGTTAAAGGGACTTAGTTACAGTGTGTGGCCAGCTACATGTTAAAGGGACTGTTAGTTACAGTGTGTGACCAGCTACATGTTAAAGGGACTTAGTTACAGTGTGTGGCCAGCTACATGTTAAAGGGACTGTTAGTTACAGTGGATGAATGACCAGCTACATGTTAAAGGGACTGTTAGTTACAGTGTGTGAATGACCAGCTACATGTTAAAGGGACTGTTAGTTACAGTGTGTGAATGACCAGCTACATGTTAAAGGGACTGTTAGTTACAGTGGATGAATGACCAGCTACATGTTAAAGGGACTGTTAGTTACAGTGTGTGAATGACCAGCTACATGTTAAAGGGACTGTTAGTTACAGTGAATGAGTGATCAGTTACATGTTAAAGGGACTGTTAGTTACAGTGGATGAGTGATCAGTTACATGTTAAAGGGACTGTTAGTTACAGTGTGTGAATGACCAGCTACATGTTAAATGGACTTAGTTACAGTGGATGAGTGATCAGTTACATGTTAAAGGGACTGTTAGTTACAGTGTGTGAATGACCAGCTACATGTTAAATGGACTGTTAGTTACAGTGGATGAGTGATCAGTTACATGTTAAAGGGACTGTTAGTTACAGTGTGTGAATGACCAGCTACATGTTAAATGGACTGTTAGTTACAGTGGATGAGTGATCAGTTACATGTTATTTATAGACTGGTAGTTAGTCTGCTTTCAGTGATAAAAGAAATTGTATTATCACGCAAATGATTTGTCCTCGGGTACTGGCATTAGTGTACGTTGGTTTTATTCTTCTTCATCTTTGATTGTCATTCTCAAACTCCGGTTTTATTCAACAAAGGTATGCTTGTTAATCATAGATTAACTGCAAATGTTGATCCAAGAGGAACAATTGAGACGAAAGTAAATGCAAACGCTGAGTAACTCCATAGTTTCTTTCTAATGTTACATAAAGAAAACACACAGCACATAATCGATTGTGAACTGTCATACAACCAGTATACAAATATCAAATATGCTCTCCGCATAAAAGTTTGCCAGTGTAATGGCATACACCTATTGTAATGATAGTACACATAGTCGCCCTACGCTCTGTCCCATGTCTTTATTTGTCTGATAGTGATTATCTGTTTTATTTCAGTGTTTTCCCGCACAATTTTATTTCTGTTACCTTGAAATATGCCAGCTGTATAGACATATGATTCTAGTATATAAGGCAATAATTAACCTTCTATAATGATCACATCCAAATATCATGCACAAAATTGATATGTATGAAGATTTATTTACCACTATTACCATAACTGCTGGCCATGAACCATTGACAATATGAATTTGGTAATTAGATGTGTAAGCAAAAGGTTGAGGTCTAGATAAATGTGCTGATTTTACCATTCTCATTCCCTACTGAATAAAGGCAGTTGCATGTGCTGATGCAGGAGCAACTCTGATTTCACCTTTTGTTGGTAGAATCTTGGACTGGTTTGTTAGCCACACAGACAAGAAGTCATTTGAACCTTTGGAGGATCCTGGTAATTATCAATCAAAGAATCATTTCTGACCTTGTTTATGTTTATTGTCCTATTCTGTGCATGTTACCAAATTCTCAATGCGCGCACAGACAGGCAGGTGTTTATTTTTCTGCTGTTGATGTTTTTGCTAGTACTGATATCTGACGAACTGTGCATTCTGAAGTGTATAAATGCATTCGTCTTTGCTAGTTCATCATTCTAATTAATTGTCGTAAGATTTATTACATTTAATGTCATGACTTGTTTTTTTTTGTTTTTTGTGTGTGCCTGGCAGTCAATAAAAACATATATAGGCCAAGTTAAAAATTATAGCCTGTTTATGAAATGGTGAATAAAATGGTCCTTTGCACAGGGATTACTTATACCTTTTTTTATCAACCTTTGACCTTCAGTGCTGCTACAACTTTGATTTATTTTGTATATGAATGTTCAGTTCTACTTTTGGCTTTACGCACTCAAGTCTTTGTTTTCTCTTGAGTGTGTTAGTGTGTGTGCCAGTAGTAGAAGGCCGTGTATATTCCAGTGTATATCAGTAGTGTCCATCTTAGTCTTCTTTGGATGTTCTCTGTTGCTTTGTACACCACCAATCAATGACAAATTGAAAGAGAATGTTTCTTTGTTGCTTTGTACACCACCAATCAATGACAAATTGGAAGAGAATGTTTCTCTTGTTTTATACACCACCAATCAATGACAAATTGAAAGAGAATGTTTCTCTGTTGCTTTGTACACCACCAATCAATGACAAATTGAAAGAGAATGTTTCTCTGTTGCTTTGTACACCACCAATCAATGACAAATTGAAAGAGAATGTTTCTCTGTTGCTTTGTACACCACCAATCAATGACAAATTGAAAGAGAATGGTTGGTATGGGGGCGTCCTTATTGTACTCCAATTTTCGGCTGAAAAATATGATCACTGTCCAACACCACATATAAAATTTGTATAAAGACTTTTAATGATTGAAACAATGTGGCTAGGGATACCATAACACTTTAGTGCTATGCATAGGATGTCCTTGTATATGCTGCCAAAGGTCTTTAAAAAATCAACATTTATTTACAGTTGTCTTTGCCATTCTGAGCACTGTACTGTTATGTCTCTGTGGTAGATGATATAATCTGCACATGTTGACCCTGGTTGTTTATTTATTATTCTGTCAAATATTTTTCTGTGGCGATAGCTGGGTTTAATATTTTTAAAAAAATTTTATTTAGGAAAAAATACATTTTTTTAGTTGTAATTTGCTTTCGAATACATATATGAAATATATATTGGATTCCTTTTGGTGTAAGTGTTAAGGCATCAGTGGTTCTCAGACTTAGCATTGTCTCTCTGTAATGTACCCACCACATGTTTATAAATCTTGTTGGATTTTTTTAGGTGTTAAGAGTGTTACAAAGATATACAACTACTACAAGAAGTTTGGTGCTAAAACAGTTGTGATGGGAGCTTCCTTTCGCAACACAGGAGAAATTCTAGGACTGGCTGGTTGCGATCTTCTTACCATCTCGTAAGTTAAAATTTAACCATATTCTATACTTTAGTAGCTGTTTTTTTCTTCTGTCTCTGAACTTTGCATGTTTACCTCTGCTTTGGAAGTATTGCATCCATTTCAACATATCTCCTAGCAGTTTAACCCTTTACAACATAATCAAGAAAATCAATCCCCCTACTCCTAGGCACAGGGAGATCATTCTTTTATGCATACATATAACTTTTTTTAAAAGGAATTTATACATTTTAGATACAAACGCCAAGTTTAAATATATAGAAAAGTAGATTTATTGTTATTTGTGATATATAATTTACTTTTAACTAATGTGAAACACAGAAAATGTGTTTTTCAGATAATTAGTGTGTTTTACAATACCAGATTAAAAAAATTACACCTGTTTCCTGCAGCTGCTTAATTTTTCAGCACCTCACACCCCGACATGGTTGTTGATTTTGAGAACCTCTAATCCAAATTTGTTTAAAATTTGTGTGTCTAGAGACATAATGGAGCCGCGTATCGCAGTTGTTAGCAAGCTGGCTTCGCATCTCGGGGTGTAAAAGCTCAAGGGAGAGGGGATGGCTACCGCCCTCATATAGCCGTGCCTTTGAAATGTGAGATCGCTAACACCTCACAACCCTACGGCAGTAATACTATGGGTTACTTTTAGAGACATATATTAACAAATAACTTGTTGGTGTTATTGTGTGTATGTTAGTTTCTGAGATTCAAGAAGGTGATAGTGGTGAAAAATAGCACAAACAAATAAACTCACCCTGGTTAGAAAGAAACAAAAATTTGTCGGAAACGTACTATTGCTAATATTGATGCAATGGGTATATCTGTCACTTCAACTATAAACTTAATCATTGTATCTACATAAACAAACTAAATAGATCTGCCCCAGAAAAATCCATTGCAGAAACTTAACTCCACCATTCTCAAAAATGCGTGATCTTCAAATACAAGCAAAAAGCAGTAGAAATCCTTTCCAAAAGTCTATAACAAATTTCAAAATGGCCATTGTTTATATCTAACCGTACAGGACGGAAGTCGGAACTCTCTACAATCAAAAAAGCAATATGTTCAACCGTTTCTATGGCATTAACCCGGTAGTTTTATACGATTAAGCGATGGCCCTAGAGCTGGCGAAGAATTTCAACAGCGGTACGGATCTTATGCGCCGCAATTTCACTGCGCTAATGCGATAAAGGTTAATATCCCACCCACACACGTGGTTGTGTTTGACAGTTATTTTCTACTAGCGTAAGTCATAAGTAGCTCACAGATGAGATAGCTGAAAAATGTAGTTGGCAGTTCCTAAAGGTGTCATTAGGTGGCAGCAACATGCAGCTTTGTGTTTGCTTTAGGTAGCAGACGCTAGGTGTGACATGCATGTGCGGAGCTCAATAACAATATGGCGTCAATGCTCACATAGTGCTGTTGTGCGGGATTCTTGCACATAAAGTCGTGAATAACTGGGTTGGTCATTTTTTGTGAATGCTGAGGAGACTGAACGTGAAGTGCATATGTGACTGAGAAAGCATCCAAACACTTATATGCACAGGGTACGTGCTCTCTCGTCTGTACTTTCAGCAATGGAAGGTGCTGAGCACATGTGCGGGCACCCATGTGCAATGAAGTTGGTTCTATGAATGATTTTCCACTAGCTCAAGTGTTTAATTTGTTAGAAAGGATGAACTGTGTTATAATGTGACTGTTAATGGCTGCGCATATGTCTAACATCCTCCTCATGTAATATTTACAACAGTCAGCTAGTGTAAGATCACATGAAGTGATATGGTGTAGATTTCTTGTAAATATAGTAAACTGTAGTAATGGCCACTTGTACCATTAAAAAGTAGTTTCATATTTTAACTAGACGAAAGGCTAGGTGAATATGAGACATTGTTCTTTGTACCCAGCACACTAAAATGGGCTGATCAACACCCTGACTTCTGAAAAGAAGACATCTACTTTAACTTAACTAGAGAACAGCAAGTCATCATCTTCAGACTGAGAACTGGGCTTGACAGACTCAAGGGTCATCTTTACAACAAAATGAGGATTGGGACAGGTGTCCAGGTGGGGAGCATATCATGACTGTGGAACAGATCCTGCAAAGCTGCACGCTCGCGCAGGAAAAGAGAGAACAATACTGGCCTCACGAGACAAAAGCTGCATGGAGATAAAACAGCCTTACAAACAACGGTGTTCTTTGTAAGAGAAACCGGGACCTTTGATCTGAGGATGAACGAAGTACCCAGCACACACGTATTCCTGCACTACCAACCACAGATATGTTTTGATAAGTCTAGTTAGGTACAGTTTGGTTTTCAAGGTTATGATAGGTACACTATAATTCAATAAATGAGGCTAATTCCAGATTAGTAGCCACCCAGGATAAGATACGGTGATAGAACCAATAAGAATCAGTCTGTGGTTGGAAGGAGCTTGGCTCCGTAGCAGGACAAGAACCCTAACAAACAATATGTTTCTGTTATGTAGGGCAAAAACTAGAGTTTTAATGGGAAGTCTATAGATTTACCTCACGAATCACTCTTGTGACAGAAAGTTGTTCATGGATAGAAGTTAGACTGTGCTATTGAGTTGTAAATAATGTGACAGGAGAGATGCATGTACAAACTGATCCTGAGTTGTGAGAAGGGTTTTATTTGTATTGAAGTTGGTTGGAATCAAAGTTTGTGCATTTGTCTTTGTCAGGCCTGCTCTGCTGGATAAGCTGGAACAGTCAACAGAAACTGTTGAACAGCAGCTTGACAAGGAAAAGGGTATGTTACTGTATGGTTGCAGCTGTTATGTCTTGACCTAGACTACCATTTTATAATGCATGAAGAAAACTGTGGACTTAGTTGCAATAATGTTAACACCATGAAAAATAAGACTGAATATGTATTTTCAGTGTGGATGTCATAACAGCTTCACTATCTTAAGTTTATCCAATAGAGAACAGAATTTATAATTGTATTATTTGGGGATTCAAATATGTTTACCATTGAATTATGCTGCCACAGTAGGTAGCAGCAAGTTAATATACAAGTAAATATAGACTGGCTACCATTTGAAGGAGCTACGACAGGATTGCAGATCAATATAAATAATGCACAAAATGGGAATAAATAAGAACAAAATGACCCCATAACTGAACTTAATGTCTTTATACTGCCTTAAAAGACTCTGCAGAGTCTGTATACAACCAGTTTAATTTAGATTACCTTGCTCTAAAAGCTATGAGCATCCAATTTATTCTTAAATGTATTAATTGTCCCTGCCTCCACTACCTCCTGTGGCAATGCATTCCAAGCATTCACTGATCTCTGACTAAAAAAATATTTCCTAATATCTAATCTGGACTTCTCTTTAGTTAATTTGTAGCTATGCCCTTTTGTTCTTGTAGGTGGTTGTATTTTGAAAAACTTGTTATAGTCTAATTTATCTGTTCCTCTGATCATCTTATAAACATGTATTAAGTCACCTCGAATTCTTCTCTTTTATAGACGCTGTAGGCCATACATTTATCTACATTAAACTCCATTTGCCAGCTTACAGACCATTCTTGAATTTGATCTAAATCCGACCTCAATATATCCACTTCTGCTTTAGATGAGACACTATTGCATAGTTTTGTGTCATCAGCAAATTTTGCAACCATGGATCCCATTTCAATGTCCAAATCATTTATATATATCAAGAACAAAATTAGTCCCAAAACCGAGCCCTATGGCACTCTACTTTTCACTTCATACCACTCAGAGTACTCCTTATTTATGACCACCCTCTGCCTTTTCTTCCTGTTAACCAATTTTCAAATCATTTGACAACTCCCCGCCTATTCCATGTAATTTTAACTTTCAAAGTAATCTTTGATGAGGTACTCTATCAAAAGCCTTTGCAAAGTCTAGATAAATAACATCCACTGGCTCCCCTTAATCTATCATCTTAGTAACCTCCTCCATGAATTCTAATAGATTTGTTAAGCACAATCTCTCTCTCTAGTAAACCCATGCTGACTATTTCTAATTAGATTAAACTTGTCTAATTAAAGTGTCCATATAGATTTTCCATGATCTGTTGCTTATATGTGTATTGTCCATTGTTTCTGAAAAGGCCATTTGGTCATAGCGTATGTATTGTTTTTTTCCCCATTGCGGTATCTAAACCACACAATATTGTTTATATGTGTGCTAAGTTGATCCAGTGTACTGCAAATCTTCGTCTTTGATGTGCTCATCTTCATATCATCATATATTTCAAAGGCAGTACCAAGTGTATTTATATGATTTTCCAGTCTTTGTCCTTGGATAGGCTTTGGGTTTCTGCAAAGAGTAGTTCATGTATCAGAGTTGGGGTTCTTCAGTTCCTCTTCTGGTGTTATTTGAATATTATTTTTATCCATGTTCATGGGCGTAGCTGTCGTCGAGAGGTAAGGCACTCACCTCTCAAAGCGATGAACGGCAAGGGATCAAGTCTTACAGGTTTCAAGCGACCCTGGTCTCAAGGGAGGTGGCGCCAGAGCGCCTGCATTCTGAATTACCTCCAGTCGTCTGAACTAATATCTTGCCACTGGTCCAAGGTCATTTGGGACCAGAGAGCGCAGTCGATAACCAGTGCAGTTTATTTCTCACTATAATCCAAATAACTAACTCTTTGTCCATGTAAATGTTGAACATTACCGAAAGCAGACATCCCTGTCATACTTTTATTTCAAGAGTGCTAGTGTTTCCATAATTTGCTCATTTAGAAGTTTATTAATATGGAACATCACTCTCATATCATATAATGGCTGTCCTTTTATCTGCAACCTTCTAATATTGTCCAGAATTAATTCCTGTCTACTTTATCAGACCAGAAGTCGCGTAAACAATAAAGGATAAGAACAATGGGAAGCATCAGAAATGATAGCTGCTTGTTGGGGGAGGCACCCGTGCACTGCACTTCACCTCTGTGAAGAATAATGGGAGAGGCGGCCAGTGCAGTTCAGGTGTCATGGATGTAGCTTGAAAAGGCAGGCCTAGAATTATCCAAGGATAACCATATTTATTGTGATAATTGAAATCCATTTTTCCTTCTATTTTTAAAATATGGGGCAGTGAATGAGCTGACATTAGCCAGCACTCAAAGCTGGCTGCTTGTATCGGGCAGTGAATGAGCTGACATTAGCCAGCACTCAAAGCTGGTTGCTTGTATCGGGCAGTGAATGAGCTGACATTAGCCAGCACTCAAAGCTGGCTGCTTGTATCGGGCAGTGAATGAGCTGACATTAGCCAGCACTCAAAGCTGGCTGCTTGTATCGGGCAGTGAATGAGCTGACATTAGCCAGCACTCAAAGCTGGTTGCTTGTATCAGGCAGTGAATGAGCTGACATTAGCCAGCACTCAAAGCTGGTTGCTTGTATCAGGCAGTGAATGAGCTGACATTAGCCAGCACTCAAAGCTGGTTGCTTGTATCGGGCAGTGAATGAGCTGACATTAGCCAGCACTCAAAGCTGGTTGCTTGTATCAGAGCTGATCAAGACCATATTCCACTTCCATGTGGCAACCCTGAATACCGGTCGCTCTAGTGTAGTCTGGCTAAGAGAATATCTACCACAGTGGGAAGACAGCTCAAATCGGATGTGTCGGGTCAAAAGGCACATATGTCGCTGTCTTTACTGTAAACTACGACAACGTCCTTTTCAGGACGAGCACCAAAATAGACCAATATGAAGTTTGGTAAAAAAATTTAAAAAAATTAGATGGCTGCGCTTTCGACTCTCTCCATTGTTTGTGTCAAGTTTTCTGACATTTGGTTGTTCCTGTTTGGATTATATTTCACAACTCCTTCACCAGGTTGTATCAAGGACTTTATTCTGTGGAATTGATGTACTTTCAATAGGTTATTCTGTTTGTTATGTTGCATTTCATGTCTGACTCAAGTCGTGGGAGACCAGTCCATGGCGGAGTTCAACGTTCAGCTTAAATGCACACTAGAATTCAGTCCAGATTATTACTACTCAGGCACATTTCTGCTCGGACTGAAGTTGACTTCCTCCTGCCCGCCCCTCCCTCCACAGGGAGGTTACACGATACCTTTCCCAACCTCATAATCTCAGCACAGCAAGGTTACGTTGACCAAAAGGAGGACACAATTAGAAGCTGCGGTGGCGGGACACGTAAAAACAGGGAGTTTGACACAGACAGCCACGGAAAGCTTGACACAAACATTGGTCTAACACATTCTTTGCGGCCCTCACCCCAACACTGCAGAGTACACAACTCTACCTGGGGCGTCTGTAGGGATTTCGGTCGGCGCGCTACAGCATCAGCAGTTGGACATGGTAGTGTTCAATCGACGCAACGGGCCTTTGACGCCTACGCTGACATTATTATTATTATATATAGAGTTTGCACAATCACTCAACAGTCCACTAACATTTGTGCTCCCCTTTTTACCTAATAACTCTACTCCATTAGTCATAATGAGCTGCAGTGGTCAGCGACCCAGAGCTGCCAAGACCCTTCACCTCCACGCAGTGATCCTGGATAACATGCTGCAACAGAGCAGACTGGCTAAGGAGAAGGGTTCGAAGAGGGAATACTAACCCAGTACTAAAAAAATGCTTGCTGAAGTCGGACGTGTTGGACCGAAAGGTGCAAATATCGCAGTCAAGCTGTAAACTACGACACAGCGAATTCTGTTCTCTGGACTACATTCTGCTACTTAAGCCCTTTCAGGGTTTGGTAGCGGGAGATTGAGAACGAACCGAGCCAAGCCAAACACAGGAAAAACAGAACCCAAAATATTAATCCAAGAGATTGAGGAAGTCCAAAAAAAAAAGTTAAATCGCAAAGCTTCAGGTGTGGGCAGAATAACCTGCGAGACAATTAAAGCTTGTGGATACCTCTAAGTAAAATGGTTACATAGAATATTCTCAGCAGTTTGTAAGCAAAGTAGAGTCCCTGAAGATGGCAAAAAGCTACCATTGTGCCAATCTGGAACAACAAAGGCAACAAAAAAGAGTGCGATACCTACTGGAGGATATCGCTTCTAAAGCCACACAGGAAAACTACGCGAAAATCCTGGAGCAGAGAATTCGACCTATTCTAGAACTATAGCTGAGTGGGGCTCAATTTGGTTTCCGACGAGGTAGGAGCTGCACAGACGCTCTATTCACCCTGAGGCATCTAAGCGAAACATTGAATACAATCGGAAACTCAACGTGGCCTTCATAGATCAAGAAAAGGCTTTCGATAGAGTAGACAAAAATAAACTATGGGCCGTCCTAGATGACTACGGGGTACAGGAGGAGCAATTAGAGAATATTAGAGCACTGTACCAAGGGTGTCACAGTATAGTAAGAACAACAGATGGTCTGACCGAAACAAGGGAGATAACATACGGAGTGAGACAAGGGTGTGTGTTGTCGCGACTACTCTTCAGCACATGTATGGACAGAATAACGGAGGCCAAATTGGAGCATCTGTCAAGAAATGCAGAGGAAGAAAGGACAGAGGCTGATCAGTTAAACGAACTCCTTTTTGCAGATGATCAATGTCTACTTTACGAGAGTGAAGATGATCTGCAGCAACATCTGACTGCGCTCAAATCTATGTGAAAGATACAGTTAACACATTTGAGAATTAACACATCCAAAGAAATTATGCAGATAAGCAGATAGCCTGAAAACATGAACATTACGGTAAACGGGACCACGATCAAACAAGTGCAGGAGTTCAAGTACTTGGCCAGTGTTTTCACACAGGATGGAGGTTTAAGATAGAGAGATTGAGATCAGATGTCAAATGCGATTGCATACCAGCTGTCACCATTATTGAAACACCCTAACATAAACATGTCCACAGAATGAATGCTAATCAACAGTATATTCATGCCAACTTTTTGTTACCATTGCCAAACATGGATTTTATCAAAAACTCTAGAGAGAAAGATCACGACATACGAGATGAGATGCCTCCAGAAACCAATCAACATAACTAGGAGAGACAGAATGCGCAATGAAGATGTGAGAGAAAGATCACGACATACGAGATGAGATGCCTCCAGAAACCAATCAACATAACTAGGAGAGACAGAATGCGCAATGAAGATGTGAGAGAAAGATCACGACATACGAGATGAGATGCCTCCAGAAACCAATCAACACAACTAGGAGAGACAGAATGCGCAATGAAGATGTGAAAAGAATAGTTGAAGCAAGACCATGCTCGGAATATATTGATGAAGTGGGAATCAATTGGTTCAGCCACCTAATGAGAATACACCCTGACCAACTACCCCTGTGCGCCTATAGCCTAACGCACACCGTTCGGGTTTTCGCAACCGTGGCAGACCGAGAACTAGATAGATAAGAAATGTTGCGGATATTCTAAATCGTCCTGGGATGACGACCACTTCAGCAACATGTCTAGCCCTATACAGAGAACTACGGCTCCCCACGATGCCTCACGGTACAAGTGGATAAGGCAAGACCAAAGTAGCGTTAAAGCAGTCAGACGGTACGTAGATATATTTCATGAATATCGGAAATAAATGTTAGACTGCTGGTCAGAAATCGTGGAAGAGAATTTAAGCATTTTATTTGACTATGAAAACTAGCATTAGAAAACTATTGCTAAAATAGTTCACAGGAAAAAACAAATATGGTTGTGCTTGATGACACCTATTTATATTCAAAGTCCTCACTGTGTGCCTTTGAGGAAAGGACATCAACCAATTGATTGTCACAAACCCCAGCATGACCAGGGCAGATTCACACACGTATCCAGAAGTTTGTTCATTGATAAAAGCTGCATTCAGTGTGTAATAAATATACTTGTCTATATTTTTGTCAACAGCAAAATCATCTGACATAAAAAAAGTCACAGTAACTGAGCAAGTGTTTCGATGGCAGATGAATGAAGATGAAATGGCTAATGATAAATTGAGTGATGGAATACGTAAATTTGCTGCAGATGCTGTCAAGTTGGAAAATGTTTTGAGACAAAGGCTGGCCCAGTAAAATGAGCTACTGATAACAGAGCTTGTCTCAATTTATCAGTCACCTGAACTGTCCTCAGGAAAGGGTATACACTATTTTATTCTATACATTGCTAATAATAAGTGACCAGATTATTGGCAAATCCTCTTAGAATGAAGGTGTCTTTTACTAACTGTGTCACAGCTCATTGATTCTCCTATATATTTTTAGATTTAGGCACAACTCATTGATTCTCCTATATTTTTTTAGATTTAGGCAAATAGAGACAGAATATATTTTTTGTTGAAGTAAATCCCATGCTATTTTTCATTATTTTGATATCTATATACTTTGTTTTTCAGAGCTGATAACTCAATAAAAGAAAGAAGAAAATTGAAAAAGAAAAATGGATAAATGAAGATAACATTGTTTTGAGATTAATTTCAGCAGAAAGTATGTGCGATTTTGTTGTTAGGTTTTTGAATAATTCAAGTGTCTGCAAAAACAGAAAATTAAAATTGTTTTATGTATTTGTATTAAGTGCAAACAATACCTCAGATATGCAGTTAACTTTCAGTGACCATTGCCCTCTAGACTTTGCCAGTAATATAATACATGTCACAGTTACCCTGGCAGTTAGAAACCATTCATCTTTGTAAACTTCTAGTGGTGTTATAGATATCAGCAGATGTACCTGTATATGGTCCATGTTACAAGGTTATAAAAGTGAAATATTAAACGTCATTCCATTAAATTTGCAAGTACTGTGGCCCTGCACATCCAATTTGATCAATCTGACATTTGATTGCAATTGAGCTGGCTGATTTCTCACAGTCCACACAGTGCCATTACCAGAATTTGATGACAGATGAATTCTGGCAATATACTCAGGCATGAATCAAATTCTGTAGATAATAACTGCCTCCTTTAGCTGGCCTCCTATCATTTCTATACACATGTCATCCTAACAATTTTTTGTTGTTGTTTAGTTGTGTGATGACTATTGCAATCTTTTTGCACAATTAAAAAAAAATGAATATCAAAATAGCATATAATTCTGCTTGTTACAGAGAACATCTGTATAAGTAATCTTTATTAGGAAATATTTGTAGCTGAAATATGAGTTGGTTTGTTCTTTAAAGTTAATTTTATGGACTGTAATTCAACATTTCTCATTTGTATCCTCTGATGTAACTGTTCTCAAATATTTTAGTAGCACACAGAGATTGTACAATAAATATTTTTTATAAATGTGCCCTCCTGTTTGAAGTTGCCTTTATAATTTTTTGTTGTTTAATGTCCTCAATGCGTAAGTTTACTCTTTTGTGCGACCTGAAAAGGGCGTAAAGTGGCAGGTTGTAGCTTTTCTCACATTCCGAGTGTGCTGATAAAGGTGGACTGGGGTCCTCCAGGCGGATGTGCTATGCTTGGCTTCATATACATGACTCTCACTACTATGGGGATCACATCGATCTACATTTCGTCAGCCAGACTGCCTTGAAAACAGGACCTGTTTCTAGGTAACGCTACATGGATGACAGCTAGTGGTCTTTGTCTCTGAGGCGACATCCTGACCAGTATGTTGTGCCTGACCGGACTAGCGTCTCAGTTGTGCCTTTGATTTAAACTTGTTTAATTGCACATTGAGGTAAATTGTAAATGTAACAAACATATTAATAAAATGTGTCTGTTGTGTTTTAATCCATTTCAACTTGTAGGGGCTGTGTTAGCCTGCCATACAACCAAATATTGCTGCTGCTAAGACCAACACAAGACTTCTGAAACACGCAGCTTCCGTTTTGTTTTTTAGTTTGTAGTAATTTTTTTTAACGGCACTACATGCTGCTGTCATCCACGCTTGTGCAGTTGACTTTCAACTCTAAGTTTATTTCTGATATGTACGCATTTGAGAAAGTTATGTTTAAAAATCTATATATTTATCATGAAGAAAGTTGGGATTTTTAATCAGACCGATGATCACACTGATCTGAATTATTAGTGGATATTCAACACATGCCCGGTTTAAACTGAATAATAAGACAGCCAACCAAATGATGCAGCTACTCGATGGAGAGGGCAAGAAAGAGGGACTGGAGGTGAATGATTCGAAGACCCAAGTGTTGTGATCGCTTCACCACTTGTGATCCAGTCTTGCTTGGCGAGGTACGATTAAAGGATATCAATAAGTACATCTATCTTGGGTTTCTTCTCAATATGGAGAATACACTCAACTGACAAGACATCGCTGCACAGGTTAGGCAGCCTTCTCGTCTATTAATACGGTCCTGGATGATTGTCAGGACCTACGAGCTTCCCTCTTCAATCCTGCTGTACTTCTTGCAACGTGCTAGGGTGCCGAGACGTGGACATTAATAAAATCATTAGAGGACAAATTGAGAGTGACCCAGGCTTCCATTGAGAGACACTTGGTCGGAATCACTCTCCGAAACCAACGTATGCAAGGTCTCCACAATTCTCACATAAGATGATTGTCCCTGGTGAATGATACAGTAATATATTCAGACAAGGCAAAATACAGATGGGCAGGTCACATGTTGCGATGAAACAATGGTTGATGGAGCACAGCGACAGCAGTCTGGTACCCCTGAGGTAAGAAGAGACTGCGGGGAAGACCTCCAATGCGTTGGTCAGACTCCCTTGTTGAACGCTGCAACATCCGAGATGCCACTAGAGGAGCACTTACCCCGCACTAGAGATGCTGGAGACCAAGTTGGGACCCGCAGCTACGCTGAGAGAACGGGCCATCAAGATCAAGATAAAATAAGAAACTAACAGAATTCTGTGACGAATATATCTGCGAAATATGTGGTAAACATAAAAAAAATTGTTTTCTACTCAATTTTCCCACATCTGCATTAATGCTATCTATCCCTTTAAGAACCCATTTGACTGAGATCTACAGCACACAAAAAATATCACTTACCTTTTGATTCGACATCTAAACCATTCTGTTATATCATTTAGGGTTTTTAAATAACTAAACATCGCAGAATATCTAGAGCAAGCTCAACTTTTGTTAATGAAATTTCTCCCATTCTGTGGATATTTCACATTTTTTTAAAATTTCTAAAGTTGTGGCATTCTGCAGGATGGAAAAGAATTGAGAGATGACTTAATTAATGAGGTTAATCATCATGCACCTGGATCACATGCGGATATTGAAACAGACAACACCTTTAGTCTTCTGTAATGATGGATACGGAATATTGGAAACTCAATTTTATTATGGACTTGGCTTCTGTTTTTATTCTTCGTTCATCCCCAGATCAAGGTATCAGTTTCTCTTACAAAGGATACACTTGTTTGTAACGCTGTTTTATCCCTATGCAGCTCGCCAATATTGTTCTTTCTCTTCCTGTGTGAGCATGCAGCTTTATAAAATTTGTTCCTTGGTCATGATATGCACTCCACATGGACCTCTGTCCCAGTTCACATTTTGTTGTTATAAAACCCTGCTTGTTGGGTGATTTGTAAATTTGTGCATTCCATATGCCAGATTATTAATTTCCCCACACAGCTGAGTAGACTAATAGGTCTGTAGCTGCCTGGCTTAATGTTGTCCTTCCTATGTGTTAACAGTTTGCTCTTTGTCATTTCTCCCACGCTGATATATTTAATTGGTGATGCCATCCCTTCCTGAGTTTTTTTTTTTTTACTAATAACTGATTCTAGTTCTGTCTTAGTGGTATTCCTCAGATACTCACATTGAGTAATACCAAAAGCAAGAGTTGCATTCGGAATGTTGAAACCCATATGGAACTCCAAGGAAATAAGAAGGAAGACAAAAATAAGGATTTTCAATTCAAATGTGAAGCCAGTCCTGCTGTATGGAGCGGAAACCTGGAGGATGATCAAAGGCAATGGCAGAAGACTACAAGGTTTTGTCAACAGATGCCTGAGAAAGATTCTTGGTATAAAATGGTTTGACAAAGTTACAAATGACAGACTGGGAGAGTGGGACAAGGTAAATTGGAACAGAAAATCATTAGGAAGAAAGTGCAGATGGATGGGTCATACATTAAAAAAGCCCCAGGCCAGAATCACCTAGGCAGGCCAAGAAATATATGGAGATGAGATCTGGAGGGGGAAGTAAAGAAAACAGGGACAAGCTGGAAGGAAGTGGAAAAGATTGCACAGGACAGAGCTGCTTGGCGAGGGTTGGTTAATGGCTTATGCACCCCTGGGTGATAGAAGATGAAAGAATGCTTCATGTAGTTTTATTTCTCTCATAATATACATTTTTATGTCTGTGAGAAGTAATTTATTAAACATCTTTTTTCCTGGTTAGTACCTTTCCTTCATTGTCAATTGCTGTTGATGTATTGGCAGTAAAGATTTGTACTTCTGCCAGTCTGCTTTCTTATGATTCCTTCTAGGCAATGGCTTGTGGTCTGATGAGATGTTTTCCAGGTTTATGGTAAGTTTGATGGGTATTTGGTTACTTTCTGCTAGAGTTGCGAGTACTGCTCTTTTGAATTTCTTTTGCATAGGTTGCAATTGGTGTTGTTGTAAGCCCATAGATGCTGAGCAAGCCTGCTCTTGGTAGCCCAATGCCATTCTCATACAGGTCTTCTTCAGTTGTTTCACTGATCTGTGCAGTGTGTAGGCAATTGTCGGCAGTGCTTGTAAGAATCTTTTCCTCATGTCCGCAAGCGCCTTGCACTCAATGAGTAGGTGTTGAACTGTTTCATCAGGATGAGAGCAATGTCTGCACAAGGGCTGGGGATTGATGCGGTTCAAATGGCCATTGACTCTGGTATGTCCTGTTTGGAACTGAAAAATTAGACTGATCTCTTCTATGTAGTTTATTTATGTTATCGTTAACTTTTGACTGTGATATTTCGCTAAATACACTGCGACCTGTTGTTCCCACCACCCACCTGTCATCCAGATTTCCCCAAGTATTATTCTTAATAATTCGTGTTACATTATGTGGTTACTGCTGGGTCTATCCAATTTTTGTTTCGAGGCTCCTGTTTTTGCAACAATTTGTCCACGTCAAGCGGTTGGTGCAACATCTCAACTGCTGCTTTGATAGCCTCTGCTTCATTATTTGAACGGTTTTCACACTATGCACAGGCCTGGACAGCATCTACACCACCTGTCCCTATTTGGGCACGAGGCCTGACTTCCCGTCTCGCTAACTCTTGAACGTTATGAGTAACGAGCCACCTCCCGGTTGAGCCAAACAGGAATAACTTTGCCCTCACTGTGTGCATACTGGACCACAGCTATTCATGGACATGGTTTATTGGCCCTCGTTGCTTGGTCAGATTACGACTACTATCATATTACTCCTGGCATATCTTCATCTTGTTTCATTTATACTCCACCTGACTTGTATCTATGCCACACATTACACACTGCATCATTTTGTATAAATCCTAATCCTTTGCTGTGCCATACCAGAGAAGACCTAGATATTTTGTGAAACCACCCGCCACAGCATAGGTGGATGGCTTTTAAGACCGCCACAATGTTGTTCGGCATTTCCGTTAGTTGTTAGGCATGAGTGTCACATGACCAGCTCAGCAGTATTTGTTTCTTCTACATCCTGAAATAGTTCTGATTTCCCCATTTCGGATCTGATCTCTTATCGATATAATTAGTACACGCCGTTCCATAGCTCTTTGAGTATAGCGTTTCAGCATCTGCTTCACAACTTCAAACCATGGCTGGAATCACCATTGAATTAATGGTGTGTTTTCTTGTTATGGTGTCTCTCATCATTTGGAGCATCAGCTTTATGCAATTGAAGCTATACCAAGCCACTGTTCTTCACCTAGAGATTTTACGATCAATATTGTGGGTGGCATTTATGACTTGACCCATGTAGACCAGCTTATATCTTGGATGACTTCATTCTCCCAGCTTGAGTTCCTGCTCTAGGTATTTCTCAGACATTGTATTTTTTTTTTTTTTATTAATCTTAAGACCAGCAGCTCTGCTGATCTCATTTAGGTCGTTCAAGGATTGTTGGGCCTTGTCAATAGTATGACTATGTATGTTTATATTAAATAGATCTGGTGAAAATTTACAAAACCAATTTACTACATGTTGTTTGCGAATGCCCACAATGAGTAAGTTTACTCTTTTTTGCGCCCTGAAAAGGACGTTGTGGAGGGTTGCAGTAGCTTTCCTCACACCCCGAGCGTGCTGATGAAGATGGGTACTCCAGGTAGTTGTGCTATGCTTGAACTGCGCGTCACTCACTACTACAGGATTATGTTGATCCTTCACCTTGTTATCAAGGCTACCTTTGAAATCTGCGGGGATATCAATGTGAGGGTCTTGACCAGTATATTTTGCTCGACCCGACGTTAGTCTGCCTCCCCTCTTTATATGTTTAAATAGGCTTTATGATCCTCTCTTAACTAATAGTAGGGCTTTACCTCGTATGGGACAAGAGTTGACTGTATGGTCATTGTGCATTCTATTCTTTCAGGCATCTTACTTTTTGTGAGCCTTGGTAATGAAGTTCTGCTGTGAAAACCTTGTGTTATGTTCACATGCCATCTCCCAGATGGTGATGTATATGTTGAAACTTTGGTTGAGTTGGGTGCTTTGTCCTGCCAACTAATTCTGCGGAGACAGCATATGTAAATGGAGCTGCCTGGCATATCTGCTATACACTGTTTTGCAAGTACACATAAGAGTGGCTGGCTGACCAACTAACTGGAATACAATTTTTTCTAATAGGGGAGTGCATGGTGTAGGGGTGTAATTTGAACGCAAGCTTGGTTTGCAATCCTAACATACCAGATTCGAAATCACTTCGTATTCAGTTTGACTGGGCATGTCAAGGATTTTTCTCGGTATCGCCACATACAGAAAGGATTGGCAAAACTGTCATAGTGAACACATTACCAACAGATACAAACACATGCAAATTTAATCGAACAAAAAAATTGCAAGAATATATGCCTTATAACTCCTCAGTCATTTGTTAAGTTGTTGCTGGTTCACTCATGATAAACTTTCTCTGGTTGTGACCGATCTTATGCCCATTCTGACAAAATAGTTCCCCTTGCTGTGAAATGTCTTCATTTCCTTAGAGATTTTCTTTTTTGGTTGGTCTGATACTGTAAATTGTGCTTGAATAAAATGGGGAAAGATTTGCGCTGCATCAGCCCCATCTTCTTGTTCCCTGCTACCTTGATCTGGTGGCAAGACACAGTGAAAGACGAGAGGATGTAGGACGAGATGCAGATTTTTACAGGGTTTAATCCCGAAGCTTTTCCTGTAAACAGAGGTGACCCACAAGGCAGCAGGGATAAGACTACAGACAGGGTCGCATTAAAACAGGATGTCATTTTAAACGCTATTGCCAGATACAACGGACATCATTTATTTATGGCTACAGTTAATATCACTATAGGTACTAAAGTGCTGATTGTCACTTCACTGGCTAGGTCTATAACAGCCTGTTTCAAAGTGCATGGTGTAGACATAAGGTACGATTGTACACATATCTGAATTTTGTAGTGCGTTCTCACCCTGATGCAACCATAAGCTCCTGGTATTGTTAATTACCATTTCTTGTTAGTGGGAACTTTGTGCTGATGCCAAGTTTAAATAAATTGAACAGATCTTTGTAAGAGAGGCAGACTACTTACTGTCTTTGGGCAGATAAAACACGTGAGGTCAACATTTTAACTTAATATATTTATTCTGGTTTAGAAGATTCTAGTCTGTATACCACCAGTTATTTTTGGAGGGTGGTTTAAACAATGTGCAAGTCCATCTTAATAGACTCAAACACTAGAGCTAAGTAGACCCACAGCCAGTTAGGTGACATCTATAGCTGCTTTTAACAAACCACCTGGAGAAAGGTACAAATAACTTGGGTAGATGTTTAACTTATGCCTGTTTTGTATCTTACATCCTTACTTGCACACCATAGATGATTTACAGTGATCGGATATTTTAAGCTTGACCTTCTTGCTTAGTCCATCACATAATGAACATTTCCCTGCACTGTATAGCCACCACCAGCTTAGTCCACAATACAGGACTGACCACATAATGAGATATAAGAAAATATACATGTCAGAGATAAATGGGGCTAGTTTTCTTCTGAAAATTGCCAAGAAACAGACAGAGAATTAGGCAAAAAAAACTGAAGATATTGAAACTGACCAACTATGACAAGAGTACTTAAAACTAGCCGAATGTATAGAAGGAAAATAATTCTTTTCACAACAAACAAAAAGGCAAAAACACGTTAAGCAAGATGACTCACTGACATGGTTTACTAGAGATCATGTTCAAGATATATATTGGTTGACTGAATCATTCAAACAATTGTCAAAAAGCTTACCCTAAGAAAAGGATCACATCAACAAGTGAAAACATCTGTACATATAACAGTATCTCATGTACAACAATCAAATAATACAAATATAACAGAATCTCATGTACAACAATCAAATAATACAAATGATCCATCATTCTAAAAATGAACTACTGTAACTGAATAATAATCTATATGCAACACCAGACTCATCCTTATTCTATCTTTTAAAAAATGACTTCACAACTAAGGTATGGTTGGAGGTATTTGTGCATGGAGTAAACCCATGGCAAGAAGCAGACCTGAAAATTACCTACCAAATATAGTTTCAACTTAAGTATTTAAACAAGGGCACATGTGATATAAACACATTGTCTAATGTAAGCAAGCAAGTACATTAACACTTACATCACTTCACCACCAGTGCATTTATATCAAATATAGTGTTGATAGAAACCACACATATCTCTTCGAACTATTATCTGTAAGGGGGGCCCATCATTTGAATTCCACAAACTTGTAATCTTAATCAGACAAAATAACTAAGAAATCTTAATCTAAATGAGTACTGCAAAATGTGAAGTATTTAGTGTCACCTCACTTTTCTTCCCAAACATCCAGAGGCACACTGGACAAACAGTCAAAGAATGACCTCTCGCCTTTCTCCTCATTTTTACACTTGTTATTGTCACCGACATTGTCTTCATCCTCAGCAATGGATTGTCCATGATGCGTCACCTTGACAGGGCTGGCCGCTATAACCTTCCTCATTTCTCTTCCTACCTTGACTTTATTTATCTGTGGTACTCTGACAACTCTGGATGTCCGCCCCCCTCTTCTAACTTTAACATGTATCCCCATCTTAGAATTATTAACTAATGTGCCTAACTGGATGGGTTTCTCCACTGGAAAGACCACTGAAGGACTACAATTTACTGCACTTAGTCTATTATCTCTGCTGTTGTACAAACTGACATCCGGTGACAAGCCTTCAGAATTTGTAGGACTGTAACTGGAAATACTGGCCTTTTTGTGAAAGTTTTTCAAGATACTGCATAATTTAGCAGCATTTACTTGTGGAATTGGTTTACATGTTGGGATCAAAATATGGTGTGAACTTTGTGTGGAAGAGCTAATGGGCTGTGATTCTGTTGAGCTGTTGGTTAGTAATTTAACAGAGGCACATTGTGCAACATTCAAAGTAACAGGCAAGTCACATTCATGGCTCTCTACTTTCAACATTTCTGAAGACGTGTGACCAACTTGCATATGTTCTGGGTCACTATGAGGTAACTTTTTACCCTTGAGCACACAATTGCTGTCTTCCTGGTGTACGTCTACACATGCTTGAGCTGCTCTTTCCTTTAGCTTACTTGAAATAAGTGGGTTTAATTTCAGCCTCAGTTTGCCGATGTCAATGACATTAGTCTTAAGAATATTCAGGTCTGTCTCCTGTCTGCTTGTATATGGTTCAGCTGCGTGCTTAGCCACAGGCTCATCAGCCAAACCTTGGAAGAAATCAATATTTGAGAAGATGCCATCTTTTCTGCTCTGCTTCAAGCATACAGCATTCTTTGCAGGGGTTTTGTTGACATGAAATACTGACTCAGGAATGCTAACATTGTTTGCTTGTATGGCAGAACCCTCTATAACCTGTTTAAGCTCTGTACTATCTAAAGAACATAGAGTGCCACCCTCAAGCCTATTTCCTTCTTTCAAATTAGTATCACAGTTTAGTCTTGCAGCAAACAGCTTCATTTGTTCAGAGTCCCTTTTGACATTGCCAGCTTTTAATTCCTGGTAGGGATCTCCTGGACGATCCAGCGGCACTATTAAATATTCATCTCTTTCAGATTTCTCTAATGTAATGTCCGTATCTAGTGGAATATGATTGTCAAACTTAGCAGGCAAACTTGTGGACTTATTTTTAACCTTGAAACTCCGTTTTGATTTTCTTTTTCCTTTTTTTCTGTGCAAGAAATTAGCTTTGGCTTTTTTAGTGTCAGGAAGTGTTACAGAACTAAATGTTAGTTCTGGACCTGACAGCTGTGACATGAAGGGTGTCATCTGACTGTTAGATATCTGCTCTGCGGCAAAAGCTGCCAAGTTGTCTTTCATTTGTGATTCACTATGGAAATTGTGTGTGGTTGCATTGTTCCTTATGGTCTCATCAACTGAACCGTTATCTGAAACTTCTCGGCTGCTGAGTGAGCTAACATTGTGTGTGGTTGTATTGTTTTTTATGGTCTCATCAACTGAACTGTTATCTGAAACTTCTCGGCTGCTGAGTGAGCTAACATTGTGTGTGGTTGCATTGTTCTTTATGGTCTCATCAACTGAACTGTTATCTGAAACTTCTCGGCTGGTGAGTGAGCTAACATTGTGTGTGGTTGCATTGTTCTTTATGGTCTCATCAACTGAACTGTTATCTGAAACTTCTTGGCTGCTGAGTGAGCTAACATTGTGTGTGGTTGTATTGTTCTTTATAGTCTCATCAACTGAACCGTTATCTGAAACTTCTCGGCTGGTGAGTGAGCTAACATTGTGTGTGGTTGCATTGTTCTTTATGTTATGATCAACTGAAACTTCTTGGCTGCTGAGTGAGCTATCTTGGGATACTGGCTCCTCAAATACAGTTTTCATGTCTCTTGACATCTTAATAGCTTTAGATAAAATCCCTTGTGGAAGCTTAAATTTAAATTTAAAATTACTGCTGGCAACAAAGGAAACACTGTGGGTAGCTGGCTCCTCGGGATTTGAAATGAAGTTCCCATCACAAGACAGTTGACCAATATCAAGAGATTTATGTCCAAGAAGTCGTTCCCAGCTGGGAGAAACTTCAGCATTTCTGACTGTTACAGTTCTGTGATCGAAAGCCTTTGACATGCCTGTGCATATAAGGGGTTTATCGTTCAAAGGGTCTGTGATAACTTTATTGTCTATCAATTCAGCATGGCATGAAACACGGTCAAACCCAGAAGATGACAAAGTGTCTTCGACTACAGTACTGACCTTAACAATTGTATCTTGAGGGGACACTTCTTCAGATCTGATTTTGCTGGCAGTACCACCTTCTTTGTCAGTATCAGAATGTACAAGCTTTATCTGAGAGTCAGCTTCCGATGAGAAAGGAATCCTAGATGTGTTATCATCTTGGTTAAATGTAGAATTTTGCTGGATTTCCAAATCAAGTAGCATTTCATTGTCATCCATATTAACTCTAACTTGTTCATCGCTGCACTCATCCATGCAACCGGCAGTATTTTCTTCTGTTTCATGAAGTGTCTCAGATGCATTCTGTGCTCCTGTGTGACCAGCTTCACCAGTCACACTACTACCTAGCACAGTATCTTTCTTGTCAAATCTTTGTTCACTAACACTAGATGAATTTATCTTGGGAAAACAAACACCTTCACTAATTTTCTGCAGATAGTCAGTGCTTCCTTGGTTGAATATGGTTTCATCACAAAATTTCAGCAAAAATGGCAAATTTGAATCGGATACATCACTAATCTCATTTTGTACAACAAAATCACATTTCTTAAGAGACTCTGCATTATTTGCAAGACTCACACCATTAGCCTTGTGATATTCTAACTTTTCCACTGAGCTTTCACATTCTAAGGATGATTCACCACGGCCTTTTTCATCAATTGTATCATCAGTAGTCTTCATGGTATTAATGGCAGTTTCATTATCTGCATATGGTGCAAAATTATCTTTACTACATATAGCAACCTGTAATTTGTCAGCAGTTTCTGTTTCCTTGCTTGTGCTGCAGTGCTTCTGTACAATCTCATCCTCTGTTTCTACAGTTTCTTCATTATTCTTCATCAACTTTAGCACTTCACAGTATTCCTCTGTTTCTGTATAATTTGCATCATATGTTGACTGATTTCTTTCATTCATCTCCTGATATTCACTGTTTTCATCTAGTGATCTCTTAGAATTATCTTCTGCTTTTCTTCTTGATTCTTCTTCTAACTGCTGTGCCTTCTTCTGCAAGTTTTCTAGCATGAAAGCATAATAATCAACAATGTCTCTTTTAGGCTTAAGTACAGGCCTCTTTGTCACTTTGTAAGCTTTCTTTCTTTTCTTCTTCACTACTGGCACTTTTCTATAAGTTTTGAAATTGCTGTCAGGGTGTTTCTCCATTTCATTTTCTGAAGGTCTCTCATTCATTTCTGTAGCTTCTTTCTTAATAATGAACATATTCTCTGATAGTTTGTCAACATCACCTATGTCTAACTTAGTTAAAACAACTTTGCATAAGCGCATTCTAGAAACTAACTCATGATGCAGGTCGCCTCTCTTAACTCCATGCGATAACTGGTGCCGAGTTGAATGGGACTCTGCCATTGGTCTAGCAGAAATGTTTGGTCTCGTTGACACAGCACTATGACTTGAGTCATTTGACATACTGCTATCATTCTTTCTCTTTTTCTTGTTTGAGATTCTTTTGATTGTCAACCGTCCTTGACAAAGAGGGGCACTTACCTTAGTTTTGTCAGTGCTGATACAGCTGTTACTATTAATGGGAATATGAGATGCACACACCTCAACTGAATCCATTTTTATGCCTGTATTTGCTGTTTCTTTTCCCACACTGGCCCCAAATATTTCCACTACACTTGGTGTTTTTGATAATTCAGGACTAGTGATAGGTTCAGACAATGTATTATCTTCACACAGTGTATTAGTTTCACATATGCTTTGTTTTTTAGTCTCCTGCTTGCTAACTTCTCTAGTACCAGCTTTTCTGTTTGCTGGCATGTAGAGGAGCCTTGGACCTTTAATTTTATGACCTGCGCCACTAAATAAAAATTTCTGAGACAAGTAATTTGCTACGGATCCCTTTTTATGACTCCTAATATCTGCAGTGTGATGCTCCTTGAGATACAACTGCTGCTCTTGTTCTGACTGCTGTGTCCTATTAGTCACTGGTCTAGAAAATGTTGAATGCCTCCTTCTTAGACTGCTTAGATGGGCAGTTTTCAGATTATTATTCTGATATAATTCATCATCCATGATTTGTTGAAATGCAGGTAATATGGGCAACAGACTTAAGGCAGTTTCAGGGAGATCTTCTTCCCCAACCTCAATCTCAAAGTCAACTGGGCTTTGTCTATATGAGCTGCAAGCTTCTGAGTTAGTCAGGTACTCAGTGTCTGATAATTTAGCTTTACAGTGATCAGTTGAATTATTAGCTTGTCCTTGTTTGTTCTCAAAAGTGGGATTTTGTATAAATCTGTATTTAGCTTCACCATCTGGAGCAGCATCATTTATTATTTTATGCTTCTCAACAAAGTAAACATCCTCAAGCAGTGTTCGGCTTTCCATACCTGAACCTACCACTTTATCTACTTCTTGATTCAGAGAGCATACAACCGTGGGTGTCAAATTGTCACGATTGTGGCAAATCTCTGAGGCAGCCATTTGATTCACCATGGGTTTATAATCTTCCTTAGGCTGTTTTATTGGTAAGAGCATTGGGTTTCTGTTGGTAATATATTCAGGACTAAATGCTGATAAGCTAGGTTTTGTTTTCTGAGGACTAACGAATGGCTGTAGGACATCCATTGACAAAGATGGCGTGCAAATTGTCACCAAAGAAGCACTGTCTGCTGGAAGTGAAGACAGTGGTGAAACTAGGGAAGGGCAAGACTTTGGCTGGTCTAAACTACTGATTGTAGACGTGAGCAGCGACGAAACCCTTGGTGAAGAAAGGGTTTCAAAAGGAATAGTTTTAAATGTAGTGGCTAGTCCTACTGTCGAGGTAGAGGAGATATCATTTACTGTTTCTGTAGAAACTATGTTGCTTTGTGGTTTCTCTTGTTTAACACTTGATTTTAATTTTTTCTTTCTCTTCACCCCAGTGTCTGGTTCTGATTTGTTGGTATTGGCTAACCAAGGCGGAAGACTTGATGTATCCTGAGTCAAACGGTGCCTTAGAGACTCTACAAGAGATGTAATTTTGTTCTGAATACTGTTCTGTTTATCTCCAAAGTTTCCATCGTCTGGTGTCAACTCTGGGATTTGCAAACTTGTATGTGAAGCACTCGAACAACCCGATTCAATTGAAACATGCTTTTCATCAATGTCGCTAGATGCTAAAATATCACTAGATTCAGACATTGAAGATGAAGGTAGAGGCGACTCTAGCAAAGATGACTCTGTAATGGTGGTTGATCTTATTGAAACAGACTCATTTACAACACCACAAGTAAAACTTTCTGCATCCATGTTTGTGAGGGATGGTTGCAATTTGCTACTTGTACTGTCTGCAACTTGCAGTTTGGATATCAATGTATGTGAATTGACTATACTAGACTCAACAATATGACCTGTCAAAACACTTGTATGAGGATTGACAGCCAGGCACCCTGGCACCTGGTCTGCTACATTAGCTATTCTTTGTTCACTGGTACCATTTACAAACTTAGGCTGGACAACAGATGTTCTTGATAAGCTCTTGATATGGCTTTCTGGCACACTTCTAACATGCTCTGAGCCCAATATGTAAATGTTTGGTTCTGTTTGTTCAATCTGGCAGCTTTTTGATGAGCAAGGATGAGCTGCTATCGAGGAATCAACATACTCATCTAATGGTTCTTTCTTAACAAAAATATTGCATTTATCGAAAAGTTGTTCACTGTTATTTGAAGAGTATGCTGAGCAACTGTTTTCAGGAGCTTGTGTGCTGTCAGGGTGTTTAATTATGTTCTCATAACCATCATCTGGTTTCTCTTCTTTCACCTTTGCAGAAACAGAACACTCAATCTCACTTTCTTCATCCAGCATTTCTTTCTTCAGTATAGTACACATACTCAGATTTTTTGTTTGAGCTACATTGTTTCCAACTGTACTTTTATACTGACATTCAGGCGCTACCTCTTGTGGTTGCTCAGCATACACAGATATTTCATTTGAGTGTGGATTAGAACCACTGACATTTGGGCCATATCTCTCTATTCGAGTGTCAAAAGTTCTGCCCTTTTCTGTATGTGATGTAAAGCCTTCCAAATGAATTGTTCCAACATTAGCAGAAGCAGTGGCACTGCTAGACTGGCTGCAGTGAAAGGAAGCATAGTTTGCTGGTCCATTCAAAGCCTTCACATACGTGGAGTAACTGCCATGACTTGGTAAAGGACTGCTTTCAAGTGCATGAAGACTTTGTATGTTTTTAGTTTTGATTCTTTCTTGTTCAGAATGTTTTATTGAACACCCAATTTTATTTTCCTTCAGACTCTCAACATAAACTTCTAGCCCATTAACTTCATCATTATCTGTGTTTGCATCAAATTCTATTTCTGCATCGTTGTCAACCTCTGCTCTGTCTATTTCAATGCCTACAGTGTTGTCCACTTTCCACTGTTCAGGAGAAGGATCTAGCTGTTTTATAGAATCTCGCCTAAACCCTTCTAGTATAAAACTGCTTTTCTTGTAGAGCTGTTCATTTACCTGACCTGTCTGAAAATGTGTTTCCTTCCTCAAGAATGCTGCTTTCTGTCCTTCACGTGCATAAAATAACAGATGTCTTGCACATGTTCTCTCCTCCTTCTCAAATGTGAGCACTGCTTCATTAATATATTTTATATCTTCAACATCAAACTGAGTTCTAGTGCCTCCAATGTTGAAAAAGGGTACAAGAAAAGCACGACCAGAGCAAATATTTTCATAAGTATTAAACTTGACATAAACTTTATGACCGGCAAGAATGTTGGAGCACAACAGCCTCTTGCGGTTTGTTATACTGCAATCTTGCTTCAACTGTGGATAGTCTTTAATGGACAGCTTTGGGTGCTTCACTTTGAGTTCCTTGCCATTGGTTTCCTCTGTCTGTCTCTTATTACGCATGTTTGGCTTTTTATTCTGTATCTCATGATTGTCACTTTGTTGTTCTGCTTCAGACATACTGTAGTTACTGTTGTCTCCAGCCTTTTTTGATCCAACATGCAAAATTCTATCCTCGCTCATGACTTTTTTCTTTGGCTGTCCCGTGCCAAACCTATAAGTGTATTTGTCAATGAATGCCATAGAAGTTCTAGTTGGACGCAGGCTGCGACTCAAATATCCCATACCCATTTGAGCTTTGAAGACTTCTTGTTCAGCTTGTTTTTGGAAACGTTGAAACATCTCCTCAGCAGTTTCAATTTTGTCATCTTCAGATTTGTTGACAGGTTTTTCACCTTCACTTAATACTGCTTCTTTACCATCGATATTTGTTCTTTTCAGCAAAAACAATTCATCCTTGGATTGGGGTACTGTCAAACTTTGACCATTCTTCAAACTGGAGTCCAGTGCATTACAAGACTGGATGCATTCTGACTTATCTTTTCTCAATTCATTCAGTTTGATCTTTAGTTTGATACCATTAGAACAGTTAATAACTGAGGATGACAATGAGGATGTTTCTGGGGTTTGGAATGGGAACGTCTTAGTTTGGTCTGAAAATATTGGTGACTTACAAGTTGATTGTGTAGAGCTGAGTAAAGCTCCTGGGCAGCATTCTGCTGTTGCTTCAGAATGTGAAGGTTTCTTTGAGGAAGGTGCAAGTGCTAGTGATTTTTTATCTGAAGAGAAAGACTGAGTAATCTCTCTGGCCATATGTGATGTAGGAGACTGACCAAACTGAGTGAGGGTGCTTGTTTGACAAATGTTGGAAATATGTGTAGATGAGGAGTTTGAAGAAACACACGCTGAGTCTGATGTTGAATTTGGATATAACTGCTTTTCAATATGAGCACATGGTTTTCTTGACATGATCTGGCTTTGAGCTTCTGGCTTTGGAAGAACAAGAGTCTCTCTTTCATTTTGGGTTTCTAATATGGAAGAGTTCACATCACTTTTTATTTCAGATGGAAGATGAACATGTCCTTTTGAATTCTCAGCAAATGAAGAGATTAATGCTTTATGGTGGTTTACTGCAGTTTCACTAGACATATATGTACTCACATTGTGAGACTGAAGGTGACAATCACTCTCTTTAAGATGTGCTGACGCATAAGTCTTTGTCTGATTGACCCAGTCTTCGACATATGTGCTGGGTAATCCTTCTTGAGGTAGACAGGGATTGGACACCTTATCTTGACTTACATGAATGTCCATATTCTGAAGTTTGTCCCATTTTGGTGATTCCGGTGTGTGTTTATCTTCTGTGGATTTGTATACCACCATATGAGGAAGTTTATTTGAGATGTTACTATCAGCGACTTTAATATTTTCATGTGAAGATTTCAGCAGTGAAATAGTTTTGGATTCTAAAGTTTGTACGCCTCCTTTGATTAAATTCCCCAATATGTTATGACTGCCAGTCACTGCCTGTTCTTGAAAATGTGATTTAATAAGAGACATAAGTGTCTTAGTAACCTCCAAACTGGAAGGTGGAGGGCCCGCACAAGACTGCGAAGTTGTAGTTACAGGATTGGAGACCACTGAAGAAGCCTGTGACAAACTAACTGGTGATGTAGATTCTATGTTCTTGGTCAGAGGTGATTTTAAATCTTTCAGAAGAGACATCATGCACACTGATCTTTTAGAAGTGGGTGTGACTGGCTGAGCACCAATATTTGTTATTATCTGTGATGTATGCACACTTTGTTTAGGTGTTTGTATGCTCGTCGATGGTTTTATGTTGATGAGAACTTTGCCTGGTCTACTAATGTCAACCTTTTCAGCATTCTTCAAAACATTCCGTAGCTCATTTTGTGAGTCAACGGTATTGGTCGGATTGATGTTGCTACTCTTGTTCATGCCCAGTTGAGAATTCTGGGCGACCATATTTGATATGCTAGCTCTGAGCCTAGCATCAGAAGACAGCATTTTGTTCTGACTATTTGTTTGTGGCAGCTTAAGGACAGTCATATGTGGAGTGTTTGTGGATAGCTGCTTCCCCACTGACGTAAAGTTCACTGAAGTGCTTGTCTGGGTTGGACAAACCAGCACTTGATCTGGGCTGACATATATGATCTTATAGCTGGGAGGGCTGCTCAATTTGGCACAAGGAGAGTTATATGTTTGCTGCGATTCCTTGCAAAAAACCAATGTCTGCACTGAACATCCACCATTGTTACTGCTAGTCGTACATAATTTGTTATTAGAACTGATTTCAGGTGTCGATAATGCAGTCTTATATTTCAGCCCAGGCACTTCAGATGGTTTTAAGAATACTTTTGTGGGATTTGACCTGAATCTGGGAGCACTAACTAAGTGAGGCATGTTTGGCGTTGACCTGTCCATTGATGTTACATTTGATGCAGCTGTAACTGTTGGTATCTCATACTGTATGTGCGGCTTTTTTAATCCCACTGAAACATCGTCCACAATGCTTTCAAGTGGAGCTGATTTGTTTCTATTATACATGTCTACCAGAAGAGTGGTCTGCCCAGTGACATCAGATGTTAACGATTTTGGTTGGAGGGTCAGATTAGTATTATGCCAGTCTAAAATGTTTCTATTGTGTGATGCATGCACAGCTGTAGCAACATGCTTAACATCAGACAAATAGCTTGTATCACTCTTTGTATTATTAGAATCCTTAAATGACAATGTTGACACTGACCCATATTTCGATTCAATGCTACAAGAATTTAGTAGTGAGGATTTCTTCTTTTTACTATCTACTGCAGAACTTCTTAGTCTCTTCCTTTTTACTGGTCCCTTCAGGATAAATAATTTTTCTTCTTCAGTTAAAGTTGGGTCTTCATTTTTAGATGACAGACAACCTGTGACTATTTCACTTTTGTAGCACATTATGCATGTGCAAGTTGCATTTTCATCAGAACGCTGCATTTTCAACACTTGCTTATATGCATTTTCAACTGCAAAATTTGTTTGAGTACTCATTGAGCACTCTGTGCCAGGTTGTATGTCATTGGATCTGGGATTGGAGCTCGTCAACTTAGGTGCACAACTGGAAGAGTAGGCGTTCGGGGGAAGATTAAGTGATGACCAGTTTGAGTTATTTGATGTCATCAACTGTGGTGCTGTTTTATGAGTGACTTTGTTATTATCAGCTTCTTTATATGAGCTTTTGTCACTAGGATCATTACCAACATCCGAGAAGCTTCTATCTGACATCCCAACAGAAGTTAGGAAAACAGCCTCTGACCAGATTCCACCGGCTTCTTTATCCAAATGAATTGTTTCTAAATGCCTTTTAGGCAATTCTGAAGTTGATTTGCGCAGTTCCTGCTGGGTGACACAAGTATGTCCACTGACATCTTGCAGTTCACGATTCTGGCATTTTGAATACACCAACTGTGCTGATGCACTATCTGAAAGTGAATTGCATGGATCTTTTACATCTGTTGCACATTTAATAGAAAAGGTTGGTCCATAATTACTATTGGAACAAGAAACTGTGACTGCAATCTCATCTTGATAATTCATTCTAGATTCAAATTTTGAGTCTGGGCCACAAACCACATTGGTTGATGAACGTTGACAACTGCCTTGCTGATTTCCTTTTGAAGTGCCATAAACATTAGGCTGAAGGTCTGCTTGAGTACCGTTTTTTACAGCTGAAACTATAAACTGCTGATATGTTGAAATATCTCTGTTGCAAGCACTTGAAGACAAAACCGAGTTAGATATTTTATAAACGTTGTTAACACCAATGTTACATGGAATAGCCATGTGGGCTGAAGTCTCCTGGTTTATAAATCCTTTGTGTGATGTATGTATTACTGGACTAACAGAAGCACAAACAGGAGTCAGATTAATTGATTTTTGCACATCTTCATCCTCACTGTCATCCAAGGAAATAACGAAATGGTTCTCCCCATCATTATCATCATCTTCAAAGTTTTCTCCATCACAAAAATTAGGGAATGATCTCAGACTGTGCTCATTGTGGACTGCCATAGTTTTTAATAATTGTCTTTCTAGCTGCTGACACCTTAAATAAAAATAAAAATAAAATCAAGTTTAAAAAAATCTTCCATAAGTGAAAAGTTTTATTGAATTTCTAAATAAATATATAAAATCATACATTTAGATTGTGAGAAATAAAACTGACAAACATTTAAAAATTAAATAAATTAACAGTACAATTTTAGATGGATGCTCAACATTTCTTCTCATAATTATTTACCTTAATTCATTCTTCATCTTCTATCCACTTCTGTTAGTAAACACCATTAAAGATTTTGAAAACTTTGTTTATATATATGCTTTGACATTATTGAAACTAAACAACACACAAGAAAAATATTATTACGTACATATTCCTGAATATTTATATAACATTTTTTGTAACAAAATGTACATTTAACAACAAAAATGTGCGTGTAATATTTATTCATGTCTTGTAGCTCTCAAACATTTGAAGTTTATCCTATACGTCAACTCCTACTACATTCACATCATTTGTAATAATTAATCTCTTGAAGGATAAACCTGTATTATACTGCTGCACACTGAAAGAAATACGAAAAGGCTGTAAAAATAATGAGTGACCGTTACATATTACACATGTGCATTGGACTAGTTTGATTTATGTCATTGCCAGGCCGAGTGTTCAAAGAAAATAATGAAAGTGCTTAATTTTGTTTGGAGAGACGAACTCATTTCTGCCTGTTACTAATGCTTAAATGCAGGTGTAGACATACCATGTGTTCAATGAACAGCGCAACTGAAAATAAAAATATTCACATGACACCTAAATAGGCTGTTTCTATACTGGTTTACACAACCGTAACATATTCAGTAAAGACATTTTAAATAGGGGCTAAAATATAGAGTTGGCATGGATGCATGCTAGCAATCTGATAAGTTCTATGAGAGAAGACAAGACAGCCATGATATTCAGTAGGTGAAAATATAAACAGCCTGTGGTATGCAGCTGATACAAATATATCAGCTAAAAGTGAAAAAGCTACAGCTAATAGTTTATATGGTAGTGACAAATCAATTTCATGTTGGCCAGAAAATGTAAATACTTTGGTCACATCAAGAGACACAATGGTCTTGAGAGAACAGCGATGGAAGGTATGGTGCAAGACAAAAGAGGGAGGGGTAGACCAAGAAGACGATGGCACCAAGATATTCAAGAAAGTCGGGATATGACTGTGGGAGGATGAGATTTTGCAAGGGAAAAACTTTCTTTTAGAAAGACTGATGGGAGTGACGTTCTATAAAGGACATGCTACATGATGATGGTAGTGACAAAAAGTAACAACAGAGTACATCTATGAAACAAAAATTCTCCAGAATACAGTACCAAAATAAATACACTGTGTGATGTACGTATTATTGAACTAACAGAAGCATAAACATGTGTCAGGTTACTTGACTTTTGCACATCTTCATTGTCTTCCAAGAAAATACAAAATGAGGCAAATTAAATCAAATTGTTTTAATCAGGCAAATTAGTGTAATTTTCATTTTTTTTGGGGTGGGGGTGGGGGGGGGGGGGGGGGGGTGTGTGTATGTGTTACACATCATGTTTGACTGAGGTCTTTACTCAATTCATCTTCCTCCTATCTCATTAGTGCACATACTTTTATGCCACAATTGTGTGACCATCTATTGTCAGGCATGCGTGTCCATCCTTAATAATACAGTATCGAATGTAGTTCTTGAAATAGGCTAGTGATGATGATGTAATATTCTTCAGGTCATGTAATTTCAATTTATAGACACATTATCACAAGATTGGAAATCTTACACAGAGCATATTGTCTTATTGGGAGAATCTGACAAAGATAAAATCATTTGAATGAACAGACACTTTACAGACGAATCCTATGGAATCTTTAGTATAATATAGTAATAAGTGTGTGCAGAGGGAGGGAATGCACTGCATAAATTAAGCTTATTATAATAAACATAATGAAGAATAAGCCCTATTTGTTTTTAGAGCTAAATATCAAGAGATAGAACACCAACGTTCAGATGGTATCGGAGAGTGTACAGTCATGGTTTGTAAGGAAGTCGACCACAAAGCTGATAAGCAGGAACACGAATTTGAGGTGTGACGTGATCATCTATAGCGATGGCTACCAGCACGATATTATCCCGATATATTTAAAAACAAAACAATAAATAGACTGAAGCTTACTAATGTCAGTGTGTTACAATGCTAAAGATATTTCTTGGGAAACAATTACGCAAGAGTACCAAGAGCAAACATGCAGATGCTATTCCTTGAGAGTTGAGACGTACAGTTTATCAGACAATTATTCTATAAATGAAATCTGTGATTCTCGTCCTATGTTCAAATCAAACCGGGAATAAGATAACGTGAACTACACATTTCGTGTGGGTGATATCACTTTCAATAACTGCTGTACTGTCTACGAGAGGTGATGTTTACACAATCATGACAATGACGACAAATTTGGTCATCTGCCAGAATCGGCACTTTATAGAATTTGTAATAACTATTCCTATATAGTCTACTATATGTTCTGCCCTCTTTCCTCTGGTCTAGCCACGGAGAATAACACGAATGTGCTTATCTGTTAATGTTACCATGCTAACTGTTAGTGTTACATTCATCACATTTAACAGTGTGGCCTAGGCCTTTTTTACAAAACATCCTAACCGTTGATCTGCAGCCAAATGTGGAGTCAGAATTCCAAGTACTGTCAATCCTTCAGCGTGCAGAATTATGAGACAGCCGCGATAAAAATGATATGGACCGACGTGTAAGCTCGGTCATTAGTAATACTGCCGATAGCTAGATATATTCATAGACAATCAAATATGGCGTTCCCTTGAAAATGGATGCAAACAGTTTGGGGGCCTAGGCCTAGGCGGTTTCGGCGCATATTTACCGGAAGTGGCGTCCCCGACCATGCGCATTTCATGTTATCAGCAGCAGTCAACAGTCAACACTCTGGCTTCTGGCGCTATGGCCACCTTGTTATAACTGCAACGTCACACCATCAATAATTTGAGATAACTTTTTCTTTCTCTTCTCTGTGCTGCAGGGAATTACTTACTGTCGACAACTTGAACCAAACTCATTTTCTGACAGCGAACAGTGGTTCAACGTGGTTGCACAGCGTCATTATCATCGGAATCAGGCTAAGGGGAAGGCGAAGGTCTAGCCCTAGGCCAATACCGAGTATACTCCTATACTCAGGCCTACTGTTAATTGAACTTAATTCAGTAAACAAACTGCACTTCAACAGCTTGATGTATCATAAATAACTATGGTGCTTTTTACAAATATCAATGAATTGTTATGGATGGCCCATATTTACATAAGCTTTGGTGCATAGCAGAGTTTAAATTCCCGTTAAAAAATTTTTTGCGATACATTGCTTGGTGGAAGCTGCCCATCGCCTGCAGTATTTTAGCAGTATCATGACTGCGTGAGTACAGGTATTATGACATTGTGATTGCCACGTTGTGGCTTTCCTCACAAGAACGAGCAAGTAAATTTGGTTTTCTATGAATATAAACAAATCGCTTTACATAAATGTGAATAGAATTCTCGGTTACCGTATTATGAAAGAAATTTAACGCCCATATTAGACCACACACATCTCATATGATTGTCTGTTTGGAAGGTGTAGGCCTACTATGAAACATATTATATATGGTTTTGAAAGTAACTCTGCCCCGTATTTGAAAGGTTCTGGCAACAGAACATAAAGAAGTTTGAGACGTTAATGAATATAAGTGTATGAGTTAGGCTCTGTGTGCCCAATTACATTATATAATGTAAGAATAGTGGTCTTGACATCCAGAGTGTTCTCATTTGTATGTCCAATCCCACCAGTCAACATCATTTTGTATAAAATAACAATATTATAATATACCGGTAGTGTGTTTTGTTTTTGAAGCTTGTTATGTTGAGAAAAATAACGTTTACATTGTTCACTATTACAGCAGTACCTTCCTATTCAGGTTGCAGAGCTGATGAAAAGTACACAGTAAGTAGTCAGTCTAGATTGGTGATGGTAGAAAGGTCATACTGTATGGTTAGGTGTTGTTATTATTGTCTTAGCCTGTTGAGCTAGGCACACATTATTGTTTGTTCTGTTTTTCATTTTTAGGGCCATTATATTATGTTCAGACATAGACAAAGGTGAAAGTAGGATTTTGAATGCACATCTACAATATAACAGAAATGTTGTCTAAAGCTATGTAATATGATAATCAAACATTTTGTGTAAGTTGAGTACAGTAATATAATTTGGAAGGAAGTTAAATGCTCCCTATTTCTACACAACTTCCAGTAGGAATGACTTGTGCATTACATTTATATACACCAGGTGTGTGTGTGTATATATATATATGTTTATATGTATATATATCTACATATTGAAAGGAATGGCTACTTCAATCATAACTTTAACAACTGCATTCTTTTTTGCGCACGTTGAATGGGAAATGGTTGAATTTGTCATGTATTTTGTAACACCTAGTTAACCTAGTCACCATTATGAAAGAATTTCTGGCCAAAATAGAATACCGGTATTTTGAATTGCCTTAACACACTTCCGTACACATATATATTATGTGTAAACTTTTGTTATAGTTGTTGTTAGCTTAGAACTGAAAGTGACAAATTCTAAACTTTAAACATGAAAAGTGTCATAGATGTCAACTTTGTACAAGTCATCAAGATTTGTATTACTAATTATGAAAATATACCCACTTTTACAAGAATTCTTGGGGTGTATGGACAGCATTTTTATATCATTATGTTTCCTAACAAAATGTGTACTGTTTCAAGCAGAATACAATTGCCAATAAGAACTTATTATCAAGATAAAACAAGAAGGTATGCAGATCATCATAACAGCTGTAATGGAATCGGCCAAATCCTAAGTAAAGATCTTGATATTTTACTAGAACCTCTATGGACCCAATTGGAAGGTAGAAAAGAGGACGACGAGACAAAGACGCCGAACTGAAAATCATTAACCAGAGTTTAGGCACTATGCAGGTCAGGTCATCCCGTAACTGGTGAGGTCGTTGGGGCACACATGAAGACATCCTCACAACACCACGCCATCCTTCTCTGTCAGCGGCCGATGTCTGTGACTCTTCTGGTCAGAGATTGGTCCATTCTTTTATGTTGTCCTCTCATCTCTTTTTGGGACGGCCTCTTCATCGTCTGCCATGCACCTTTCTGTGGAGGATTGTCTTTGCAAGACCATTTGATCTCGATATATGACCGTACCAAGCGAGTTTACTTCTTTTGACAGTTGCCAAGAGGTCTTCAAAAGACTGTATTGCTGTTGTAATTCTATCTCGTATTTTCTGATTTGTAACACGATCTTTGTACGTGACGCTTAAAATTCTTCGGAAACATCTCATCTCCAAGGCATGTATCATTCGCTGAAGGTCAGCTGTAACTGTCCATGTCTCACGGGCATAGAGGAATATTGACAGGACCAGTGTATGCATTAATCTGATTTTCGTGCATAGTGCTAACCGTTTATCTGGCCAAATTTTCTCCTTCTGCGTTTGTTCTCAATCTCCCGCTACCTAGTCCTGAACAGGGCTTTGCAAGCAGCAGGATGTAGTCCGGAGAACAGCATGCGCTGTGTTGCTAGTTTACAGGCTGACTGCAATATTTGCACAATTCAGTCCGACACATCCATCTTTGGCAGCTCTGGTTCGCTGGCTTTGACGCTAGCAGTCAGCTTTGGGTTGCTGACCACAGCAGCTCATGTACTGCTCAGCATCATTCATTTTCTAAATTAGTGGTTTCTCATTGTCAAAATGAGTCTGGTGCAATATATATTCTTTGTCAAATTCAATCAAAACCAAAAATCTTTTGAATTTCTTTGAAGTTTGAAAGAATTTATTGTGCCAACATAAGACACGTTCTGTGGCAGTGTCGACAGCCTCAGGATGTTCGCTGCTTTCTTTGAAGAAAGTCAAGTCAATGTCTGAAAGCATAACAAGAAGAAATATAAGATTTATAACAGGCACCACAATGGTTTGGTCACAGACTGTCATATGAATACCATGTAAATCAAACCAAATAGAGAAGCAAGTGATGTTTGACAGTACTCAAGACAATGGCAGTTGCAACACTTGGGCATCCTCACACAGTCAAGATCACAGTGTGAACGATTGGAACATAACCAAAATGAAAAAAAATGCAACTGTTCTAGGTTGGAACTATGGCTTGTAAAGATTAGATAGATGCTTATAAGTCTTAACAGCAAATATATGCGGCCAAACGACAACCCAAACTACTTGGGAGTCACATTTGATCAGCGCATGACATGGAAAAGTCAGATCGAGAGAAACCGAATGAGAGCCAGACAAAGAATGGCAATCATGAGGAAACTTGCTGACACAAGCTGGGGAGCAGACGGAAGAATACTAAAGAAACTGGAAGAGTGAGACCAGTTCTCGAGTATGGCGTTGCGGCATGGACAACAGCAGCAAAGGCGAACTTTGATAAAAATTAGCAAACTTCAAAACCAAGCCATGAGAGTTATAACAGGAGGCATGAAGTCAACGCCAATTGTAGAACTTGAAAAGATTACAAATCTGCAATCCATGACCAACAGAAGAGACTGCAAGGCCCAGCAGCAAGCAGAGAAACTAAGAAGACTGACAGACCATCCAATGCATCAGAGACTAAATAGATTTGGAAAAGGGAAACTAAAGCAGAGATACTTTGCAGAAATAGCCAAAGCAAAAATGAGCGAAAACCCTATGAATACCGTAACAGCACCAAAGCCCATCCCTACTGTACGCAAACCCACATGGAAGCAGGATATCATTCCGAAGGTGGTAGAAAATATACCAGGTATTGGAAACAAGAACAGCCAGACTGAAAAAGAAAGAAGAAACATAACCCTGAGGTACATAGCGGAAAACTACCCAAGCATGGACTGGACCCATGCATACACCGACGGTTCTGTAACAAACACAACACAGAATGGAGGGGCAGGGGTATTCCTGAGCCTACCAAATGGTAGAAAAATAACACTGTTAGTGGCAACTGGAAAATTCTCAAGCAATTTCAGGGCAGAGGCACTAAAGGCTGCAGTAGAAGCAATGCTCACAGGCTAAAGCAATGAAAGCCAGATAGTCCTATTCACAGATGCCCTGGCTGTGGTCACAGCACTAAAAAGCCAGAAAAATACTGAACTTAATGATTTAAGAGCAGTACTCTGTCAACTATGCCAGCAGTCCGCACCAAAAAGAGTAGTGGTACAGTGGGTTCCATCTCACTAACATCCAAGGCAATGAGGAGGCAGACAGACTGGCAAAAGAAGGTGCAAGACTACCACAACCAGATTCTAGTGTGACCTACGAAGAGTCCAAAAGGCTTATTAGGGCCAAATACATGGCCAAATGGGAAACAGAACACTGGCTACACAAAAAACGATGCCTACTACCAGTTGAACAGAAGAGAGCAGGTCGTGGTCTTCAGACTCTGCACAGGCCACAACAGACTGAGGTACCATCTATTCAATAAATTGAAGATAGGTGGTACTGACGAATGCTCGTGTGGCAAAGGGAAAATGACAGCTGAACATCTGCTGCAAAATTGCCCGGCGTACGAGGACCAGAGAAAGCAGATGTGGCAACACTAGACAAGCTCTATGGCAGTGTCGACAGCCTCAGGATGACAGCTGCTTTCTTCGAACAAATACAAGTTGACGTCTGACAGCGTACGAAGAAGAAGAAGAAGATAGATGCTTTTGGGAAATAGACTGCACAAAAGTGGAAATGGTTACAGATGTGAGCGGTAATGCCTATAGGAGTGGCTCAAACCCTAGGTCCACCTAAAAGCAATCAAATCCAGTATATGGTTCCCAATACCTACAGATACTAGTGGCCATTGCCCGATAACAGTCTCGAATGACTAGCTAAATTACGCTTTGCTCCTTTGTAAGAAGCCCTTCTTGGGTAGCAATAGCTTGATAGTCCTGTAAGATAGCTTTCCATGGAGAGACAATTCTACATGAAACAACTGTTGCCTTGCAGGTAGGCTGGAAACAGTCAAAAGCTAGGAAAACAGATCATAAACAAAGGCATACTTAAGAACAAAGTGTCACACAATCCACCTCATAAGGACATACCTAACTTTGTTGGAAAACATTATGTAGCAATCTGATGATGAACAAAGAAGAAGATGCAGGCTTGGGATTTCTGTCTAAAAATTTGGATATCAAATGGCCCAGGCAAAATTGGAATTACCGGACACAAATTGCTCTCATAGTAGAGGAACAGATATTGCAGCCTCATTGTAAACTACAACACAGCATCCTTTTCAGAACGAATGATGATGAAGAAGAATCCTTGCTTTGAAAGAGGTGAGGTGAGAGTGAATAGTAGACATGGTATTTTAAGATTTGCAGGCAAAGGAAGAGTTCAGACATTTTGAATTCAAAAGCACACATTATAGCATCATTAAGTTTTGGAAAGGAGCCATATTGACTTCAATCACTGGATAATGGCAATGCAATCAGTAACTTGGGAGAGGCACAAACTGTAAGAGTTTGACATCAAATGTGGACCCAAAAGTGAGGAATGGATCTATGTAGGTCTAGAAGGTATCACTCTTTCACTGAGTATCCGCAATAGCTGTACTCTCTGTGATCTGAGCGAGCACCTTCTGTGATACTAGCTCGCCAGGTGGTATGGTCTTCTGCAAGCATCTCCCAGAAGCTGACATCAATATTGAAGCATTTCAGAGACACTTTCAAGGAGTCTCTGTAGTGTTTCTTCTCCCCACTTGGTGAGTGTCTACCTGTTGTGAGCTCATAATATAACAGTTGCTTGGGAATGCGCTTATTTGGCATGTCAACATTTCCTGTCCATCGTAGCTGAGACAATGTCAGAAGTGTATAGGTGCTCAACATGTTAGTATTGCTAAGAATTTCAGAGCTAGGTTCTTTGTCAATTGGCCATACATGAGTAGTGATTAATCTTTTCCTTAGTTCTATCTGGATATTCTTTGAGATTAGCAATGAATGTTTTTGCCTGAAGGCTTTTTTTTTGTTTTTGTTTTTTGCAAATGTAACCTTTGTTTTAATTTCCATCTTATTGCTGGTAATTTCTGAATGGATTGCCTTGAATATGTCAATCTCTACTTTTTTTTTGCGCTCCAATTATTTCTCTATTCCCCAAGTCGGTGTTCGTTGCACTATGTTTTTCTTTTGCGCCTGTTGTCCCAGTGCATCCGAATTCAGCATGCATTTTATGTAAGAGTTTGCTTCCCCGTGTTAACTGCTAGTGCTGTAATTGGGGAGCAAACCCAGCACCGTCAGATTGTGAGTCATGTCACTAGACCACGCCATGCCCTCTGTACTTGTTTGATTATTTCCCTGTTGAAGATTAAATTCATTTGCCTTTGTTGTTTGGCTATTACCATAGTCTTTGTCTTCAATGTATTATTTTCATGCCAAACTCCTTGGTAGTGCTGTTAATTTTCAGGCAGCCTTGCAATGTTGCTAGTGATGCTCCTATTGGTCATTGGCAAATGCTTCTGATAGTAATATTGAATCAATCTATGCTATTTAGAAGCAGGAATGAAGTCCTGTATGGACGGTTTTGTTAAACAGCTATCATTGATCTTCACTCCATTGTGATGAGCATAATTGAAGCACTTACATGTACCAGTATGGTAAAGTGTACATCACAAAAGTTTAATAGCAAATATGATAGGGGGATGGCGTGGTTAAGTGACATGGCTCACAATCTGAAGGTGCTAGGTTCGCTTCCCAATCACAGCACTGGAAGTTACCACGGAGAAACAAACCCTTAGAAAATGCAGGAGGAAGCAGACCCTTACATAAAATGAAGTATGTTAATGTCGGATGAACTAGGCAGACAGGCGCAAAATAAAAATACAGTGCAATGCACAGCTCATTCGGAATTGAGAAAATAAGGCAAGTGCACACACAAAAAATAGCAACTATGTAAAGCTTTTGCTACAATCAGTTCAAGGAATGAGTCTTGAAATGAGGATATGTACAATTTGGGCGTGAGATTATCTTGATCTGAAAGGACTTCCTGATGAGTTTTTTGAAGAATAAAACAAAAACCTTCATACAATAGCATGTATATATGACTTTTTTTTTTACAGAAATAAATATCTCTTATGTGGCTAAAAAGTTAATTCATATACCAAACATCAGAACAGTTGCCATCTACTCCCTGAAGTTGGCTGCAATTGATTGTCAACATCTTCTACCTCTTGCCTTGATGATTCCTGTTGATTAGGTATTTTGGAGATCCACTCTCCTTCTAAACACACACCAATCCTTTTGGTAATATCAGGGCATGTTTACCAAACATGATCCTGTACCAGTCAGCCTTCTGTCAATCTGATGACTGAAATAGTTTGCATTGTTGTGTACATGTCAGAACATCAGCGTTTTTAAAAACAAATAAAATAATTAAATGACCATATTACAAGTTTAAAAGACGAAGGCAAAATAGAGAATAAAACCAAAAATTATATATAATAATCAGATATGCACTTACTAAACCCTAAGGGACACAAACTGTTATACACATTCACAAAACAACAGTGCCATACAAAAATACATTTACACACAGACTCTTTCTCTACCTCTACTTGGAAATTTCATGTTGGTGGTGACTTGTAATTTATGCATTATATTGTAACCTTTGTTGAAGATATGAATTGCTTTCATGTTTATGTTAGTATTTCAGGATCTATCATATTTTTTCCTGAATTATTTCAACATGACAGTTGTTTAGATAGTTTTTCATATTTATTCTTTGTTGTTCGTACCACTGACATTCTATAACAAACCCGTCTTTTTCAAGTACCAGGTAGTCAAAATGCCATTTATTTTTTGATATAATCTGCAATGTTTAAGCAGATATCCCAGTATTTAAGTAATGCTTGAAAAGCTTCAGACTTGTCAGTATGTCTGAACCAAACACGGGACAACCTGTTTCAATTCATCATCAGTGCTGAAATACTGATCTCCCAGGAATTCTTTTAGGAGTCAAAACAGGTGGAAATCGCTTGGAGCAAGAGTCTGGGCTGTAAGGTGGATGTGGCAATCCCTCCCAACCAAGTTGCTACAAATGGCACATATTATGGTGAACCGAATGAGGTCGATCGTTATCTTGCAGGAGCAAGACGTTCCTTATGATCAAACCCGACCATCACTAACCTTAAAAAAATGCAAATGTTCATGAATAATAGTGTCCACCGTACCCATAGAAAGACTTCCCTTTTGTGCAATTGCGCGACAGGTTATGCGTCTATTTTTCAGTATAAGGTGTTCCACGATCTGGATATTCATTTACAGGAGTGACTGGTGGGTTGAGAGCCACCACGGCCGGGATCATCACTCGCGGATGTACAGCCTTCTGTAAAACGTTATACACCATCCAAATGTCTTACTACGGCTGAGTGTTTCATCACCATATTGTGATTGTAGTGTTCTGTAAATTTCAGCAGGTTTCGCACCTTTTTCACAAGAAACTTCATTCCAATACGCTGGTCTATGCAAGCACTAACAGTGTTGTTGGCCATTTTCATTTATCTGTCATGTGCCTGACGTATGGCAAGTGGACCACCTAGCAGTAATAGGACACGTGTGCCCCTAACTGTCATGTGCCTGACTTATGGCAAGTGGACCACCTAGCAGTAATAGGACACGTGTGCCCCTAACTGTCATGTGCCGGACTTATGGCAAGTGGACCACCTAGCAGTAATAGGATACGTGTGCCCCTAACTGTAATGTGCCTGACTTATGGCAAGTGGACCACCTAGCAGTAATAGGACACGTGTGCCCCTAACTAATGATATTAGTTCCCTCACGCTATAACCCATTCAGGTAGAAATAGAACAAAAATTTCCAGTTTAATTTGATCACTCCTCGTAGTAAGTGCTGAATACCGTATTATTATAGTTTCTGCAATTATTCCGTGGGTGTTCTATTCTGAAATAATGTGTGTCTAACTAAAAATGTTTTCTAAGCTCATCCTTGGCAAACCTTACATGTTAACAAAGTTCACATTGCAGGAGACTACCCCAACCAAATATCCATCAACATAACCAGTGACACTCAATACCTCTGTGAGTTCAAGAAATGTCAAGACCTTATGACACTCATATAAAATAATTACATTGAAGCAGATGTAAGAAAAATCTCCATTGGTTGTGACATTGACATGCAAGAGATCCTCTGCTGGATCAATGGAAAAAAATGTGGCATATATTATGTTTACTCCCCCACAAACAAAGACAGGAAACATTCAATTTGGAGATACTACATATACAAAAAACCCAGTAATATTCTGGAGACCACTCGCCATCATGGGAATATAAAACATATAACAGAAGAGGTAAAGGACATCTGCAACTCGTCCAACTTGATCTTAAAACAGAATACAAAGACAGAACCCACTCTCCTGCACAGAAGTACTGACACGACCAGCAGACATTACCTCACCATGGTACCTTGGAATCCTAGTATTCAAACAGGCATGTTAATGTCCAAAACATGATAGCACTCAGATATTCTGGACACATAACAAACGATAAGAAAAAGGAAAAACTGTTGAACAAATTCAATGCCGAAGCCAGCAGAACAAATTGCAGGAAACAGCAAGACATAATAATTAACTCATTTTACCCTAACTTGTCCACAAGATTTCCTTCTGCAACATTAACTATTATATTATCATCATGTTAACCAGTTTTGAATGCTCCAAAATAGTATATGAGGGTCAAATAGTTATCTCCATAGTATTATGAATATATATTTCCTGGTTCAAGGTTTAGGGTGTAAAGCATTAAGAACACAAGCTGCCAAGGCACTTATTGTACTATTTGAGACCAAGGAAATGAATACCAAGTAATGTTCTATGAAAATTGAAGACCGGAAATTCACCAGGAACTGGCAACATTTCTAATGAAATTAAAGTCTAAAAGCAATGTATGTTCTCCTCTCAACAGAAAATGATCAGATGTCAGACTCCCAAAAGCATGTCTTGTTGCAAGCATAAGCCAATTCTGAAAGAAAGAGAAATATAAATAAACTCTATAAATTACAGACTAATCTCACTGACCTCAAAAATTAGGGAACTGGTTGACAAAATTGAGAACCACATGCTGTACTGGTGACGGGCTGGATACTTGATGAAAGATGGTGAACCACAGATTGTACTTGTGGCTGGGGCTGGAAACTTGACGAAAGAATGGTGAACCACAGACTGTACTGGGGGCTGGAAACCAACTCAGTCATGTATGATAGCCAAACAGGCTTCAGAAAAGACTGCAGAACTGATTCTCTCCCTCCCTTCCCCCACCCCCCACCCCCACCTTTTGTGCAGAAAGTTTAGATTGTTTTCATGAGAGCAAACACTTCACAGCAGCATGCATTGGCGTGTAGCAAGGCTATATCAGCGTGGGCAAGGTGTCGCCGCTAGATGGCCGGCCAAGCTCGAAGCGGGACTTCGTCTCTCCTAGCTATGCGGCGATGCTTTCTTGGTGTCGTCTGCGCCAGCTAGCATTCAACAGTCACCTCAAAACTATTACGGACAAGGGAAATCCGACTGTCTTTGATTGTCTAAGTTAAGTAAAACATAGTAGTGCGACCACAGTCACCTGGTTATTAGCTATACAGTGCTCTGAATGTCAATGTGAAGAAATCCAGCCAAGCGCGGGAAACCCCATTCGAGTAACCATGACTCTCTTAAAGGTAGTCAAATGCTAGCCATCAAATTAGTGACAGCGTAGAAGTCGGCATATTAGATCTACAATTTTTGGAAAATGATTAGATCAGAGTAAATGAGTCCGGGGTACGAAGCCAGTTGGGCGAGTCAAAGTTTGCAGCTTATTGTCAGCAAACACGTAGAGATTTGATGACATAACAGGCGATGAATATCTCTCTAGATCTACGAGCACTGCTGATGGCTCCCCTCCTGGAGGGTTGTTGTTGCAACTTCAGTTGCAGACAAACCATTGACACCGCCCACGATTCATTTTGCTATGACAAGCCTGAATTCATATGTAGTATTAGGATTAGACTCTCTGGTTTGGAGACAGGAGCTTATTACATAAGTATACAGCAAAATGCGGAGGCAAGCAGTTTCTAATAAAATGGGCATGCACGGAAAAATGTTCTTTTGTACCAGAGCCTTCTTGAAGAATAAATAATATTAGCCGTCCATCGCAAGCTATGATGACAACAACAATCATATATGTTGTGTTGCACTTAGCCAGTGAGTCTGGATGTGGATGTATAGTCCAATTCTGGTACGGAAACACCTTCCACCAATGTAGTATTTTAGGTCAGAGTTGGACTTGTGCGTGTCAGTTGTTTTGTCTTTTCACATATTACGTTTTCTCTGATGGTGGTTCTACGCCATGCCGGGCGTATCTTGAAAAATAGAACACTGGAAACAACAATAGATGACACCACATCAAATACACTAGAAGAGAGATTACCACAAGGATCTGCACTAGGCAGCATCCTCTTTCTCATGTACATAAAGGACATAAACCCGTCCCCGGTCCAAAAGACTATGCAGATGATCTGCTCATCTGGACAAATAAGTACCCCCCAAAAAATGATCCATGCAAAGTTAAATATGGCCATTGCCACAATAGCTATGCACTGCAGGCTTTTGAAAGTACAAACAAACATATATATATAGTCTTTACCAGAAGTATGCAAGAAAATAAGTGTATTAGCTTAAACTCGACGGACGTGTACTGTTCAACCCTATTGCGCACAGCATGAAAGACACGGTCACCAGATGTCTGAACTTGGTCAAACGCCATCTGGGGAGTAGAAAAAGGGAGTCCTTCAGCTGTAACTAGAGTATGTCCGGTCAGTTATGGACTACAACCTGCAAACGCAAACCACATTGAGCAAAACAACCCACAAAAAAAACCACACCAATAGCTGTCTGCAAAATAAGTGCCAGCATAGAACTCATGGGCCTTAGGCGTGCAGTGCTTGAGTCTACAGAATGAGACAAGAACACTCAAATAGACCGCTGCTGAACTGTAAACCAATTAACAGATTAAAACAAAAGTTCCCATTACTGGTAGCAATAACTTTTATAAGAACAAAATCACATCCCACAAATGTAGAACATACCTGTAAACACAAAAATTTCAAATCCTTTACACAGGAAAAGAATTAAAAGTACATATTGTGAGAACCCTAATTTTGTAAAAATACAATGACAAGAGAAACCAACTCAATACGGTAATAATAATATAAGACAGGAAAAATATAGACTGGTACCATAACACTATGATACATGCATGTACACATTGCTCTATTGTTAAGGCTACTATAAATGCCGGACTTTGAGCTTTGATGAAACACCCAAATAATGATACATTCCATCAATGTGAACCATGTGGAGAATACTGTAAGAACCACCAGGGATCACAACAATAAATACCACCGCCTAGGCAATTCTCAAGAAGTGTCAGCAAGGAAAGCAAAAATCACTGATTCAAGAATAACGTTATAAGCACCAGGAACAATATTTACACACTAATAACAAAGAAGTTATAAAGCGTGTTGAGACTATCGATAAGATTCAAACAACACACAGCATTCAAGGCCACCATTCAGTAGGTCCTAGGACATACAGACATGGGGGTCTATCAGGTACCGGTAATGTTAAAGCAGACTAGCAAAACACGAGTCAAAGTACAGACAGCAAAACAAATACTTCAAAGAGAAATGGACTTCCATGTTAGTGTCGAGCACGTGAACAATTCCTTGGGCAGTTGGAGATCGAAAAGTGTTCCCCAGGTGGTTTATTAAGAGCAGCTATATTTGGCGCCTTACTGGCATTGATTGTGCTACTCGCTTGCAAGACAACGCAACGTGTGCTGCTCGGTTACATATGACTCGCCACAGATAGTCAAGTAATTGCCTGGCAGCGCAAGAATCACTATTACGTGTACATCTCCACTCACCAGCACAAAACATCTGCAAATTCGTTAACTTGACATTGACTTCGAAAAAATGAACAGCTCGGCAGACCTAATCAATCAACAACTCATCTTTGGCAGCTGCTGTTTAGTTTCTTCAGTAGTTTGTATGCTATTGTTCGAACGACTATGTCCACTACTGATTTATGATCTTTCTAATTTCAGTTCATATACCATGTCCACATTGAAGGCCGACTGTAATGGATCTCCAGCTGTGCCATGTGCCTTGACTCGATGATAAAATCTACCAAACTTTTCTTTGTCCGTCGTTCGATGTTCCTCTCCCCCCCCCCCCCCCCCCCATAGCGTTGTTTGCTCTGGCGTGTTTACCCTCAACCTTTTCTCCTCGTGTTGTTTTCAGCTGATGAAATCAAGTTATGATTGTATTGGCTTTGATGGTAGTTGTATTATTATTATTTCTGGTAGCATTTGCCATTTTTTCCTCGTTTTCCATTTTGGTATTTTGATCTGCTCCTATTTGGTTATCATCACCTTTAGATCTATCAGTGAATACAGTTCAGCTATTGTCAGCGTAGAGAGTGACACATCTGTCTTCTGAGTGTGGCTTTCTTAATTTACAGGCGATGCGAGTGACTATTTCAGGTTTACTTGGAGTGGTCGAAAAGATTGTAGCTATAGAATAAGTGATTGTACGTACCCGGAAATGTGTGCGAGTCCTTCTCTGTGTATTCAGTTCTTCCATCTATTCTTCACATTCCTGATGCTCTGGTTGTGTAACTCACATCTCCAGTTCAGTAATCAAGTCCCGGCTGTCAGAATATTGCCACCAAGATAAAAGGGAATCGTGCTATGCTGCAAGCCTGTAAGACACGAACCGTGTGTAGCAGACAGCTCCGTCGTTTTGAGTTGTCTGCGTAGGTCGCTCAAGATTGGGTGGCAGAACAAAGTGCCTAACTCTGAAATTTTTAGCAATACTAAAATGTTAAGCGTTCATGCACTTCTGAAATTGGCTGAGCTACAATGGACAGAACATGCTGTTAGAATGTCAGATCAGCGCATCCACAAGCAGCTCTTCTTAGTTTTTAGTAACTGTTATATGGTGAACGCATAAGAGGCAGACGCTCACGAGGAGGGCAGAAGAAACGCTACAGAGACTCATTGAAAGTGTGTCTGAAAAGCTTTACTATTGATGTCAGCTTCTGGGAGATGCTTGCACAAGACAGTACCACCTGGCGAGCTAGTATCACCGTATGTGCTCAAATCGCAGAGAGTGCAGCTATCGCGGAGACTCATCGAAAGCGTGCTGCCCGAAATAATAATCAGGTCAGGTCATCCCGTAACCGGTGAGGTTGTTGGGGCACACATTAAAACATCCTAACAGCACCACGCCACCCTTCTCTATCAGCGGCCGCTGCCTGTGCCTCTTCTGGTCAGAGATTGGTCCATTCTTTTATGTTGTCCTCCCCCCTCTTTTTGGGACGGCCTCTTCGTCGTCTGCCTTGCACCTTTCTGTGGAGGATCGTATTTGCAAGACTATTTGATCTCGATATGTGACCGTACCAAGCTAGTTTCCATCTTTTGATAGTTGCCAAGAGGTCTTCAAAAGGCCCTATTGCTGTTGTAATTCTATTTCGTATTTCCTGATTTGTAACTCGATCTTTGTACGTGACGTTTAAAAGTCTTCGGAAACATCTAATCTCCAAGGCATGTTAGCCTTCGCTAAAGGTCAGCTGTAACTGTACATGTCTCACAAACATAGAAGAATATTGATAGGACCAGTGTACGCATTAATCTGATTTTCGTGCATAGTGCTAACCGTTTATCTTGCCAGATTTTGTTAAGCCGTGCACGCGCCGTTATTGTCTGGGATTCTGGCCAACACCTCACATTTTGATCTTGACAATCGACCCTAGATATTTAAAATGGTCAACCACTTCGAGTTCCTGACCATTAGCTTTTATCCTGCTGCTGAAGCCCTCGGCGTTGTCATTAATATTGTCTTTCCAGCGTTTATCTCCATACCATAGTCAAGAGCTGTTTCATCGAACCTTCTGACCCATTCCTGGAGTTCTGCTTCTGAACCCGCCAACCCGTCGATATCATCTGCAAAACGAAGGTTGGTAATCGTTCGGCCTCCTATCTTGACAGTACCAACTTGACCTCTAAGTGCGTCACTCATAATTCCCTCAAGGAATATATTGAAAAAAGTTGGAGAGAGTGTACACCCGTCTCACACCAACTGTTGTGCGAAACCAGTCCCCTCGCCTCCCATTCACAAGAACTGCGCTAGACGCCTTGTCATACAGGTGTTCAACGACCTTTATAATATTTCCGTTGATTTTATACATCCTCATAGTTGCGCTAAGCGCTTTATGCCATACCCTATTAAACGCCTTCTTAAAATCAACAAACACATGATACAGTTTTTGCTGCTGTTCTAGATATGTCTCGCTTAGCAGCCTTAAATTAAATATCTGTTCTGTAGTGCTTCTTCCCTGTCTGAACCCTGCTTGCTTCTAGGCAATAATGTTCTCTGCTTAGGGTTTCAATCGGTGGAGGATTAATCTAAGCATGACCTTGCTAGGGTGGCTAATGAGGCTTATTGTTCTGTAATTGTGGCACAGCTTTAGGTTTCCAGACTTATGTAACGGTATAACCATTGATTTTGTCCACAAGTCCGGCCAATTTCCTGTCGTCCATATTTTGTCGCAGATGTGTGTCAGGCCTTCCACTTGCATGTAAGAGCTCTGCTGGTATATTGTCCATGCCGGCCGCCTTCACTCTTCTCAATGTCTTTACCGCTGTAGTTACCTCTTCCTTCGTTATCAGTTGGTTATCCTCTATAGTTGTTGATGTTGGAGGGATATGTTTTCTCAGGTTCGTTTCGTCCTTCATAGTTGTATAACTCAGAACAGTGCTCTGTCCATCGTGTCAGTACGTCATTTTCCTCAATAAGGCACTTACCGCTTTTATCCTGGATCATAAAGTTCCAGTCTTTAATAATAATACTCACAACGATTCAACTGCCGGCTCGCCGCACAAGTACCCTGAATGTGAAATGGTGTGCGGTTCCAGTCTTGTAGATGTGAATAAGTAAATCGTGCTTTGTTCTTGGGGTGTCTCATAAGTGATGAAGCTTTTTTAGCACAGGAAGGTCGTCCAAAACATAGCCAGGCATTTGAGAGAAACCTTTCTGTGTATCATCTGCTTCACAAAAAGGTTATGAATTTCTCCTTTTCAAACAAATATTTCAGCGCTAAGGAGAGCTGGAGATTTATGAACTCAAGTACCCAACACAACGCTGACCCTGACCAGCATCAGGAAAACCCCCGAATCAAGTCAGCAGTGAGAAATATATCAGAACACAGAGCGGTAAATATGTTTACTGGCAGCAAACGCGCAACTTAACAACTTTCAGGTCGCCTAAAATATAATGGATGGATAGCAACATTTTTTGTTTGGGTTTGCAAAATAAATAGAAAAACTGGCCGTATGAGCGTTGGTGCTCGCGAGAACTTTTGTTTACTTGCATGAAGTGAGCACCAAATGTAATTAAAAGAGCACCATGGTGCTCGCGAGCTCCAGGTTGAGAACTCCTGATCTACATGGTAGCATAGGTGCTTTATTTTCATAATTTTGTTTATTTAGCCATTTCTTTTGAATTGTTTATGCTGGTCTAAGTCCTCCAATGTTGCATTGATATTGTACTGCAGTAAAGCTATTTGAAATCAGAGACCAACTAGCTAAACCATTGGCTATATTATGTTCTCAATCACTTGCAAATGGGATTGTTCCAAGAGATTGGAAAGATGCTGAAGTGATCCCCTTATTAAAAAAAATGAACGAAATCAGATCTAGCAAATAATAGTCCAGTGAGTTTAACAACATAGTCTGTAAATTGATAGAATCAATAATCAAAGAAAACACTGTAATGCATCTAGACAGGTTTAATCAAATCAGAAATAGTCAGCATGGGTTTATTAGATGGAGATCGTGCTTAACAAATCTATTGGAATTCATGGATGAGGTTACTAAAATAATAGTTAAGGGGGAACCAGTGGATGTTATTTATCTAGATTTTGCAAATACTTTTCATGGAGTACCTCATCGAAGATTATTTAAAAAGTTAAAGTCACATGGAATATGTGCGGAGGTTGCCGAATGGATTGAAAATTGGTTAACGAGAAGAAGGCAGAGGGTGGGCATAAATACGGAGTACTCTGAGTGGCGTGAAGTAAACAGTGGAGTGCCACAGGGCTCAGTTTTGAGACCAATATTGTTTTTGATATATATAAACGATTGGACATTGATATAGGTTCCGTGATTGAAACACTTGCAAGGGGACGGCGTGGCCTAGTGGTTATGTGACACGGCTCACAACCATAAGGTGCTGGGTTCGATCCCCATCTCAGCACCGGCCGTTACCCCGGGGAAGCAAACCCTTAGAAAATGCAGGAGGAAGCAGACCCTTACATAAAATGCATGCTGAAGTCGGATGCACTGGGCCGACAGGCGCAAAATAAAAACGCAGTGCAATGCACACCGCCTTGGGGATTAGAGAAATAAGGCAAACGAAAAAAAAAAAAAAAAAACACTTGCAGACGACACAAAACTATGTAGGAATGTCTCATCTAAAGCAGAAGTGGAAATATTGAGGTCGGATTTAGATAAAATTCAAGACTGTTCCGTGAGATGGCAAATGGAATTTTAATGTAGATAAATGTACAGTCATCCACGTGGGTAGATCAAATGTGGAACATAATTACAGAATGGGCGAGAACAATGTTAGAATGCTATATATGGAAAGGCTCCTAGGGGTTATAATAGGGCATACAGGTAAAGTGAGTGAGCAAGTTCAGGTAGCAGTGAATAAGGCACATGCAATGTTAGGTATGATAAAAAGAAATATTAAACATAGGAGTAAGGAAGTGATTGTCAAACTGTATAAAGCATTAGTTATACCTAGATTGGAGTACTGTGTACATGTGTAGTTCTTGTCGTAGATGAGATTTAAACATGCTGGAAAAGATGCAAAGAAGAGCGACAAGAGGATAGTGGGATTCCAGAATTACAGTCAAGAAGAGCGACAAAGCTGATAGTGGGATTCCAGAATTACAGTCAAGAAGAGCGACAAAGCTGATAGTGGGATTCCAGAATTACAGTCAAGAAGAGCGACAAAGCTGATAGTGGGATTCCAGAATTACAGTCAAGAAGAGCGACAAAGCTGATAGTGGGATTCCAGAATTACAGTCAAGAAGAGCGACAAAGCTGAAAGTGGGATTCCAGAATTACAGTCAAGAAGAGCGACAAAGCTGATAGTGGGATTCCAGAATTACAGTCAAGAAGAGCGACAAAGCTGATAGTGGGATTCCAGAATTACAGTCAAGAAGAGCGACAAAGCTGATAGTGGGATTCCAGAATTACAGTAATGAGGGAAGACTCAGAACGGCCTACAGTGTCTAGGAAAGAGAAGAATTCGAGGTGACTTAAAATACAGGTTTAGAAGATAATCACAGTGAAGGTTAAATTAGACTGTAACAAGTTGTTTTTTTCTTCAAAATACAAGCATCAACGATAACAAGAGGGTACATATGCATTGTCCCTGGAGGTAGTGGAGGCAAGGACAGTTAATGCAATTAAGAATAGGTTGGATGCGCATAGCTTTTAGAGCAGTAGGTAATGCAAATGTAAATGGTTGTATACAGACTCTGATGAGTCTTCTAACCCAATATAAAAACGTTTAGTTAAGTTATAATACAATCTTCTTCTTCGTACGCTGTCAGACGATAATACAATCTGACCAGCCTGTTCATATCTCTTGACATTATTGTCATTATGATTTCCCAGCAAAGTGATATGCCTTTTTATTTAGCAAAAATATTATTACTCTTATGTTTTTTTACAAAAAAGGGATGTTATCAAGTACATCATTGGACAGCCGAGTGTAAAATAAAGAGAACTGGACACTATTCAACAACCATGATTAACATAAGCAAAGCAAAAATATCATTCCAGAAAATCAACGAATTTATTACATCTTTGGAAATGGAAGTAAGAAAGTATGTAAGGGTATCGCATTTGTCAGTTTGTAGAGAGTTTTATGACTGCAGAACATGGTCGTAGCACCATTGTTTGTAGACAGTAATATGACTGCTCGCTGAACATGACTGCACCACCATTGTTTGTAGACAGTAATATGACTGCTCGCTGAACATGACTGCACCACCATTGTTTGTAGACAGTAATATGACTGCTCGCTGAACATGACTGCACCACCATTGTTGTATGGCACCGAAATGTTAGTTACAAGGTTCCACATGCTGTTTCCATTCTTGAAAAAAAAAAAAAAATTTCTTCCTCTCTCCTGAGATTGGTCTTCTCTAAATCAAAATCTTGAGTTTTGTCATTCGAACCAAGGTGTGATGATGTGCCATAACAAGTCCTGAGAGGTCATGGGTTATTGATGGCATATGCCTTTCAAGAGCATTGTGCGCACTATGGCAAAAAATAAACCATACATCGAGTTTTTCTCACGGAATGCATTGCACGCCAATTTGTAACAAAATTCTCAACAGCACGCTAATAAATATGTTTTTTACTACATTGATTAACTACTATATTGAAGCACAGAAGATTAGACGGTTTGGTTATCTGACAAGGATGCAGTATGATGAACCTGCACCGAAATCAAATGACACTACATGGAGATTTCAGGACCACAATCAAGAAGTCGACTCAAGCGACGATGGATAGAGGGGATCACAGAAACATTCCAAAACATCCCCATCTCCTCTCTGCCTGTTCGTCTATCACATCACGTGTGATAATGACCACTCTCTCTGTTCAGCAGTGTGGACACTCTTTTTCTTTTTCTCTGTCCGCTGAAATAAATGACTTTGGCGGTGATTTGAATTAATGTAAGGACATTTTGAGCAATTTGTCAACCTCACTCTATCGCCCAGAGCTACCTTTGGCCAGCGGCAAGACATTATCTAGATGAGTAGAGATGGCACAGGATGCAGATTTTCCTCAGGGTTTACTCCCGAAGCCATCCACGTAAACATTTATCCCTCAAGGCAATTGGGGTGTGACATCAATTAGGTTGAAAATGTAGGATGACCAGAACTATATCTCCATATTCATAACAAATGGTACAGAAACCTTTAAGTACCAAATAATGTTCCAAATATTCACAAAGTATTGTCACAGAGTGAAAGCCAGAGCCTCACACATAGTGACGTACGCAATAGGATTAATCGGCTTGCCCGAGTCTCACAGGAGGCAGCGAAGGTTATCCAGCCAAATTGTGATGATGTGCAGGAACCAAAGTTACAAGTCACAAAAAGGACAGCTGGATAGCATATCTTCTTCGTACATGTTCTCACAATACCGATACCAAGCCAGGAAAAGGGCTTTGCAAATAGCAGAATGTTGTTCAGAGAACGGAACGCGTTCTGTCGAAGGTTACAGCTTGACTGGGATACCATAAAGATATTGTCTGGGTTCTAGGCGCGCAGTGGCCAGATAACAAGTGGGGGAAACAAGCAACATGGTCAGATGAGCGAAAGATATAAGAGAAGACCGGATAAGCCAATATCGGCCAAATAGGAAAGGACAAAATGAGTACAATAGGTACAGATAAAGCGTCGAACTAAAAAAAAGAGGAAGACAGGCAGGGAGGGGGAGATAAAGGCTGGGTACAGGTGGGGACACTTGTCAAGCCATGAAGTCGCAACAATCTCAATGAACCAACATCGCTAAGAAATGTGGTAAACAGGTTAATCAAATTTTACACCGTAAATGAAAAAGCAGTATTCACAAATGGGTCTACATGAGATGGAAACCAAGAGAGGAACAGGAATAATAATACCAAGATGAAACATGAGAAAACAATTACACAATCAGAGACAAAACATCTTGACCATAGAACTAGTAGCAATACAAGTGACACTAGAAACAATTACACAATCAGAGACAAAACATCTTGACCATAGAACTAGTAGCAATACAAGTGACACTAGAAACAATTACACAATCAGAGACAAAACATCTTGACCATAGAACTAGTAGCAATACAAGTGACACTAGAAATAATAGCAATAAACCTACCATTTAAAGTCCCTGTACGTAAAGGCGCTTTCATCCGCTGAATCACTGCAAAGGTCATTGACCTGATATAGTTGAAGAAATGTTCTAATTAAACGTATGTCTAAACCCAAATGGTGACATTGCTCACTTCAAGAGTGTTGATTGTATGTTCTCTGAGTTGATATCTTATGGCTTGAAGTAACAGAGGCTCAGTGTTTAGCAGAGATAACCGTGTTTGTCATAAGTAACATCAAGCAGTTGGCAAAGGGTGACACTTCTTCTGATAACGTGCTGACCGTTATATCTGAAGTAGATTACAAGTGGAAGGTCTGGCAATAGATTACAAGTGGAAGGTCTGGCAATAGATTACAAGTGGAAGGTCTGGCAATAGATTACAAGTGGAAGGTCTGTCAATAGATTACAAGTGGAAGGTCTGGCAATAGATTACAAGTGGAAGGTCTGTCAATAGATTACAAGTGGAAGGTCTGGCAATAGATTACAAGTGGAAGGTCTGGCAATAGATTACAAGTGGAAGGTCTGTCAATAGATTACAAGTGGAAGGTCTGGCAATAGATTACAAGTGGAAGGTCTGTCAATAGATTACAAGTGGAAGGTTTGTCAATAGCAATGAAATTCGGGAATGATTGAAGATGTACTGGTACACTTTCAATGTGACCAAAATGTTCTTTATTCCCGAGTTTGAGTTGACTTGGAAAATCTTGATGTTGCATGTGAACAGAACAATGCTGTGCCAATTTAACAGGCGAGTTAACAATTGAAGAGTATGTGCAAGGAATATCTGAAGAGGTGACAAATATGGTTTAAAATGTATCATCCGCACTTTTTATATTTAAACTTAACGGGAAACTCTTAACAATGGCCAAGATCACAATCAAAAGAAAAAGAAATCGAAGATGCGGCAGTGAATGTGTTGCCAGTAGCCGGCAACTTATAGCGGGTTGCTTGCGCGAGGGTTGACCACGGTCCTATTCTGAATATTATAGATTTGGAAACTGTATTTGATTCAGAAAATATGGAAGCATTATGGAATACAGGATAAATTTATAAGAATGATACCAGATCTCTATGAAGTGAAAGTATTTCCCACAGAGGTAAATTCTCAAGACATATTTACAGTCAAAACTGGGATCAAACAGGAATGTCAAAACTAGGATCAAACAGTGATGTCTAAACTAGGATCAAACAGGGATGTCTAAACTAGGATCAAACAGGGATGTCTAAACTAGGATCAAACAGGGATGTCTAAACTGGGATCAAACAGGGATGTCAAACTAGGATCAAACAGGGATGTCTAAACTAGGATCAAACAGGGATGACTAAACTAGGATCAAACAGGGATGTCCAAACAGGGATGCCAAAACTGGGATCAAACAGGGATGTCCAAACTGGGATCAAACAGGGATGTCCAAACAGGGATGTCAAAACTGGGATCAAACAGGGATGTCAAAACTGGGATCAAATAGGGATGTCCAAACTGGGATCAAACAGGGATGTCCAAACAGGGATGTCAAAACTGGGATCAAACAGGGATGTCAAAACTGGGATCAAACAGGGATGCCAAAACAGGGATCGAACAAGGATGCCAAAACTGGGATCAAACAGGGATGTCCAAACAGGGATGTCAAAACTGGGATCAAACAGGGATGCTAAAACTGTTATAGTCTAATTTACCCTTATCGTTGATTATCTTATTGTCACCTCTAACTCTTCTCTTTTCTAGACACTGTAAGGCCACCTTTTCAGTCTTTCCTCGTAACTGTAATTCTGAAATCCCATTATCAGTTTTGTCGCTCTTCTTGGTATCATTTCCAGCATATTTATATCTCCTCTACGATAAGGACTCCACACTTGTACACAGTACTTCAATCTAGGTCTAACTAAAGCTTTATACAGTTTGACTATCACTTCCTTGCTCCTATGCTTTTTTTTAAATCATACCCAACATTGCTTTTTCCAAATTCACTGCAACCTGGACTTGCTCACTCACTTTACCTGTTTTATCTATTATAACTCCTAGGTCTCTTTCCTTTTCTGTCTTTCTTCTTCTTCTTCTTCTTCTTCTTCTTCTTCGTTCGTTCTCAATCTCCCACTACCAAACTCTGAAAGGGTAAGTAGCAGAATGTAGTCCAGAGAACGAAATGTGTTGTATCGTAGTTTACAGCTTGGCTGCGATATTTGCACCTTTCGGTCCAACACTCTGACTTCAGCAAGCATTTTTTTAGTACCAGGTTAGCATTCCCTCTTCGAACCCTTCTCCTTAGCCAGTCTGCTCTGCTGCAGCCTGTTATCCAGGAGCACCGCGTGGAGGTGTAGAATGGTCTTGGCAGCTATGGTTCGCTGGCCCTGACGCTAGCAGTCAGCATCTTGATCCCTTCTGTCTTTCTAATATTGTTCACTCCAATTCTGTAATTATGTTCCATATTGGATCTACTCATGTAGATGAATGTACAATTATCTACATTAAACCCCATTTGCATCACACAGATCATTCCCGAATTTTATTTAAGTCCGATCTCATTAAATCCACTTCTGCTTTAGATGAGACACTGCTGCAAAATTTTTGTGTCATTCGCTATTTTTTGCAATCATGGATTCGATTTTCGTGATCTTCTTCGCAGTTTGAGTTTAGACTGTTTCTTATGTGCGTAGTGTGATGTCTTCCGTACCATTTCATCTTGTTTCTACAAATCTGGCAAAGATGGCGCCGTAACTGGCTGCGAGTCGACATTTCTCTACTGTTTTGGATCATTATGGGTGCCGCCAGACCACGGATTTGCCTGGAATTCACACTAGTCGACGACTTACACCTGTGTTCACGGATACGTGGAGTTGTTTTCCGTCTGGACTTGTTATTTCGTTCTTTTTTTGTGATTTCTTCCATCCGTTTATCCTGGTCTGGACGCCGGCTGAATGGCGCTACGCTTAAACTAGTTATACCTGTGTCGTATCTCACGGGTTAGTTCTGCCGGTTTGGCGTGTGGGAATTTTAGATGCTACTATGATGAACTGAATACAGCTGGGGAGAGATGCCAGACTCACTCACACGCTGAGTGTTGTCCATACGACCTCTTGTGGTTATCGAAAAGGTACGACAAACTGCGTTAGATGTCTTCCCACCTTTCTACCCTGCGGGTTACATGTTTACGGAAAGGCTTCGGTGGTAACCCTGAGGCAAAATCTGCATCCTATGCTATCTCCAGTCGTCTCGATGAATGTCTTGCCACTGGCAAAAGGTAGCTTAGGCTCTGTGAGTGAGGTTGACAAAAGGCGCAGTTTCTTCCTCCCTTTAATCCAAATCTCCGCGCAAGTCACCCATATCAGCGGATACAGCAAGAGATACGACTGTCCACACGGCTGAACAAAGAGAGTGGTCTTCATCACTTGTGATGGACAAACTATCAATACAAGAACCAAAATCTATATTGTTTTGTTTCATTTCTTTGGACCATTGCGCCTCCGTTCTGTTTTGATGTTCAAGGCTTCTATCCTGGTTTTTTTTGTCTTGTACATTAAAAGACCTGATTTCCATCAACTGGGGTTCATTAGGTCGTGCCATATGTCCCAGTTGTTAGGGACCGCCGAGCGGCAGACCAGAATTGCCGTTAGTGCTAGTTCCATTGTAGTTGATGTAACAAGCTATTATTTGTATTCCTTATTATTTAGTCTGGTTCTTAATTAAGTGCTATATCAATCCTCGAACTTGAAGAACATGTGGACAGATGGTCTCTTTAGGTCTGGATGTCGTCGTCACACACATTAAGGCACTCAACCATCACAACACATTAAGGCCATGCGCACAGGACAGGCTAATCTGTCTCAATATTTCGCACACATCTAAAAAGTGCGCTCATTGTGTACCAACATGACTGATGACCAATTTCCTGTTTGTTCCTTTCTGTATCTCCCTATTTGTTGGCGATGGCCACATCAACAGACGGTTTTGTCTTGATGATGTAACCTGCGCTGTATTTGAATTATAGTGAGGTTGAAACTGCGCTTGTCTTCGACATCACTCTCTGGTCCCGAGCTACCTTAAACCAGTGGCAAGACATTAGTCAAGCTGACTGAAGGCAACTCAGGAAGCAGGCACTCTGGTCCCACCTCTCGTGAGACCAGGATCACGTTCAAACTTGTGGGATTCGATAGTCCACCGTTTCTGTTCATCGATTTGGGAGACAACTACCTGACCGCAGCGACCCCAGAAGACTCTGTAGAGTCTGTAGACAACTAGTATTACATTCCAGTTGTGTAGTTTTGCCACAAAGTAACCAGCGGACGAATGGGATGCTCATACTCCCCCGAAGTCACCCCCACGCAGTCATACTGGCGCTGTAGGGGTCTGGGGGTTGTCATTGGCCAACTCTTTCCTGATAAGAGGACGATGGTTTCACTAGTTCCGTCAGGCAGCATTCATAGAATTCCCTCATGATCTCTGTATAAGAACGGGTTGTGTAGAAACAAAGTACCTCACACTTCTCATGACAGTCTTGAATGTAATGCCCATAATGCTAAGTGTGTTATAGTCGTTATATTTGCTCCAACAATACAATCTTAACAACTGTTAAAGAGGACTGAATAAATCAGTGTCATTGTGTAAGCAGCGGGGCTCTAGAGGTGAATGGTGTATTGAGAAGCAGACTATTGATTGTTTGGACACCTTGTCGTAATATTTGTACAAGACAAGAGGCTATCTGTCTAATCTGATACACAACGGCATGAGCAGTTAGCTACGATATAATTAAAAACACAGTACGTTTATGCACATGCATTCTAATTCAATTTGAAAGGCCTACGAGAAAACACACAACCACGACGGTTTAGTTTAGAGATTCTAAAGAACATGAAGACATACTTAATTTTTATTTCATCTTAGATGAGAAGTTAGTTGAGCTCTGAAGCATGTCTATCACTCACATTCAGATTCATGTGATAGATAAGTCTGATATCGTCCTGTCAGCTGGTTGGTTCAGCCTGGAGGTGTGTGCCGTCACTGATAACCTAGGTCATGGCTGCCGGCACTGCGCCTGCGCAAGCCAAACAGGCCGGCTTGTACAAGTGTAAGAATTTCAGTTCACGTCAGTAGTCGTGTTTGCATGTTTTATGAATACACGCCATTAAAAAAAAAAAATCTGCCGTTTGCTGTTAGAGTGTGCTGCTGTACAGCTTCGCTATAATGGATGAAATAGTAGTATTGTTGTTGCTAACTAATGCCACTCGTACTTGAGTTAGGCACCCTGTCTTGACTTTCTTTTGTAGCTGGTTACAGTGGCTCTCCTCACATCCTGAGGCGTGATTGAGAAGCTAGAACAGCGTCCTTTTGGCTGTAGTGCAATGCGAGGCACCTCGGTAAGACACCATGATTGGGATCACAGCGGCGATCACCACCTCATTAGTCCGGCAACCATGAAACACGCCATATGTTTTCAGTACAATGTTCACTACTATAATGGGAAGGAAGACTAACAGGCAAAGCATACTGATCAGACGTGTTAGGCAAAATATGCTGGTCAAAACTCGAATTCCCAGACGTCCTCCCTGGAAACGGGTAGTTTAATCGCAGCCTGTCTAGCGAGGTGAGGGATCGACACAATCCCCATAGTAATGAGCGATACGCACATGAATCCAAGCATAGCACAACCGCCTCGAGTGACCCGGTCCACCTTCATCAGCAAGCTCGGAATCAGAATGTAAGGACAGTCTGTACAGCTAGTACAACTACAACAAAACCGCCACTTTACGTCATTCTCCCGACACATAAAAAAGTAAATCTACTCATTGTGGGCATTCAACACCAACAATAACAACTAGTAATTAGTATAAATTACAATGGAACATGGTTTCGCCCAAGCATAGAATAGAACATAAGTTTACCCGAGCTGCAAGTTGGCCTACATTTTGAGACTGCGGTGACCTGGATAGAACGATCAGCTGATGGCCGTGTTAGCCAAATATAAAACATGGCACAGTGTGAGTGTGTGCTTGGTGTGTGTGTGTGTACTGGGCTAGTTCGTGGTGTCAGCCTGGGTTCATAATCATAGGCCACACTTTTTCTTTCCCCGCCACGTTCGGCGAGTGTATGTTCAGTTGTTACAAGCGTAGCCAGGAACAAGACATTTGGTATATAAACATAGTTGTATTAGTAGAAACGCAAGTGATCGTACCTTAAAGTAGCAGCTTGTAAGAATCAAATGGCTGAGAAAGAAGGATCGATCCATTTCTGTTCAACAGATGTTCAAAATGTTGTTCATTCAATGGAGTACCTCGCACCCATGTCCAGTCGTGACGTAAACACGAGGAAACAAGCTCTGGACAATGTATGCTCGTTAGTTGAGCAATGTCTCGGTGGATATGGAAGCCCGGTTCTAGCAACCATGAAAGGTGTAGAGAGGGACTTCTCTCTTCAGTCCATTTTGCCAGGAATTTTGAGGCTTTCCATTCTCTGCCCGTTTGATGATGTGAGAGACAGGATGTCAAATGTTTTTGAGGACATCAAGGTAGGCCTACTGAAAATTAGTTGTATGTGTACTGACTGTACTCAAAGTAGCACATTGTTGACAACCCTTACACTTACAGTTGTGATTTTCTTGATGTGCTTGGATTCATTGTTCAGTTATAATAGTTAATACTGTTTGCTTATTTGTTCAGTTGGGATACCAGAACATAATTTGTATAATACTTAGCTCCAATTAGTTTGGCTAGAACACCAAAAGATGACTATAACAACATCAATTTGTTTGGCTAGAACACCAAAAGATGACTATAACATCAATTTGTTTGGCTAGAACACCAAAAGATGACTATAACAACATCAATTTGTTTGGCTAGAACACCAAAAGATGACTATAACAACATCAATTTGTTTGGCTAGAACACCAGAAGATAACTAAAACAACATCAATTTGTTTGGCTAACTAAAATAATTTCAAAGGCATCATTAGGTCTAATGGTCAACATTCAGAAGATGAGTAAAATGTTGTGTTTTCTTTCTTCTCTTTTAACTTATAGGGTAGTTTGATGTGTTCCACATGTCACAGTATTATGAATTGTCTGTTAGTGTTTGATAAGGTATTTCAATGGTTGAGAAATGCTCGTTTCGGTTTTAGAACTGTCCACTCTCCTTTTTTCAGCGACATCATTTTGTTTAGTTATCCATAGCCCCATAGTGGCAGTGAATGTTATACTATTTTTGCACATCAATTGTTTGAAGACAAAGTCAGCATTGAACCATCATTGCGGGAAATGTATTTTGATCTCCCAGCTTTTTATTTTTATTTAACATCTGTTTTTAGGAATTTGAATTTGACAATATTGGTCTTGACATCTTCAAGATGCTGAGCAGTAGTAGTCAGCGACCCAAACCTGACTGCTAGCATCAGGGCCAACGGCCCAGAGCTGCCAAGACCACATGCTGATCGTGGATAACAGGAAGTAGCAGAGCGGCTAAAGAAAAGGAAGGCTAACCCAGTACCCAAAAATGCCAGCTGAAGTCAGATGTGTCGGACAGAAAGGTACAAATATCACAGTCAAGTTGTAAACTATGACATCGCATTCACCGAACAACATCTTGCTTCTTGCAAAGCCCTTTTCATGGCTTGGTGATGATAGTTTGTGAAAGAACAACGAAGAAGAAGAGTTCTTCGGAACTATAAATTCTATATCAGAAGGAAGAACAATTTATATTTATTATTTGAACATTTCAGCTCCTGTAAAATGTAAGTTACCTGGTAGCTGTAGAACATTTACACTATAATTATCATAAACACATTTACATTGTCATCAAGGGGAACTGAGACCCTATCTAGTCTAGTCTGGCACAAAATACTGACCAGGACATCGGGTTAGGGTCAATACACTGACCAAGACCACAATATCTCTTCCATCTAGCGTTCCCTGGAAACAGACTGTTTTCAAGGCAGCCTGGCTGACGAGATGTGGATCGATGTGATCCCCATAGGAGTGAGCGACACGCAGATTAAGCCAAGCATAGCACAACCACCTGGAGAATCGCGGTCCCACCTTCATCAGCACGCTCGGGATGGGAGAAAAGCTACTACAACCTGCCACTTGACATCCTTTTCAGAGCGCACAAAATAGTAAACCTACTCATTGTGGGCATTAAACAACAACACTGTCATCAAAACATTTACATTATTAATGATCGTCAAAACATTTACATTATTAATGATCGTCAAAACATTTACATTATAAATGATCGTCAAAACATTTACATTATAAATGATCGTCAAAACATTTACATTATTAATGATCGTCAAAACATTTACATTAACATCAAAACATTTACATCATAAGGATCATCAAAACATTTACAACATAATTTCCTCAAAACATTTACAACATAATTTCCTCAAAACATTTACATCATAAGGATCATCAAAACATTTACAACATAATTTCCTCAAAACATTTACATCATAAGGATCATCAAAACATTTACAACATAATTTCCTAAAAACATTTACATCATAAGAATCATCAAAACATTTACAACATAATTTCTTCAAAACATTTGCATCATCATTTCCTCAAAACATTTACAACATAATTTCCTCAAAACATTTACATCATAAGGATCATCAAAACATTTACAACATAATTTCCTCAAAACATTTACATCATAAGAATCATCAAAAGATTTACAACATAATTTCCTAAAAACATTTGCATCATCATTTCCTCAAAACATTTACATTACAATGACCATCAAAACGAGTGGACGGCGTGGTTAAGTGACACTGCTCACAACCGAAGGGGCTAGGTTCGATTCCCATCACAGTACTGGCCGTTACCCCAGGGAAGCAAACCCTTAGAAAATGTAGGAGGAATCGGACCCTTATATAAAAGCCATGCTAAAGTCGGATGCACTGGACAGACAGGCGCAAAATAAAACCACAGTGCAACACACACTTCTTGGGGAATAGATAAATGAGAACACCAGAAAAAAAAATATCATCAAAACAATCACATCATAATCATCATCATAATCATCTTCATGTCGCTCCTATCACAGTCTTGTCTGAAAGAAACTTGTTCCCTTGCCAAAACACCAGCATCCGCCAGTCATACTCAGGCACTCCTGGATATCTTGGTGCCATCGTCTTCTTGGTCTACCCCTTCCTCTTTTGCCTGGCACCATACCTTCCATCACCGTTCTCTCAAGACCGTTGTGTCTCTTGATGTGACCAAAGTATTGGCATTTTCTAGCCAAAATGGAATTGATAAACCAGTTCTCCTCTATGCTCAACTCTTACCGACTGTCTACATTTGTTTTTTTTCTCTGCCCATGGTATTTTGAGGATCTTTGTGTAAAATTTTGACTTGAAGGATTAAATTCTTTGTCTAGAAGTTTTGGTAATCGTCCATGATTCACAGCCATAAGCTGTCACAGGAAAAACACAGGCTCTCCAGACTTTTACGTTTATCATTTTGTTGGTGCTCTGCCATAATTTCTTCAGGCTGTTCAGTCTCTGCATTGCCATAGCTAGTCTTCTGATTTCATTTGGGCAGTCACCATTTTTGTCAATTCTGGAGCCCAGATATTCAAAATCTGTGACCTGATCTATTTCCTCACCACCCACTGTAAATTTATGCTGACATTGTGTTTTGTTGGTGGTCATTATCTTTATTTTATTTATGTTTATAAACAGGTTTTGATCTTTACTATGTCCATTAACGGCTGAAAGTAGCTGCTTTAGCCCTTCTGCACTTCTTTATAGTATCACTGTGTCATCTGCGTATCGTAACTCTGGAATCTCGTACCCCCTAATCGTAAATGGATCGAAACTTTCAATGGTCTCGCCTTCTCGAACATTTCTCATTATACATTCCGCACATATGTTGTACAGATAAGGTGAGAGGATACATCCCTGTCGGACTCCCTTTTGTATTGCAAACCAATCTGATGTTTGCCCAGATACTCGGACAGCGACTTGTTGATCTTGGTATAATGACATCATAATTATAAACAAAAAAACTTGTTGAGCTCCCATCAATAAATACACAACTCATCATCAGTTTCGACAGGATTAGATAGCCAGCACCATGTCAGACAGTCCTTAGTCTCCTGCTAGATGACTAATAGGTTACAGTGTTACTATTCTTTGCTCCCTATTCGGGCTCCGGTAACTAGGCTGAACCAATATATTATGAACTCCTTCACGCATGAATTAGTTTAAGGGCAATGTATCACCAAACAACTCTGCAAAGGAAAGAAGAGATCAAAGATGAATACTTTAATACTTTATCGAAATGCATTCGAGAGTAAGTGTCTTGGGAAACTATTAAACATTGGCCAGGAGGATTTCATAACTAACAAAATGGGATCAAGATGCTGAGCAGTGCACGAGCTGCAGTGGTTAGCGACCCATAGCCGACTGCTAGCGTCAGGGCCAGCGAACCATAGCTGCCAAGACCCTTCTACACCTCCACGCGGTGATCCTGGATAACAGGCTGCAGCAGGGCAGACTGTCTAAGGAGAAGGGATCGAAGAGGGTATGCTAACCCGGTACTAAAAAAATGTTTGCTGAAGTCGGATGTGTTGGTCCGAAGGGTGCAAATATCGCAGCCAAGCTGCGAACTACGACAAACGCATTCCGTTCTCTGGACTACATTCTGCTACTTGGGCCCTTTCAGGGTTTGGTGGTGGGAGATTGAGAACGAACGAAGAAGAAGAAGATAACCAACAAAATAATTAGTGAAGTCACCAACCAACAATATGCTTCATCACTCATTTGAAAAACGGTGACTGACATCGGACATGCTCTTAGAATGGACAACAACAGACTCCCCCTTGTAAGCGTTTATGTGGTCGCCATCTGGCAGCAGGAAAAGAGGAAGACCGTCAAAAACTCTTCGCAGAACAATCGTCAGTCGTTTTCCGTTATGGCATTGAACAACATACATGAACTGAAAAATTGACGTCATACAGATGCGGCCGGAGAGCTCTGGTTTCTGCCTTATGTGACGTGTTGTCGAAATCATGTTATATTCAGGGATTTGAAAGATTTGTGTTCATTGACCATAACCAGCTATTCATTAATAATCCACGTTATTTACAACACTCAATCATCCAAAAGAAGTCTGAATGGCTACATCTCTTTCTACAACATTCGTCAGTTCCCATGGCCTACGGGTAAAAAGTCCGTTTGACAATCCCAAAGCACCCGGTTTGAATCCCACCTTGTCCAATTGGCAGACACGAGATTTTTATCGGTGCGATCGCTCCTCTACGTGCAGAAAGTCATGGCAATCTACCGTACCACGAAACTTCAGGATATGTCATTCTGTAAAAGGTGAGATCGTTGGAGCACACATGAAGACACCCCTACAACTCCCACACCACATCTCTCTGTCAGTTGCCGCTGCCTGTGCCTCCTCTGGTAGGAAATTGGTCCATTATTTTATATGTCCTCCCACCTCTTTTTTGGAACGATTTTCGTCATCTGCTTTCCATTCCGTACCAGGATTGTATTTGTAAGACCGTTTGATCTCGATATGTGTCCGTACCAAGCGAGTTTTTGTCATTTGACAGTTGTCAACATGTCTTCAAAATGCCCTATTCCGGTTGTAATTCTCTTTAGTATTTCGTATGACGTTTAGAAACGTCTCATCTTCGCAGGTCAACCGTACTTGTCCGTGTCTCACAAACATAACAAGAAACTTGCTGTAACAGCTTAATAGGTTGGCGGTTGTAAGAAGCAAAGTCTTGAAAAGGAAATGCTGCTGACCTTTTTTCAGTCCCCTAAGCAACAGACCAATATATGTGCAGACAAGCAAGTTGTGTAACAGTGGTTTAACTTTCATATCGTTTCTTGACGTCTGACGCTACTACACACTTGGTCAACTATAGTGCAAGCACATTTGTAGATTTATAAATAACAAGTGAACAAAAAAATGCAGTATTTCGATGTTCTGCGATTTTCTATATACGTCTTGTTGGCTAACACCGAATCTGCAATTATAGCAAGGTACAACACTAAGTAAACTCATAATCAGTTTTCTCTCTAATGTGGACATGTTTATTTTTGGGAAAAAAATATTCACCCCAAACAATTCTCTGGGTTCCTATCATACGTATTTGATCGCTGATGACTGCAGCCTGACATTCCATTTCGGGTTAAGGGGATCACAGATCGATATAATTTTATTTTAAATAAAAAAAGTAAACACTTAGGTAACGATAAATGTGTAGAAACGATGATTATATTCAGTTTTGCGAGTAATCTTCTGGAAGAATGTAGGGCCATTAAAAAGGAACAGAAGGAGATTTCCTGGCAGGTGGATTGAAATAATAGGATGACTAAACACCATCGTGTTAATTATTGAGATGCCAGAATTGAATAATGTCGGCAAGCATTTGTCTGTGTGTGTCATTTTGACGCTTGCTTCTCTCATTTGCCGTTTTCTAAGAAGGTTCGATGCATTGGGCGTGTGCACCTGTGGTAGGAACAACAAGTTTGGCTGAGTCATTTACTGTTTGATGATTGAGTCTAGGTTGGCAATCCCGTTATATGTGCGATATTTGACACCCCCACAGTTAAAAAGTAGACTATTCTGTGACGTTACTACCCTCCCCCAATCCCGTGTTAACAATATATAGTTCTTAGTCGACGTCGACCTGTACTTCTACACGGGCAGATGTCCCTGTGCCGGCCCCAGCTCTGGAATGAGCTGGATGTAGCCGGGAGAAGAGTTTCCTGCTTAGCTGGCTAGGCTCGAGCAGCTTACGGAAGGTAGTTAACCGTTGTGCGAGTTCATCTTAATAGGCTCAAACACTAGAGCAAAATAGAACCGCAGCCTGTTAAGCATCATCTATGCTGCTCTAAACAAACCACCTAACCATGGCTGGTGTTATGCCATGTCACACAGTTAAACATATATATTCGGTGCTAAATATATATATATATATGGTTTATGGTGAATTAAGACACAAGTCCAAAAATAAATATTAAGTCCAATAAGGTGCACACATGCAAACATCTATAGTCACACGGTAAAACGACAATCATGTTGCTGGGGTTTACGATTAATTCCTAACCCAATCATCTGTCCTTTGTGCAAAGCGGCACTCACGTGCGCTATCTTCTCCCAGCCATTTAGTCACCAATCAACAAAAACCTGCCAGCTCCCTCTAACCAGTTTTGTCAACGTCTTCATTTAAGTTAGCGTCGAGCTCTCCTAGAGAACAGGTCAATGAGACATGCACATTCAGTGCGGCCTTCTCTGCATCGCATCATTTGCCTTCTTGATAGAGAACTTACTTCTGATTTGAATGATTGGGTTGAATTTGTCTTCTTAGTTGTCTTGTCCATTTTTATTGAAATTTTTGTGTCTTAAAGTTTCTACAGGATGCCACATGCCCAACCTTCCTCAGTCGTCTCTTTCGACAAGCTTGGTAGATTACAGTGTTACCATTGCTCTCCTTTCGTCATTTTATCATGACATACCATATCGCTCGTCTCTATCTGCTTCCTTCCCTCAATCTTTACTGCTGTCCAAGACTTTATGTGAACCAGGCATGTCTCCTAACTTTAGTCGGTAAAAAACTTTGAACATTGTTTTTTTTTGTGGGTAATATATCATCACTATATTTCTTTGCTGTCCAGTATTCATGTAATATCTCATCATTAGATGTCGTTGTTGTTCAGACTATGCGAAACATTCTTATCAGATCTACATTTTTGCTGCTTCAATTGATTTCTCAGTTTTTTCAAGAATTCGCATCCATAAAGTAACACATGGTCCACATAATGTTCCAAGATCAGTTCTATAATTTTAGTCAGAAAACAGTTTGTCAGGTTGCCACTTATTTTCTGGAAGACTGAATTTAGCTAGGCCATTCTTCTTGTTATTTCTCTGTGTGGTACCGATGTGACGAAATTCATTTATGACGTCGACACAGCAGTATCTGACCAAGGAAGGGGTTTTGAATCGGCTGAACGGAAACCAACAAGCGCCCTTGATGCATATTACCACAAAAATCATATTAAACCATACCCCAGCAAAACTCAAGAACTTGCTTTCCATCTCTGAAACATAGATTCAATAAACTAAAAATGGGACCCTGAGATGAATGTGTCTGTGGCACTGACAAAATGACTGCTGAGCATCTGCTACACAGGCGTCCAACATACGAGGAACAGAGAAAGCGTGCGTGGCCATCTCCGATACCATTTATATGGAGCCGGCTACAGGCGAAGAAGAAGAAGAACAAAAAATAGAGAGACAGGGGCCCGGAATACAGTACGGCTTCCAAATACTTGAGTGTCAAGTTTAATCGCACACTGTCAGGAAACAAAATTGAAGATAAAATTGGCTGGGACAGCATGCAGAGCACATCTAAATGTCCTCCAAACATCAGCACAGCATGAACAGCACATCTAAATGTCCTCCAAACATCAGCACAGCATGGGCAGCACAGCCAGATGTTCTCCAAACAGCACAATATGGAGAGCATAGCTAAATGTCCTCCAAACATCAGCACAGCATGGAGAGCATAGCTAAATGTCCTCCAAACATCAGCACAGCATGGAGAGCATAGCTAAATGTCCTCCAAACATCAGCACAGCATGGAGAGCACAGCTAAATGTCCTCCGAACATCATAACTCGCCTTGTGTTTCTCCGTAACCGAGTACACCGCGACAGTTTGGAAGAAGCCTGCACCTGTCAAACTGATTAATGCAGCAATGCTCGAGAGGGTGCATAAACCTGCTCCAGCAAAACAAACATGTATCAGGTAATCGGTGTAGCATAACCTGAGGCACGAAGTGGCGTCGTATCAGAAATTGTAAGAGAGCAACATACACATGAGACAAGGCCACGGTACCCTATGTCTGGACATCAGGAGCAGTGCGAAGGACTACAATCTAAGAGAAAGTTTCTTACAGTCAACACAGCCCCCTACAGACTAGTCCCAGAAAACGACTCATCGAAAAATGTAATGAGCTGACGTGGTTTCCCGGATCGAGCTGCGGGAGGAACCAGTGCCTGGACACCACTTGCCCTACACAACATGGAAGTCACTCCAGACTGGTGCATCCCGATGCAGGAAGATCTTAAAGAGAAGGGGATACAGGGGGGATAATACACGTGGAGCACAACATTGATGATCTGCCTAAACCTTCTGGACGCGTAATATGGATGCCATGTTGATGGGGACAGACAAGGCAGTCCACGTGGTTGAACAATGGAACAATGATGTCTAAGGTGGTGCCCAGAACTGTCGGACGTGGTTCCCAGGATACAGAAAGTAAATAAAACCTGCATTTTGTAGTCAGTCGTAATGTCCTTCCCTCTACCTTAACCTCCCTTTTTGTAATCAGTCGTAATATCCTTCCCTCTACCTTAACCTCCCTTTTTGTAGTCAGTCGTAATGTCCTTCCCTCTACCTTAACCTCCCTTATTGTAGTCAGTCGTAATGTCCTTCCCTCTACCTTAACCTCAAATTTTGTAGTCAGTCGTAATATCCCTCCCTCTACTTAACCTCACATTTAGTCGGCTCTTGCCTTTCATGTTGACCATTGTTTCCGTTTTGGAAATTTTTTGGCTTATCCTTTTCCATTCTCGCTCTGTTGATGATGAGCGTGGTGGAGAGTTGAAGTCGTCTTTTCCGATCTAAGTGCGTTCTATCTGTTGTTGTAAGCCCGTATCGGTGTAGTATGACTCGTCTGTCCAACTCTCACGTGACCTCCCTGGTACCCTCTAACCAAATTGTTCTGTGTGGTAAGCGAACAGAGAGAGTTAATCAGGCTGCATTCTCACTAGATAACCCCTACCATATACTCTTGTCTCCCAATGCATTGCACACAAGGGCAAGTTCCCACCAAATTTCGAATGTCCTCATTTCCCATTATATCGTGACACAGATGACCTTTCAAAAACATTTCATTTCACACGTTGGAATTGTTCTCTCTTGTGTCTTGGATACGGAACAAGTTTGAGACTGGTAGCACAGAGTTAGAATTAATATGCCATTTATCAGTTGTTGTTTCACAGACAAGCAGACGATCGAGTGTTTAAGTATTGGTGGCAATTGATAGACCACTGCAGACGTTCTTTGAGACCTTGTTACGATTTCACTGTCAAACCTTCCATCAGCTATCAAAATACCTAAGTTAATCATGTCCTCCTCATATTACCAATCATGTCCTCATGTTATCAATCATGTCCTTATATTATCAATTATGTTCTCATATTATCAAACATGTCCCCATACTATCAATCATGTCCTCATACTATCAATCATGTCCTCATATTATCAATCATGTCCTTATTATCAATCATGTCCTCAAACTATCAATCATGTTCTCATATTATCAATCATGTCCTTATTATCAATCATGTCCTCATATTATCAATCATGTCCTCCTCCTAGTATCAATCATGTCCTCCTCATAGTATCAATCATGTCCTCCTCCTAGTATCAGTTATGTCCTCGTATGCCAGATCATGATTACTCACCTTCTAGACCTCAGTTCCGTTACAACCCATGACTGTTGACCTGTATAAATTAAAGAAACACGACGATGCACAAAGCCATGTTGCGATCACCTTGTATCGTAATGCGCTTGTTCATTTTATTATTTAACCACATCCATTTGTCCCGATTCTCTCCGACTATGAGGTTCTTGTTCATCTACATTTAACGCATTATGTGTTTCTACCACACCTTCATGTCGGAATCTTCAAAAACCTGTATCTAATCGATGAAGCAAAGATATAAATCTTGTTGCATCTAAAGAAATCGTTATGTTACAGATCGTAGTACACCTTGTACTATATTCATAAAAGTTTGTATGTTTGTGTATCTGAAGGCGTCATAACTTGCGATTGTAAAGAAAACATATCGAGTTCACATTTTGACTGAACATGCTATTACCCATTTGTAGATCAACGCAACTTATTTCAAGTAGATATGCTGTACCCTTTACAAGTTATGGGCATAATATATATATATATATATATATATATATATATATATATATATATATATATATATATATACACACACACGCATGCATGCACACACGCACGCACACACACACACACACACATTGTTTACCGGCAAATACAAATAAAATTGGGACCTCGTGGCCCAGTTTGCCTCATGAGTGAGAAACCATATGACCTTTAATTTGCGACGTCACAAGTACATTAATTATTTGTTATCGTATTGTTCTTTGACATTTTAACATGGTCGGTTTTTGATTGCCTCTTCAAGACACAATTTTAATTTAAAGTATTGCAGACTAATCTGGGATAAGATATCGGCAGGTATAGATGAAAGAGCTGAGTGGAGTGTTGGGTGTGATCAAGTGTGGAGAGATGTCGAGCTAGAAGGCAGGGAGGGGTTAGCAGTGCACGGGGGAGGGGGGGGGGGGTTAACAATGAGCTACTTGTATAATTATCCTGGGCAGCTTAAGGTGCCCCAGCTAGTAGCCAATGCTGGGTTGTTTGATACATTTTCCTATTACGTTTAAACTTTGCAAGTAGAATAATGAGAAACATGAATTCTTTAAGTTCGTTTTGTGATAGTTTTGTAACGCGCATCTAGTCATATTCAATTCCCTGCTGGTTTATACTGTGTAGCAGGTAGCACCTACATATATATAATAGTACTAACACATATCACACACATAAATAAATTAATAACACACACATCACATACATAAAGAAATACATAACACCAACATAAAAACGTATCACATACATAACACACATAATAACGTATCATATACATAACACACACATACAAATTTATCACACACATACAAACTGATCACATACATAACACACGTATCACATACATAAAAACTTATCACATACATAACTAAACACATACCATACGTATAACTGTTGGACATAACATCCACGTAAGTTTATATACACAAATCTAACACATATCGCTCACATGATGACGATGATGATATAATCCCTCTAGCTGTGAGCTGGCAGCCCTTGACAGCCCAATGCCTCCCCTTGAGCTGGCAGCCCCTGACAGCCCAATGCCTCCCCTTTAGCCGTGACCTGGCAGCTCTTGACAGTCCAATGCCTCCCCTTTAGCTGACCTGGCAGCCCTTGACAGCCCAATGCCTCCCCTTTAGCTGACCTGGCAGCCCTTGACAGCCCAATGCCTCCCCTTTAGCTGGCAGCCCTTGACAGCCCAATGCCTCCCCTTTAGCTGACCTGGCAGCTCTTGACAACCCAATGTCTCCCCTTTATTCGTGAGCTGGCAGCCCTTGACAGCCCAATGCCTCCCGAACAAAAGCACACGCGCTCCTCAATTGTTGTAGTGATGTGTAAAGCGTATTGAGTATGGCGGGGTGTGGTGGGAGCAGCAGGATCCGCAGACCGACCAGCTTCGGGCACAGAGTCAGGAGGTGCTCGACTGACTCCTCGTGGTCATAGCAGAATCTGCAGTTTGGTTCACGTGGTGGGTCTAATCTATTCAGATGTTTGTTGAGAGTGGCATGGCCTGTTCTCAGCTTGAAGATCAAGCCGGTCCCTTCGTTTCAGTTTCTTGGCTGGGTTTTAGGGATCTGGTTTTGCTTGGTTTTTGAAATATACTCGGCCTGTCTGGGATGTGGCCTACTGATCTAGCCACTTCTGTCTATAGTTATTTTTCAGGATTTCTTTGCAGGTTTGTAGTGTGATGCTAGGTAGTGGATGTGGTAACATTGGCCCGCTTCTGGCCACCTCATCAGCCTTCTCATTTCCTGGGACTCCGACATGGCCAGGTATCCACTGGAAGACGCCAATTGTAGAACTTGAAAAGATTACAAAACTGCAATCCATGACCGACAGAAGAGACTGCAGAGCTCAGCAGCAATCAGAGAAACTCAGAAGACTGACTGACCATCCAATGCACCAGAGACTAAACAATTTCGGAAATGGGAAACTAAAGCGGAGAAACTTTGCAGAAATAGCCAAAGCAAAGATGCACGAAGACCCAATGAACGCACTAACAACACCAACGCCCATCCCTACTGTACGAAAACCTACCTGGAGACAGCATATATTTCCATAGGTGTTAGAAAATATACCAGGTATTGCAAACAAACACTGCCAGACTGAAAAAGAAAGAAGAGATACTACCCTGAGCTACATAACGAAAAACTACCCAATCATGAACTGGACCCATGCATACACCGACGGTTCTGTAACAAACACAACACAGAACGGAGGGGCAGGAGCATTTCTGAACCTACCAAATGGCAGAAAAATAACAGTCATTCGCTACTGGAAAATACACAAGCAATTTCAGAGCGGAGGCAGAGGCACTGAGGGCGGCAGTGGAAGAAATGGTGACAGGTAAAAGGAATGAAAGCCATATAGTACTGCTTACAGATGCCCTGGCCGTAGTCACAGCACTAAAAAGCCAGAAAAATACTGAACTTAATGATTTAAGAGCAGTACTCTGTCAACTATGCCAGCAGTCCGCACCAAAAAGGGTAGTGGTACAGTGGGTTCCATCCCACTGCAACATCCAAGGCAACGAGGAGGCAGACAGACAAAAGAGGGTGCAAAACTACCACAACCAAATACTAGTATGACATACAAAGAGTCAAAACGGCTTATTAGAGCTAGATACATGACCAAATGGGAAACTGAACATACTGGCTACACAAAAAACGATGCCTATTACCAGTTGAACAGAAGAGAGCAGGTCGTGGTCGTCAGACTTCGCACTGGCCACAATAGACTGAGGTACCACCTATTCAAGAAATTGAAGATAGGTGGCACTGACGAATGCCCGTGCGGTACCGGGAAAATGATCGCTGAGCATTTGCTGCAAAACTGCCCGACATACGAGGATCAGAGAGAGCAGATGTGGCCATCACCAGTGGCAACACTAGACAAGCTCTATGGCAGTGTCGACAGCCTCAGAATGACCGCTGCTTTTTAGAAAAAATAAAGGTTGATGCCTGAATGCGTACGATGAAGAAGAAGAAGAAGCTTGGTTATAGAAATATACTTCTCGGCCTGTCTGGGATGTGGCCCACTGATCTAGCCACTCCTGTCTATAGTTACCTTTCAGGATTTGCTTGCAGGTTTGTAGTGTGATGCTGGGTAGTGGATGTGGTAGCATTGGCCCGCTTCTGGCCACCTCATCAGCCTTCTCATTTCCTGGGACTCCGACATGGCCAGGTATCCACTGGGGGACGACGTACGCTCTAAAAGAGGTGAACAATTGGTCAAATAAGTTGTAGATGTTATTGACATCTGGAGACATTCTGTTTTCCAAGGCTTGGAGCGCAGACTTTGAGTCTGAGACAACAACGATCTCCCCAGGCTGTATAGTGCCGCTTTCAAAATCTGAGATTATTCGGCACAAAGCTTTTTCTATTGCTATTATTTCAGCTTCGTAATTGGAACAGGTCTCTCCACAAGAGCAATAGATGTAGGGGTAACTTCTTTTTGCAGGTTATAGTATTTAATTACAGCGCCATATCTAGCATTAGTGGTAGCTCCGGTGGCAGATCCATATGTGTATACTTGGATGTATTGTGGCTATGAGTCTACAGTTTTCAGCAAAGATGGTAGGGTGTTCCTGTCGGCAGAGGGGTAGGAGAGTACAGCTCTTATTGTGCGGGTAGTCTCCTGCCAGCAAGGTGGTTCATCATTGATGACCACCATAAGCCTTCTACCCTCTGGTAGTTGGTGTTTTTCGATATTGTCTTGCGCCTTTTTTAGGAAAGATGTCTATTTATTCTATGCGTTTGGTGCCAATGTTCTACCATTTTCCCATTCTCCTCCGTAGTGTCCATTCTTAAGTATCTTTCACGCATTTACAAGAAAGAGCGTTCTCGTCTTAGGTTTAGAGGTTCGATGTTAGAGTTAATTTCACATGTATCTGTCGGCGTTGTTCCGACACGAATTGCACCACTTATAAACCGCAGAGCGTGATTTTGTACTCTGTTCAGCTTGTGTAAGAGCTTTGCTTTGGCGTAGTGAATCTTGATCTGCCCCACATCCACAAGTAGAGAGGTACTTGATGAGTCTGAGCCTTGTGGATGCTTGTCCAATCAGCTTTTCCATATGGGGTTTCATAGTGAGTCTACGGGCCAAGCTCGACTCCGAGGTATCTCGGGGTTTTGTCATAGGTTAATCTGGCTCCGTTTATTTTGACATCGATATTTTCCTCTTTAATCCTTTTATTTAAGCGGAACACAGTTTTCTCTACATTCATTTCAAGCTTCAAAACGGGCAATATGTAGAGATGGTTGTCAGATTCATTTTCAAATTTTTGGTGATGGATTTCAGATGTTTTCCTTTTGACCAAATGATCAGGTCATCCCCAAAGAGTGCCTTTTGGGAGGTTATGACATCTAGTAGGTCGTTTATGTCAACAAGGAATAATGTACAGCTTAGCGGAGATCTCTGGGGCAGTCCTTCTTCGAGGGTCCATTTTTGGATGTTGATCCTCTGAATGTTGTTGGGATTGATCTGTAATGGAAGAAACCTTTTAGCCATCTGTACATTCGCCCTGATATCCTTTTTTTAAAAAATTTATCTTGAAGAGGAGGCCAGACTTCCAAACTCGATAGTAGGCTTGTCTGAGGTCAATGAATGGTGCCAGCAAATGTTTTTTTTTATTGAAAGCATCACCTACCTCTTGGGTGAATCTTATCAGCTGGTCCGATGTCTGTTTTTTTCTTCTGAAGCCTGATTGGTTTGTATAAAGAATCTATCGCGCCCATAGATCTAACACAGACCACTCAACTAAATCTAACACATAACGTTCACATAATTTTAACACATATCGGTCACATAATTTTAACACATATCGCTCACATAATTTTAACATATATCGGTCACATAATTTTAACACATATCGCTCACATAATTTTAACACATATCGCTCACATAAATGTATCACATATCGCTCACATAAATCTATCACATATCGATCACATAAATGTATCACATATCGCTCACATAAATCTATCACATATCGCTCACAAAAATCTACCACATAACGCTCACATAAATCTATGACATATCGCTCACATAAATCTACCACATATCGCTCACATAAATCTAACACGTGCATTTCATTCTCGTCTTTCACGTGACCTTAGAAGTCGTGACGTCAACACACATGTGACCAACTCAATCGGCCCACTGTTAGTGTTTTGCTCTTCTCCGAAGTTTTGTCTCACATACCGAACATCATATGCCCTGTGCATCTTACGGAGACCTCTGTTTCTTCACATAAACGTGCCTCTAAGTATATTATACTGAGTAGTTCAATTAATGGTATCATGCGGGCGTACCATTGTAGTTTATTTTTTGGGGAGCTGACATGAGATATATATCTATATGGTCCGATATACTGTCGGATCGTACTGCGTGCGGTGATATTTGTGAAACGATCCATGTGCATTATTCCAAGAATCTATATGAAGAATTTCATCTCTATCGCCTGGGTCTTACACTTCAACCCAGTATTCAATGCCCGTATCCGACACACATGTAAGTGAACTTAGTTTTAAGCGCTATGTTCTAGAACTTCCTAAATAGCTTCAGTGACCTGAGAATTGTTACTGCCTGAGGTATCCTAGCTCTTTGCTGTGCTTTGGGCCTCTCTGCCCCAATTACAGATCCGAGATATTTGAATTCTGTCTGTGTCAAACTTTTATCGATTAATAGTGATGCTGTCATTGAATTACTTCTTGTGATTGGTCATTATATGTGTTTAACCTGTGTTTATTGGTATATCGTTTCTATGGTGTTCCATCAAATGTGAGTGACATGTCCTGGATAGTTTCTAGCTGGGCAGACTTCAACCTTCTCCTGATTGTCAGAGCTTCTCCAGTCTGGAATCTTCTTCGTTCATCCTCAGATCAAGGTCCAGATTTCTCTTACAATATCTACACCACGACACGACTTCACACAGTAAATAACACATTATTATTTAATGATTATTAAAACAAAACAATATTAACCACAAAAAACAAAATATATCTAAACTAAATAATCATAATATATATATAAATATATAATAATATCTGTCCATCGTTGTCGATGAGGACCGCCGACATCATCCTTGTCACAGATTTCCCTGTTGGGTGTGGGTGCGCATGTGGCTGAACAGGCCAATGCGAGCACGAAAACATCTGCTACATATCGGGCACACGAGGTTTGTAGAAGGGGATGGTGTTCCCGCTGCTCGGGATTTCCGCGTCTCGCGTCTGTTCTGGGCTTTCACAACACGGTCATCTTCACCAGCAGCTACACCCGATTTGACTGCGCTTCTCCAGTCAGATCTGTTTTTCGCAAGATATTCCCAGTTGTCGATGTCTATCTGGCAACTTTTTAGTGAGTCCTTCAGACCGTCTTTAAAACGTTTCTTTGGGCGCCCTCTCTCGCGCCATCCCTCTCTCAGCTCGCCGTAGAGAAGCTTCTTTGGGAGCCGCTCGTCTGACATACGGACGAGGTGTCTGGCCCATCCTAGTCGTGCTTTTTCTAGCAGTGCATGGATGCTGGGCATGTTAGCCCTCGAGAGAACCTCGATGTCAGTGACACGATCTTGCCATCGGATGTGGAATATTCGCCTCAGGCAACCTGTGTGGAAGTGGTTTAACCTCCTTGCATGTCCAGAGTATACAGTCCAGCTTTCGCAAGCGTATAGTAGGGTTGGAATGATGGTTGCACGGTAGACTTTGAGTTTGGTCTTGACGCTGATGCCACGACGTGCCCAGACCATCGAGCGCATTCTACCAAAGGCTGTGCTGACCTTTGCTATTCTGCTATATATATATATATATTGATATTGAACTACATAGGAGGTTTTTAAGCACTAGCTTTTGATGTTTTTCCCAAACTACATAACCCAGATTCTTGCCGCTGCACTCCCTTATCTGCACACTCAACACACAATCACACACTCGTCCTCACGGTCGGATTACATACTCAGTCGATCTGTGCATTCACCTACAGTCATATCTCTTTCAATCAGGTGATCTGTACATTTAAATACAATCGGTTCACGTATGATCAGGCGATCTGTGCATTCATATGTAATTACACCACGTCAATTATAATCGGATCACGTACTCACTTGGGATCATGTACTCAGTCGATCTGTGCATTCGCATATAACCAGATCACATTCAATCAGGCGAACTGTGCATTCACATACAATCGTTTCACAAAGTGTCCTAAAGACTACTGAAAGCCTCTCAACCACCGTGCTTGGATGTATGTGTGTATCTGTATGTACCTAACCTAGTGTTTCCGTAATGCAAAGGTGTTTCATGTCATTTGATAATCCTCTCGTTGTTTCTCGTCATTTAATGATCCTCTCATTGTTTCTCATTTGATGATCCTCTCGTTGTTTCTTGTCATTTGATGATCCTCTCGTTGTTTCTCGTCATTTGATGATCCTCTCGTTGTTTCACTTCATTTGATGATCCTCTCGTTGTTTCTCGTCATTTGATGATCCTCTCGTTGTTTCACTTCATTTAATGATCCTCTCGTTGTTCCTCGTTGATAGGCGGTTGCTATTTTCCTTTTTCTTCTTTTCCTTGGTGTACCCCGTCGGTATATTTATTTTCCCATCCTCCCATAGTTGATAGGGGCGGGGCCCCTTTTATTTATTTATTTAAAAAAAAAAGTTTTTTAAAATTTCTCCATAATAAAATTTAAAAAAATATTTTTAAATCATCATCATATATGTGGAGCCGCGTAGCGCAGTGGTTAGCGCGCTGGATTCGCATCTGAGTGGTCCTAGGTTCATTCCCCAGTTGAAGCGGTAATGTTTTTTTCAGACCGCAATGGCGCCCGGGTCGACCCAGCCTTAAATGGGTACCGGTTCAGTCCGGGAAGTAAAAGCGGCGAGGGAGAGGAGATGGCTACCGCCCTCATATAGCCGAGCCTTTGAAATGTGAGATCGCTAACACCTCACACACCTACGGCAGTAATGCTATGGGTTACTTTACTTTAGTTTTTACATCATATATTTACAAAACATCGTGAAGATGCAATGTAGTGAGGTGTAAAACATGGATGAATGAAATTGAATTATTATGGAACAGGATAAAATATATGCTGTATACATACGAATTAAGAGTACAATATTGAATAGGTAAATTTAATTATTTGAGTTTTCCTTCTGTCGTGAGGCCCATCTGTGTTGACCTATTTCCGACTGGACTTGAGGCCCATCTGTGTTGACCTATTTCCGACTGGTCTTGAGGCCCATCTGCGTTGACCTATTTCCTTATGTCTTGAGGCCCATCTGTGTTGACCTATTTCCGACTGGGCTTGAAGGCCCATCTGCGTTGACCTATTTCCTTATGTCTTGAGGCCCATCTGTGTTGACCTATTTCCGACTGGGCTTGAGGCCCATCTGTGTTGACCTATTTCCGACTGGTCTTGGTGTTTCAGATTTTCATCACTGGTCTCACATATTTTTCCATCGCAGCCATATTTTCCATTTTGTAAGCGATTTTCTGACTTTCGTGGGACACTTGTAGATACTTCGCTGCACTTGGGCCCTCCAGCTCTCGCAGCTAATTGGGTGTCAAATGTGGGGGAGGCTCAGGAATAAAATATAAAATAAATAAAATAGAAATAATATAAGATAGAGTATAACGTATATTAATGACTATAGAAAGAATATGTATATATCATTTGTGGATGCCATACAAAGATAATAACATTTAGAATATATATAATTTGTGGATGCCATACAAAGATAATAACGGTTAGAATATATATAATTCGTGGATGCCATACAAAGATAATAACGGTTAGAATATATATAATTTGTGGATGCCATACAAAGATAATAACGGTTAGAATATATATAATTTGTGGATGCCATACAAAGATAATAACGGTTAGAATATATATAAAAATGAGTTTTATGGTATTGGAGTGATGATCCACCATTAAATATCCGTTTCCACTTTTGAGACTGATGTGGTTATTTAGGTGTCATTGGTGAGGGTGACTCAATACAAAAATATATACAAGACGATGATGTCCCAACAACGATCTATATAATAGTTAGGGTGATCTATACATTGGTACAACTGTTTACAGAATTAACTTATTTAGTAGTGACGATGATTACATATATTATCGCCACCTACTGTTAAGGCTGATTCCGCCTGGAATTAATACATATGTTTTACACTATGCTTTGGGACGATGAGGCTAACGTCTGGTCAGGCAAAACACACTGATCAGACATTGCTAGCCAGGGTCAGGAACACTGCTTTAAGTAATTGTGCAATAATTATGAAAAAGCCTAGATCATATTACCTCAGTGGCCAAATACTCCAGTTTGCCAGGTACACTAGAGCTCTTGTACCGACGCTTTCCGCGTGGTTTCCCTTTCCTTCACAAGCAATGGATACGATCGACTGGGACCTCTGGTGGAGTGAGACCTGCACCGGCCCTTGTCCCCTTCACCCTTGCTACGCCCAAACAAGATGAGGCGTTGTGTGGTTGGTTATCAAGAGAGATATAAAGGGTTTGCTGCTTTGCATTCCCATGTTTGGCTTACGCCACCTCTTCAACCCTAGCCAACATCCATTGGGTGACACCGGGATATATTGACAGCACGTACCTGGACACTTGTGCCCATGCTAGCGTTTCTGTGATGCGTGGTATTCATGTTTCTGCTTTGGTTTTCTTTCCTTCCTTTCTTGTTTGCTGTCCTGTTCCTGGTCCCAGGTCATGTGCATTGCCCAAGGATTCACAATAGGCCATCATCAGGCTCCAGAACATCAAGAAGGATCCTAATTTCTCTTCCCTATACACACTCATCGAGAAGATTCTTCATCATCTTAATTAATATTTACATTCATTACTTGTTTCTCACCGCTTTTCCTGAAAACCATCCCTGCCGTGTTATTTATATTTATATTTATATTTATATTTATATTTATATTTAAATCCCACTTGTCCATCCATTTTGCTACTTTGTTTATTTGTGTTTTTTGTTTTAAAGGTATGAGGTATGTGTGTTCCTGATCTCCAAATTGCTGCATCATCTGCATATTGCGATAAACTATTTCTAAGGTATTTGAATTCTTCCCCCAGGTCGTTGACCATTATTGTAGAGATAAGCTATTTCTAAGGTCTGTGAATTCTTTCCCCCAGGTTGTTGGCCATTATTGTAGAGATAAGCTATTTCTAAGGTCTGTGAATTCTTTCCCCCAGGTTGTTGGCCATTATTGTAGAGATAAGCTATTTCTAAGGTTTGCGAATTCTTCCCCCAGGTGTTGACCATTATTGTACAGATAAGCTATTTCTAAGGTATTTGAATTCTTTCCCCAGGTCGTTGACCATTATTGTAGAGATAAGCTATTTCTAAGGTATGTGAATTCTTCCCCCCAGGTCACTGACCATTATTTTAGAGATAAGCTATTTCTAAGGTCTGTGAATTCTTCCCCTATGTCGTTTACCATTATTGTAGAGATAGCTATTTTTTACATCAACCGTTTTTCATAACAAATATATTTGATACAAAAAATGGGTGGTGGAGGTGGTTATAAGTAAATGTGATGTCAGTAAGTCACATGGCACCGCTCTGATGTCTGACCGCTCCGATGGCTCTGACGTCTGACCGCTCTGACATCTGTCCGCTCTGACATCTGACCGCTCTGACATCTGACCACTCTGACGTCTGACTGCTGTGACGTCTGACTGCTGCGACGTCTGACTTCTGATTGCTGTGACGTCTGACGTCTGATTGCATTGACGTCTGACTTCTGACTGCAGTGACGTCTGACTTCTGATTGCTGTGACGTCTGACGTCTGACTGCAGTGACGTATGACTTCTGATTGCTGTGACGTCTGACTTCACATGAATGACGATGTCGTCGACTTCGATCCCAGGGGCAACAGCTATTACATAAACTAAATGTCCTGGAAGATAACGTATCACTCCGCGTGCTGGCGATAGCGGTTTTCGACAGAGATTATCGCCACCAGTACATTCACCTGTACTCTGCAAGTCCTACCATGATTATGTATCAGCTGATTTGCTTTGACTACCAAATTATCACGTACGCTGCGTGTTCTGTCGATATTTTTATTTAGATCAGCGTTCTCCAAGCTTTTTACACCCATGGACAGGGGAAAAGAGAATCAATTCTTTTATCTTGAATACTGTCTTCACCTCTGCTAAAGAAGGTTAAACGGTTTTTGCTGTTTGACTTCTTTTATCTTCATCTTGTAAGGTTGCACGTTTTACATCACAATAACAAGAAATAGCTTGCCTTCATAATACCATAACACAATAAGATAACACAAGAAATTACTTGCCTTCCTAATACCATAACACAATAAGATAACACAAGAAAAAGCTTGCCTTTCTAATACTAATATCATAACACAATAAGATAACACAAGAAATAGCTTGCCTTCCTAATACCATAACACAATAAGATAACACAAGAAATAGCTTGCGTTCCTAATACTAATACCATAACACATTAAGATAACACACGCAGATAAATCAACTTCTGAAACGTGTCCCATCAATTTCCCATTGACCTCATTTACCTTTCGCAGAGCATGTAAGCCTAGCCATTTATCGAAAAAAGAAAAAAACATAAACCTACGGACTGTTACAAACACATCACATATTGATGAGCTTTTGTGTTCCATTCCTGTGTAGCTGATGTCATTTGAGTTTTATAATTAACCTAATCAGAGCTTAGACCACCTCGGTGCGATTAACGCAACAATGTTTTAGCGGACCGGCAGGAAATTTCTGTGGACCGGCCTTTGAGAAACATGGCTTTAGATGGTTGTGTTTTCCAATTAATGTTGTCAAGCCGTCTCTATCTTCTTAGAGCTCTTTTCAAATTGTCGCAAATCTTTCTATATGTTCGTCTCTAAAATAATTTCCGTTGTCTTTTACAATGAGTTTGTAGAGGTGTTTCACAACCGTTTGCTCTTCTTTCTATCGTTCAGTAATCATAATTCTGAGTCGCAAATAATTTTGTTGTTGGATCGGCCACATATGTCCAAGAATCTCAGTCTAACTTCAAGTACTAAAGACACGTGGTTATTATATTTGTCTCTGACTAAAGCATCAACTAACCTGCACAGTCTCGCTGCTTGCTTGTATTTATTATAGTTTATCTTCCGTCATCTGTTACGACCATTGTTTTTGTATTATACATATTTCAGTTTCTATCATTGATTGTGTCCCTTCCTTTGTTGGCTCCAGTAGAAGCATATGCCCATCACAACAGTTGACCTGCTTGATAGAATGTCAAAATCACATGGAAGCTTGTGTGCGCTCATGCAGTTGTCTAAGAGATTTCTCCTTCTTCTTCCTTTTTTCGCTTATCATATTTTCCATTTCAGCGTCAGGTTATGGAGATATCTCTTGTACGGGCCCTACTGTGTGCCTCATGCACAGTGGCATTCACCGCCTCAGATATTTCTGCAAGCTGCCTTTTTCGTGGTTTGCCTTCGCCCTTGGGTTCGTTGTATCTAAACAGCATTGCGTGTTGGGAGGTGCTGTGTGTCGGTAGTCCTTGTTATGTGGCCAACCCATTTGCGTTTCTGCCTTTTAATGTAGTCTAATACTGGTGTTGTTCCCATTAGTCTCCTGATGTCATCGTTTCTGATCATGTCTCTTCTTGTTACGCCCAATATTTATCCCTGGAATTTAATTTCTGCTGTTACGATTTGTCGTTTTTCAATTGATGTTAATGTCCAGTTTTGGCATTGGTAGAACAGTGTCGGGACGAGAATCGTGTTTTATAAATCTGCTTTGTAGTTATTGTTTCACGCTTGTAATTATGTATTGGTGTTAATTGTGCAATGATTTGTTAATTGTCTAAGAATACATTGTTGAATATGAGAATTGTTCTAGCTTACTTGCACACTGAACTCTGTCGCCTGTATCGACATTCAAAGTCGAGGTGAAGTCGATCTATTCTGTCGGACTCAGATAAGGCCCTATGACCAACGATGTTTGCTTTATAGTAATTAAATAATATATCAATCAATCAATCAATCAATCAATTAATCGAATTCCATCATTCCTCTTTGTGCAACATCTAGTCAGCACACACGATCCTGGGCTGCTCTTTCTGTCTCTCTTCAGCTGTAACCATTTAATCTTTGTTCGCTATCACATTCTCTTCTTTAAGTATCTTTAGATCCGCCTCTCTTTTCTTTCCCTTGAGGATTCAGACCTGCCTGGCTATGTTGGACGGTGACTTCCGTAATGCCTGCTGAGCCGCCTTGCATTGCAATACAGCGTGGATGTCCCAGCACCTTCCTCAATACGCCCCAGGATGTCAGAAGATCCATTGGAAACCCGATACCACATTCAGCTTTTCAAGAACGAAGAATGGTGCAAGTGACTTTCGCAACATCAGCAAACGTCTGGGTTTCTCAACCTATGCTCCACCGAACCACAAGGTTACCCTTAACCACAGAGTCCCACCACACCACAAGGTTACCCTTAACCACAGAGCCCAACCGAACCACAAGGTTACACTTAACCACAGAGTCCCACCGAACCACAAGGTTACCCTTAACCACAGAGTCCAACCTAACCCCACGTTACTGTTAAATGTCTCAATGTGTTCCGTTCCACGAGACCATAGTTCAACATGTTAAAGACGCAGTTTTTGAAAACGGTACAAGCAGTTGTAGATTAAGACCGAGAAGGTTTGTGTGTATTTATGTGCGTTTGTGTATATGTGTGTGTTTCTGTGCATGTGTGTATTTATGTGTATGCATATGTATATATATATAAATGTATTTACCTGTGTGTTTATGCGTGAATGTGTGTATTTGTATGTATGTGTATATGTGTGCGTGTGTGTAAGTACGTGTATATGTGTGTATGTGTGTGTTTATGTCTGTGTATGTATGTATTTATGTGTATGTTTGTAGACATACGCACTAAACTACTGAGCATGATCAGATCTTTTCACGTGGGCATGAAAGTTTACAGTGCTGCATGGCGGTCAGGATCTGAGGTCATAGACATTAAGTGCGGAATTAAACAAGGTTGTGTCCTGGCTCCGACTCTATTAGGCATTTTCTTTGCCATCGTGCTTAGACACGCCTTTGTAACTGCAACAGAGGGGGTCTTTCTGCATCATAGGTCAGATGGGAGACTATTCAATCTAACCAGACTTGGAGCAAAATTTAAGAGAAGGGAGACTGTCATTCGGGATATGCTCTTCGCATACGATACTGCATTGGTCGCCCACAGGGAAGCTGGATTACAGATCATCATTAATAGGTTTGCAAAATCCTGGAATCTGTGAATTCTCCATCAGCGTACTAAAGACGAAAGTGATGGCTCAGGGTGCAGATCCACCAGACATTGTCTTAAACGATAAAAATTTGGAGGTAGTAAATCACTTCAACTACCTTGTATCTATCATCACCAACAACTTTTCAATGGACGCAGAGCTGCAGCAGTGCTTAGAAATTTCTTCATCAGTACTTGTCAGGCTCTCACAGAGAGTGTGGAATAAGAACATTCTGACCATCTCCACAAAGGTTGCAGTGTACAGATCATGTGTGATTAGTACCCTGCTCTATGGCCGCGAAACATGGACTCTGTGTGCCACACAAGAAAGAACGCTAAATGCTTTCCATATGCGTGAGACGCATACTTGGAATTTTATGGAGTGACAGAGTGACTAACAACGAAGTGTTGGACCGTGCAAAAATTGTCAGGTTAGTTACGATCCATTCTCTCTACGCTGATGACCTGGCCATGTGGACTACTGAAAAACACATCACTACAGCCAGTACACGAATGCAAGGCTCTATGGCAGCCCTCGAAAGATGGTCCAAGACCTGGCTACTAAAATTAAATGAACAAAAAACAACACATACTATCTTATCCCTATCAAATACACGGCAGCAAGTAAAACTAATTAAATGGAAAAGAGATAAGGCTAGATGAGGTTCCAACCTTCTTAGGAGTTTCCTTAGACCGACGTCTCACCTGGAAAGCGACAATTTTAAAGACCCAGCTGAGGGCGAGGCTACGCATGTCCATCATGAAGATACTTGCTGGTACTACTTGGGGTGCTGATGGAAACACACTAAAGAAATTATACACAGGCAGAGTGAGACCAGTTTCGGAATACGGCATTGCAGCTTGGTCCACGGCATCCAAATCAAACTTTGACAAAATATGGCGCACCCAGAACCAAGCAGCCCGTATCATAACAGGAGTCTTGACGTCTACCGAAATAAAAGTCCTGGAAGCTATGACTGGGCTAAAGCCAAACGAAGACCGCCAAGACTGCAGAATCCCACAGCAAGCGGACAAATTCAAAAGAATCATGGACCACTCTATGCACCACAGACTAAATGGATTGGGGCGCGGCAAGCCAAAAAGGAAAAGTTTTACAGTGCAGGCAAAAGAAAAGACTAAAAACAATGCTGCACTCTTAAACGAAAAGATAAAGCCAATACCAGTATGCTCCATCCGTTGCCTCTGGAAAAGAAGACCCTTCCCTGATGTATATGCAATATCCCCAACATCAAAGACACAAACAGAGAACAGAAAAAACACAGTTACAAATTACATCAACATGAAATCTCCGCCAACAGCCTGGACACACACCTATACGGATGACTCAGCCAAAGATGCCGCTGGAAACGGGGGAGGAGGCATCACTATAAAACTAAAAGCAAAGTATACTCAGCAGCATTTGCCACTGGGAGACGCTGCAGCAACTTCAGTGCCGAAGCCAGTGCCCTGAGACCAGCAGCCGAAACCCTTAAAGACCATAAGGAGCAGACAGAAAAGCAAGTGGTCATTTTCACAGACGCCCTCGCAGTGTTAATAGCGCTCAATAACCAGCACAAAAATGAACTCGGTGCTCTGGCAGACTCGCTCGAACGCCTGTCCCAGTGCTTCAAAAAAAGCAGTCCAGTGGATACCAGCCCACTGTAGCATTCCAAGTAACGAGGAAGCAGACATACTCGCCAGAGAGGGAGGAATGCTGCAGCAGAGTGATACAGAAATCACATACAATGAGACAAAAGCATTCATCAGGGCAACGTACAATGCAAAATGGAAAAAGACCACCCTGGCCACATAGAAAACGATACCTACCATCAACTCTCCAGGCGAGACCAGGTGATAATTCTCCGGCTACGCACAGGTCACAACAGACTTAGATGCCATCTGTACAACAAGTTTAAGATTGACACTACAGACCTTTGTGCCTGTGGCACAGCCTACATGAAGGCAGAACATATTTTGCAGTCCTGTCCACTGTATACCGACAAAAGAAGTAGCATTTGGCAACAGCCAGTGTCCTTCTACGAGAAGCTGTACGGAAGCGTACCGGGCCTTGAGTCATTTGTTTTTGTTAGAGTCATTGAAGTTGAGGTATGAAGACGAACGAGGAAGAAGGACGAAGAAGTTACGGTCCTACGCCAGCGCCGCTTGCGATGGCATGGTCACGTGTGCAGAATGGAGGAAGGATGAATACCAAAAGAAATCATTTACGGAGAGCTGTCCACGGGCATGCGTAAAAAAGGTAGACTATTTCTCCGCTACAAAGATGTTTGCAAGCGTGACCTTTAGCCGTTGGATATGAACACCTGCAACTGGGTGGAAATTACCAAAGACTCGGCTGGAGGCAGGCTTTGTGCGTTGGTCTGCAGCCTGGGGAAGACAAGATGCGTCAAGGGCAGACCCGGCTGGAGGCAGGCTTTGTGTGTTGGTCTGGGAGCCAGGGCAAGACAAGATGCGTCAAGGACAGACCCGGCTGGAGGCAGGCTTTGTGTGTTGGTCTGGGAGCCAGGGGAAGACAAGATGCGTCAAGGACAGACCCAGCTGGAGGCAGGCTTTGTGTGTTGTTCTGGGAGCCAGGGGAAGACAAGATGCGTCAAGGACAGACCCGGCTGGAGGCAGGCTTTGTGTGTTGGTCTGGGAGCCAGGGGAAGACAAGATGCGTCAAGACTACAAACGTTGCGGCAAAAGTTAGGGCAACAAGTGACTGTCCCTTCTCTAGCGTGAAGTCTATTGTCTCTCGAGACTGGCATGATGTAAATCAGTATGTGTGTAGATATGTATTTGTCTGTGTGTTTATGCGTGTATGTGTGTATTTGTATGTATGTTTTTGCGTATATGTATGTATATATATGACTGTGTGCTTAGTGTGTGTACCTATATATGTGAATGTGTGTGTATATGTATATATATATATATATATATATATATATATATATATATATATATATATATAGTGTATGTATGTGGGTGCTTGTATATATGTGTGAAATATATGTGGCTATGTGTGGGTGTGTGTTTGTGTGTGTGTGCGGAATTATTAGACACTTTGTGTTTTCTGCTCATAGTGTTCTGACAAAAGACTTGTAGCAGCTCAGTTCCAAGGCCATCTTAACAGCGAAGGTAAACTGGAATGAATCTCCAATGTCTTCTTTATTTACCTTGATGGAGCAATCTGCCAGGCTTTTCCCAGTTCTTCTGTTGGAGCTACCCCCCTCCCCTAAACATCCACATAACTCTGTACCACTAGCACGTAGACCCTCCACCCTTCCTTCCAATATCGTTTCCTAATGTAATCAAAATATCTGAACTGTCTAATCTGTTTGCATTCATCAATTCTCTTTGCAGCCATAATTTTGACACCACTTTTTTTATTTGTTTTCTATTCTTCCCACGAGATTTGCTTCATTCTTCTACAAATTCACAACTTAAAGAAGGCGTGTTCCCGTCTACTATCATGTGTTTATTGTCCATGTTTCTACGCTAGACCGTACATACACATGTAACACCTGGTGACGTATTAGTTGATTGTTTGGATGTAAAACTATGACTTCAAATAGTGGTGGAAATATCTTTCGTTTCCAATTCTTTATTTTATTTACATTTCGCATATTTCATTTTACGTCATGATGTTTCCAAGAAAGGTGAAGATATATGCCTTTTCCACTGTTAGAACCTCTAATTTTATCGGTAGAGTAGATTTCTTGTTTATTTTTAATAGTTTTCGTTTTCTTCATCTTAACGTCGATCGTGACTTTTGTTCGTCACCTGAATGATCATTCCGTTTTCGCTTTCAGCCAACGGAGCTCTGTTATCCGGATATCAGTTATCTATTGATACTCCACCGATAATGAGTCCTGGCATTTCTTCTATTTGTTGAAGCATGTGTTGTGTGTGAATGTTAAACAACCAATGGAACAGCAGCAACCTTGCAGCACTCATGTTTTGACATCTAAAGGTGACGGGTAAAGTCTGCCAGATCTTACAGTGGTAGATTGCTCCTACTATATGCTAGTAAGTATTCTTGTGTCTTTCCATCCATACCTATGTTTTTCAACCATGTTATTAGTTTGTCATACTTTTTTGTACTTCTTTGTGTACCTATGTTCAAATGTCTTTATACATAATACTGCTTCTCTCGATCTGTCTAAATCCAAATGTTTCACCGGAGACTGCGTTCTACGCAGATTGCTAGTGATTGCTCTACAATCTGAACACTCGACTGCACGTGGCTTCTTGTATAGTGTTTAAAGACACGTATTCAGGTAGCTTTCTATCGATCCAGTATTGTAGATGTCGTTACACAGATAAGTGATTTTACCTACACCGAATTCCTCGAGAGCTTTCATCATTTCTATATTGATTGTCTCCATTCCTGTTGCTTTCCATTTTTCTGATCTTTTTTGGCTGTCTACTTCTGATCTGAGAATGCTGGGGCAATCATTATTAAACTGTTATGGCTTGTTATCTCTGTTGTTGGCGAACAGTTAGTTCACCTATGTATTCCGTCCATCTGTTTCTTCTTCTTCGTCGTTTGTTCTCAACCTCCCACTACCAAGCCCTGAAAGAGCTTTGTAAGTAACGGGATGTAGTTCAGAGAATGGAATGCGTTGTGTCGTAGTTAACAGCTTGACTGCGATATCCGCACCTCTCGGTTCGATACTTCGGACTTGACCATGTCATTTGGTGGATACCTCTATAGCCCTTCCCCGCAGCCAGTTTACCATGTTGTAGCCTGTTAGCCATGGTCACCACATGGGTCGGAAGAAGTGTTTTGGCAGCTCTGGATAACTGGTCCTGACGCTAGCAGTCAGTTTTAGGTCGCTGATAACTACAGCCCATGCCCTACTTAGTGTCTTGACACCTTTACGATGTCTGACGTAGATGCATTGAACAACCGGTTGAAGAGGATAATTTGTACTTCTGGAATGTGGATACACAGATGAATGGGGCTCATCTCGTTAAAACATGCACAGATGAATGGGTCTCATCTCGTTAAAACATGCACAGATGAATGGGGCTCATCTCGTTAAAACATGCACAGATGAATGTGGTTTATCTCGTTAAAACAGGCACAGATGAATGGGGCTCATCTCGTTAAAACATGCACAGATGAATGGGGTTTATCTCGTTAAAGCATACACAGATGAATGGGGTTTATCTCGTTAAAGCATGCACAGATGAATGGGGTTTATCTCGTTAAAACATGCACAGACGAATGGGGCTCATCTCGTTAAAACATGCACAGAAAAATGGGGTTTATCTCGTTAAAACATGCACAGACGAATAGGGCTCAACTCGTTAAAACATGCACAGATGAATGGGACTCAACTCGTTAAAACATGCACATAAAAATGGGGTTTATCTCGTTGAAACGAGAAACAGACGAATGGGGCTCAACTCGTTAAAACATTCTCAGACAAATATGGTTTATCTCGTTAAAACATGCACATAAAAATGGGGTTTATCTCGTTAAAACATGCTCATAAAAATGGGGTTTATCTCGTTAAAACATGCACAGATGAATGGGACTCATCTCGTTAAAACGTGCACATAAAATGGGGTTTATCTCGTTAAAACATGCACATAAAAATGGGGGTTATCTCGTTAAAACGTGCACATAAAAATGGGGTTTATCTCGTTAAAACATGCACATAAAAATGGGGGTTATCTCGTTAAAACATGCACATAAAAATGGGGTTTATCTCGTTAAAACATGCACAGATGAATGGGACTCATCTCGTTAAAACGTGCACAGACAAATGGGGTTGATTCATGCACAGATGAATAGGGTTGATTCATGCACAGATGAATGGGGTTGATTCATGCACAGATGAATGAGACTCATCTTGTTAAAAGATACATAGAAGAATAGGACGCATAATAAGTGTTCAAAATATTCTTTTATTTCTTCATTACTGTGTTCATTACAGCTCAAGCTGTAGCACACGTTTGTAAAATTGCATTTTCGAATGTTATGGCCATCAACTCCATCAGCATTATTCGATTGATGTGTGTCTTTTTAAAACTGTTTTATAATCAATATTCCAATTTCTCGGGGTTGATCCACATCCACCTAATGTGTATTGCTGTGTTGGCACGTAACCACCTTCTGTAGTCTTGCCCGCGACACACTCAAAATATTAGGTGTGTCAAGATATACTGTTTCACATTGTCAATGCATTTTTGTGTGTGTATTTAGTTTAATCAATCCAATACTGTACAATGACCACTAGGTTAATATATTGATAACTGGTTGATCTGGGCTGTTATTTTAGCCGTCACTGTCAGCTGTATCCTCTCTCTGAGCTGAGCTCAGCCCAGCCTGAACTGTACTCAGTTTCGGTTCAATTCTTAAACTGATGTTAGGTCATCGCCACAAATTGCCTTCAGTTGCTGCGATCAGTTGGGCTCTACCAAGACATCAGGCAATTTATTGGAACTAGCATTGGATACAATTCTATCAACAATAACTGAGTCGCTACAAATACTTCACCGCACTAGCGATCATTTTCATGACCATTTTCAAATACAGTTACGTATCCACATAGACAGTCACACTTCCACTTCCACACAGACAGTCACACTTCCACATAGACAGTCACACTTCCACATAGACAGTCCCACTTCCACATAGACAGTCCCACTTCCACATAGACAGTCACACTTCCACATAGACAGTCCCACTTCCACATAGACAGTCCCAATTCCACATAGACAGTCCCACTTCCACATAGACAGTCACACTTCCACATAGACAGTCCCACTTCCACATAGACAGTCCCACTTCCACATAGACAGTTCCACTTCCACATAGACAGTCCCACTTCCACATAGACAGTTCCACTTCCACATAGACAGTTCCACTTCCACATAGACAGTCACACTTCCACATAGACAGTCCCACTTCCACATAGACAGTCACACTTCCACTTCCACATAGACAGTCACACTTCCACATAGACAGTCACACTTCCACATAGACAGTCCCACTTCCACATAGACAGTCCCACTTGCTGGCTCCAATCTGTTTGATTTGTCATCATGTAGCTGCTGGCTCCAATTTCTTTGATCTGTCATCATGTAGCTGCTGGCTCCAATCTGTTTGATCTGTTGTCACGTAGCTGCTGGCTCCAATCTGTTTGATCTGTCATCATGTAGCTGCTGGCTCCAGTCTGTTTGATCTGTCATCATGTAGCTGCTGGCTCCAGTTTGTTTGATCTGTCAAAACCATTTCCCACGTGTAGTACTCTAGGTTTAATCTTTTTTATTGAACATGAAAACTGTACATTAGCGTTTTAAATTTATTTTAAATTGTTTGTTTCAAAACGATGCTCGTGACTCAAGTATCTGTTTGCATTGACTTTGTTCTGCTTTTACCTTCATCCATGTATTCTGTCGTTTCTCTTGTGTGTATTTTACCGTTTACAGAGCAACTCTTTTCTACGTATTTTCAAATCAATAATTTTATCTATCAGATATGACTTGCCTTGTCTTGTCTTATTCACTTATGCCATGAGGCGTCGTGGGGAGCCGCTGTTGTCTGTCCAGGGCGTTGAAGTGGTCGTCATGACATGACGATTTAGAAAATCTGCAACATTTTTTATCCATCTAGTTCTCGGTCTGCTACGGTTGCGAAAACCCGATCGTCGTGAGTTATATGCACACATGGGTAGTTGGTCAGGTTGCATTCTCATTAGGTTGCTGTACTACTTCACTTCACTCTCGTATAGTACGCATTGATAATCTGCAAAAAGAAGTTCTTTTAACGATCACCCTCCGACCTTCCTTCCTCTGCATTTCTTGGCAGATGCTCCAATTTGGCCTGGAGTGTTATTCTGTCCATAAAAGTGTTGAAGAGTAGGGGTGACAACACACATCACTGTCTCACCTCGGTTGTTATCTCCCTTGTTTCGGTAATCCATCTGTTATTCTTACTATACTTTGGCACCCTTGCTATATGATATGATATGGCTAATATGACTAAATCAGATATGACTAAATATAACTAAATCAGATTTGACTAAACACTCGTAAATGAATGCTTGGTTAACGAGATACCTACTCATAAATGACATTCTGCGATCAAATGTTACCACCATGTATTTATCCATGCCATACCTGTCAATGCCCTCATCAAAGGTACTGCCCTTCAGCTCAGTCTTCACTATAGTGTTGTTCGATGATCTTGTAAGAGTTTATCTTACAGTTAGAAACCCATACCACTGTGAGATTGTCTGCAAGGTATCCTGGATGTCGCTAACCATCTCCTGCCTTTCTGAGTCATGTCATATGTCATCTACAGATGTTAATGTTCGCACTGACCCTGTCTGTTAAACGTTTGCTACTCGCCTAGCTAGTGCAGGTACTGAGGAACACCAGTGAGAGCGGAGAACCTTAGGACAATCATGGACACATTATCATCTGTCGTGACGTCCAAGATCTCTAGCCTAGTGACTCTTTTCTTTCTATCAGAGCAGCTGGTACTCAGCCATAGGTTGATTTTGCGCTCCTTCAAATGGAACAGCCAATCATGGCTCCAAGATCAACTCTGTTGTATGCATTATCAGGTATCAGAACTAGGTCGACTGTTTCGTGCGTGAATTGGAAGCCCTCACGTACATCGTATGCACATGTCCTAGCGTTACCCCAGACCTCCTTCATCTGTAACTGCCCTGCCAATCTGCTAGAATATGCTCACGTTCAATGTGGTACATCATTATGATGGCAACTATTTTCTCAAGCAGCTTGCCATGAACATTCTGCATGGTGATGATCCTATAACCACCGAGCAGCGCGAAGTCCTTCCCAGGTTCAGGGATTGGGCATATTAAACACTTCTCAGGCACTGACACAGTTACCATAATTATGTTGAACTCCTATAACCACCGTGCAGCGCGAAGTCCTTCCCAGGTTCAGGGATTGGGCATATTAAACACTTCTCAGGCACTGACACAGTTACCATAATTATGTTGAACTCCTATAACCACCTTTTCAATATATGCCGTGTCCAACTGCTTGATGTGGTAATATTGGACTTCATCGTGACCTGGGACGGTGTTCTTGCTAGAAGGTAGAATACATTCCACCTCTTCCTCAGTTATTAGGTGTGCATTAGATCGACCAAACTATAGAACTATGCAAACGAGGGCTGGAGTCACCCCACCAAGTGGCAGCTGCAAACTTAGAATATCAACCTGCCTTTCATCTTGTATCGCCAGTTCCCTCAGTTGTCCGTTACAGAATGGATGTCCTCGCACATTTTTGTGACACTCAGACTAAAATTAGTACAGGTCAAAGCATATATGCAAGCTGCTACAGTCGAGGGGGGGGGGGGGGCGGGGGAGTACCTGATGTACAATAACACTTAGCCATCTAGGGAGAACGATTTGACACATGACTGCAGTCGAGGCGATAGTCTAGGAAAAAGATTGACCTACCCTGGGGATAGAATGACAGATTACCAGTCACCTTAACCCTAGACAGAGAATGCAGAGAGGAGTGCGACGCGAAAGCAGAGGTTAACCACCTAACATGCACTATAGCCATATACACCGATGAATCGTCGCGGTGAGATATTAGTTGGGGCTTTTCTGCTAGTGAGGTCAGTTTGATCGTAGCGGGGCATACAGGACGACAAGCTCTGGTACGAGAACGGAGATGGAGACAGCGTCCTTACCCTGAGATGGATATCTGAGACCACACTAACAGGGCCAGTCACCGAGTCAGACTACCAATCCTTACATCGGAAGGTGCAGATGGGTTAGCTTAGTTATTATTGGACACGAGCTGTAGAAACCTCAAACCCAGAGGAGCTGGTGTGAATCTACTGCCCTGGTCATGCTGGGGTTCCAGACAATGATAGATCTGATATCTTAGCAACACAAGCATCAATTATCTGCACATTAACGACAGACATGGTGACATTTTGAATTCAAACGACGGCTGAGCAGAGTCGAGCTCGTGAGAGGAAGGAGTGTGTTCAACCACAGAGCTACAGGAACCACCAACAACCACACCAGTCGCCAGTTACTGTGAGAGCATGATCACCTGCGGGTATGACATGAGTACAGTAAGTCTTTTCTTTGGATTAGAAGAGAAAATGCATGAATTGTTAAAGCTGGTCTCCGAGTCCTAGTTTAATTATCCTCACCGCGTGCACAAACATAGAGAAAAGTGAACGTCCGTACCACGTGACGTAGATAATGATAGATGATAGTTTCCTACTAATAATTAGCGGTTGTTATCTTCCACAAAATACATATCTGTTACATACTACTTTAGCTGGACTCAAACAAAGCGAGGTTAGATAGGAATCGAAGAACTGAGACGAAAGTCCAGTCAGGCAGAATACACTGACCAATACTGCAATCTCTTCTATGTAGCGTTCCCTGGAAACATGCAGACGAGATGTGGATCGATGTGATTCCCGTAGTAGTGAGCGGCACACAGATGAAGCCAAGCATAGCACAACCTTCTGGCGGACCGCGGTCAATAACATGCTCGGGATGTGAGGAAAGCGACCACAACCCGTCACTTAACGTCCTTTTTAGGGCGCACAAAAGAGTCAACTTACAACATACATAAAAATCATTTATGGCTACCTAATAATTTATTATTCTCTCTCTCTCTTTCTTCTCTACCTATATCTCTATCTTACCTATATCTCTATCTGTTTGTCTCCCTCTATTTGTTTCGCTCTTTCACTCTAAATATTGTATTTCTGTAGTTGTGTGTATGTATGTGTATATATATATCTGAATGTCTAAAGACGCCGAAAATGTTCATTGAACATTCTGTGGCCGATTTATAGATCAATGCAACTCATTTAAAGTCACTTTGTTGTTCACTTTACGAGTTATTGACATGTGATTATAGTAGAACGAATAGTGTTTATCTGCAAATAATTGAACACAACCCCATTTGCTTGATCGCATGTTCATGCCTGATAACATATGATCTGTAAATGTGTCCAGGTCACGGGTGCCAATAGGGCGTATTACGTAAGATTGAAACTCAAATGTTTTGGGAGCTAATTCCCAATTAGTAAACGAATCGTTCTTCGATCTTAAAATGCGTGTTTTTAAAAAATTGTTTCTTCAAGACAATTCTAATAAAAATATTGCAGATTTGCTAAGAATTTGGACGGCTTGAGTGCGATTGAGTTGGTGGAGGAATGATCGGTTAGAGTATAGTAGAGATTTAGAGATTGAAGGTGTTTAAACAGTTAACTATACTACATTGCAGAACGTTTGTATAATTGTATTTATGTTTGTCTGAAGACGACATGATTGCGTAATCTAGGCCACATTCTTAAAATGAACATGCAAAGGGAAATCGGTATTCATTCCAAGAATTCCGCCAACCCCATCCGATCTAAAAATCGTTTTTCCCTGTGCGAAGTCGGGTACTACAGCTAGTATATATATATATATATATATATATATATATATATATATATATATATATATATATATATATATATATATATATATATATCTCCTCACTCTCTCGTCTCGTGCCGCCCGACCCCAGAGGCACGTCAAGGACAAGACGACTAGGGGACGACTACGAGATGCAGAGGATTCCGCATCAAGCACCCGTGTTTAAGACGGCGGAGTCCAGAGTCGAACCCACTTCGCCATGGAATCCCTAAATATATACACACTTACACACACGAGTATGTTTAGAAACTGTTCTTATTATTTGTATATTTGGTAAGGCCAGTAGGAATAGGCGTCTACACCAAGTTTATTCTCTCCTCCACCAAGTTTCGTCCGTCTCCTACAAAGGGACGCTATCCCCGGTCAGGTAATGTCGCTTATCTTACCATCTCTAATAATCGTCTTCTATTAGCCAATGTTTTTATCTGTACTTGTACATCCTCACAACTCAACGCCATCCCTCTCTGTCAGATGCCGCTGCCTGTGACTCTTCTGGTCGGAGACTGGTCCATTCTTTTATGTTGTCCTCCCATCTATTTTTGGGCCGGCCTCTTCGTCGTCTGTTAGGCACCTTCCCATGGAGGATTGTGTTTGCAAGACCACTTGATCTCGATATGTGACCGTACCAAGTGAGTTTCCTTCTTTTGACAGTTTCCAAGAGATCTTCGAAAGGCCCTATTGCTGTTGTAATTCTTTCAGTTTCAGCAACGAGTTTAACCTTTCGTTGACTAACCGTTATTTCATTCTTTCTCTATCTCATCCACTCTCTGTCTCATTCTTTCTCTGTCTCATCCACTCTCTGTCTCATTCTTTCTCTGTCTCATCCACTCTGTCTCATTCTTTCTCTGTCTCATCCACTCTCAGTCTCATCCACTCTCTGTCTCATCCACTCTCTGTCTCATCCACTCACTGCCTCATCCACTCTCTGTCTCATCCACTCTCTGTCTCATCCACTCTCTGTCTCATCCACTCTCTGTCTCATCCACTCTCTGCCTCATCCACTCTGTCTCATCCACTCTCTGTCTCATCCACTGTCTGTCTCATCCAGTCTCTGCCTCATCCACTCTCTGTCTCATCCACTCTATGCTTCATTCTTTCTCTATCTCATCCACTCTCTGTCTCATTCTTTCTCTGTCTCATCCACTCTCTGTCTCATCCACTCTCTGTCTCATTCTTTCTCTGTCTCATCCACTCTCTGTCTCATCCACTCTCTGTCTCATCCACTCTCTGCCTCATCCACTCTCTGTCTCATCCACTCTATGCTTCATTCTTTCTCTATCTCATCCACTCTCTGTCTCATTCTTTCTCTGTCTCATCCACTCTCTGTCTCATCCACTCTCTGTCTCATCCACTCTCTGTCTCATCCACTCTATGCTTCATTCTTTCTCTATCTCATCCACGCTCTGTCTCATTCTTTCTCTATCTCATCCATTCTCTGTCTCATTCTCTCCATCTCATCCACTCTCTGTCTCATCCACGCTCTGCTTCATTCTCTCTATCTCATCCATTCTCTGTCTCATTCTCTCTATCTCATCCATTCTCTGTCTCATTCTCTCTATCTCATCCACTCTCTGTCTCATCCACGCTCTGCTTCATTCTCTCTATCTCATCCACGCTCTGTCTCATTCTTTCTCTGTCTCATCCACTCTATGCTTCATTCTCTCTATCTCATCCATTCTCTGTCTCATTCTCTCCATCTCATCCACTCTCTGTCTCATCCACGCTCTGCTTCATTCTCTCTGTCTCATCCACTCTCTGTCTCATTCTTTCTCTGTCTCATTCACTCTATGCTTCATTCTCTCTATCTCATCCATTCTCTGTCTCATTCTCTCCATCTCATCCATTCTCTGTCTCATTCTCTCCATCTCATCCACTCTCTGCCTCATCCACTCTCTGTCTCATCCACTCTCTGTCTCATCCACTCTCTGTCTCATCCACTCTCTGCCTCATCCACTCTCTGTCTCATCCACTCTATGCTTCATTCTCTCTATCTCATCCACTCTCTATCTCATCCACTCTATGCTTCATTCTCTCCATCTCATCCATTCTCTGTCTCATTCTCTCCATCTCATCCACTCTCTGTCTCATTATCTCTATCTCATCCACTCTCTGTCTCATTCTTTCTCTATCTCATCCATTCTCTGTCTCATTCTTTCTCTATCTCATCCACGCTCTGCGTCATTCTCTCTATCTCATCCACTCTCTGTCTCATTCTTTCTCTATCTCATCCATTCTCTGTCTCATTCTTTCTCTATCTCATCCATTCTCTGTCTCATTCTCTCCATCTCATCCACTCTCTGTCTCATCCACGCTCTGCTTCATTCTCTCTATCTCATCCACTCTCTATCTCATCCATTCTCTGTCTCATTCTTTCTCTGTCTCTTCCACTCTCTGTCTCATTCTCTCTATCTCATCCACTCTCTGTCTCATCCACTCTCTGTCTTATCCACTCTCTGTCTCATCCACTCTCTATCTCATCCATTCTCTGTCTCATTCTTTCTCTGTCTCTTCCACTCTCTGTCTCATTCTCTCTATCTCATCCACTCTCTGTCTCATCCACTCTCTGTCTCATCCACTCTCTGTCTCATCCACTCTCTGTCTCATCCACTCTATGCTTCATTCTCTCTATCTCATCCACGCTCTGCGTCATTCTCTCTATCTCATCCACTCTCTATCTCATCCACTCTATGCTTCATTCTCTCTATCTCATCCATTCTCTGTCTCATTCTCTCCATCTCATCCACTCTCTGTCTCATTCTCTCTATCTCATCCACACTCTGTCTCATTCTCTCTATCTCATCCACACTCTGTCTCATTTTTTCTCTGTCTCATCCACTCTCTGTCTCATCCACTCTATGCTTCATTCTTTCTCTATCTCATCCACGCTCTGCGTCATTCTATCTCATCCACGCTCTGCGTCATTCTCTCTATCTCATCCACTCTCTGTCTCATTCTCTCTAGCTCATCCACTCTCTGTCTCATTCTTTCTCTGTCTCATCCACTCTCTGTCTCATCCACTCTATGCTTCATTCTTTCTCTATCTCATCCACGCTCTGCGTCATTCTATCTCATCCACGCTCTGCGTCCTTCTCTCTATCTCATCCACTCTCTGTCTCATTCTCTCTATCTCATCCACACTCTGTCTCATTCTTTCTCTGTCTCATCCACTCTCTGTCTCATCCACTCTATGCTTCATTGTTTCTCTATCTCATCCACGCTCTGCGTCATTCTATCTCATCCACGCTCTGCGTCATTCTCTCTATCTCATCCACGCTCTGCGTCATTCTCTCTATCTCATCCACTCTCTATCTCATCCACTCTATGCTTCATTCTCTCTATCTCATCCATTCTCTGTCTCATTCTCTCTATCTCATCCACTCTCTGTCTCATTCTCTCTATCTCATCCACGCTCTGCGTCATTCTCTTTATCTCATCCACTCTCTGTCTCATTCTTTCTCTGTTTCATCCACTCTCTATCTCATCCACTCTATGCTTCATTCTCTCTATCTCATCCACTCTCTGTCTCATTCTCTCTATCTCATCCACTCTCTGTCTCATTCTCTCTATCTCATCCACGCTCTGCGTCATTCTCTCTATCTCATCCACTCTCTATCTCATCCACTCTCTGTCTCATTCTCTCCATCTCATCCACTCTCTGTCTCATTCTCTCTATCTCATCAATTCTCTGTCTCATTCTCTCCATCTCATCCACTCTCTGTCTCATTCTCTCTATCTCATCCACTCTCTGTCTCATTCTTTCTCTATCTCATCCACTCTCTATCTCATCCACTCTCTGTCTCATTCTTTCTCTATCTCATCCATTCTCTGTCTCATTCTTTCTCTATCGCATCCACGCTCTGCGTCATTCTCTCTATCTCATCCATTCTCTGTCTCATTCTCTCCATCTCATCCACTCTCTGTCTCATTCTCTCTATCTCATCCATTCTCTGTCTCATTCTCTCCATCTCATCCACTCTCTGTCTCATTCTTTCTCTATCTAATCCACTCTCTATCTCATCCACTCTATGCGTCATTCTCTCTATCTCATCCACACTCTGTCTCATTCTTTCTCTATCTCATCCACTCTCTGTCTCATTCTCTCTATCTCATCCACTCTCTGTCTCATTCTCTCTATCTCATCCACTCTCTGTCTCATTCTTTCTCTATCTCATCCACTCTATGCCTCATTCTTACTCCCTCTACACACTTTTTTCCCATAGGACAAACTCTTCTAGATTATATCATTCTTCCAGATTAGAATATCGAAATTCTTCCAGATTAGAATATCGAAATTCTTTCAGATTAAAATACCCGAGCCATCAGGCAAACATGTGACACAACCTGCTTGTTAAATTAAGGACAACATCCATATTTGAGAGACATTTTAATTTTGTTCATCAGCAGTCACGCAACCTGAACGGTCTTGGGGCACCAATACTGCAAATTGTCGGACCAGTTCCCACCTTCACTAGGTTTTGTGACTATATTTGTGCTAGCTATGAATAATCCCATCCACTCTCTGATGTTGTCTTCACATCTTTTTTTTTCTGTCTCTCTCTCCTACACTTCACAGGCACAGTACCTTGCAGGATCGTCTAGTCAACCCAGACGACTTGACCCATGCCCATACCATGGGAGCTTGCGTGCTCTTACCATCCTCAATAAGTCTTTATATTGTCCGACCTCTCTCTTAGCGGTGTCCCGAACTGCTTTATATTGTCCGACCTCTCTCTTAACGGTGTCCCGAACTGTTTTATATTGTCCGACCTATCTCTTAACGGTGTCCCGAACTGCTTTATATTAGCCGACCTATCTCTTAACGGTGTCCCGAACTGCTTTATATTGTCCAACCTCTCTCTTAACGGTGTCTCGAACTACCTTTATATTGTCCAACCTCTCTCTTAACGGTGTCCCAAACTGCTTTATATTGTCCGACCTCTCTCTTAGCGGTGTCTCGAACTACCTTTATATTGTCCGACCTCTCTCTTAACGGTGTCTCGAACTACCTTTATATTGTCCAACCTCTCTCTTAACGGTGTCCCAAACTGCTTTATATTGTCCGACCTCTCTCTTAACGGTGTCTCGAACTACCTTTATATTGTCCGACCTCTCTCTTAACGGTGTCTCGAACTACCTTTATATTGTCCGACCTCTCTCTTAACGGTGTCTCGAACTACCTTTATATTGTCCAACCTCTCTCTTAACGGTGTCCCAAACTACTTTATATTTCCGACCTCTCTCTTAACGGTGTCTCGAACTACCTTTATATTGTCCAACCTCTCTCTTAACGGTGTCCCAAACTGCTTTATATTGTCCGACCTCTCTCTTAACGGTGTCTCGAACTACCTTTATATTGTCCAAGCTCTCTCTTAACGGTGTCTCGAACTACCTTTATATTGTCCAACCTCTCTCTTAACGGTGTCTCGAACTACCTTTATATTGTCCGACCTCTCTCTTAACGGTGTCTCGAACTACCTTTATATTGTCCAACCTCTCTCTTAACGGTGTCTCGAACTACCTTTATATTGTCCAACCTCTCTCTTAACGGTGTCTCGAACTACCTTTATATTGTCCAACCTCTCTCTTAACGGTGTCTCGAACTACCTTTATATTGTCCAACCTCTCTCTTAACGGTGTCTCGAACTACCTTTATATTGTCCGACCTCTCTCTTAACGGTGTCTCGAACTACCTTTATATTGTCCAACCTCTCTCTTAACGGTGTCTCGAACTACCTTTATATTGTCCGACCTCTCTCTTAACGGTGTCTCGAACTACCTTTATATTGTCCAACCTCTCTCTTAACGGTGTCTCGAACTACCTTTATATTGTCCTACCTCTCTCTTAACGGTGTCCCAAACTGCTTTATTCCTTATTGATGTTGTCATCAAATACTATAAAAATCGAAAAGAAGTTGTCAATACATCCCGTTGCGTTGAATACAAATGCATGAACAGAAATGATTACTTTTTCATTTTTGCTATGCACATTACGATTACACAAGTGTGCTGTATCAACGTTTTGTGTGGCAGATCTAAAGAATTACTGATTAGTGATTGTTGACTGTTATTGTGTAATGTTTATTTTGTTCTGGTCAGCGAGTCCAGTAACAACAAAATGTGAGTGCGTATAACATTTGTCCCATTATTAATTGTTTTATTTTCTTTTTAGTCACACTCCACTAATAAATAAATGTCATCGAACTGCCAGCAGAGGCATGGATGGAAAGAGACATCCGAGAGGCTGAACGAAATATGAAAGAAAATCAAAGGAGAGCGGATAATGAACATTACATTAAAGGAAGGTGAATGCCAAAGAATTAGTTGAGCAGTAACGAATAATTTGAATATACTAACAGCTGATAGTGAAAACATGATTAGACTAATTTAGTCGTCAAATTGACGGAACAGAATAGGCTCATGTAGTAGTGTACTAAAACACGAAGATGGCTACCGTGGTGCAGCTTATTACGCGTGCCATTCAGGAGAGAAGTGCAATCCAGAACAGTTAAGCGGTGTATTTGAATGTTTTGCCCTTACCTTCCCCACGTTTTCAAGACGGATTGCCAAAGAACAAATCAGCCAGAACAGGGAGCTCATCGTTAATCTTGTGCAACAAACCTAAGAGAGCACGTGAGTTGTAGCAAAGAAAAACGTCATCTATGCTGCAGTCTGTACCAGATTAAGGAATGCAACAGAGGTCTATATTTACGGGGAGTATATAACATTGTATTGTTCCTGAGACACGGCACTGCCTTGTTCATCACCTCCTAGACATCGGCAAAGAATGACTTAACAGGTTAAAATGTACCACGAAAGCTAAGTACATGCTAAACTACAGATGTATACGACATGGGGAAACGGGGGTGTTTTAGATGTACACACAAGAAATGATCAAATGTTGATATCTAGAGATGTTAGCGAGATGGAGGAAACGAGATGTGAGATCTAGAGCTGTTAGCGGGGTGGAGGAAACGAGAAGACACCTAGAGCTGTTAGCGGGGTGGAGGAAACGAGATGTGAGATCTAGAGTTGTTAGCGGGATGGAGGAAACGAGATGAGACCTATACTAAAGAAACTGTACACTGGAAGAGTGAGACCAGTTCTCGAGTATGGCATTGCGGCATGGACAACAGCAGCAATGGCGAACTTTGACAAAATTAGCAAACTTCAAAATCAAGCCACGAGAGTTATAACAGGAGGCATGAAGTCAACGCCAATTGTCGAACTTGAAAAGATTACAAATCTGCAATCCATGACCGACAGAAGAGACTGCAGAGCCCAGCAGCAAGCAGAGAAACTCAGAAGACTGACAGACCATCTAATGCACCAGAGACTAAATAGATTTGGAAATGGGAAACTAAAGCGGAGAAACTTTGCAGAAATAGCAAAAGCAAAAATGAGGGAAGACCCTATGAACACCGTAACAACACCAAAGCCCATTCCGACTGTACGCAAACCCACATGGAAGCAGCATATCATTACAGAGGTGGTAGAAAATATACCAGGTATTGGAAACAAGAACAGCCAGACTTAAACAGAAAGAAGAGACACAACCCTGAGGTACATAACGAAAAACTACCCAAGCATGGACTGGACCCATGCATACACCGACGGTTCTGTAACAAACACAACAGAACGGAGGGGCAGGGGTATTCCTGAGCCTACCAAATGGTAGAAAAATAACACTGTCAGTGCAACTGGAAAATACTCAAGCAATTTCAGAGCGGAGGCAGAGAGACTGAGGGCTGCAGTAAAAGCAATGCTGATCGGCGAAAGCAATGAACGCCAGATAGTCCTGTTTACAGATGCCCTGGCCGTAGTTACAGCACTAAAACGCCAGAAAAATACTGAACTTAATGATTTAAGAGCAGTACTCTGTCAACTATGCCAGCAGTCCGCACCAAAAAGAGTAGTGGTACAGTGGGATCCATCCTACTGTAACATCCAAAGCAACGAGGAGGCAGACAGACGCTAAAGAAGGTGCACGACTACCGCAACCAGATTCTAGTGTGACCTACGAAGAGTCCAAAAGGCTTATTAGGGCCAGATAAGACGCATAAAGAAAATGAAAGCCATATAGTCCTGCTTACAGATGCTCTCGCCGTAGTCACAGCGCTAAAAAGCCAGAAAAACGCTGAGCTTAATGACTTAAGAGCAGCACTCTGCAAACTGTGCCAGCAGTCCGCACCAAAAAGGGCAGTGGTACAGTGGGTCAAATCACACTGCAACATCAAAGGCAACGAGGAGGTAGACAGACTTGGCAAAAGAAGGCGCTAGACTACCACAAACAGATAATAGTATGGCGTACGAAGAGTCAAAACGGCTTATCAAAGCCAGATACATGACCAAATGGGAAACCGAACATACTGGTTACACCAAAAACGATGCCTATTACCAGTTGAACAGAAGAGAGCAGGTCGTTGTCTTCAGACTTCGCACTGGCCACAATAGACTGAGATACCACCTATTTTTTATTTTTTTTTTGCTTAGATGTTTGCCCCACTAGTTTCTACTGGCGGAGGCGCGCCATTTTCCACCCCAGACCGTAGTCCATTGGGCGATATCAGGACGCATAAACCAGTGCTTGGATGCGTGTGTGTATCTGTATGTACCTAACCTAGTGTTTTCCGTGTTGCAGGAGTGTTTTCATGTCATTTGGCGGTTCGCTTGGATCCTTCCTGTGAGTAATCGGTGGTTGGCAAATCAGATTTCCTTTGTTTTTTATTTATTTATTTTTTTATTATTTTTTTTTTTTTTTTTTTTTTTTTTTTTTTTTCTCTCGAGTTGAAGGTACTCTCGTCCAGATTCGGAGGTTCTGTCTTACGTTCGTTTTCCAGTGATTGTTGTGCCAAAAAGAGGGAATGGGTAGAATTATCTTAAGTATCTCATCTCACGGTGCCTTTTTTTTTTTTTTTTTTTTTTTTTTTTGAAATAAAAGTGATAGGGACCTTTTTTTTTTTTTTTTTTTTTTTTTTTTTTTTTTTTTTTTTTTTTCAAATCATCATCATATATTTGCAAAAATAGTGAAGATGCAATGAGATGATATGTATAAAAGGTGATCTATGGTATGGGATGATTATGAAGATGCCAAAAATATATAGAAAGGAAAGTAATTAAAATGAAGTATCGGATAATGAAAATAAATGATTCTTGGCTTGGCATGCGGTTCAACGATTTGTCGTCTTGTGATCGGCTAGGTGTGTTTCTTCGGGTCCATTGTCCTCTCTGGTGACGGCAGCGCAGTTCTGTTTTGATAAACGCTCCAGGTGGAAGAGATCCTTTGACACTTGAAGGAAAACCTGAATTTGTTGCACTGTACATTGTGCCCTCGGGAGATAACTGTGAGTGGAATGGTCTTCTTGGATATTTGGAGGAGGGTGTGTGTGGGTTTAGTGGACAGCGGAGGAGGAGGGTGGAATGGCTGCTTTAAGAGGTTGTAGCAGAGATTGCTGCCGGCTCCTGTCATCTCATGGAGGAATATAAAAAGAAAACACGCAGAAAAATTAGAATGTTCTTAACAAGATATTGCTGTACCCCGAACATGGATCCATAGATGCGGATACTGTACCTCGGTGTCCTATCATTTATCTTTATGAGTCTTTTTGTGACAAGGCTATGTATTTTATATATTCTTATCTACGCGCTTAAAGGCTTAGCCCCACAAATAGGGGTTTATATTGCGTGAAGGCCTTGGTATTATGTGGTTGCAATATGTTGACTAGTATGTTATAAGGCCCGAGGGTAGATATGAAACAGATGTTGAAGTTCTAAGGCATTCTATAAAAATGTTGAAAGGGTATTGCTAATACGACATATCACCCTGGGGGCCACTCTCTCCCTTCTCTCTCTTCTCTCACCTCACTCTGTTTCATTTGACTCTGTCCTACAGTCACACCCTTGCACAACTTTCACACGCGCCCTCGTGGTAAAGCCCTTCCATAGCACTTTGGTTGGGCTAGCTTCTGAGGGCGCACAAACCTAGCATAGGTACATACAGATGCACACATGCATCCAAGCACTGGTTTATGCGTCCTGATATCGCCCAATTGACTACGGTCTGGGGTGGAAAATGGCGCGCCTCCGCCAGTAGAAACTAGTGAGGCAAACATCTAAGCAAAAAAAAAAAAAAAATTGCTAATACTGAGTTGTGAAAGGATTGTCTTCCTTTGTAGGGAGGGAATAGAGTGTGCTCAGACATTCCCAAAATAGGATAGTTGTATAGACGAACAAAATTCCAGTGATCCCTCCAGACGTCATAACTGGGATCATATACCCTCGATAAGGGTCAAGATGCAGTTTAGAACTCTTATAGCTCAATTTAGGTGGAAATGTTGATGGTTACCTCATGAGTAGTAGAGCACAGGGAGCGGAAAAGTGTCTTCGGAATGGGTGACTGTCATTCCTCCCGTCAATAGTCGACATTTCTAATCTAAAATTTGTAATTAAATGTATAGGCGAATATGAGCGTATAATTTTTATTATTATTATTATATTTTAATATTTAGTTTATTAATTAATTTTATATTTGTTTTTATTTGTTAATGAACTGGAAAGAGGCTCATGACATGCATTATCTGTGTGATTGAACATGTCGCTCCATTAAAAAATATGGCCTTTAAAGATCTGAGAGGAAGTTTGTAATGTATTCCAATTATTAAGTCGAAGACGAGTGAAATTGCTCCCACAACTATTCATAAAGGTAAATGACAAATATGATGTCACCCTGTGTAGGTAGAGTGTGGTTACAGATGTCCAATGAATTTGTATATGCATTACGCATATTCTTGTGCTCACCCAGGAAGCCTGTACTGTTATCACAAATCCTCGATAAGGGCACAGATACAGTTTTGGTAAACTCTTGCGGCTAAACAGGGATGTTAACGTGGAGGAAGGCTTTGTGGGTATGATTGCCCAAGAACTAATGAGGTTTTAGAAGTTGTGATTGACATTTCTCCTTCACAGGGTTGACTTCCTTTAGATAGTAGGCAGTTTGTGTGTATTAAAGAAGGTGAAAACCAACCACGAAAATGTCTTATGTTTATGGGTTTTATACCTAGCTTTCCCGTGCTTGTAAGAGGATTTACGAGAGTATGATTTTTGGCACGACCTAACCTTCAACAACGGAAAAGGCAAATTACAAATATGATGTCTCCCTGTGTAGGTAGAGTGTGAGATACCACCTATTCAACAAATTGAAGATAGGTGGTACCGACGAATGCCCGTGCGGTACCGGTAAAATTACCGCTGAACATCTGCTGCAGAACTGCCCGACATACGAGGATCAGAGAGAGCAGATGTGGCCATCACCAGTGGAACTGCAAGACAAGCTCTATGGCAGTGTCGACAGCATCAGGATGACCGCCGCTTTTTTCGAAAAAATAATGGTTACTGTCTGACTGCGTACGAAGAAGAAGAAGAAGGAGGGCCAGATACATGGCCTAATGGGAAACAGAACATACTGGTTACACCAAAAACGATGCCTATTACCAGTTGAACAGAAGAGAGCAGGTCGTGGTCTTCAGACTTCGCACAGGCCACAACAGACTGAGGTACCACCTATTCAATAAACCGAAGATAGGTGGCACTGACGAATGCACTTGTGGTACAAGGAAAATGACCGCTGAACATCTGCTGCAAAATTGCCCGACATACGAGGACCAGAGAAAGCACATGTGGCCATCACCAGTGGCAACACTAGACAAGCTCTATGGCAGTGTCGACAGCCTTAGGATGACAGCTGCCTTCTTCGAACAAATTCAAGTTGACGTCTGACAGCGTACGAAGAAGAAGATGAGACCTAGAGCTGTCAGCGGGGTGGAGGAAACGAGATGAGAGATCTAGAGCTGTTAGCGGTATGGAGGAAACGAGATGAGAGATCTAGATCTGTTAGCGGGGTGGAGGAAACGAGATGAGAGATCTAGATCTGTTAGCGGGGTGGAGGAAACGAGATGAGAGATCTAGATCTGTTAGCGGGGTGGAGGAAACGAGATGAGAGATCTAGATCTGTTAGCGGGGTGGAGGAAACGAGATGAGAGATCTAGAGCTGTCAGCGGGGTGGAGGAAACGAGATGAGAGATCTAGAGCTGTCAGCGGGGTGGAGGAAACGAAATTAGAGATCTAGAGCTGTCAGCGGGGTGGAGGAAACGAGATGAGAGATCTAGAGCTGTCAGCGGGGTGGAGGAAACGAGATGAGAGATCTAGAGCTGTTAGCGGTATGGAGGAAACGAGATGAGAGATCTAGATTGTTAGCGGGGTAGAGGAAACGAGATGAGACCTAGAGCTGTTAGCGGGATGGATGAAACGAGATGAGACCTAGAGCTATTAGCGGGGTGGATTAAGCGACCACACAACATCATTCTGTATGTACTGTCAGGCATGTTGTGAGAGCTAGCAGTCATGTTGTAAGAGCTATTAGTCATATTGTATACTGTTAGCCCAGCTGTATGCTGTCAGTCATGTTGTGTACTGTTAGTCCAGCTGTATGCTGTCAGTCATGTTGTGTACTGTTAGTCCAGCTGTAGGCTGCCAGGCGTGTTGTGTACTGTCAGTCAAGCTGTAGGCTGTCAGTCGTGTTGTGTTCTGCTAGTCCAGCTGTATGCTGTCAGTCATGTTGTGTTCTGCTAGTCCAGCAAATGCTGTCAGTCATGTTGGGTTCTGGTAGTCCAGCTGTAGGCTGTCAGTCATGTAGCTATAACTATCAGTCCTTCAGGGAATGATATTCACACTGTAGATACAATGACAGACTACCACCAGGTCATTATCAACCTGAGAGAATGCAGAAACTGCTGGAGTTCAGAAGGTAGACCTTCAGGTTAAACATGTCACGAGTCAAAATGTGCAGGATTCTGAGGCTGTCATGATATACCGAGGGATCAGTCCTACGCGGTAAGAAATGGTTGGGGGTTCTCCATTAGAGTGCGATACAGGGTCGTTTCTGTAGGACAGGTGTATAGTTAACGTCCAGCATCAAATAAAGATCGAGGCAGTGAGCGGCTCTGATGTGGCTGTTGTGGGACATATTTAATGAGGTCCCGTAATCGTCTCTGACTCTAAATCCTTACTTCGGAAGGCGCAGAACGGCTGACTGTGCCATGAGTGGACAGAATCTTCCACCTCCCAGAACTTGTTTGGATCTACTGTCCTGCCATGCTGGAGTTTGCGGGAAGGAATGAGCTGGCCTCATGGACATCCGTTGTTGGAACATTGGTAATGGCTAGAGATGATATTGTGGTTGATCAACGACCGCCTTTCGGGCACTGCAGTCGATGAAACAGCAGGATTTTCAAATGATACATGAGTCCAGAAGATAGGGGCGTCCGAAAGGACGAAGCAGAGTTGAGTATAACCTCCGAGCTACAGGAACCATCTACACTCTTCGGAATTTGTTGAGAGGGACTGAACACCTAGCAGTCTGCCCGAATTGCAATGACGTCTATTCTTAACATAACTATTAACCATCTTGTAAGAACTGGTTTATGCTGAAAGTTGAGGTCAAGTCGTCGCGATCCCATTGGTACAGAGGTGTCAACACTTTAGATCGACCTATGCCATGTCTGTATGACATGATGCGGCTTAGAGTGGATAAAACTGTTTCTCGGTGAGCGGAACAAGAAGACGTGTGAGAGAGAGAGAGAGAGAGAGAGAGGCAAAGTATGTGTCTATATGCGTGTGTGTGTGTGAAATACAAGAGTGAGAACACGATACAGAGCACTAGGACATAACCAGACAGAGCACTAGGACATAACCATACAGAGCAATAGGACAGAACGGGACAGAGCACTAGGACAGAACGGGACAGAGCACTAGGACAGAACGGGACAGAGCACTAGAACATAACCAGACAGAGCACTAGGACAGAACGGGACAGAGCACTAGGACAGAACGGGACAGAGCACTAGGACAGAACGGGACAGAGCACTAGGACAGAACGGGACAGAGCACTAGGATAGAACGGGACAGAGCACTAGGACAGAACCAGACAGAGCACTAGGACAGAACGGGACAGAGCACTAGGACAGAACAGGACAGAGCACTAGAACAGAACGGGACAGAGCACTAGGACAGAACGGGACAAAGCACTAGGACAGAATAGGACAGAGCACTAGAACAGAACTGGACAGAGCACTAGGACAGAACGGGACAGAGCACTAGGACATAACCAGACAGAGCACTAGGACAGAACGGGACAGAGCACTAGGACAGAACGGGACAGAGCACTAGGACAGAACGGAACAGATCACTAGGACAGAACGGGACAGAGCACTAGGACAGAACAGGACAGAGCACTAGGACAGAACCAGACATAGCACTAGGACAGAACGGGACAGAGCACTAGGACAGAACAGGACAGAGCACTAGGACAGAACGGGACAGAGCACTAGGACAGAACGGGACAGAGCACTAGGACAAAACGGGACAGAGCACTAGGACAAAACGGGACAGAGCACTAGGACAAAACGGGACAGTGCCGGACAGAGCACTAGGACAGAACAGGACAGAGCACTAGTACAGAAAAGGACAGAGCACTAGGACAGAACAGGACAGGGCACTAGGACAGAGCACTAGGACAGAACAGGACAGAGCACTAGGACAAAACGGGACAGAGCCGGACAGAACCAGACAGACCACTAGGACAGAACAGGACAGAGCATTAGGATAGAACAGGACAGAGCACTAGGACAGAACCAGACAGAGCACTAGGACAAAACGGGACAGAGCCGGACAGAACAGGACAGAGCACTAGGACAGAACCAGACAGAGCACTAGGACAGAACCAGACAGAGCACTAGGACAGAACCAGACAGAGCACTAGGACAGAACCAGACAGAGCACTAGGACAGAACCAGACAGAGCACTAGCACAGAACCAGACAGAGCATTAGGATAGAACGAGACAGAGCATTAGGACAAAACGGGACAGAGCCGGACAGAGCACTAGGACAGAACCAGATAGAGCACTAGGACAGAACCAGACAGAGCACTAGGGCAGAACCAGACAGAGCACTAGGACAGAACCAGACAGACCACTAGGACAGAACCAGACATAGCCATAGGACATAACCAGACAGACCACTAGGACAGAACCAGACAGACCACTAGGACAGAACAGGACAGAACACTAACAGGACAGAGCACTAGGACAGAACGGGACAGAGCCGGATAGAACGAGACAGATGTAATATCGGAAAAGGAAGTGAAACCGGAAGGTCTTGTTAGTTTGTGTGGACTGGAAGTCAATGGCATATTGCGGTAAATAACACTCAAAGCTCTAAGCACGCGCGCGAACACACACATAGAGACAGAAACACGGGCCAAATGCACACACATAGAGACAGACACACGGGCCAAATGCACACACACTCATGCACACAAGCACACGTGTAAACTCTCGCACACACATTCACACGGATGTGTACATACATACGGAAACACACACTCATAAACACATACATACATACTAGCACGTAATGACAGTTACTTACGCACACAATCAGACTCTCTCTCTCCCTCTTTCTCTCTCTCTCTCGCACACATACATGCGCACGCACGCGCACACACACACACACACACACACACAAACAAGTCCCAATCTGAACACATTGTTGACGATTGTTTAGCTCGTGCAGTACTCTCGTGTTGAGCACGCGACTGGTTACAACTCGCCAGCGCTATCCCGACCATTCGTTAACACAGACCGACAGTTATGCACACACACTGGGGTAACAATACGATTTCTACTTTTTGCCATATTAGCCTTTCTCTTCTTCCTTTTCTTCTTCTTCTTCCTGAAAAGGACATTTGTGGCGTTATGTCGTGGCTTACAGCAACGACGTGATTTCTGCGCCTTTCGGTCCGAGACATCCTATTTCTTTACCATCTCTATTCTCTTAGCCAGGCTGCATGATTGCAGTTTCCAGGGAATCCACTTAGAGGCGGAGTAGGATCATGGTCAATCAAGGGTCACTGAGGTTCATAGAAGGAGCCATTTATCAGTCACTGGCTTCTGTCAGCTCTTTCACTGCTGCCTCTTCTGAATCGCTTTTCTCTCAACGCGGAGTTAAGGACTACAACTGCCACTCTCTTCTCATTGCTGCTTGTTAGCCATATACTGCCCTTTATTCAAGGCTTCTTTTGTTCGTGCGTCCTTTCCCTCTGTTATTTGCCTTCTTACTCATCACTTTCTGTGTGTGTTCCAGTCAAGCGAATGGCTTTATATTGTTAGGTTGTGTCCTATACATATGACCTAGTCCAGGACACGACATATCTCGGTGGCTGGCGTCTATAAATGTTGATGTGGCCTAGAAATGCTACTATTGGCCCTAATATTCCAGGCTTAGTTTCCTACTTACTCGCACAATTTCCCCAAAGCTCCAACATCCACCACTATGCTTGACTCCTAGATACCGTTACCCAGCTCCTGAACCCTGAACAAATGTGACAGCCCATTAACCTAGGCATTCTTTCTCTTTTAAGTCTCTATCGATAGTACTTGCGTGGTTTCACTTCCGTGATTCTCATTAGTTCATGAAATCAACACCTGACTGAACATCTGAGTATTAATACGCATGGTTGGCTGCTGGAACTTATGGGAATGTCCACTGATGTTGGTTCCTGTAATCAAGAATTCTTAGTTCCTTGGTCAGTGACTGACAATGCAGTCAGTGACCTATTTTGGTGGAGATTTGTTAAAGGTTTGCGTTTCTTGATTGTATTTGAGAAGGCGCGCTCCTTTCAACCTCAGACCGTAGTCTTTTAGGCTAAATCAGAACGTATGGATGCGTGTGGGTTCCACTATGGCAGTTTTACATTGCAGTAATTTTACCAATCCTTTCTGTTCGTGGAGAAGTGGTCATACCGAGAAATATCCCCGACATGCCCAGTCAAACAGAACACGAAGTGGTCATACCGAGAAATATCCCCGACATGCCCAGTCAAACAGGACACGAAGTGGTCATACCGAGAAATATCCCCGACATGCCCAGTCAAACAGGACACGAAGTGGTCATACCGAGAAATATCCTTGACATGCCCAGTCAAACAGGACACGAAGTGGTCATACCGAAAAATATCCCCAACATGCCCAGTCAAACAGGACACGAAGTGGTCATACCGAGAAATATCCTTGACATGCCCAGTCAAACAGGACACGAAGTGGTCATACCGAGAAATATCCTTGACATGCCCAGTCAAACAGGACACGAAGTGGTCATACCGAGAAATATCCTTGACATGCCCAGTCAAACAGGACACGAAGTGGTCATACCGAAAAATATCCCCGACATGCCCAGTCAAACAGGACACGAAGTGGTCATACCGAGAAATATCCCCGACATGCCCAGTCAAACAGGACACGAAGTGGTCATACCGAGAAATATCCTTGACATGCCCGGTCAAACAGGACACGAAGTGGTCATACCGATAGAAGAGATAGCAGAGCCCAGCAGCAAGCAGAGAAACTAAGAAGACTGACAGACCATCCATTGCATCAGAGACTAAATAGATTTGGAAAAGGAAGACTAAAGCGGAGATACTTTGCAGAAATAGCCAAAGCAAAGATGAGCGAAGACCCTATGAACACCATAACAACACCAAAGCCCATCCCTTCTGGAGTTTCGTAGGCAGAACTCAGGAAGACGACTCACAACAGGAACAGATGGTCAACATCTATTACAGCCCGATGTTCTAAGGGGAGCAGATGAGCGACTGAATGTGAAAGCTTTATGCCACCTTGTTTGGAAAATCTCTTTCACATTTTAGTGGGCGGTGTTTTGCTTTTAAATTGACATTCTACAACCGTGTTTATCATTTTCTTGGCTTATTATCAACTGAACCTGGCGTTAAAAAAAGGTGTGTAGTCAAGCAACCCAGATCACACAGTTACCCTGGTGGAACGTTTGTCTTCGAAGTGAATACATTTAGTTGCACCCTCCTTTATTTGGTTCGTTACCTATAACAGAACGGCAATCTATTGTCTTTTAGGGACCTTGTCTGGTTCATTTTAAAATATTATGGTATGGCAACTATCGTATTTTAGGCACATGGTCTGGTCCATTTTAAAAGATTAAGGAATATGGAACCTTTTGTCTTATAGTAAATTGGTGTGAGTCATTTTAAAACATTAAGGAGTATGGGACCTATTATCTTTAATGACCTGGCATGGACCATTTTAAAACATTAAGTAGCATTTGACATATCGTTGTTCAATAACATAGTCTATTCCATTTTAAAACACTAAGAAAATTGGGACCTTTTGTCTTTAATGACTTTGTATGGTCCATTTTAAAACATTATGGTAAATGGGACCAATGTTAATGTCCGTCGTTTCACCAGGAAAACTGCGCCAAAGATGCCCCCTGTACGTTTCCAATGGTAGTTTCAACGGAAATCAATTGTATGTGATGTCCTTGTTCGTGCGCTTCCTTTGTAAGCCATATATGTCATGAATTGAAATCATCAACATACATCTGCTTGGTTTCAGGCCTAGGTGGATCCAACTAGCGGTTAGACTTCTTCTTTCAAGATCCCAAGGTTTGTGAAGAAGGCCAGTTCCCCTGGTTTTAGGGTGGCCTGTTTTATATAGACTCATTCTTTCAAACAAGAAAAACAGTGCCACTGATCATCCTTGATAGACGACTAGCCAAATGACAGTGACATGACCTACAATCCGCCACATTGCTTCGTTGTTCACGTTACTTACGATAGATGACAGTGACATGACCTACAATCCGCCACATTGCTTCGTTGTTCACGTTACTTACGATAGATGACAGTGACATGACCTACAATCCGCCACATTGCTTCGTTGTTCACGTTACTTACGATAGATGACAGTGACATGACCTACAATCCGCCACATTGCTTCGTTGTTCACGTTACTTACGATAGATGACAGTGACATGACCTACAATCCGCCACATTGCTTCGTTGTTCACGTTACTTACGATAGATGACAGTGACATGACCTACAATCCGCCACATTGCTTCGTTGTTCACGTTACTTACGATAGATGACAGTGACATGACCTACAATCCGCCACATTGCTTCGTTGTTCACGTTACTTACGATAGATGACAGTGACATGACCTACAATCCGCCACATTGCTTCGTTGTTCACGTTACTTACGATAGATAATACCGTTTTTCTTGTCTGGCTGTCTTGATCAGCATTGTTAGTGGGTATGTCCTTTTCATAACAGATTACTGATGGCTTTTGTTGATGAAAGCAGTACTAGTCCTGTAATACTATCGCTATCTGTTAGAATGTCTGTTTTGTTGTATGAATAATCCCTGTCTGAACTGGATGTAGCCGAGAGAAGGATTTCCTGCTTAGCGGGCTAGGCTCGAGCAGCCTAATACTCCACTGCGTTGGGACAATCGCTTACGGAGGGTGGTTAGCCGTGTGCGAGCTCATCTTTAACAGACTAAAATACTAGAGCAAAGTAGACCCACAGCCTGTTAGGCGTCATCTATGCTGCTCTAAACAAACCACCTAACCATGGTTGGTGTTATGCCATGTCACACAGTTAGTCGAATCTTACGACATGCTCTCTGTGAGGCAGTGGTGCTATTCTTGTCCTTGTCATACACAAAGACCTCGACAGACCAATCGGGCTGTGTGTTTTTATTGATGTATATGTGTGTATACGTTCGCTCGCCTGCTTTTACATTACATTGAGCAGTCTGTGACATGTCCACAGGATCGAGGGCGACGCATACAGTGTCCTAAAGTCCTAAGTACCGGCCCGAGTAACTTCATTTCAAAGTCTGAGGTAAGTAAAATTACTTCCCTTCTTAGTTAAATAAATACATACAAAGATGACGCGGCTTTGTTGTTGTTGTTGTCTTTGTTTGCTTGTTGTGTAAAATACTTGTGTGATTTTCTATCTTTGATGGCATACGTTGTAGTGTTGATGATGTGTTAATTTCACTACTATCGTATCGGGAATGCGATGCTGAGCAGTGCATGAGCTGCAGTGGGCAGCGACCGACGCATAGTCGGCTGCTAGCGCCAAGGTCAGCGGACCTTAATAACAGGCTGCAACAACGCGGACTGGCTAAGGAGAAGGGAGGGCGGACTGGCTAAGGAGAAGGGAGGGTGGACTGGCTAAAGAGAAGGGAGGGCGGACTGGCTAAGGAGAAGGGAGGGTGGACTGGCTAAGGAGAAGGGAGGGTGGACTGGCTAAAGAGAAGGGAGGGTGGACGCTAAGGAGAAGGGAGGGTGGACTGGGTAAGGAGAAGGAAGAGCAGACTGGCTAAGGAGAAGGCGGGGGGCGGACTAGCTAAGGAGAAGGTGGGGGGCGGACTAGCTAAGGAGAAGTCAGAGCAGACTGGCTAAGGAGAAGGGAGGGCAGACTAGCTAAGGAGAAGGGAGGGCAGACTAGCTAAGGAGAAGGCGGGGGGCGGACTGGCTAAGGGGAAGGGAGGGCGGACTGGCTAAGGGGAAGGCGGGGGGCGGACTAGCTAAGGAGAAGGCGGGGGGGGGGGCGGACTGGCTAAGGGGAAGGGAGGGCAGACTGGCTAAGGAGAAGGGAGGGCAGACTAGATAAGGACAAGTCGGGGGGCGGACTAGCTAAGGGGAAGGGAGAGCGGACTGGCTAAGGAGAAGGGATGGCGGACTAGCTAAGGAGAAGGGATCGAGTAGGGAAAGCTAACCCGGCACTTACAAATGCCGGTTGAAGTCGGATGTGTCGGACAAAAAGGTGCAAGTATCGCAGTCAAGCTGTAAACTACGACACAATGAATTCTGTTCTCTGGACAACATCCTGCTGTTTACAAAACCCCTTTTCAAGGCTTGGTAGCGGGATATTGAGTACGAACGAAGAAGAAGAAACGTTAGATTAGACCAGTGTTCTTCAACCTGGGCGTCACCGCCCACTAGTGTGCGATTTTAGCTTTCAGATGGGCGTAGTGTGTCAACAATGGACAGTTATTCGAAACTTAAAGAAAGATAATCGAATCCTTCGAGTCAAAATGTTATATAAAGGTTTCTCAGAATACCGTGGACCGAAAAAAGGAAAAATACAGACATTCGACAAGTTGGACATAGGGGAGAACTAGTTCATAAATTCTACTTTAGAGAAAGGTAATGGAAGGTATGGTGATGGGCAGTGGGAGAGGTAAACCAATAAGACGATGGCACCAAGATGTCCAGGAGTGCTTGGGCGTGACTCTGGATCAGGCTGCAGATTTGGCAAGAGATCGAATTTCTTTCAGACGAGATGTGATGGGAGTGACGTTCTGGAAGGAACAATCTACATGATGATTGAAAATATTAAAAAGACACAGAATCAGTGGACGATCGCGCAGTTGTAGATGTTTAGTCGGCGGTAAGGGAAATTGACGGTCACGGATGTTTGAAAGGTGGGCGCCAGGTATAACAAGGTTGAAGAGCACTGGTTTAGGCCTAGATTGTTCAGGTGGGGGAATCATTGTAGCAGACATATACATATTCTGGTAAGGATGCAAAGAAGAGCGACAAAACTTATAGTTGGATTCCAGAATTATAGTTGCGAGAAAAGACTAAGAAAAGGTATCCCACAGTGTCTAGAAAAGAGAAGAATTCGAAGTGATTCAATACAGGTTTTTAAGATAATCACTGAAAGGATACATTCCACCATGACACGTTTGTCAAAGTACAGCTGGCTACAAGATCGTAAAGGCATAGTCACAAATTAATTAAAGAAACGGTCCAGATTAAATATTAGGAAATATTTTTATTAGTCAGAGAATGGTGAATCCTTGGACTATATTGCCACATGAAATAGTGGAGGCAGGGTCATTTAATGCATTCAAGAATATATTGAATGCATATAGTTATTTTTAGATGAAGTGCAGAAGAAGAAACTGGTTATATATAGACTCTACAGAGTCTTCTAACCCAGTATAAAGATGTTAAGTTAATAAAGTATAAGGTTAACTACAGCGCAAAGCCTGTCTGTGTTTATCTATCTCAGCACGTCACAACTATCTGATCTCGTCGCCATCTTTGATTGCCATGGCCAACTATTGATTATTTGGTAGCAATCTTTGAAGGACCCAGTAATTCTCGTGCTTCAATAGATTGTTTATTTGCTGAATATATGATTCTACAATTGTTGGGAATACTCTGTCTATAGTAGTAGACTGCTCTCCGCCTTACAGCTAGACGGTAGACTGCTCTCCCCCGTACAGCTAGACGGTAGACTGCTCTCCCCCGTACAGCTAGACGGTAGACTGCTCTCCCCCGTACAGCTAGACGGTAGACTGCTCTCCCCCGTACAGCTAGACGGTAGACTGCTCTTCCCCGTACAGCTAGACGGTAGACTGCTCTTCCCCGTACAGCTAGACGGTAGACTGCTCTTCCCCGTACAGCTAGATGGTAGACTACTCTCCCCCGTACAGCTAGACGGTAGACTGCTCTCCCCCGTACAGCTAGACGGTAGACTGCTCTCCCCCGTACAGCTAGACGGTAGACTGCTCTCCCCCGTACAGCTAGACGGTAGACTGCTCTCCCCCGTACAGCTAGACGGTAGACTGCTCTCCGCCTTAAAGCTAGACGGTAGACTGCTCTCCGCCTTACAGCTAGACGGTAGACTGCTCTCCCCCGTACAGCTAGACGGTAGACTGCTCTCCGCCTTAAAGCTAGACGGTAGACTGCTCTCCCCCGTACAGCTAGATGGTAGACTACTCTCCCCCGTACAGCTAGACGGTAGACTGCTCTCCCCCGTACAGCTAGACGGTAGACTGCTCTCCCCCTTACAGCTAGACGGTAGACTGCTCTCCGTCTTACAGCTAGACAGTAGACTGCTCTCCCCCGTACAGCTAGACGGTAGACTGCTCTCCCCCGTACAGCTAGACAGTAGACTGCTCTCCGCCTTACAGCTAGACGGTAGACTGCTCTCCCCCCGTACAGCTAGACGGTAGACTGCTCTCCGCCTTACAGCTAGACGGTAGACTGCTCTCCCCCGTACAGCTAGACGGTAGACTGCTCTCCCCCGTACAGCTAGACGGTAGACTACTCTCCCCCGTACAGCTAGACGGTAGACTGCTCTCCGCCTTACAGCTAGAGGGTAGACTGCTCTCCCCCGTACAGCTAGACGGTAGACTGCTCTCCGCCTTACAGCTAGACGGTAGACTGCTCTCCCCCGTACAGCTAGACGGTAGACTGCTCTCCCCAGTACAGCTAGACGGTAGACTGCTCTCCGTCTTACAGCTAGACGGTAGACTGCTCTTCGTCTTACAGCTAGACGGTAGACTGCTCTCCCCCGTACAGCTAGACGAATCATATCATTTGTCTTGAATGGCGACCTAGTGAGACTGACCGACCGGTCACTGTGAGCGAGTGGACAACTGGCTCCTTCATTGAAGTCCACTTTATGATGTCATACATGTCCGGTCGACGTCTCTTGTTAGCTCAAGGCATTGAATACAATGGGTTGTTCCTACTTCTAGTATCATGTTTTGTTCCTACTTCTAGTATCATGTTTTGTTCCAACTTCTTGTATCATGTTTTTGTTCCTACTTCTAGTATCATGTTTTGTTCCTACTTCTAGAATCATGTTTTGTTCCAACTTCTTGTATCATGTTTTGTTCCTACTTCTAGTATCATGTTTTGTTCCAACTTCTTGTATCATGTTTTTGTTCCTACTTCTAGTATCATGTTTTGTTCCTACTTCTAGAATCATGTTTTGTTCCAACTTCTTGTATCATGTTTTTGTTCCTAGATCTAGTATCATGTTTTGTTCCTACTTCTAGTATCATGGTTATTCCAACTTCTTGTATCATGTTTTTGTTCCTAGCTTTAGTTTCATGTTTTGTTCCTAGCTCTAGTATCATGTTTTGTTTCTATTTCTGATATCATGTTTTCTTCCTAGCTCTAGTATCATGTTTTGTTCCAACTTCTTGTATCATGTTTTTGTTCCTAGATCTAGTATCATGTTTTGTTTCTACTTCTAGTATCATGTTTTGTTTCTATTTCTGATATCATGTTTTGTTCCTAGCTTTAGTATCATGTTTTGTTCCAACTTCTTGTATCATGTTTTTCTCCTAGCTTTAGTATCATTATGTGTTCCTTCTTCTAGTATCATGTTTTGTTCCTAGCTTTAGTATCATGTTTTGTTCCAACTTCTTGTATCATGTTTTTCTCCTAGCTTTAGTATCATTATGTGTTCCTTCTTCTAGTATCATGTTTTGTTCCTAGCTTTAGTATCATGTTTTGTTCCAACTTCTTGTATCATGTTTTTCTCCTAGCTTTAGTATCATTATGTGTTCCTTCTTCTAGTATCATGTTTTGTTCCTTCTTCTAGTATCATGTTTTGTTCCTAGCTTTAGTTTCATGTTTTGTTCCTACTTCTAATATCATGTTTTGTTCCTACTTCTAGTATCATGTTTTGTTCCAACTTCTGGTATCATGTTCTATTACTATCTTTAGTATCATGTTTTGTTCCAACTTCTAGTATTATGTTTTGTTCCAATTTCTAGTATCATGTTTTGTTTCTAATTCTAGTATCATGTTTTGTTCCTTCTTCTAGTATCATGTTTTGTTCCTAGCTTTAGTTTCATGTTTTGTTCCTACTTCTAATATCATGTTTTGTTCCTACTTCTAGTATTATGTTTTGTTCCAATTTCTAGTATCATGTTTTGTTTCTAATTCTAGTATCATGTTTTGTTTCTACTTCTAGTATCATGTTTTGTTCTTATCTTTAGTATCATGTTTTGTTCCAATTTCTAGTATCATGTTTTGTTTCTAATTCTAGTATCATGTTTTGTTCCTAGCTTTAGTATCATTTTTTGTTCCTAATTCTAATTTCATGATTTCTTATTAACTTTAGTATCATGTTTTGTTTCTACTTCTAATATCATGTTTTCTTCCTAGCTTTAGTATCGTGTTTTGTTCCTAGCTTTAGTATCATGTTTTCTTCCAAGCTTTAGTATCATGTTTTGTTCCAACTTCTAGTATCATATTTTGTTCCTACTTCTTGTATCATGTTTATTTCCTAGCTCTAGTATCATGAAGATATTTTTACAATCTAGCTATCTCGTGTTCTTCTGCCGCCTCTTGTACTATTAAAACGCTGAATGCAGCCACGCCGGCAGACACAGATGAGAAGAAGTGTGGGAGACCTGCTTATACTAAGGCACACACTGTTTCACTAGGTGGTCTCTGCTGGTGTGAGACCTGCTCATACTAAGGCACACACTGTTTCACGAGGTGGTCTCTGCTGGTGGGAGACCTGCTCATACTAAGGCACACACTGTTTCACGAGGTGGTCTCTGCTGGTGGGAGACCTGCTCATACTAAGGCACACACTGTTTCACGAGGTTGTTTCTGCTGGTGGGAGACCTGCTCATACGAAGGCACACACTGTTTCACGAGGTGGTCTCTGCTGGTGGGAGACCTGCTTATACTAAGGCACACACTGTTTCACGAGGTGGTCTCTGCTGGTGGGAGACCTGCTCATACTAAGGCACACACTGTTTCACGAGGTGGTCTCTGCTGGTGGGAGACCTGCTTATACTAAGGCACACACTGTTTCACCAGGTGGTCTATGCTGGTATGAGACCTGCTCATACTAAGGCACAGACTGTTTCACGAGGTGGTCTCTGCTGGTGGGAGACCTGCTCATACTAAGGCACAGACTGTTTCACGAGGTGGTCTCTGCTGGTGTGAGACCTGCTCATACTAAGGCACACACTGTTTCACGAGGTGGTCTCTGCTGGTGGGAGACCTGCTTATACTAAGGCACACACTGTTTCACGAGGTGGCCTCTGCTGGTGGGAGACCTGCTTATACTAAGGCACACACTGTTTCACGAGGTGGCCTCTGCTGGCGGAGATACATTCTATTCTGTTCTGACAGCGCCAGATCGTGTCGGCTGTTTGGTTTAGAAAGCCTATGAATATTTAATGTACATGGATATTTGGTTCGTATTTATAGCTTTGTATATTTGTGTTCTTGTGTGCGTGTTTGAATGGTCGGTTTACAGACGGTTAGGTGGTAAATACACAGAAGCGCGGGGTCGAATGGTGTTGATTCTCGGCTGCTGACAAGGAGAGCAGCGGATTTAATCCCCGGTAAAACATATTTTGTTTTTATGTTGGATGGGTGAGGGATAAAGACAAAAACATTGCCAGCATACGACGGGGCGACAGTAGTGGCCAAGCGGCCTGTAGTCCTATGCCTAAAAACCATTCGACTACTCTAACATTATGAATAAAGTCGTACAGTTGGTGTGCACATCAGTTGGTGTGTACATATGTTTCAGTGTTCGTGTTCACGTTAAAAGAGAGAGAGAGACAGAGAGGGATTGGCAGAGAGAGAGAGAGAGAGACAGAGAGAGATTGACACAGAGAAAGAGATTGACAGAGAGACATTGATACAGGAAGAGAGATTGACATAGATAGACTGACACAGAGAGAGACATATTGACATAGATATATTGACAAAGAGAGAGATATTGAGAGAGAGACATAAATTGACTGAGAGAGAGACATAATTTGACTGAGAGAGAGAGAGAGAGAGAGTGAGTGACGGAGAGATTGACACAGAGAGAGAGATTGAGACAAAGATATCCACCGATCATTCCTATGAAGATTTATAAACTGCGTGACCCATGAAACCTGGGAGACATCGCCACCTGACGTCACGGCTGCTATCTGCCGCTTATCTAATCACCACCTTCGGGTGATTCAACCAAACACAATGTATTACTTCACCGTTCTGGCGCACAGAAAAGTAGACCGCGGTGAGAATAACATCCCTACCTTCCAAAGGTACAGGTGGGTTATATTTGACCGGAGCACGGTATTCCGTCTGTTACACACATGTAGAATAACTTCACATTGTCGATATGTAGTTCCTGACTTCTGACACAGCCGCCATGTCGCTTAAAACAACTTGCTCATTTGAGCGGCGAACAACACACTTTTTTGCTGAGTGTGCAAACAGTGTGCCTATTGCAAGTTCAAGGGCAAATTGCCGGGAAAGATTATCTAGAGAACTTACGCTGACACCGCTAAACTTGTCCTGGAACAGATAACCGTAGCCCTAGCTCCGCTCGAATTTCTAACCCAGCCTACACACCGGCAACACGAGCCTTGCTTCAGTCTAGATGCGTCTGTTCGTGTGAATGTTCTCTAGGGTGGGCGCATGCAGTCTTAGGCATTGAGAAAGGTAATCTCTAGCAGATCACAAATGGCACAATACAGGGCCACCCCCCGTACTAGTGTGACAGAACACAGGACCACCACCCGTACTAGTGTGACAGAACCAGAGCCACCACCCGTACTAGTGTGACAGAACACAGGGCCACCACCCGTACTAGTGTGACAGAATACGGGGCCACCACCCGTACTAGTGTGACAGAATACGGGGCCACCACCCGTACTAGTGTGGCAGAATACGGGGTCACCACCCGTACTAGTGTGACAGAACACGGGGCCACCACCCGTACTAGTGTGACAGAATACGGGGCCACCACTCGTACTAGTGTGACAGAATACGGGGCCACCACCTGTACTAGTGTGACAGAACACGGGGCCACCACCCGTACTAGTGTGACAGAACACGGGGCCACCACCCGTACTAGTGTGACAGAACACGGGGCCACCACCCGTACTAGTGTGACAGAACCAAGGGCACCACCTGTACTAGTGTGACAGAACACGGGGGGCGGGAGGGGGCAAAAGATAGAGGGTAGGGGGCAGAACACAGGGGGTGGGCAGAACACAGGGGGGAGGCAGAACACAGGGGGGAGGGGCAGAACACAGGGGGGGGAGGGGGTAGAACACAGGGAGGAATGGGCAGAACACAGGGGGGGGAAAGGGCAGAACACAGGGGGGAGAGGCAGAACACAGGGGGGAGGGGGCAGAACACAGGGGGGAGGGACAGAACACGGAACCACCACCCGTACTAGTGTGACAGAACACAAGGTCACCACTCGTACTAGTGTGACAGAACACAAGGTCACCACCCATACTAGTGTGACAGAACCAAGGCCACCACCCGTACTAGTGTGACAGAACACAAGGCCACCACCCGTACTAGTGTGACAGAACACGGGCCCACCACCTGTACTAGTGTTACAGAACCAGGGCCACCACCCCTACTAGTGTGACAGAACCAGAGCCACCACCCGTACTAGTGTGACAGAACACAGGGCCACCACCCGTACTAGTGTGACAGAATACGGGGCCACCACCCGTACTAGTGTGACAGAATACGGGGCCACCACCCGTACTAGTGTGGCAGAATACGGGGTCACCACCCGTACTAGTGTGACAGAACACGGGGCCACCACCCGTACTAGTGTGACAGAATACGGGGCCACCACTCGTACTAGTGTGACAGAATACGGGGCCACCACCCGTACTAGTGTGACAGAACACGGGGCCACCACCCGTACTAGTGTGACAGAACCAAGGGCACCACCTGTACTAGTGTGACAGAACACGGGGGGCGGGAGGGGGCAAAAGATAGAGGGTAGGGGGCAGAACACAGGGGGTGGGCAGAACACAGGGGGGAGGCAGAACACAGGGGGGAGGGGCAGAACACAGGGGGGGGAGGGGGTAGAACACAGGGAGGAATGGGCAGAACACAGGGGGGGAAAGGGCAGAACACAGGGGGGAGAGGCAGAACACAGGGGGGAGGGGGCAGAACACAGGGGGGAGGGACAGAACACGGAACCACCACCCGTACTAGTGTGACAGAACACAAGGTCACCACTCGTACTAGTGTGACAGAACACAAGGTCACCACCCATACTAGTGTGACAGAACCAAGGCCACCACCCGTACTAGTGTGACAGAACACAAGGCCACCACCCGTACTAGTGTGACAGAACACGGGCCCACCACCTGTACTAGTGTTACAGAACCAGGGCCACCACCCCTACTAGTATGACAGAACCAAGGCCACCTCCCGTACTAGTGTGACAGAACCAAGGCCACCACCCGTACTAGTGTGACAGAACCAGGGCCACCACCCGTACTAGTGTGACAGAACACAGGGCCACCACCCGTACTAGTGTGACAGAACCAGGGCCACCACCCGTACTAGTGTGACAGAACACAGGGCCACCACCTGTTCTAGTGTGACAGAACCAGGGCCACCACCCGTACTAGTGTGACAGAACCAGGGCCACCACCCGTACTAGTGTGACAGAACCAGGGCCACCACCCTTAGTAGTGTGACACAACCAGGGCCACCACCCGTACTAGTGTGACAGAACACAGGGCCACCACCTGTACTAGTGTGACAGAACACAGGGCCACCACCTGTACTAGTGGGACAGAACACAGAGGGGGGGGGGTGAGAATGTGAGGGGGGGGGGAAGAACACGGGGGCACCACTAGGAACTCAGTATGCCAGATCACGAGGGGGGGGGGCGGGATGGCAGATAACGGGGGGAGGCAGTTCACGGGGGTGGGGGCAGTACTCGAGGAGTGGGCAGTACTCGGGGGCGGGGGCAGTATACTGGGGGGACAGTACACTGCGGGGCAGTACACTGGGGGGGCAGTACACTGGGGGACAGTACACTGAGGGGGAGTACACTGGGGGGCAGTACTCGAGGGGTGGGCAGTACTCTGGGGGGGGGGACAGTACACTGGGAGGGGGCAGTATACTGGGGGGGGGCAGCACACTGAGGGGGCAGTACACTGGGGGGGGGGCAGTACACGAGGGGGGTAGTACACTGGCGGGGGGCAGTACACGAGAGAGGGGGGGGGGGGTATAACACGGCGCCACTACCCTGGCTGCTAAAGTGTTGAATCTTCAGTCAAATAAAGTAACTATGGAGTTTCTAATTATTAGTACAGGACATGATCTCTCAACGTGACTCTCTCTCTCTCTCTCTCTCTCTCTCTCTCTCTCTCTCTCACGCTGAGTACCTCGCTTACTCTCAACCCCCCCCCCTACCACTCTTTCTCTCTCTATGCACCTCTCGCTTTCTCTCCCCCTCTCTCTGTGCACCTCTCGCTTTCTCTCCCCCTCTCTCTGTGCACCTCTCGCTTTCTCTCACTATCTCTCTGTGCACCTCTCGCTTTCTCTCCCCCTCTCTCTGTGCACCTCTCGCTTTCTCTCACTCTCTCTCTGTGCACCTCTCGCTTTCTCTCACTCTCTCTCTGTGCACCTCTCGCTTTCCCTCCCCCTCTCTCTGTGCACCTCTCGCTTTCCCTCCCTTTCACGATGTGCACCTCTTGCTTTCTCTATCACTCTCTCTGTGCACCTCTCGCTTTCCCTCCCTCTCTCGCTGTGCACCTCTTGCTTTCTCTCCCACTCTCTCTGTGTACATCTCGCTTTCCCTCCCTCTCTCGCTGTGCACCTCTTGCTTTCTCTAACACTCTCCCTGTGCACCTCTCGCTTTCTCTCCCTCTCTCGCTGTGCACCTCTTGCTTTCTCTCCCTCTGTTTCTGTGCACTTCTCGCTTTGCCTCCCTCTCTCGCTGTGCACCTCTCGCCCTCTCGCTTTCTCCCCTTCTATCACTTTGCACGTCGCTTTCTATCTCGATGAGTACCTCTCGGTTTATCTCTTCCGCTCTCTCTTTGTGACTCGCTATCTCTCCGTCATTCGCTCTGTGCACCTCTCGCTTTCTCTCCCTCTCTTTCTCGATGTGCACCTCTGGCTTTCTCTCCCTCTCTTTCTCGATGTGCACCTCTCGCTTTCTCTCCCTCTCTTTCTCGATGTGCACCTCTCGCTTTCTCTCCCTCTCTTTCTCGATGTGCACCTCTCGCTTTCTTTCTCTCTCGATGTACACCTCTCTCTTCCTTTCTCTCGATGTGTGCCTCCGTCTCACTTTATTCCGATAGGCGCCTCTCTCTCTATGGGTAACGCTCTCTCTCAATGGGTGACTCTCTCTTTCTATGGGTGACTCTCTCTCTCTATGGGTGACTCTCTCTCTCTATGGGTGACTCTCTCTGTGGGTAATGATCTCTCTTTCTCTCTTTGGGTGACGAACTCTCTATGGGTGCCTCTAATGAGTGGCCCTCTCTCTATGAGTGACACTCTCTCTCTACGGATGATGTGCTCTCTCTATGGGTGACACTCTCTCTCTATGGGGGATGCTCTCTCTATGGGTGTCTCTATCTGTGGGTGACTCTCTCTCTCTACGAGTGACTCTCTCTCTACGAGTGACTCTCTCACTCTACGAGTGACTCTCTCACTCTACGAGTGACTCTCTCTATGTGACTCTCTCTATGGGTGACGCTCTTTTTTTCTCTGTATGGGTGACGCGTTCTCTCACTCTCTATGGGTGACACTCTCTCTTTCTCTGTATGGGTGATGCTCTCTCTCAATGTGTGAGGCTCTCTCTCAATGTGTGAGGCTCTCTCTCTATGGGTAACGCTCTCTTTCTATGAGTGACACTCTCTCTCTCTCTATGGGTGACGCTCTCTCTCTATGGGTGATGCTCTCTCTATTTCTATGCGGGACGCTCTCTCTTTATGGGTGACGCTCTCTCTTTCTCTATGGGTGACGATCTCTCTCTATGGATGACGCTCTTTCTCTCTATGGGTGACGCTCTATCTCTATGGGGGAAGCTCTCTCTCTCTATGGGTGACGCTCTCTCTTTCTCTGTATGGGTGATGCTCTGTCTCTCTCTCTCTCTCTAAGGGTGACACTCTTTCTCTGTATGGGTGATGCTCTCTCTCTCTCTATGGGGGACGCTCTCTCTCTCTATCGGTGACACTTTCTCTCTATGGGTGACAGTCTCTCTATGGGTGAAGGTCTCTCTCTATGGGTGATGCTCTCTCTATAGGTTATGCTCTCTATTTCTATGCGGGATGCTCTCTCTTAATGGGTGAATCTCTCTTTATCTATATGGGTGACACTCTCTCTCTATGGGTGAAGGTCTCTCTCTATGGGTGATGCTCTCTCTATAGGTTATGCTCTCTATTTCTATGCGGGATGCTCTCTCTTAATGGGTGAATCTCTCTTTATCTATATGGGTGACACTCTCTCTCTATGGGTGAAGGTCTCTCTCTATGGGTGATGCTCTCTCTATAGGTTATGCTCTCTATTTCTATGCGGGATGCTCTCTCTTAATGGGTGAATCTCTCTTTATCTATATGGGTGATACTCTCTCTCTATGGGTGACGCTGTTTCTATATGGGTGACGCTCTTTCTCTCTATGGGTAACTCTTTCTCTTTATGGGTGACGCTCTCTATCTCTATGGGGGACGCTCTCTCTCTCTCTCTCTATGGGTGGCACTCTTTTTGTACGGATGATGCTCTCTCTCTCTCTATGGATGACGCTCTCTCTCTATGGATGACGCTCTCTCTCTCTATGGATGACGCTCTCTCTCTATGGATGACGCTCTCTCTCTATGTATGGGTGACGCTCTATCTCTATGGGTGACGCTTTCTCTCTATGGGTGACGCTTTCTCTCTCTCTATAGGTGACGCTCTCTCTCTATGGGTGACACTTTTTTTTCTTTATGGGTGACGATCTTTCTCTCTATGGGTGACCGTCTCTATCTCTATGGGGGACGCTCTCTCTCTCTCTATGGGTGACGCTCTCTCTCTATGGGTGACGCTCTCTCTCTATGGCTGGTTCACCTTCTTCGTCGTTTAGTGAGGAACTCGGTGATTGCAGCTGTTCTTGCGCTGTGGTAGTTTCCTACTCGTCTAACGCTTTTGTAGACCCTGGTACTTGTGTCTACGACAGGGGTTCTCGTGTCTACGACAGACGACAGTGGTTCTCGTGTCTACGACAGACGACAGTGGTTCTCGTGTCTACCACAGACTACAGTGGTTTTCGTGTCTACCACAGACGACAGGGGTTCTCGTGTCTATGACAGACAACAGGGGTTCTCGTGTCTATGACAGACGACAGGGGTTCTCGTGTCTATGACAGACGACAGTGGTTCTCGTGTCTATGACAGACGACAGGGGTTCTCGTGTCTACGACAGACGACAGTGGTTCTCGTGTCTACCACAGACTACAGTGGTTTTCGTGTCTACCACAGACGACAGGGGTTCTCGTGTCTATGACAGACAACAGGGGTTCTCGTGTCTATGACAGACGACAGGGGTTCTCGTGTCTATGACAGACGACAGGGGTTCTCGTGTCTATGACAGACGACAGTGGTTCTCGTGTCTATGACAGACGACAGGGGTTCTTGTGTCTACGACAGTGGTTCTCGTGTCTACAACAGACGATAGTAGTTCTCGTGTCTACGACAGTGGTTCTCGTGTCTACGACAGTGGTTCTCGTGTCTACAACAGACGATAGTAGTTCTCGTGTCTACGACAGGGGTTCTCGTGTCTACAACAGACGACAGTAGTTCTTGTGTCTACAACAGACGACAGGGGTTCTCGTGTTTACGACAGTGGTTCTCGTGTGTCTACAACAGACTACAGAGGTTCTCGTGTCTACAACAGACGATAGTGGTTTTCGTGTCTACAACAGACAACAGGGGTTCTCGTGTCTATGACAGTGATTCTCATGTTTACAACAGACGACAGGGGTTCTCGTGTCTACAACAGACGTTAGCGGTTCTTGTGTCTACGACAGACGACAGTGGTTCTCGTGTCTACGACAGACGACAGTGGTTTTCGTGTCATCGACAGACGACAGTGGTTCTCGTGTCTACAACATATCGCAGTGGTTCTCTTGCTGTAGTTGTCAGGCTAAGAGTAACACCTGTGTTGCAACGTGTTGTCAAGGACGATAGCTTGGTGTTTGAAGTAACACATCTTGCTCTGACGAGAATGCAGACGCATGCCACTCAGCGACTTGGAAGTCGGCGTCACGTGTAACAGGTGTCAGCATCGACTCAAACAGGACAACACACATATGCGTGGTTCCCTCTCAGTGCTAGACTGCTTCGGTGACTTCTCTATTTTGATCTCTTTATTCTAGCTCCTCACTGGCTATGTTCTGTGGTCTAGCCTAGCAACCTACTCGTAGTCTTCTGCTTTATGTTCTCCCTCCTACCAACTGCACGGTTGTCTTCTCTTCTCTGCGCTCTCTCTCTCTCTCTCTCTCTCTCTCTCTCTCTCACTAATACCCTGAACCCCCAGCTTATCAACTATTTTCCGCATGTCGGCCAATGCCTTCTGTTTGTCTTCAGTTCATTCGCCTCAACTGTCTTTGAACTAATGTATCGCCAAAGAAAGGATAGTCTGTTTTGAACCGTCTATGTGGCCTGAACGGTCGGGGGATTTCCAGTAGAAACCGTAGGAAGGTTTGGCTGGACAGTCTTAAACGAGCATTGTTTAAGAATTTCAAACAATGACAGTTCTATGAACTCCATCTCTCTGGCAGAGTTCTCAAGTTATGTGTGGGTACCACGAACTGTATTTTCAGGGCTTGCCTGACGCTGGCTCGTCGGACCCTTGTAACTCTGTCAGGGCTTGCCTGACGCTGGCTCGTCGGACCCTTGTAACTCTGTCAGGGCTTGCCTGACGCTGGCTCGTCGGACCCTTGTAACTCTGTCAGGGCTTGCCTGACGCTGGCTCGTCGGACCCTTGTAACTCTGTCAGGGCTTGCCTGACGCTGGCTTGTCGGACCCTTGTAACTCTGTCAGGGCTTGCCTGACGCTGGCTCGTCGGACCCTTGTAACTTTGTCAGGGCTTGCCTGACGCTGGCTCGTCGGACCCTTGTAACTCTGTTACGGTGCATTGATACAATTCTTTGTTGGCAATGCCATTCGTATTTAAATTATAGTGAACATTAAATTTAAAGTACGGCGAGGCTATGGCGGTTCCGTGAATTTAAAATAAAGTTTAACAACATGTGTAAATATGGTCAGATACCACACTAGGATAAGAACAAAAGAATGTAGACCGCCTCCAGGCGGTTGTGACATGCTTCGCTTCATCTACGTGTCACTCACTACTACGGGGATCACGTCGATCTCTCACCTCGTTAGCCAGGCTGCCATGAAAACAAACCTTTTCCAGGGAGAGCTACCAGGGAGCCGAGATGAGGGTCTTTGGCCAGTATTTTTAGCCTGACCCTGACTAACATGTCTGATCAGTATAGTTTGCCTGACCAGAGGTTAGTCTTCCACCACAAAGCTAACAAATAGACAAAAAGATATGAATACACAATAATAAATGAGCGACAGAAGCGAAGCATGACGGTAATTTTAGGGTAAGCTGAGTCATGAACATATAGGAGCACACTAAACGATGTCGAACAAATGAATGTTGAAAAGTACTTGGTGTTTGTGATGAAGGAGATAGTTGAAACCCATTCTGTCGACGTACTTCTGCACAGTTTTCTTGTGATTTCTTGTAGATCAGTTATATGCGTCTTTCTTTCATTTCTGAAGGAAAAACATCTATCACCCTTTCCTTTAACATGTGAACTTAAGCGCACTTACAAGAAAGTTCCTTATCTATTGAAATGGTAGCCAGATTGGATAGTCTATTATTGGTCAGAGAAGTTAAATTACTTTCCATGCACCCATTACACGTTCTGCAGTAACCGAGCTCACTGGAATACTGAGAATCAGTTTCAGCAACTTGCCCGTCTGTTCATTCACTGGTTTTGGAAGTCGTTATCTACAAGGAAACCCAATAATTCAATCAAGGCTTGACTTTGTCTTCTGAGCTGTAAATATTTGCCAGTTCTTTGTGTAGTGCTATAAAGTTAAACATCTTAGGTTATTTTTTTTTTTTTAAATTGACTGTGAGGAAAAGATTATTTGAACTGCGGAAATTTTAATGATTTATGAGTTCAACAAATACAATTTCTTTAAAGTTGGAAAATCGATTCTCTAACTGAACTATGTTGGGAGTCAAGAACTTCCCGCAACTCAATACAATAATGAAATTCAAATCGCAAACACAAAACTAAACGAAACTGGCAGTGGAATAACATTTGAAACACACTTTGAGAGTTTGGAATTAAACACTCTCATTCAGGGAAGGCCGGCCTAATTAATTTGTTTGTAGTTGTTGTAAGAAACAATATCGTTCTAATGACCGTCTTCTATCTACAAATTGGCCTGATTTCTACGCTGTGTCATGCTGTACGCTATCAGTTTATTTTTCCAATAGTAACTCATAAATTCACTTTGCATATTCGTGCGTTTGCTAACATGTCACTACGTTTGCTAACATGTCACTACGTTTGCTAACATGTCACTACGTTTGCTAACATGTCACTACGTTTGCTAACATGTCACTACGTTTGCTAACATGTCACTACGTTTGCTAACATGTCACTACGTTTGCTAACATGTCACTACGTTTGCTAACATGTCATTACGTTTGCTAACATGTCACTACGTTTGCTAACATGTCACTACGTTTAAACAAAAATGGCCATTACAATTTCAATTGTTAGTTTATTTCACATCTGTTTTATGCAAAGGGTTGTCTTTTATAATTCTTAAAAACCGTTTGGGATATCTGAACCTGTCCTGCCTACACATCGCTACTGATGAACGAATGGAGTTTGTCGTTCATTTAGAGGAAATCATGTTGACATACGATGAGACAAGGGATAAGTGTCGGATAAGAGGAGTCGCAACGAGTTTCGTCTCTGCTGTCGTGATCGTACGCCCTCTGACAGAAACTAGCAATGCTATTTTGCACCGATTGAGTTAATCACTCTTTTTTGACGGGTTGTAGTGACTCTCCTCACATCAGGATGCGTACTTGAGTTGGGGCGCCTGACCGCAGTGCAGTGGGATGCTCCACAGTAAGCTCACCAATATTGTAGGGATCACAGTGTCGAACCCCAAGCTCGTGAGCCGGTCGCCATGAAACAAGAAGCACTGCTTCGAAGTGAGGCTATCATCATGTTTCACTTGACCCTGACTAACATAGTCTGATCATTATGTTTCACTTGACCCTGACTAACATAGTCTGATCATTATCTTTCACTTGACCCTGACTAACATAGTCTGATCATTATGTTTCACTTGACCCTGACTAACATAGTCTTCTTCTCCTTCTTCTTCTTCTTCTTCTCCTTCTTCTTCGTACGCTGTCAGACGTCAACTTGAATTTGTTCGAAAAAAGAAGCTGTCATCCTGAGGCTGTCGACACTGCCATAGAGCTTGTCTAGTGTTGCCACTGGTGATGGCCACATGTGCTTTCTCTGGTCCTCGAATCTCGGGCAATTTTGCAGCAGCTGTTCAGCGGTAATTTTCCCTGTACCACAGGTGCAATCGTCAGTGCCACCTACGTTAAGTTTATTGAATAGGTGGTACCTCAATCTGTTGTGTCATGTGCGGAGTCTGAAGACCACGACCTGCTCTCTTCAGTTCAATTGGTAATAGGCATCATTTTTTGTGTAGCCAGTATGTTCTGTTTCCCATTTGGCCATGTATCTGGCCCTAATGAACCTTTTGGACTCTTCGTAGGTTACACTAGAATCTGGTTGTGGTAGTCTTGCGCCTTCTTTTGCCAGTCTGTCTGCCTCCTCGTTGCCTTGGATGTTACAGTGGGATGGAACCCATTGTACCACTACTCTTTTTGGTGCGGACTGCTGGCATAGTTGACAGAGTACTGCTCTTAAATCATTAAGTTCAGTATTTTTCTGGCTAACATAGTCTGATCAGCATATTTCACTTAACCCTGACTAACATAGTCTGATCAGCATATTTCCCTTTACCCTGACTAACAAAATCTGATCAGCATATTTCACTTGACACTGACTAACATAGTCTGATCATTATATTTCACTTGACCCTGACTAACATTGTCTGATCAGCATATTTCACTTGAACCTGACTAACATAGTCTGATAAGTATATTTCACCTGATCCCGACTAACATTGTCTGATCAGTTTATTTCACCTGACCCCGACTAACATAGTTTTATCAGTATTTTTCATCTGACCCTGGCTAACATACTCTGATCAGCATGATTTACCGAACAATAACTAACATAGTCTGATAGTATGTTTCACCTGACCCTGACTAATATAGATGAATATGTTTTACCTGACCCTGACTAACATAGTCTGATCAGTATGTTTCTCCTGACCCTGACTAACATAATCTGATCAGTATGTTTCTCCTGACCCCGACTAACATAGTCTGATCAGTATGTTTCTCCTGACCCTGACTAACATAATCTGATCAGAATGTTTCACGTGACCATAACCAACATTGTCTAATCAGTTTTGCCTGGGCCAAGTAATTACTAACTCCCAACATCGAAATCCCGAGGTTCCACCTAGAAAATCAGGAGGGTTGAACTTCAATCATATCAAACCCATTCTTCAACAGATGAGAAATCACAAAACAGGAGTCCACACCTTTAACAACTTGGTTATCCCAGTCATGATATATCGCTGCCAGGTTTGGAACCTACGAGAAGCAGGCGCAGAGAAGCTCAACAATCAGGAACGAACTGCCTTCAATGACGTCATAGATGCTGCATTTAAAAAATAATACAGATGGGCAAGACATGGTGTGTGTATGACGGACGAGTGATGGCCAGGACATGGTGTGGACGGACGACAGATGGGCAGGACATGGTGTGGACGGACGACAGATGGGCAGGACATGGTGTTAACGGACAACAGATGGCCAAGGCATGGTGTGTGTATGACGGACGAGTGATGGCCAGGACATGGTGTGGACGGACGACAGATGGGCAGGACATGGTGTGTATGACGGATGACTGATAGGCAGGACATGGTGTGTGTATGACGGACGACAAATGGGGAGGACATGGTGTGTGTATGACGGACGACAGATGGGCAGGACATGGTGTGGACGGACGACATATGGGCAGGACATGGTGTGGACGGACGACAGATAGACAGGACATGGTTGTGGACAGACGACAGATGGGCAGGACATGGTGTGGACGGACGACAGATAGACAGGACATGGTTGTGAACGGACGACAGATAGACAGGACATGGTGTGTCACGGACGACAGAAGAACATGAGAAGTGGCGTCCTTAAAACTTTAAACGCCCACACGGGCCTCTACCAATGAGATGGAGAGATGGCCTGAGTAAAATCTGTGGTCTATAATGGTACTGCTGGGGAAAAGTCTGCATTGAGTTTAAACAAGATTTGACGACCTGGTGTCTGGCACTTCCTTTGCCTGATTGAGCACCAGGATTACATAAACAGATCAGTCTTCGCTCCCCTTACAATTTGATCGATAAACAGTTACCGGCAAGCAATCGTCAGAGACCTTTTTGAGCGAGGTCTAAGCTTGAGTTAGTCATTTACCCATTATGACAGAGGTCAGCAGTGACTAGAAAACATACGCTTTCACTTTTGACACGACAGACAACCCCTGTAGGTGTCGTTCACGTTGGAGTCACGAGCTTGAGAGGTGTGTGGTTAGGGCGCATTATTTCGGGGCGAGTGAGATAGTTGGTTAAGAAATGTGATATCACACAGTCAATATTATTATGCTATGTTCAATCCCTAAAAAAGTACACAGTGCACTATATGCAGATGACTTGGCACTACGGACATCCGAAGAGTCTACACCTGTCGCTAGAAACCAAATGCAATAAACTATAAATGAAATAGTGGCATGGACACACCCCAAATGGCAAATCGCGATAAACGAAACTAAAACCACGTACACTTTCTTCTCCCTCTTTTCCAAACCCCAAGAAGTGATCCTAAAAGCAAATGACCAGACTCTTCCCCTTGACATACGTCCAACATATCTTGGAATAACAAAGGTTGACATAGAAACCCCTGATAACAAATAGCCAACAAAGCTAAAAACAGATAGAAAGATATCGGGCTTTGTCCATAGCAACAAAAAATAATTTCAAAAAAATGAATACAGTCCAAAACCAAGGTATACGTATCATCATTGGAGCTATGAGAACAACACCAATAAATGCAATGGAGAATATCACAATAATCGAAAGTATGGAGACGCGCAGAGACCAAAAAACACTCCAGCAGGGGGAGAAGTTCAAACGAATGCCTGATCACCCAATATATGACAGGACATATCGTACGGGAAGAGGGAGATTCAAGAGAAATCACTTCATATTTGTTAAAAACAAAAGAACTCGCAAGAGCAGACCGAGTCATAAGTCATGCAGTGGTTATAGATATAAAACAAACATCCCAAATTCCACCAAGGATAACAGCCAAGTTCCTTGAGATGGTAGAAACTATAGAGGGAATAGGAAACATGGTAACTCAGATTTAGAAAGGAAATTTATCACGGAAGAATATCTTAGGAGAGTATACCGACCAGAAACATGGATACACGTATATACAGATGGCTCATCTAACAAAGCCACATCCAATGGAGGTGGAGGGGTCTATTACTGACTAAGGAATGGAGAAGAAAAAACTTGAGTATTAACAACGGGAACATACTCCAATAATTTCCGTGCAGAAGCAAAGGCACTGAAGGTCGCAGCTGAGCTTGAAATCCAAGATGAAGATATCCGCCAAGAAAACATAGTATTTCTGACTGATGCCGCGTCAGTACTAGCAGAGCTAAAACAACACAAAGATAAACATCTCGAGCAATGTATGTTCTCCCTGACACAGCTCTCAGCAGAACACCCAAGGTTGGTCACACAGTGAATCCCATCCCACTGCAATATTGTAGGCAATGAAGCTGCAGATAAACTAGCAAAGTGTGGAGGAGCATCCCCACAAACAGACCTGAGTATCACATAGAATGAGACCAAGATCATAATTAAAGCCAACTTCAGAGTAAAATGGACTGATCCCTTAATTCAGAACCGAAAAGAAGACAGCTACTTTAACTTAACTAGAGAAGAGCAAGTCATCTTCAGACTGAGAACTGGGCATAACAGACTCAAGGGTCATCTTTACAACAACATGAGGATTTGGATAGATGACAGGTGCCCATGTGAGGAGCATACCATGACCGTGAAACACATCCTACAAAGCTGCATTATCACGCAGGAAAATACTGAGATCAATACTGGCCTCGCGAGGCAGATGTGAGACACAAAATGTATGGAGAATAAACAGCGTTACAAACAACGGTGTTCTTTGTAAGAGAAACCGGAACCTCGATCTGAGGATGAACGAAGAAGAAGAAGGGAAGAGTATAATGTTTTCAAGTATTGTTAGTTCACCACATTATTCATTTCCATATCTGCTACCAGCGTCAATTATAGCAGTGTTCTCACACTGTCGTGGTCACTCACTGCTGCTCCATCCCAGTCCTTTAGTTACGTCCCTTGAATTACTTCATATTAGCAAAGAAGAACAACCCAAATAACGCATGACTTTTATTGGGTTAGATAATTCATTATATTATTTGTATAAACAGTGAATGACCATTGCTATTTATTTGGAGTAGTATTAGATGGCAGCACCTAAGACCTGCCAAATTATACAATAAAAGAGTAGATAACTGAGGATATCTGATTGTAAATGGACCACTATTTGGTATGTTTTGTGGTGTGTAATTACATAGTAATGTCGCTGCCGATCCCTGTTGCTTTCTGCTTTTGGATGCATCAATAAATGCCTGTTAGATATGATTATGTATGCCTCCGGCCGTGAATTGTTGGTTTTCAATATGTATTTCACACCCCAATGTTCAGTAAATGGATCAATCTATATTTCAAACCGCGTCTGGTTAGTACTAATTGTCAAGTTATTTGCAGTTGTGTACTTTCCTAACCAAAAATTGGCGACGTCGCCGGAATGTCTATCGCTGAACAAAGAGAGCTATGCGAATTCTCATGATGTAGTCTACATATCAATGTCAGTCTCAAATTGTCGCTGTGGTTGGAATACCCCTGCCGCCTCCTATTGGGTCCAGGCATGTCGACTTTGACATGAATTTTCCCATTGTGTATAAGCTTATGACTTCAGTGGTTCTATGTCTGCCTGCACTGCCTTGTGGGATACCTGATCGCTGAAAAGACTTCACAAGAAAACCCTACAGAAAAAATGCATCCTTTTCTACCCTCAGTCGCATTGACCACGTCTTGCCACAGAATCAGAGTAGTTGAGAACGAGAGAATGAAGCTGACCTACGGAACCCTAACCCCCCCCCCCCCCCCCCTCACCCCACCCCCGCCCATCACTATAACCAATTCACGCGTAAGTGACTGTCAGCAACAACAATGTGGAAAAATAACTCAGCAGAGGAATTGTATAAATGTATGCACATATAGAGTAGACACAGTAGCATAATTGTATAAATGTATGCACATATAGAGTAGACACAGTAGCATAATTGTATAAATGTTTGCACATATAGAGTAGACACAGTAACATAATTGTATAAATGTTTGCATATATAGAGTAGACACAGTAGCATAATTGTATAAATGTTTGCATATATAGAGTAGACACAGTAGCATAATTGTATAAATGTTTGCATATATAGAGTAGACACAGTAGCATAAGTATGGACAATGAGACAGTTACAATGAATCGATTCTTGATTCTAGGAACTAACATAATCAAACAGGGGACATTCCCATAAGTGCTCCGATCTCCCTCTAAGCAACCAGTCAAGCGTAAATATACCCAGAGTTCCAGTCAGATGTTAATTTCGTGTTCTTCGGATCTGTCCAGACAGAACACACTTTCTCCTTTCTCCCTTAGTCACTCCCAAATCTATCATCCTCTGCACATATGCATTTTTACGACACTCTGTCTCTTCATCATTCTGTAGACTGTCCATGACTGCCCTTATCAACTCAGCCCTGTCTCTCGTCATCACCGCGTCGTCCACCACAGCTCGTCCAGCCACTGCATCGACTCTTTCGTTGCCCCAGACGTCTGCATGTCCCGAGCAGTAGATCATGTGACACCTTGTAAACCAGAGTTGTTTATAAGAGAGGCCCACTCTCTTCTTAGCACGCACCGTTCTATCTTACAAAGCATGCCCTGCGAGTCTGCCAGTATCACTGCGTGTGTCACCGGTTACGTCACCAACCAAATCAGGGCCGCTGGTACCGCCTCAATCTCCATTCTCATACGTCACGTGACAGTGGAGTAGGCAGCTGATTTCTTCACTACCTCCTTGCCATTTTGGTAGCCGACGAAACCTCAACCGCATTTGTTTACATCTCTGCCGGCGGAGCCATCTGTGTACAGAATTGTGTCTCGTGGTCCTGAGTGTTGCTGGATCAGTTCCTGTATTGAAGCTTCTGTCCTAGTGCCGCCCCACTCGCGACACTTTCTGCTCAGTTGTATCACCACCCTTGTCAGGGGGCTCTCGTTGCCCACTTCTACCCATCCACTACCTCTTCCCACTTCTTCCAATGCACATACCCTCATCAGGGAGTCGTCTGCCTTTGCCATCCATGACCTTCCTCGCTTAATGCGTCTGCCTTTGAGTGTATCCAAGTCTTGGTGCAAAGGGTGGGGCTCGTTGTTGACCACGTTGACGTACGTCTTCACCTGCGCTACTTGATATCACACCTTGATGCTTGGCAAAGCAAACATGAATCTCATGGCAGCAATGGGAGTATCTCTAATGCATTACATAACTGCTCTCATGGCCTCGTTCTGGATTCTCTCCAATCTATCTACCCGTGCCTGCGATAGCGTGGGTAACCCAAGATTATAGTACAGGACAGACAAAACCAGTGCTTACATCAATAGGAAGAGAGTCCATTGTTGTATGTCTGTGGCGTCATGACTTTGATTGCATTGCTATCCCTTTTTGCTTTCAGAAACACATTGTCAACATGTTTATTGAAAGAGAGACTTCTGTCAAATGTGATACCCAGGTATTTCATATCATGTCCTCTTTCAATGATGGTACCAAGCATTTTGCATCTTGGTTTGTCTGCTGGGTTGCCCCTTCGCGATGGAAACAGAACATGACAAATCGTCACTTCGTGATATGTCAGTGCTGACCACCTGGTGTATGTCTGTCCGTGACACGAAACCACTGTGAGGTCAATGGTAGAGTGAGTCTGCTATTCGAGTGGCAAGTCTGGTTTTCACCTCACAGATGAGACTATTCAGACCGGATTCAAGGAGGACCTGGCATAGCGCCTGTCCCTGTAGGTTATTGTTTGGGTTTCCCCAAGTGACATTACGTGCATTGAAGTCGCCACACACCAATGTCATGTCTCCTGGCAGCTCCTCCAATTCGCTGAGGAATCGTCATTCATCCGACCAGGTATGTAAACAGTTCCCCGTCTAGATATTAATTATATTCCACCGACTGTCCTGCACTGTGATCTGAACTTCTTGCAGTTCTCAATCGTAATTGAAATTAATCGAATTAATCTATAACTATCTGAAGATGAGCAATTTAGATTTCGTGTTTTGTCAAATGTGCAAAAGAATATCAAATTCCACTTGCTCGTACAAGTGACATCACTATATAAAATCAAACATACGAGCACATTAACTATAATTTGACGTGTCTGAATATTTATACCATACAATTTAGAATACAAATGACATAATTTCTCAAAGCAGGTCAGGTCATCCTGTAACCGGTGAGGTCGTTGGGGCACACACGAAACATCCTCACAACCCCACACGACCCCTCTCTATCAGCGGCCACTGCCTGTGCCCCCTGTGGATCAGAGATTGGTTCATTCTTTCATGTTGTCCTCCCACCGCTTTTTGGAACGACCTTTCCGTGCAGGATCGTGTTTGCAAGACCGTTATATCTCGGTACATAGCCGTACCAAGCGAGTTTCCGTCTTTTGGCCGTTACCAAGAGGTCTTCAAAATGCCCTATTGCAGTTGTAACTTTTTCTCTTATTTCCTCATTTGTAACTCCGTTTTTTGTACGTGACACTTATAATAATGCTGGCATCATTATTTCATGGAACTATAAATGTGCCCCTTATCGAATGTTCTTAGTCAGTATTACATTTCTATTTTGAGGACAATGTTACATTCCATATTTGAAACTTTTATGACAAAAATGTGTCCTTATTATGTGTAATCATTATCATAGGTCTCTCAGTCTATGCAGACCATGTGCGTGGCAACCTGTGAGTAGCCTCTCAGAATATGGAGGCCCTGGGCTGCCCAAACTGCAGGATCCTCCTCTCGGCCTCGCTGGTGTAATCCAAAGGAATGCAAAGCTTGACAATTTGGCACTAACTCAGCTGTAGGAGCTGTCGGAATAAGTTCGCAATTTTGTAACCGTCCCCCTTAGGTGCTACCACTCCGAATTTCTGTCTGGGTTTACTCCCGTAGCCCTACCGTCTCCCGAGGTTTCCACAAGGCAGTGGAGTTGTTGCCCGCAGATGCTAGTTACTCGAAACATCCGATGCTACTCTCATCGTCCAAAGACTAACCAGCACTCCCTAGGACTTGTGGGCTTAAATTCAGAGTTCCCTCTCTCCTAGACGAACTGCCTTAACAGGGTAACAAGCTTTGTCTACCCAGGTTTAGAGTCCGCGTTGACCTTCTCTTAGATTGGCTGCTAACCAGGGCTAATGAGCCCAATCTGCCCGCCCAGTTATACAGCCGGGTACTCGGTCACGCCCCACAGCAGGCTCTGTAAGAAATAGGGGGCCCCTCATAAAGGTGCTGCTGGGAACACAATAATGTAGGAGAGGCCATTGGCATGGAAACTCCTAAACGGCAAGCCGAACAGTGAATCCAGCGGCGATCTCAAAGAGAGGCTTGACTTTCCTTTAACGAGCGGGTCGTCCAGTCCAGACCTCGCTCCCCCTATTTTTGTAACAGTTTTCATTTTTGTTTTTTTAGGTGGAAGGGGGGAGGGGGGGGGGGGAGTCGCTGTGGTCAAGATGTTAACGTACTCACCTCTCACAGTGGTGGATGGAAACGGTGTACGATCGAATCCCGCAAGTTTCACGGGAAGTAAGATCTGTATCCTGCTTGAACAAATAAAGGCAGCCCACATGTTGGATCAGATTATGTTCTCTTCTATATTCTTCTTCTTCTTCTTCTGCGTCTTCTTCGTTCTCAATCTCCCACTACCAAACCCTGAAAGGGTAAGTAGCCGAATGTAGTCCAGAGAACGGAATGCGTTGTGTTGTAATTTACAGCTTGGCTGCGATATTTGCACCTTTCGATCCAACACATCCGACTTCAGCAAGCATTTTTTTAGTACTGGGTTAGCCTTCCCTCTTCGATCCTTCTCCTTAGCCAGTCTGCCCTGCTGCAGCCTGTTATCCAGGATCACCGCGTGGAGGTGTAGAAGAGTCTTGGCAGCTATGGTTCGCTGGCCTTGACGCTAGCAGTCAGCTATGGGTCGCTGACCACTGCAGCTCATGCGCTGCTTAGCATCTTGATCCCTTTTCTATATTCAAACTATCATTGTCACAAAAATTCCAAAACACTTTCGGAGTTCTAGATCGCATCAAACACAGACTATATTTATAAGGATGAATACAAAGGCCAGATTGTGTCCATATTTATAAGGGTGTGTAAGAGGAAACGATTATGTCAATATTTTTAAGTGTGTGTACATGAGTCTGTCTGTCTCTATACTTATAAGGATATGTACAAAGGCCAGACTATGTGTTATTTTATTGCAAACATCTTCTCTGCATCTAGACCAGTGCTTTCAGCCTTTTTATACATGGCATCATTCGGCAGACTTCGTAGTAGTGTGGGATAGGCGAGGGATCAGGACTCAGAACAAAAATGAAGGTTTACTCTGCAATTGTTCTACCTACCCTCTTATATGCATGTTAGACCTGGACCGTCTTTAGTCGTCACGCCAGGAAATTAAACCCCTTCCACGTGCACTACTGGAAACTACTGAGGATTAGATGGCAGGACACGGCGCCAAATACAGATGTGTTAGCCCGATTTCGGGTCAACGTCTACCAAAGGAGTTGCTCTATGGTGAACTGCAAAATGGCAAGCGAGGAAGCGGTGGGCAGTGGGAACTGTACAAGGACACGCTTAAGAGATCACTGATCCATTGAGGTTTTAACCACGTGACTGGGAGAGAATCGTCACCAATCGCACATACTGGCGCAGCACTGTTGATGAGGCTACACAGAGACATGAGGCATCAAGAATAGATGAGGCTACACAGAGACATGAGGCATCAAGAATAGATGAGGCTACACAGAGACATGAGGCATCAGGAATAGCTGAGGCTACACAGAGACATGAGGCATCAAGAATAGATGAGGCTACACAGAGACATGAGGCATCAAGGATAGATGAGGCTACATAGAGACATGAGGCATCAAGGATAGATGAGGCTACACAGAGACATGAGGCATCAAGAATAGATGAGGCTACACAGAGACATGAGGCATCAAGAATAGATGAGGCTACACAGAGACACGAGGCGTCAAGAATAGATGAGGCTACACAGAGACATGAGGCATCAAGGATAGATGAGGCTACACAGAGACATGAGGCATCAAGGATAGATGAGGCTACACAGAGACATGAGGCATCAAGAATAGATGAGGCTACACAGAGACATGAGGCATCAAGGATAGATGAGGCTACACAGAGACATGAGGCATCAAGAATAGATGAGGCTACACAGAGACATGAGGCATCAAGGATAGATGAGGCTACACAGAGACACGAGGCATCAAGAATAGATGAGGCTACACAGAGACATGAGGCATCAAGGATAGATGAGGCTACACAGAGACATGAGGCATCAAGAATAGATGAGGCTATACAGAGGCATGAGGCATCAAGGATAGATGAGGCTATACAGAGGCATCAAGGATAGATGAGGCTATACAGAGGCATGAGGCATCAAGAATAGATGAGGCTATACAGAGGCAATCGCTCCGCAAGTCTGCTCACATCAACCCCGGTAGTAGAGGGTGTCCCATGTCGCTGTACTAAGTGCTACAGACAAGTCAGGGCTCCAAAAGGTTTAGCCATCTTCGAACTCATGCGAACAGTGATTGTTGTGACAGTGGTCCTGATCGATTACGATGGACGAACAAGACGACATCTAGTACATTTGACCTCAATAAATGTCCACACTCATCTGATATACAGTAATAGCAGGGTTAAATAACTCCATATATTCCTACTACAAATTTGACAATATTTATCACTTTTCACACACAAGCGAGCTGAATGCCTTATCTATATCATTGTGAGTGTCCACGTTAAAACATAGAATATCATCAACGATATGTATAATATGTACTGGCACTCGTAAGAATTAATTCATTGGGTTGCTCAGACCACTATATACAAATGTAAATAACATTCTATGGTTTGTCATGACGTCATTCATTTTTGTAAAAAAAAAGTTCATATCGTGTTATCGAAGATTCACGCCTAAAGAAACACCATTATACAATTCATGTTAAATGAATTTTTCGTTTTAGATGCTTTACAATGGCTGAATTATTTCACAAATTGATTCGAGCAACATTGCTTGTTTGTTGTAGAATATCTGACAATTTTAGTTGACAGCGCATAATCTGTTTTAAATGAATAAACGCGGAAAAAAGATGACATAATCTATACCATGCCTAATCAGTTGATATAGAATCACAGAAGCTACTTGAAACGAAAATAAAACCTCAGACAGTGAAAACACAAAGATATTCCATTAAGAGATACATTACTGAAAAGGTCTTATTGAATTCTCATAAATTACAAATAATGTACAGAAAAAATATGTCATGTCATAACTAAGAACATCAACAAACGATCTACCATCTAGTGTCACTGTAACCTGACCTAGTTTAACGCACATTATAAAAATGGCAGTGCCCGTGCATTGATTGGACGGAAAATGCATTGCACTTTCTGTCACAATCCTTATTAATGAAAATATGGTAAGGATTGTATGTGGCCTTCGCGTTAAATGCACGTTCAATGTGCTGTTCATCAATCAATCAATACATTAATCAATCAAACTCTTCAACCACCTGCGGAGCAAAGGTCCTCAACAAACACTCGCCAAGTCTTCCTGTCATGCGCTATTATTTCCAGCCCCCCCCCCCCCCCCCTCACCCAAACTCTTTACTGCCGTTTTTAAGTGCGTCTCGACTTCCCTTCTCCGTGAGTGTTAAGATCAGCCCTTCCTTCTTTTCTCCAGAGTATTCCAAAACAGTGACTGCATTGTAATATTATTGGCTGGTTTCCATAAAGTATATTCTATCCATAGTCAAGAGACGTCTAGTCCTACTAGCATCTGCCCAGTTCTTTCCTACAGTTCTATATTAGTGACATTATCCCTCGATTCGGCGCGAGCTTCAAGAAAGCGTGGACCTGTTTAGTGGTACTTTTCTTTCTTCCACACGTGACAGAGCCGTGCACCAGGACGACTTGACATTGGAGTTGTTCCCCACATAACAGAGCTGTACACCAGGACGACTTGACATTGGAGTTGTTCCCCACATAACAGAGCCGTACACCAGGACGACTTGACATTGGAGTTGTTCCCCACATAACAGAGCTGTACACCAGGACGACTTGACATTGGAGTTGTTCCCCACATAACAGAGCCGTACACCAGGACGACTTGACATTGGAGTTGTTCCTTACGTCACAGAGCCGTACACCAGGACGACTTGACATTGGAGTTGTTCCCCACATAACAGAGCCGTACACCAGGACGACTTGACATTGGAGTTGTTCCTTACGTCACAGAGCCGTACACCAGGACGACTTGACATTGGAGTTGTTCCCCACATAACAGAGCCGTACACCAGGACGACTTGACATTTGAGTTGTTCCTCACGTCAGAGAGCCGTACACCAGGACGACTTGACATTTGAGTTGTTCCCCACGTCAGACAGCCGTACACCAGGACGACTTGACATTTGAGTTGTTCCCCACGTCAGAGAGCCGTACACCAGGACGACTGACATTGGAGTTGAAAATCTGTATTTTTGTGGCCAGACATCATTTCTTCCGATTTCCACAAACTCCGTAAAGCAATAAAAGTTCCATTTGCCTTTTTTATTCTTTATTTTATATTCCTGTCAGTACCTCCGACCTTGTTTATATTACTACCGATATCTGTGCTGTACATATGCACAATTAGAAGTGTATAAAAAAACACATTTTAAAACATGAACTTATTTACCACTTACCGGTAGATAACAGTTTATTTCCTTGTACTGCTGAATATGTATTACTTCCGGGTAACTGGGATGTTCCCACACACACACACATTTGAAGTAAATAGGTATTCGACGACGGCACAACTGAAATAAAGAGACGGATTGTCCATATCGATGCAGAAACTGAAATAAAGAGACGGATTGTCCATATCGATGCAGAAACTAAATAATATGCACAATGTGTGGCACAATTCTAACAAACAATTACAATTCAAGATCCTCAGAACATGACATTCCCGGTGGCAGTGCACGGATGCTAGACGCGTACCATCACACAAATATTAAGAAAGAGGATCGGGGCTTTCGAGACAAAATTCTACAGGAGAATCCTCAAAAAACCTTGAGTAAAGAAAATAACAGTGAGAGGCACGGTTGCGGCCGATTGAAGTGGTGCACACATGACAACAACTGCGTGTATCTTCTTCTTCGTCACAGTTTAAGGTGAGGCCACGATATCTACGCCATTTGGTCCGACACGTCCGATTTCAGCAACACGTTTTTGGGGTCAGGTTTGCTTTAATCTCTTAGCCAGGCTGTGTGGTTGCATTGTGCTCATTGTGTGAGCCGCCAGGTGGATGCAGAATAGAGGCTTTGCCAGTTGTGAGTCATAGACATTGCTACAAGCAATCAGCTGGGAGTTACAGGCCCTGATGCAAGCAGTCAGCTGTGAGCTACTGGCCCTGATGCAAGCAGTCAACTATGAGTTACTGTCCCTGATGCAAGCAGTCAGCTATGAGTTACTGCCCCTGATGCAAGCAGTCAGCTATGAGTTACTGCCCCTGATGCAAGCAGTCAGCTATGAGTTACTGTCCCTGATGCAAGCAGTCAGCTATGAGATACTGTCCCTGATGCAAGAAGTCAGCTATGAGATACTGTCCCTGATGCAAGCAGTCAGCTATGAGATACTGTCCCTGATGCAAGAAGTCAGCTATGAGATACTGGCTGCTATCAGCACATTCACTTCCGAATCTCCTGTCCCAAATTCCAGTATTAGAGAATGGAGTAAACAAATGATGCATTCAACGCAGGATGTTACTATTTGAGACCCATTTAACAAGGGCAGTAAGCGTATCGGACAGTCATTCTATTTCGGAAAGGTACAGAAGAGCTGGCGACGGTATACATGCATATAGGCGTCAATCCATCATGACCTTGTGTGAATCTGCTGTCCTGATCACGGCGGTGGGCATGGCAAGGTACGAGCTGATGCAAAGAAATATAGTCGGAAGAGTAAAGGAGGGAAAGATGATATATATATATATATATAGAGAGAGAGAGAATGAGATGGATGCACAATTGAACCTAAGCATGGCGGAATGCGCTGTGTCGTAGTTTACAGCTTGACTGATATTTCTACATTTCGGTCCGACACATCCGACTTCAGCAGGTATTTTTGGGTACCGGGTTCTCCTTAGTCAATCTGCCCTGCTGCAGTCTGTTATCCAGGATCACCACGTGGAGGTGTAGAAGGGTCTTGGCAGCTCTGGTTCGCTGTCCCTGTCGCTAGCAGTCAGCTCTGGTTCGCTGTCCCTGACGCTAGCAGTCAGCTATGGTTCGCTGTCCCTGACGCTAGCAGTCGGCTATGGTTCGCTGTCCCTGACGCTAGCAGTCAGCTATGGTTCGCTGCCCCTGACGCTAGCAGTCAGCTTTGGTTCGCTGTCCCTGACGCTAGCAGTCGGAATTGGTTCGCTGTCCCTGACGCTAGCAGTCAGCTCTGGTTCGCTGTCCCTGACGCTAGCAGTCAGCTCTGGTTCGCTGTCCCTGACGCTAGCATTCAGCTTTGAGTCCTTGACTGCTGCAGCTCATCCACTGCTCAGCATCTTGATCCCTCACTGACGCATGTTATACCACACCGGTGACATATCCAGTTTGCAGGATAATAAACTACGAAAGATGTATAACACACTAACACAGATACTAACACACACACACTAACACACCCACCCACGCACGCACGCACACATACACACACACACACACACACACACACACACATACAATGGCAGGAATTTCATTGGATCGTTCCGTCTTGTCAGACGATAGTGTGCTGTTATCTGAGACAAGAGATGCGACTACAGCCCATCACGATAACTCTTGTGACTGGCAAGGCCAATACGAGCAGAGAAGCGTCTTGGACAGTGTATGCATGGAAAACCAGGACTGTTTGTGTCATCGCATGGTGTGGTGTGTTTTCTCAAACGCTGAATATTTAGTCTATCTGCAATCAGTATCTTCTTTGTCTATATTTCATTCTTGATCTTGTCCCGTCACGGTCTTGTCCCTTTGTGAAATACTGTCCATGGCGTCCTATTCCCGTGATTTGCAAATCGATCATTCACACCCCGATTGCGTACATCCATGTACCGAAGTAATGGACGGCGCCGAAACCTTGTCCCCAACTCTAATTCCCCGTAAAAACGATCTTTTGGTACCGTATTCTGCCATTCTTCACCCTCCGAGTGTGTCCCAACCATCTGAGTCTCAGAAGACTAAGCAAGGAAAAGAGAAAAGATCGCCTGTTCTCTGTAATACCTCTGCGTAGATAATCTTATCCCAGGAAGTAGGAAAATAACAATCAAATGGCTTTAATAAAGATAAGGAAGACAATGCCATTAATATCATAAACGAGCAGAGGAAAACAATGGACAGAAGAGAACAGTGGACAGAAGACAACAATGGACAGAAGAGAACAATGGACAGAAGAGAACAGTGGACATAACATTTCTGAGAACTTGAAAACAGACCAACTCCAAGAGACACCTCAAACCCACGACACACCACGCATCCCACCCCACACCCCTATACATCCATGGAACAAGTTGATTGCCAGAAACCAATCAAAGAAGACATCCAGAACTCTAAAATGCATCTGAAAGAAAGTCAAGCTTCTGGGGCAGATGATATCCCAGTAGAAGCAATCAAAACTGTGGCACTTTAAACATAAATATTATACAGATGACTTGGTACGGTGGGGGAAAGAAGTAGTAGCAGATTGGAAGGAAGGCGGACTAGTCAATTTAGCACGTAAGGGAGATCTGCAATATTGTGCACATTATAGAGGAATCATGTTATTATCAGTGCCTTGGGCAATATTGAACAGGATGACACTAGAGAGATTTGAAGAGGACATAAAGAAACAGCCGAGAGAAGAGACTCCCACAGAATAGATTCTAGGCAAATCATACAAATACACTGGCAATAATAGTGGAGCAAATTATCAAATAGGAGTCATCATTTTGTATTGGATTCTTGGACTATAGAAAGACATCTGAGAGTTTAGACAGTTTCTAAGAACTTGAAAACAGACCTTGGAAGTTGCTCAAGTTCACACACATAACTAGAAAAACTGACGAAGATATGGAATGTGGAGGTCTACATGAAAGTCAGTTTTCTGAGTCCTTTAAGATAAGAACTGGTGTATGACGCGGATGTCTCTTATCATAATTTATATTTCCTCTGGCTATTGGCTGGATTGTGAAGACAACAACATCAAATAATACAAAATGGAATTACCCAGAGTTAGACAAAACAACTTGATGATCCCAGAGTTAGACAAAACAACTTGATGATCCCAGAGTTAGACAAAACAACTTGATGATCCCAGAGTTAGACAAAACAACTTGATGATCCCAGAGTTAGACAAAACAACTTGATGATCCCAGAGTTAGACAAAACAACTTGATGATCCCAGAGTTAGACAAAACAACTTGATGATCCCAGAGTTAGACAAAACAACTTGATGATCCCAGAGTTAGACAAAACAACTTGATGATCCCAGAGTTAGACAAAACAACTTGATGATCCCAGAGTTAGACAAAACAACTTGATGATCCCAGAGTTAGACAAAACAACTTGATGATCCCAGAGTTAGACAAAACAACTTGATGATCCCAGAGTTAGACAAAACAACTTGATGATCCCAGAGTTAGACAAAACAACTTGATGATCCCAGAGTTAGACAAAACAACTTGATGATCCCAGAGTTAGACAAAACAACTTGATGATCCCAGAGTTAGACAAAACAACTTGATGATCCCAGAGTTAGACAAAACAACTTGATGATCCCAGAGTTAGACAAAACAACTTGATGATCCCAGAGTTAGACAAAACAACTTGATGATCCCAGAGTTAGACAAAACAACTTGATGATCCCAGAGTTAGACAAAACAACTTGATGATCCCAGAGTTAGACAAAACAACTTGATGATCCCAGAGTTAGACAAAACAACTTGATGATCCCAGAGTTAGACAAAACAACTTGATGATCCCAGAGTTAGACAAAACAACTTGATGATCCCAGAGTTAGACAAAACAACTTGATGATCCCAGAGTTAGACAAAACAACTTGATGATCCCAGAGTTAGACAAAACAACTTGATGATCCCAGAGTTAGACAAAACAACTTGATGATCCCAGAGTTAGACAAAACAACTTGATGATCCCAGAGTTAGACAAAACAACTTGATGATCCCAGAGTTAGACAAAACAACTTGATGATCCCAGAGTTAGACAAAACAACTTGATGATCCCAGAGTTAGACAAAACAACTTGATGATCCCAGAGTTAGACAAAACAACTTGATGATCCCAGAGTTAGACAAAACAACTTGATGATCCCAGAGTTAGACAAAACAACTTGATGATCCCAGAGTTAGACAAAACAACTTGATGATCCCAGAGTTAGACAAAACAACTTGATGATCCCAGAGTTAGACAAAACAACTTGATGATCCCAGAGTTAGACAAAACAACTTGATGATCCCAGAGTTAGACAAAACAACTTGATGATCCCAGAGTTAGACAAAACAACTTGATGATCCCAGAGTTAGACAAAACAACTTGATGATCCCAGAGTTAGACAAAACAACTTGATGATCCCAGAGTTAGACAAAACAACTTGATGATCCAAGAGTTAGACAAAACAACTTGATGATCCCAGAGTTAGACAAAACAACTTGATGATCCCAGAGTTAGACAAAACAACTTGATGATCCCAGAGTTAGACAAAACAACTTGATGATCCCAGAGTTAGACAAAACAACTTGATGATCCCAGAGTTAGACAAAACAACTTGATGATCCCAGAGTTAGATAAAACAACTTGATGATCCCAGAGTTAGACAAAACAACTTGATGATCTGAATTAGTGGACGACTTGGCTCTTCTGTCCCATAATCGTAATCAGATGCAACATAAAATAAGTATACCGTAATGAGAGGTCACAGAATTTAGAACTGTGAATGCATTGAGAGAAAGAAGAGAGATTATGATAATAAATACAACTAACACCAATCAGGTGGGAGTCCTACAATGTGGGCCGTCGTTCATATAGCTTGCTCACAATACAAACAATGTAGAAGGTACATATATACCAATCAGGTGGGAGTCCTACAATGTGGGCCGTCGTTCATATATCTTGCTCACAATACAAACAATGTAGAAGGTACTTATATATATTTGAAAATTAGAATACAAAAGACGAGAGAAGCTTTCATTGCTTTAGAGAATTTGAGAAATTACTTGCTCAGAATAGACAGATTAAAATGGTGGGACAACATCACAATGGTAAATCTGTTGGATAGAACCAGACTTCATCAGTGGATCATCAAGTCTGCCGCTGGATAGGACACGCATTACGGAAACGATGGTAACAATACAATGCAGTTTCAGATCCCCAAGACCAGAACAGGAGAAAAAGACCAAGATAAACATGGGAAGTGGGATCAAATAATTCGTGCTGAAGTCCGATGTACTGGACTGTAAGACGCAAAATATAGTAGAGTGCACTCCGCCTTGCGAACGACATTTAAAAAACAAAACAAAAAAACAACACAGAAAGGGGAGATGAGTGGCCTCGAGGTAAGATTTCCGGCCTCGAGGTAAGATGTCCGCCTCGGGTGCCGGAGGTCGTGGGTTTGAAGACAAGATCTTTTCACGTGGATCCTCTGGAAAATATTCCCCTGATCTCTGGGGAGTGAGATCGGACTCCAGTGTCCAATGTCGGGCACGTTGAAAAAATCCCTGGCAGTTGGAAATCGAAAAGAGTAGGCTGCTCGGACAAAGTTCAAGTTAAAAATCTGCCCAAGTTATTTGTACCTTTCCCAAGGTAAGAGCAGCTATAGATGGCACCTAACCAGCTGCAGGTCTAGTTACCTCTAATGTTTGGGTTAAGATGGACTCGCACATCAGTTAAACTACCTTCCAAGAAACTGGTTGTATACAGATTCTGTAGCGTCTTCTAAACCAGTATACGGACATTGAGTTAAGTTAAAAGGGAAAGACGTGTTCAGTGCTGGAACGGGTGACTCAATACAGGAAGGCTTGACCTATATTTGTCGAAGACTTATGCTCCACAGGGAACTAACATGTCTTCCCCTTGGTAGTAACAAGTGTAGGGGAGACAACCATTGCTTGCCGATGTTCCGCAGTATCCTAACTAGTTATTTCCCATTAGATGAAATTATAATTATAAATCTTATTTATTAGATAGAAAATCTAAAACAGGAGGCATGAAGTCAACGCCAATTGTAGAACTTGAAAAGATTACAAAACTGCAATCCATGACCGATAGAAGAGACTGCAGAGCCCAGCTGCAGTCAGAGAAACTCCGAAGACTGACTGACCATCCAATGCACCAGAGACTAAACAATTTGGGAAATGGGAAACTAAAGCGGAGGAACTTTGCAGAAATAGCCAAAGCAAAGATGCACGAAGATCCCATAAACGCACTAACAACACCAAAACCCATCACTACTGTACGAAAACCTATCTGGAGGCAGGATATATTTCCAGAGGTGGTAGAAAATAAACCAGGTATTGGAAACAAAAACTGCCAGACTGAAAAAGAAAGGAGAGATACTACCCTAAACTTTATATCGAAAAACTACCCAAGCATGGACTGGACCCATGCATACACCGACGGTTCTGTAACAAACACTACACAGAACGGAGGGGCAGGAGCATTCCTGAACCTACCAAATGGCAGAAAAATAACACTGTCATTCGCTACTGGTAAGTACACAAGCAATTTCTGAGCGGAGGCAGAGGCACTGAGGGCGGCAGAGGAAGAAATGGTTACACACAAAGAAAATGAAAGCCATATAGTCCTGCTTACAGATGCTCTCGCCGTAGTCACAGCGCTAAAAAGCCAGAAAAACACTGAGCTTAATGACTTAAGAGCAGCACTCTGCAAACTGTGCCAGCAGTCCGCACCAAAAAGGGTAGTGGTACAGTGGGTCCGATCACACTGCAACATCCAAGGCAACGAGGAGGCAGACAGACTAGCAAAAGAAGGTGCAAGACTACCACAAACAGATACTAGTATGACGTACGAAGAGTCAAAACGGCTTATCAAAGCCAGATACATGACCAAATGGGAAACCGAACATACTGGTTACACCAAAAACGATGCCTATTACCAGTTGAACAGAAGAGAGCAGGTCGTTGTCTTCATACTTCGCACTGGCCACAATAGACTGAGGTACCACCTATTCAACAAATTAAAGATAGGTGGTACCGACGAATGCCCGTGCGGTACCGGTAAAATGACAGCTGAACATCTGCTGCAGAACTGCCAGACATACGAGGATCAGAGAGAGCAGATGTGGCCATCACCAGTGGAACTGCAAGACAAGCTCTATGGCAGTGTCGACAGCCTCAGGATGACCGCCGCTTTTTTCGAAAAATAATGGTTACTGTCTGACTGCGTACGAAGAAAAAGAAGAAGATAGAAAATCAATCTTTGGTAGTTGTCTCGCCGCCGCGATTCAATTTCAACCAGTGTTCGTAAAGCGATCTCAGTCCCGCCAGGCGGAGCGATAACGCGGGCTTGCGGAAAACGCTTGCCCGCCTTTCCCCGTTGAGCTATCGGGATGCGGTTTTTTTTGGCGTCTCCTCCGCCGACGTGCGCTGCTCTGGTCCGTATCGAGAAACGTTGTCAGTCGGTGGTGATTTATCTAAGGCTTATAGCAGAGCTCGACAGTTCGTCTCGCTGGTGGTCATACTCTCGCAAAGAGCTTGTGACCGGCAAATGGAAAGCAGGAATCGTGCCTGAAGGCCCTGTGTTCTCCCGGGGACCAACCCTCGGGAGAAGGGCAGGCCGGCAGGCCAAATTGTCTCTAGTCCCAGTGAAATTCATCGCCGAGGTCGTTGGGATCCGTTCTGCACAGAGCGCTGCCATCCCTCCTCGAGCGAGCCCGGTCGGTCAGTCGTCTGGTGCGTGTAGGGGACCCTGTCAGGCGGTCCTAGGTCGACGGAGTGAGGGATGGGTGGAACAACCGTCTGTCCGTTCCGTCAGTCGGTCCCTGCGGCCGTCCCAGTGAGGCTTTTTACACACCCGTCCTCCGCCGACCGGTGTGTGCGGTACATACGTCTCTGACATATATCTGGTTGATCCTGCCAATAGTCATATGCTTGTCTCAAAGATTAAGCCATGCATGTCTAAGTTCACACTGTCTCACGGTGAAACCGCGAATGGCTCATTAAATCAGTCGAGGTTCCTTAGATGACACGATCCTACTTGGATAACTGTGGCAATTCTAGAGCTAATACATGCTTACCAAGCTCCGACCCTCGCGGAAAGAGCTCTTTTATTAGTTCAAAACCAATCGTCGTTTCCCCTCGCGGGGTTGCGGCGTCCCCACTGGTGACTCTGGATAACTTTGTGCTCATCGCATGGTCTCATGTGCCGGCGACGCATCTTTCAAATGTCTGCCCTATCAAATGTCGATGGTACGTGACATGCCTACCATGTTTGTAACGGGTAACAGGGAATCAGGGTTCGATTCCGGAGAGGGAGCATGAGAAACGGCTACCACATCCAAGGAAGGCAGCAGGCGCGCAACTTACCCACTCCCGGCACTCCCACGGGTGCTCTTCGCTGAGCGTCCTGGGTGGCCGGCGCGTTTACTTTGAAAAAATTAGAGAGTTCAAAGCAGGCCTCGGATGCCTGAATAATGGTGCATGGAATAATGGAATAGGACCTCGGTTCTATTTTGTTGGTTTTCGGAACTGGAGGTAATGATTAATAGGGACAAACGTGGGCATTCGTGTTGCGGCGTTAGAGGTGAAATTCTTGGATCGCCGCAAGACGAGCTACTGCGAAAGCATTTGTCAAGAATGTTTTCATTAATCAAGAACGAAAGTCAGAGGCGCGAAGACGATCAGATACCGTCGTAGTTCTGACCATAAACGATGCCGACTAGCGATCCGCAGGAGTTGCTTCGATGACTATGCGGGCAGCTTCCGGGAAACCAAAGTGTTTGGGTTCCGGGGGAAGTATGGTTGCAAAGCTGAAACTTAAAGGAATTGACGGAAGGGCACCACCAGGAGTGGAGCCTGCGGCTTAATTTGACTCAACAAGGGAAAACTCACCCGGTCCGGACACTGTAAGGATTGACAGATTGATAGCTCTTTCTTGATTCGGTGGGTGGTGGTGCATGGCCGTTCTTAGTTGGTGGAGCGATTTGTCTGGTTAATTCCGATAACGAATGAGACTCTAGCCTATTAAATAGTTCGCCATTTGACTGAAAACGGCCAACACTGAAATGACTGACATGCCGAGACCACTTTCCTTGGGTCTAATATGGAACGGGTGCTGGATTTAGACCCTCAGAAATCTGGGGTTATGCCCTCTGTGGCTCGGTTGGTCTGCATTCAGTATTTGATAAAGGAATTGACGGAAGAGCACTACCAGAAGTGGAGCCTGCGGCTTAAATTGACTTAACACGCCAATACTGTAGAATGACTGTCAAGTCGAGAGCACCTTCGTGGGGTCTAATAGTGAACATGTGCTGGTATTAGACCCACGGATGACAGACCAGTCTCTTAACTCCCTAATGAAAGAGCGTCTGCTATGGTAATCTTGTCTTAACCCTGCAGAAATCGCAGGTTCCAGAAACTTGGCCATTGACAAACTAAAATGCCCTCTATTGATACGTCTGGTCTAATATTGAACGGGTGATGGAAATAGACCCTCGGAAGACAGGTCAGTTTTACCCTACTAATGACAGGGCGTTGCTACGGTAATCCTGCTCAACTCGAGAGGAGCCGCAGATATTTGGTTCACGTACTAGGCTGATAAGCCAACGGCGCGGGGCTACAAGGTGAGGGATTACGGCCGAACGCCTCTAAGCCAAAATCCCGCCCAAAAGCTCAGCACGATTGCAAAGCCCCGCCCGGTCGAGCCGCAGAATGAGGTCTCTGTCGTCCGCCGATCAAAGCGGGCGGGAAGCTGCTCGATATTCACCCCATACGGCGATGAGGTATGAAACCATTTGTAGAAGACTTAGTTCTCGGTCGGGGTGCTCTAAGCAGTAGATCAGCTACCTCACTGCGAACTGCTGAGACTCAACCCTTGACCATGAGATATGTCCGCACACCAGGCGAACAACATCTCCGTGCAATGACCAGGCTTGTCCCCTGGTCAAATGCACTATTTCGAGAGGAATCACAGGACGCTGACATTTGGCCCACGTGCTTGGCTGATAAGCTACCATCTGAGGGACTACGGCCGAACGCCTCTAAGCCAGAATCCCGCCCTAAATCTCAGCACCGCTGTGATGGGAGGCTACGACATGGCTGGGGCTTGCGTCTCAGCCCGGCCCGGTCGAGCCGCAGAAATGCACCTAGTAAAATGCACTCTTGCCTCGCTCTTTGCCTCTGTCAGCTATCAGTCATCCCAATGGACGCAGAAGAGATGCAGTCCAGCGGACATTGCACCTCCTGCCCTATTGTGACAACCTCCCGGGTGGCGGGGAATGCTAGGCGTACCATCACTGCAGATGAGCCGAGAAAATAAAGGGAGCAAAGAGATACCTCACTCACATGCATATGCTACGTTTCTGTCAGGACGTGACGATCCTGGGACAAAGTCACACTGGACTGCCTCTCTTCCGGGATAGTACAAACTAGTCCATCACATCATTGCCAAACCCTATAGACACGAGTAGGGAAGACTCGATAGTCCTGCAAGACAACTTCCTAAGAGAGACAACTCTGACCAAAAACAACTGCTGCCTTGCAGTTAGGCTGGGGACAGCCAAAGGCTAAGGAGGGCAACCCTACAGAAACGCCTGTTGAAATCGGATGCACTGAGCCACAGGCTTAACAAAATAAAACAGTGCAACGTAAATATCGCTGTAAACAGCGTACGATGAAGAAGAAGATAGAAAATCAGAGGAAGCATTGGGGAAAGGGAGGTGGGACTCGTCATACTTCTACAGGATTGAACCGTTATAGAACAAGCAAGAGCTGCCGGGGAGCCCTCGACAAATCTAAGAACAGAACAACAGCAATAATTGAAGTAGTCAAACTATTGGATGAAAAGGGGTTATTAAAGGAAAACAGAATAGTGTTTTTGTGTGACTGCATGGACATTTTGCAGGCCACACAAAGAGAACCACGAAATAGTATGGAAAGGGAACTGATATGCCAGCTAAATAAACTCTCAGACCATAATAAAATCACCCTCCAGTGGATTCCAGCTAAAGTTGGTGTTTAGATGAAGTGAGCTAAAGTTGGTGTTAACATGAAGTGAGCTAAAGTTGGTGTTTAGATGAAGTGAGCTAAAGTTGGTGTTTAGATGAAGTGAGCTAACGTTTGTGTTTATATGAAGTGAGCTAACGTTTGTGTTTATATGAAGTGAGCTAAAGTTGGTGTTCACAGGAAGTGTGGTAAAGTAGGTGTTCACATGAAGTGAACTAAAGTAGGTGTCACAACACTATGTACATTAATAGATGCTCTAACACTAGTAAATAAATGAGTATGTACCTTTTTTGTAACTATAAAACGTCTTTAAAACGTAATCGTCTCACTTTAAAAATTGCTCACATGACATTTGTGACACACACGTCAGAGATTAGATAAATGCTACACAAAGCCTTGGCGTCCTTCATGCCAAACTCTTTTTCTCTTACAATTTGGCCTATTGTTGTGCGCTGCGTTTCTAACGGCCCGGTACTCATTTCTCGCCGCTTCTTCCCTCCTCTTGAACGTTTAACATAGCGGTCAAAAGCTATTGCGCCTTAAAGGCGTCCGTCATAAGGGAGAACAACTTTTTACGATAAACTGCAAAATAACTTCTCTTTTAATTACAAAAATGTAACGTAATATGGAATTACACTTTAGGAGTTTCACTTGGGCATGCAGAGCACACCAAGCCCTTATTTAGCACACCGCTGTCCCTAAAGAAGGAGTAGACGAAGAAAATCAAGAAGCAGAAGAAGAACAAGGAGAAGAAGAAGAAGGAGGAGATGATGAAACGAGATACAAGTAAGGAAACAGAAAAACTTCTCAGCTTTCAACCGCAACCACTTAGGTGGGACTCACGAAGGTTGTGTCTCTGAAAACTCTCTGATTCAGTTTGTGTTTACTCAGTGTCTCGTGTCACTATAGTGACAGTCCTCTTGGCCGTGCGATAAGACATTGAAACCAAGTGCAGGTGTTCTACTGGGTATCTAGGGTCAAAGTAGTAGCCGGGCCTGCTGTGTCGACAGGCTAACAGCCATCCGTCGGTAACGTCACTTGATAGCATGACACCACATCAACAGCTTCGCAAACACGTAATTAAACTTGCCATCACCCATTTTGATAGAAGTAAACGCGCAGTTGTCAGCCTTAGTTTACTGTAACATGACACATAGTTAATTGGCCATCGCAAGCCATGATGGCGACATCAGGCGGTTGTGCCTTGATGTAACTTGCACTGCAATTTGGATTATAATGAAAAAAAACTACGATGGTCATCAACCTCATTCTCTGATCCTGAGCTACATTGGGCCAGTGGCAAGAATTAAGTCATGGCTACTGGGGATAACTCCGGTCCTACCTCTTGAGACAATGGTTCGCTTGAAACGAGGGATTCGATCGCCCATCGTTTCCGTGGGCAGTGTAGGACCTGTGTGACAGTGTAGGGCCGTGTGGGACAGTATAGAACACGTCGGGCAGTATAGGACTGTGACAATGTAGGGCTGAGTGGGACAGTGGTGGGCCGAGTGGGACAGTGAAGGTTCGTGTGGGACAGTGTAGGACACGTCGGGCAGTGTAGGACTGTGTGACAATGTAGGGCTGAGTGGGACAGTGGTGGGCCGAGTGGGACAGTGAAGGTTCGTGTGGGACAGTGTAGGACACGTCGGGCAGTGTAGGACCTGTGTGACTGTAGGGCCGAGTGGGGCAGTGTAGGGCCGAGTGGGACAGTGTAGGGCCGTGTGGGACAGTGGAGGACCGTGTGGGACAGTGGAGGACCGTGTGGGACAGTGTAGGACCGTGTGGGGTAGTGTAGGACACGTCGGGCAGTGTGTGGCACGTCGGAAAGTGTGTGACACATCGGGCAGTGTGTGACACGTCGGGCAGTGTGTGACAGCGTAGTTCCGTGTGGGACAGTATAGGACACGTCAGGCAGTGTAGAACCTGTGACAATGTAGGGCCGTGTGGGACAGTGTCGCCCGTGTGGGACAGTGTTGTTATTGAATTCCCACAATAAGGAACTCTGCCGTATAGTGCGCCCAGACTACTGCACTACGTGGCGGTTTGCAGCAGCTTTCGTCACAGAAACTGAACGAACTGATGAAGGTGGGCCACGATCATCCAGGCGGTTGGGCTATGCTTGGGTCCATCTGCAACAGGGATCACATCGATTACCCACCTCGCTAGCCAGAAAACAGATTGTCCAGGGAGGGCTATGTGGGAGTCAGGAGGTGCAGCGCAGAGCCGTTTGGGCGGTGTGGGCATGTGTAGAGCCGTGGGGGCGGTGTGTGGCGGTGTAGAGCCGTGGGGGTGGTGTAGGGCTTTGTGTGGCAATGTAGGGCCATTTGCGATAGTGTAGGGCCATGTGGGACAGTATTGGGCCATATGGCCAAGCGTACGACCGTTTGGAACAGTGTATAGCGATATGGGACAGGTTAGGGAGGTAGGGGACAGTGTAGTCATATGGGACATTTTAGGATCGTATAGGACTATGTAGAAACTATATGAAAAAGGCCCTTAAGAAACTAGTTTCCATCACAGGTTTTGAGTCAACCTTATGAAAATGGATCAAGATGCTGAGCAGCGCATGAGCTGCAGTGGTCAGCGACCCATAGCTGACTGCTAGCATCAGGGCCAGCAACCATAACTGCCAAGACCCTTCTACACCTCCACGCGGTGATCCTGGATATCAGGCTGCAGAAGGGCAGACTGGCTAAGGAGAAGGGATCGAAGAGGGAATGCTAACCCGGTACTCAAAAAATGCTTGCTGAAGTCGCATGTGTTGGACCGAAAGGTGAAAATATCGCAGCTAAGCTGTAAACTACGACACAACGCATTCCGTTCTCTGGACTACATTCTGCCACTTAAGCCCTTTCAGGGTTTGGCAGTGGGAGATTGAGAACGAAGAAGAAGAAGAAGAAAAACCTAATGAGAAAATTTCCGAAAGAAACTAGTTTCCATCACAGATTTGGAGTGAACCCTATTTAAAAACAACCCGTAAGAAAGCATTTCAGACACGTTTCATTGCCTGCCCTCCATACTATGACCTTGATCTGTGGCCAATTCCTCATCGCCATCACAAACATCGCCGTCATCATCGCAAGCAGCTTTAAACATCATTCTGACAGCAGCCTAGGCTACACGGCAACACCACATGTCTCAGCAATATCAAGGGAAATCAGTCAATCCAAGGCCTCCAACTCCCTGTGAAACAAAGGATCTTAACAAATACTGCCCGAGTCTTCCTGTCATGCGCCATCATTTCCAGCTTCCCCGTGTCTTTGCTGCCGTATTCAGGTTTGTCATGACTTGCCTTCTCCACGAGTGTTTAGTTCTGCCTCTATTTTCCTTGCCATGTGGATTCCAGAACACTGAATGCCTTGTAATGCTATCTTTAGGTTTCCGTAAAGTGTGTCTTATCCATCACCAACTCCTTCTCTTTATGTCTAGTCCGATCTATCCGGTTCTTTCCCACATTTCTATATTAATGAGTTCATCATGCCAGTTTATTCCTTCATTTCCGAGACCAGGTCAGGCGCATATTGTTGCGTTAACTCACGTCTGAGACCAGGTCAGGCGCATATTGTTGCGTTAACTCACGTCTGAGACCAGGTCAGGCGCATATTGTTGCGTTAACTCACGTCTGAGACCAGGTCAGGCGCATATTGTTGCGTTAACTCACGTCTGAGACCAGGTCAGGCGCATATTGTTGCGTTAACTCACGTCTGAGACCAGGTCAGGCGCATATTGTTGCGTTAACTCACGTCTGAGACCAGGTCAGGCGCATATTGTTGCGTTAACTCACGTCTGAGACCAGGTCAGGCGCATATTGTTGCGTTAACTCACGTCTGAGACCAGGTCAGGCGCATATTGTTGCGTTAACTCACGTCTGAGACCAGGTCAGGCGCATATTGTTGCGTTAACTCACGTCTGAGACCAGGTCAGGCGCATATTGTTGCGTTAACTCACGTCTGAGACCAGGTCAGGCGCATATTGTTGCGTTAACTCACGTCTGAGACCAGGTCAGGCGCATATTGTTGCGTTAACTCACGTCTGAGACCAGGTCAGGCGCATATTGTTGCGTTAACTCACGTCTGAGACCAGGTCAGGCGCATATTGTTGCGTTAACTCACGTCTGAGACCAGGTCAGGCGCATATTGTTGCATTAACATACGTCCTTCTTTATACATCGTTGTCCAGTTCTTCACTGTTATCTAGAGGGACGGCGTGGGCTAGTGGTTAAGTGATACGGCTCCCAATCAAAAGGTGCTGGGTTTGATCCCCATCACATAACCGGCCGTTACCCCGGGGAAGCAAACCCTTAGAAAATGCAAGAGGAAGCAGACTCTTACATAAAAAAGCATGCCGAAGTCGGATGCACTGGGCCGACAGGCGCAAAATAAAACCGTAGTGTAACGCAGACCACCTTGGGGAATAGCGAAATACGGCGACCGCAAAAGAACGAAAAACTGTTTTCCTCGATACATTTTTGTCACCATACACTGCCTGCATTCTGCGATGAATGTCAACTGGTCGACATTCTTCAGCTGTTAGAAACCGAATCGCCGCTCGCTGATCAACTCGCCATGTTTTCAACGGTCTGCTGATGAAACTATGAGTCGGAGGATAATGCAATTTTACAAACTTGACGGTTGGTATGTGCTGTTTACACCAGAAGTAACGTCAACATACGCATCGTGCGTATGATCACTTGTTGCAGTTTGGTCCGTTTATATTTGAACATGCCACGTATATACCGCCTTCTGCGTGTGAATACAGTTTCGTGGCCTTCATGTATCGGGTGAATAAGTGATGGCGATTATAACGTTATGACTTAAATTCTTTATTTTAATGTTTAGGAAGGAAGATATGCTTAAAGAAAGGTATGATGAAAGAACTATTATTACCACATTTCAAACTAAAATCAGTATTACCGCAAATAAGATTTTTCCGTTTTTTGTTGTTGCGCGTTTTCAGAAAAAAACCTCCAGAGGATATGGTCAAATGGAGAGAGGTTGTCCCCAGAGGATAGGGTCAAATGGAGAGATAGGTTGTCCCTAAGACAACCTTACAATACGTCTTAGGACTGATTAACCAGAGGATAGGGTCAAATAAGACCTTACAACCGTTCTTAGGACTGACCAGCCAGAGGATACGATCAAATAGAGAGACATGATCAGACAACCTTACAACCAGTTTCATGACTGATCAACTAACTTAAGTTAACGTCTTTATACTGGTTTAGAAGACTGCAGAATCTGTATACAACCAGTTACATTTACATTACTTTTCTCTAAACGCTATGCGCATCGAGTCTATTCTTAAACGCGTCAACTGTTCCTGCCTCCACTACTTCCTGTGGCAATGCATTCCAAGCATTCACAATTCTCTGACTAACAAATGTTTTCCCAACATTTAATCTGGACCTTTCTTTAATTAATTTGTAGCTGTGCTCTCTTGTTCTTGTTGGTGATTGTATTTTGGAAAAAAACAAACTTTTTATAGTTTAATTTAACCTTTCCTGTGATTATCTCATAAACCTGTATTGTCATTCCTCTCATTTCAAGACAATCTAGGCTGGTTTTTCGAAGTCTTTCCTCATAACTGTAATTCTGGAATCCCACTATCAGTTTCTTCGCTCTTCTTTGTATCCTTTCCAGTATGTTTTTATCTCCTTTACGATAAGGACTCTACACCTGTACACAGTACTCCAATGTAGGTCTAACAGCTTTATACAGTTTGACAATCATTTACTTACTCTTATGTTTAATATTTCTTTTGATCATACCAAACATTGCATTTGCCTTATTCACTGCTACTTGGACCTGCACACTCACTTTACCTGTATGATCTGTCATGATCCCCAGGTCACTTTCCTTTTCTATCATTCTAATATTGTTCTCGCACATTCTGTAATTAAGTTGCATATTGGATCTACCCAAGTGAATGACTGTGCATGTATCTATATTAAACTAAATTTGTCAGCTCACAGTTCAGTCCAGAATTCGATCTAAATCCGATGATGATGATGATGATGATGCTAAGCTGATACATATAATACTGTAGAAGTGCTTCCAGCTACAACAGCTTCGTGTTAAAAAGGTTTCAACGTTTTGGATTTAATCATTTCCAAATGCAGACCTTGGCGACAGAGTATAGTTTAGATAACCTATTGGCGATATCAGTTAAAGAGACGTCGGTTTATTTCTTCCAACTAGAACGTGCTGCTGATAAGTACCATTATTCATGTTAGATGTAACGTGTGAAGTGCCATCGTGCGGGTCGCACAAGCAATATGAGACAGGTGAAGTGCTGCCGTGCTTGTCGCACAAGTGAATAACAACGCTCATGACGTTTAGTCAAATCAAATATATTGTTGAGAGAAACAAACGTGTCGCTATAATTGTTTTGTTAATTCCTGCGAGGTAGAAATATATAAAAAAAACAAACATATTAAACAAAAAACTGGGGATAAGGGGTGGGAGGGGCGAGGATGGGGGGGGGGGGACGGGGGGGGGGGGGTGTGGTATGTTTAGTTAAGTTAAGATGCCATCGCTATATTGAAGGTCGGCTGTAATATATCCCCAACGTTCTCTGACTCTTGCCTTGATGAAATGAGTGGGCTTCAAACAAAAACCTTACAAGTGGAATAGCAATTAGAAAAACCATTCCTTTGCATTGTAACTTGTTAATATGGTTGCTGAGGATGTCAAGAGTGTCCTGCACATGTCATCACGGTGCACATGAAAAACATGGCGTCATAATTGGAGTTAACAGACCCCCCCCCCCCCCCCCCACACACACACACACACACACACACCCCCCCCCCCCCCCCCACTATTGACACGCACCAAAGGGGAAAACCAAGTTCCTTAAACTCAGCACTATCAAAAAAGATCGATTCTTGCTGGAGGGAGAGCACTTGGAAGAAGTGGATACATTGACCTATTTGGTCAGCACAATAAACACGTCAGGAGGTACAGATGCAGATGTAAGGATCAGAATTAGAACGGCAAGCGCGGCTATTCTGGCGCTAAACAACATTTGGAGATCCAGAGGAATCAAGATTCGCACGAAAGTTAGAATATTCAACTCCAGTGTCAAGTCGGTGCTGCTGTATAGAGTGGGGAAATGGAGAACGACCAAGGTCATACAACAAAGACTCCAGTCCTTCGTTAAGAGATGCCTACGAAGGATAATGGGCACACAGTGACAGGATGAAGACTTATGGAAAAGGGACCAACAACAGCCACTAGAACAACTAATTCAGCGAAGAAAATGGGTGTGGATAGAACATACACTGCGGAAGGCACAGTCCAACATAGCCAGACAGGCCCTTACATGGAATCCTCAAGGGAAGAGAGAGTGAGAGGTAGACCCAAAGTATTCGTGGAGAAGAGCATGTGAAAAGGAATTAAAATGATATAATTATACCCGGAGAGAGGCAGAACGAGTGGCCCAGGTCCGTGTTTGTTGGCGGGATGTTGACAACAGCCTATGCACTGAAAGGAGCAGCTGGCTTTGGTTGATTCATTGATTACAAGAAGATCAGATTCATTCATTACAAGAAGATGAGCTTCATTCATTACAAGAAGATCAACTTCATTGATTACAAGAAGATCAGCTTCATTCATTACAAGAAGATCAACATTCTGCTATCTGTTATATGAGCAGCGAAGGGCTTAAACCTTTATAAATTAATCGGCGAATGAATGTCCAGTATAGTGATGGAAGTCTTTCACTCCAGCAAGTGTATTAGTGGAGTAGAAAGTTTCCAAACGGCGTGAGTTCTGTGGCAGACTGTTTACGACCGGGTCAGGCACACCGAGTAATGACATCTGAACATTAGTGGAGTAGAAAGTTTCAAAACGGCGTGAGTTCTGTGGCAGACTGTTTACGACCGGGTCAGGCACACCGAGTAATGACATCTGAACATTAGTGGCGGTTCAGCACACCACATAATGTGCTACAGTTCCACAAAGTGTCTGCAAGGTGGGTACCACGGCAGCTTACTCCAGAATGGAAGCGACTCTCTGATGCTTGTCAGGAACTTTTGCGGCGTTTTGAATGTGACATTTTTTAAGGTGATTGTAAGAATTAAGAAGCAAGAATTGTTGCTGGAGATGAAACTTGGTTTCACAACCACAAGCCTGAAACAACGAGAGCGAACACGGAATGGCCCCATTCCTCCTCACCGAAACCAAAGGTCGCACGCAGCAATCTGCAGGCAAGGTAATGCTAACTATCTTTTTTTTTGATGATCGAGGCGTAATTTGAGAGCACTGCATGCCCAGGGGGGTAAACTGTCACATGTGCCACGTATACAGATCTTCTCAGGAATAATCATCGACCCGCAGTCAAATACAAGCGACGTGGACTTCTGAGTAAAGGTGTCCTTTTGCAACATCACAATGCTCGGCCCCATACTGCTCGTGTAACGGCTGCAGCCATCGAGGATCTCTACTTTCAGTGTCTACCACATCCGCCCTACTCACCAGACCTATTCCCAAGTGATTTCCACGACTACTTTGGACGATTTAAAGAGGCATTGAGAGGAAAGACTTTCATGTCCGATGAAAAGGTCTAACAGGTGTTGCATGAGTGGTTACACACGCGACCAAGAGAAATTATTTTCTACAAGATTTCATTCACTTTCTATGCGCTGGGGACTTGTATTGAGCGCAATTGTGACTATATCCAAAAATGATACAGTTGTATTTCACTTTTCAAGAATAAATTTACCAACATAATATATTTAGAAACAAAAAATCCTCAAGCAAGTCTACACTGGTGGAATCATGGAATATGCCTCTAGCACTTGGTCAACAGCGGCCAAAACAAACACAGTAAAACTAGACGGAGTCAAAAATATGAGAATTACCCCTGGGGCACTGAAATGCACTCCAATCACAGAGCTGGGGAAAAACAGCAAATATTGAGCCCCTTGAGTTAATGACAACAAATAAATCATTTACTCAGTTTGAAAACTGAAGAGGTTACCTGATCATCCTCTACGCCAGAAGTTCCAAGAGAGAACTAAAAACAGACTACTAAGGAAAAGCACCAACCATCGGGCCAGAGAAATCCACATAAAACAAGCAGACATCATAGAAGCCGAAATTGAAAAGGGCAAAGCACTTATTCCAAAACCATGGAAACAGAATCAGGACCGGTCCAAAATATTTTGGAGGTTCCATTGATAATGAAGAAAAGTGAGCAGTCAGCAACAGAACAACAAATCTAAGTTCTGCAGAAGCTCAGTAACCTAGCAACTCCTGGACACATGTGCACACGGATGAATCGGCCTCTGTGAGCGAAAAAGGGGAGGCAGTGGAATCTACATCGCAACGGTGACATAGAAAATCACTTCATACCAGCAGGAAAGCATGTACCAATTTCAGAGCTGAAGCAACAGCTGTTCATGCAGAAACCAAGATTCATCTCAGCCAAAACACAACTTCAAAGAAAACGATAGTTCTATCAGACTCCAGGAGTGTACTCCAAGCCATCTTAGACCCCAAGCAAGATAGACTCTTACACGAAATAAAATACAACATCGGATTGCTGTCTAACAAAAACCAGACCTTGTCCTCCAGTGGATCCCGGCCCACTGTGGGAGCCTTGGAAACGAGAAGGTAGATGAGCTTGCAAAAGCCGAAAGTGGCGGCTTGCAGACCCGCCATCCACAGAGATAAAATGAAGTAAAGACACTGATCAAACGATCCATGAGGACGGAATGGAGAGACCAGCAGATAAAATACGGGCGGAAAATGATGGCATGGACAGACTTGGAGGAGATAGGCAGGCACAGATCTTCAGACTCAGAACGGGACATTGCAGACTCAAGGCACACCTTCAGAAAATAAGTTTCAGAGACACAACCATGTCCGATTGTGGAGCACCCAAGCAAATACCAGAACATGTCCTGCAGGACTGACCTTCATATACAGACCAAAGAGAGGCAGTCTGATCTGGTGGAGCGACCATGCTCGACAAGCTGTGGGGGACCGACGAAGACCTGAACCGCACAGTCTCCTTCGGGCATCTTACCAGACTAAAAGCAAAGCATCAGTTGATCGTGAACCTTACCGGACTAAAAGCAAAGCATCAGTTAATCGTGAACCTTACCGGACTAGAAGCAAAGCATCAGTTGATTGTGAACCTCACCAGACTAGAAGCAAAGCATCAGTTGATCGTGAACCTCACCAGACTAGAAGCAAAGCATCAGTTGATCGTGAACCTTACCGGACTAGAAGCAAAGCATCAGTTGATCGTGAACCTCACCAGACTAGAAGCAAAGCATCAGTTGATCGTGACCCTTACCAGGCTAGAAGCATAGCATCAGTTGATCGACGAAGAAGAAGAAGAATATTCAATCTGTTTCCAGGTGCACAGTGTTTGCACAATCTGTTTCAAGGTGCACAGTGTTGACACAATCTATTTCCATGTGCACAGTGTTGCCACAAATCTGTTTCGAGGTGCACTGTGTTGGCACAATCTGTTTCCAGGTGCACAGTGTTGGCACAATCTGATTCCAGGTGCACAGTGTTGGCACAATCTGTTTCCAGGTGCACAGTTGACACAATCTGTTTCCAGGTGCACAGTGTTTTGACTCTGCCTGTTTCCAGGTGCACAGTTTTAGTATGCCCATTGTAGTATACTTTTGTTGTGGCACTTCTGTCAGTTATATAGCAGCAGTCTTAAGTGAGTGAGGAAGCTTGATTCTTTTCAAAGGTATAAGATCAACACCCATTCTTCAGATTCACATTTCACTCTCACTCGTTCTGTTGCACAATTCACCGACTAAAAAAAAAAGAAAAAATATCCAGTGTATACAAATTCAATTCTGAAATGGATAAATTAGTTGTACGTTTTCAATAATAGTTATTGCCCATCACGAAGCGATGATGGACACAGCATCAGACGGATTTGTCTTAAGAGATGTCCACTGTATTTGGATTATAGTGAGGAAGATTATGCGCTGGTCATCAATCTCACGTATCCCGAGTTACCTTGGATCAGTGGCAAGACTATTGGTCGAGACGACTAAAGGTAACTCGGGGTGCAGGCTTTCTGGTCTTACCTCCCGTGAGACCAGGGATCGCTTGAAGCTTGCAGGACTCGATCGCCCACCGTTTCCGTTTATCACCGTGAGAGGTGAGTAAATAACGGTTTTCATAATTTCATTTAAAAAAAAATTAAAAACAGATTGTTATCATACACATTGAGGAACTGAGATGCTAGTCCGGTCAGGCACAATATACTGACCAAGATCACTATCTCTCTGCCATATAGCGTTCCCTGGAAGACGGGACGTTTTCAACGGAGAGTGACGGACGAGACGTGATCCCTGCAGCAGGGAGCTTCGCGCAGATGACGTCAAGCATAGCACAACAGCCAGGAGGACCTAGGTCCACCTTCATCAGCACGCTGGTAGTGTGAGGAAAGCTATTACAACCCGTCACTTTGTGCCCTATTTCAGGACGCAAAAAATAGTGAACATACTCTTTGTGGACATTAACAACAACAACATCATACAACTTAGGAAGAAAAAAAATGTCCACGATCTGGATTCGAACTAGCGACCTAAATTGTTCACGACAAGAACTATGCGCATTGATATGAGTGGGTGCTGACGATCACGTGGTACTGCTGCTGGCGTACCAAATTTTACGGCGAGAAAATGCTGTGATATACTAATGCGCTAACCTGAACATGTAGAACCAGAGACCGCCGTCTGTCTATTCCTAGCAGATCAGATCTGTGATCTGTTTTCTTCATATCAACACTTCAAACGCTTTTTGTGTGTGTGTGTTTATGTGTGCGTGCGGGCGCGCGTGTTTTCGTGCGTTCGTTTTTTTTCTCTCCTCTCTCTCTCTCCATAGTATAACAACGAGAATACTAAAATTCAAACAAAGAAAAAGAAATATCACCTTTCAACTTTATTCAGTATTTGTAGTATCTCTTCGCTTATCCGGGGGGGGGGGGGGGGGGGGGGGGAAGGGGGGGGGGCGAATTGGGGGGGGGGGTTCTGGCTTTAAATGAAAACCATAAAAGTGGGATATAAATTAGAAAAACAACGCCTTTGTATTGAAACTTGTTAGTCCTGATGGTGCCATCACGGTGCAGACAAACAACATGACCGTTAAAATTGCAGTTAAAATATGACCGCCACACTATTGGCATGCTCCAGAGGAGTATCTTTCTGTTATCCTTTGTTTTTATCAACGAAGGGGTGAAACATTTAGAGATTCATCGGCTAATGAATGTTCAGTACGGCGATGCATACCTTTCGCTCTAGCTAGTGTATGAGTAGAGAAGGACGTTCCAAACGGGGTGAGTTCTGTTACAGACTTCACGACCCAGAGTCAATGGCAGGCGTTGGCCGCCTTGTAAAGGGAAATCGCCGATTGACTGTGAATGACACTCGCTGGAGGGAAAGACATGCATCACCGTACTGGACCGTCATTTACCGATACATTTCTAAAGGTTTAACCCCTTCGTTGTTAAAAAAAAACAACAACCGGATAACAGAACGCCGCTCCTCTTCGGAGCATGTCAATAGCTGGGCGACCATATTTTAATTGCAATTATAACGTCATGTTGTTCGTCTGCTTCGTGATGGCACGTGTCAGGACACTCTTGACATCCTTAGCAACTATTTAATTACAATACAACCGCATGGTTTTTCAAATTTCTATCTAATTATCAAGGTTTCATTTGAAGACCCGTCTTACAATCGGTGTGCTATTTCAGATGTTACTTACATGTGTATTAGTACCTTGTGCCATGTTTTGATGTCACACCTTGTCTTGACATTAATACGTTGTGTCACATTTTGATAGACCTTAACTTAACGTCTTTATACTGGTTTAGAAGACCCTGCAGAGTCTGTATACTTCTTCTTCTTCTTCTGCGTACGCAGTCAGACAGTAACCATTATTTTTTCGAAAAAAGCGGCGGTCATCCTGAGGCTCTCGCCACTGCCATAGAGCTTGTCTTGCAGTTCCACTGATAATGGCCACATCTGCTCTCTCTGATCCTCGTATGTCGGGCAGTTCTGCAGCAGATGTTCAGCGGTCATTTTACCAGTACCGCACGGGCATTCGTCGGTACACCCTATCTTCAATGTGTTGAATAGGTGGTACCTCAGTCTGTTGTGGCCAGTGCGAAGTCTGAAGACAACGACCTGCTCTCTTCGGTTCAACTGGTAATAGGCATCGTTTTTGGCGTAACCAGTATGTTCGGTTTCCCATTTGGTCATGTATCTGGCTTTGATAAGCCGTTTTGACTCTTCGTATGTCATACTGGTATCTGTTTGTGGTAGTCTTGCACCTTCTTTTGCCAGTCTGTCTGCCTCCTCGTTGCCTTGGATGTTGCAGTGTGACGGAACCCACTGTACCACTACCCTTTTTGGTGCGGACTGCTGGCACAGTTTGCTGAGTGCTGCTCTTAGGTCATTAAGCTCAGTGTTTTTCTGGCTTTTTAGCGCTGTGACTACGGCCAGGGCATCTGTAAGCAGGACTATTTGGCTTTCATTTTCACTGTGTGTCACCATTTCTTCCACTGCCGCCCTCAGTGCCTCTGCCTCCGCTCTGAAATTGCTTGTGTATTTTCCAGTAGCGAATGACAGTGTTATTTTTCTGCCATTTGGTAGGTTCAGAAATGCTCCTGCCCCTCCGTTCTGTGTTGTGTTTGTTACAGAACCGTCGGTGTATGCATGGGTCAAGTCCATGCTTGGGTAGTTTTCCGTTATGCAGTTCAGGGTAGTATCTCTTCTTTCTTTTTCAGTCTGGCAGTTTTTTGTTTCCAATGCCTGGTATATTTTCTACCACCTCTGGGAATATATCCTGCCCCCAGGTAGGTTTTCGTACAGTAGTGATGGGTTTTGGTGTTGTTAGTGCGTTTATGGGATCTTCGGGCATCTTTGCTTTGGCTATTTCTGCAAAGTTTCTCCGCTTTAGTTTCCCATTTCCCAAATTGTTTAGTCTCTGGTGCATTGGATGGTCGGTCAGTCTTCGGAGTTTCTCTGACTGCAGCTGGGCTCTGCAGTCTCTTCTATCGGTCATGGATTGCAGTTTTGTAATCTTTTCAAGTTCTACAATTGGCGTTGACTTCATGCCACCTGTTATAATTCTCACGGCTTGGTTTTGAAGTTTGTTAACTTTATCGAAGTTCGCCTTCGCTGCTGTTGTCCATGCCGCAATGCCATACTCGAGAACTGGTCTCACTCTTCCAGTATACAGTTTCTTTAGTATGCCTTCGTCTGCTCCCCAGCTTGTGCCAGCAAGTTTCCTCATGATAGAGTCTGTATACAACCAGTTACATTTACATCACCTTGCTCTAAAAGCTATGCGCATCCAGTTTATTCTTAAATGCATTAACTGTCCCTGCCTCCACTACCTCCCCTGGCAATGCATTCCAAGCAGACACCACTCTCTGATTAAAAAAAAATTTCCTAATATCTAACCTGGACCTCTCTTTAGTCAGCTGTAGCTATGCCCTCGTGTTATTGTGGGTGGCTGTATTTAAAAAAAACTTGTTATAGTCTAATTTATCCATTCCTCTGATCATCTTATAAATCTGTATTAAGTCACCACTAATTCTTCTCTCTTCGAGACACTGTAGGCCGGTTTTTCTGAGTCGTTCCTCATAACTGTTATTCTGGAATCCCACTATCATCTTTGTCACTCTTTTTTGTATTCTTTCCAGCATGTTCATATCCCCTCTATGATAAGGACTCCACACCTGTACACAGTACTCCAATCTAGGTCTAACTAAAGCTTTATACAGTTTGACGATCACTTCCTTGCTCTTATGTTTAATATTTCTTTTTATCATACCTAACATTGCATTTGCCTTTTGAACTGCTACCTTAACTTGCTCACTCACCTTTCCTGTATGATCTATTATAACCCCTAGGTCCCTTTCCTTATCTATCTTTCTAATATTGTTTTCTCCCAACCTTGCCATGAATGAATTTCTCATTCAGTAGCATACCCTCATCATGTCTCATTCATTGTGACATTGTCAAACAATGTCCTTCACAACAATATGTCATTTGAGCATTTTAACACTACATATGTTCTATGTCTTCCCATTACATGACATCTTTCTTCTCTGCCTTTCTCGTCCTATTGAGCGCTTGATTGTCAATGTTTTCACCACGTTCTCATTAAAAACGGTATGGCTAATTAATTTTGCAAGTTGTCTTTCTATGTTGGCTAGCTCTGACCTGTTAATCAAGTTGTCTAGTATCTACATTGTATCTAGTATCTACATTGTATCTAGTATCTACATCGTATCTAGTATCTACATTGTATCTAGTATCTACATTGGATTTCATTTATTTATTCATAATTAATTGTAACAATATTCTTGTGATCAACATCTCTTTTTCGACAGGCTGTTTCTCTGTTATTTACTCATTGTCCATGATTCACAACCATAAATCAATATCAGTCTCACATAGCACGGACGGTGTAATACTCTTTCTAAATGCCAGGGTGTGTTTGTCAAGTATGTGTACGCATTAATATGTTCCCACATAAGCCTGCTTTAGACACTGATATTTCATTCAATATTTATTGTAGATATTACTCCCGTCTTCTGTTATGGTGGTTTTAAGTTATCTGAGTTGTGTTGTTTGTTTTAATATCTTTCTTTCTGCTTTCATTCACATAAAATATGTGTTTTGTGAACTTATAATCATTGTTTATTTTGTGTAGATATTTTAGATGGAGTCCTTGTTCTTCACTAGCTTTGCATCAAACTGAGTTTCATTATTTGGCAGTAATAGCTCGTGACCTTATGTGGTCATGCAGTGAGTGAAGAAAGAACAGACAGTGGGGCTGGTTCTCAAGATGTGACCAAGTGGGACAGGGGGGTGAAGTGGGACAGGGGGGTGAAGTGGGACGGGATGAGGGGGTGAACAAATATGACGTCATACAATGAAAGTGAATGTGAGACACGGCTTTCAAAATATGATTTCAGAACTAAAGAATTGTGTGACCTACATTACATGACTGTTTATCCGCACTTGATAATTCTCTCGCCAAAGACTTAGTGTATCTCTTTTATCTCACCGCCATTGATTTAACAGTTAACTATTTGAAATTATGTTTAAAAACATGTATTTATTTTCTTTTAAAAAGGAACACGCATTTTAAAACAAAAGACTATCTATTCTGCAAGTCTTATAGGGGTTTATCATCACCAAGTGCCCTGCCGGTTAGCTATTGGCGATAATGGTCCTCTACTTCATCTTATCACGTGTGTCGTTTATCAGCTCCGTCGAGGGTCGCCTCCCATGTCATGTCTCCAAGCTGCCCAATATTTTCCATCTTTGCCTTCCTATGTTTTTCTTGCCTGCGTTTCTGCCCGTTGTCACCATGTGTTTCAACCTGGCTCTTCTCTTGACATGCTCGAGAAAGGCTGACTGCCCTGTCCTGATGTTTGCCATAAGCTGTCTTTGTGTCTGTGCCTCCTCAAGAACCACGTTATTCTCTGTCTTTGTGTCTGTGCCTCCTCAAGAACCACGTTATTCTCTGTCTTTGTGTCTGTGCCTCCTCCAGAACCACGTTATTCGCTGTCTTTGTGTCTGTGCCTCCTCAAGAACCACGTTATTCGCTGTCTTTGTGTCTGTGCCTCCTCAAGAACCACGTTATTCGCTGTCTTTGTGTCTGTGCCTTCTCCAGAACCACGTTATTCGCTGTCTTTGTGTCTGTGCCTCCTCAAGAACCACGTTATTCGCTGTCTTTGTGTCTCTTCAAGAACCACGTTATTAGCTTTCTTTGCCGTGCATGCAATCCTGAACATACTTTTGTAAAGCCATATTTTCGTTCACTCCAATGATCCCTGTGCTTGCCTGTTGATTGTCCATTACTCGCTGCGGAATGGCAGTATTGGTTCCACGTAGCATCCACGAACTCTGTTTCTTAATTCCAGTGGTAGGCTTTTGTTGCACACGATCCCCCTCGTACTCTGGAGGACTGATTTTGTCTTGGCTATTTTGTTCTTTATTTCGCAAGTGCATCTCCCATAAGAACTGTTGTGGGTGCCAGAATATTGAAATGAGTGTACTTGTCCCGTTCACCTTTACACAACATTTTTGAGATGTGTGCTTCTTAGTTACTACCATAACTTCTGATTTCTTTAGATTTAAGCTGAAGTCTTTATTTTTGCTGTGAATAACTACCATGTTAGCCAGTTCTTGTAAATCTGACTCATTCCGCGCTATCAACACAGTGTCATCAGCGTAACACAAGGTGTTCTGTCCTATCAACACAGTGTCATCAGCGTAACACAAGTTGTTCTGTCCTATCAACACAGTGTCATCAGCGTAACGCAAGTTGTTCTGTCCTATCAACACAGTGTCATCAACGTAACGCAAGTTGTTCTGTCCTATCAACACAGTGTCATGAGCGTAACACAAGTTGTTCTATCCTATCAACATAGTGTCATCAGCGAAACGCAAGATGTTCTGTACTATCAACACAGTGTCATCAATGTGACGCAAGTTGTTTATGTTCTGTTCACCAATTTATATTCTAGACGTTGCCTCTAGAGATCTCAAGATAATATAAACTAATATGGATTACACCTAAATGTTAGGTTAATGTTACCTACTGGCAACTATAACAGTGATTTAGGTCTGTTTTTATCAAAGTATACTATATGACGCAACACACACACACACACACACGTTTGCTGTTGAACATTATTTGACCAAAATATGTTCAAGCGTTATGAAAAGATTAGATTGACACAGATATTGTCTACGATAGAAGCTCCAGCCATCTGAATGAGTGTCACAAAGCATGATATGCATTCAGCAAGAGGATTATTCTCACGAATTATGAATCTTCTACAGTTGACTCTATACCTGTACCACCTGAAGACTGTATTTGATGCCTTCTAATCAAAGACCCAAAATCTTTACAGCCTCGTTGTCCGCTCTTCAACCTCTAGAAGATAGTAGCCATTGTAAACTTGATCTTGCCCGAATATTCCTAGATACCAACCAGTTTAATACGTCCCATAAAGTGAGAATAGTTCTGCAATAATTCCCTGTCCACACAAATACACCTGGCAATGATAAGACAGACAGACTGGCTAAGAATGGATCAAGTCAAGAATAACAATACACACCATTAACCCTACAGACAGTCAAACAACTACTAAAGACTGCTAACAAAGAGGCCTGTCCAAATAGAATTGTAATACAAGGAGAGAGATCTACAAATATATAACCATCCCAAATCTCAAAGGCAACAACAACAACTTCATGAAAAGAAGAGATCGGCTGAGCAGTGCGTGAGTTGCAGGGGTCAGCGACTCAAAACTGACTGCTAGCGTCAGGACCAGCAACCTAGACCTTTCTCCACGTAGTGATTCTGTTTAACAGGTTGCAACAAAGCCAGACTGGCTAAGGAGAAGGTATCGTAGAGGGAAAGCTAAACCTGGAACCCATAAATTCCACGCTGAAGTCGGATGTGTCGGACTAAAAGGTGCAAATATCGCAGTCAAACTGTAAACTACAACACAGCGCATTTCGTTCTCCGGACTACAGCCTCTTCTTGCAAAGTTCTTTTCAGTATTTGGTAGCGGGAGTTGGAGAACGAAATACGAAGGAAAAGAAGAAAAGAAGAGATGAAAGCACAATTTGTCAGCTTCGCACTCAACACATACAACTTAACATAATCTGACTACAACAGACTTCAGAATGTCGGATGTGCACATATTCATCGAAACTGTTTAACATCATCTTTTTTTAGTACCATGCGCTTGACGATGCCAGGAAAGAGCTTCTTCCTCCGAGTCGAGACAAATGGAGCACTCTGTGTTGAACTAACAACAGCTCACAAATTCATGCAGTTACCACTATATGACATTGGACCAAAGGCCTCTGGATCAATAAAACAAAACAAAAAAACAAATTATATCGATGCCGTTCTTTTCAACAACAAAAATAAAATAGGCGAAACTATTTGGTGGAAGCTGTGCTCGTGGTACGTGACCTCAACAAACTGTTCACATCTTTACATTGGGTCACTCATCAAAACATAGAAAAACATGCAGCACAACTTGCATACCTGTCTAATCTCTGGTCCAATGAAAGCCTACGGTACATTTTCTTCCATCAACGAGTCACAAATAGTTGATGATACAGGACATCCTTCCATTGTTGCCAAATGTGCAGTTCAAAATGAATAAAACAGAGCCGTAAACTCGAGTGTCTTCTTCTTCTTCGCTCGTTCTCAATCTCCCACTACCAAACCCTGAAAGGGCTTAAGTAGCAGAATGTAGTCCAGAGAACGGAATGCGTTGTGTCGTAGTTTACAGCTTGGCTGCGATATTTGCACCTTTCAGTCCAACACATCCGTCTTCAGCAAGCATTTTGTGAGTACCGGGTTAGCATCCCTCTTCGATCCCTTCTCCTTAGCCAGTCTGCCCTGCTGCAGTCTGTTATCCAGGATCACCGCGTGGAGGTGTAGAAGGGTCTTGGCAGCTATGGTTCGCTGGCCCTGACGCTAGCAGTCAGCTATGGGTCGCTGACCACTGCAGCTCATATGCTGCTCAGCATCTTGATCACGAGAGTCTAAAATGCTGCAATTGGTTGGTGAATTGGCTCAGCTAGGAAATGTATAGCAGCAATCACGTGGTCGGATTTGTGAACTATGACAAGCCATGTGACGTGGAATCACCGTTGAATTTGCTAAGACACTACGGAGTTCACTAACATCATCAACAAAACGTCTGATGAAATGACATGTAGTTCTCCATGAGGAGTAGCTTTCTGGATCAATGAACATGGATTATCTCTTGCCATCCAATTCACAATATACGCCGCAGACACCTCAAGTGAAAGGTGTTAAGCCGCTGTTCCTGTTTAGTGTAAGTGTCCCATGTCTCGCTTCTATACAAGGGGATTGTTATTAGTCTTTACCCTGACTATGAAGGAGTAAGAGGAGATAGTTGAAATTTGGCACATATGTAGCTCATTCAATTTCTACTGGACTTGAGAAGTATGAATTCCCTCCTTTACGGGTTTACCCGGTATGGTGCATGGCGCAACACACCTTATTGAACGGATCTGCTCCTCTAACGGTTTGTCAGAACAATGGAGAAATCAGAGGCCAGAACTGTGATAAAGTTCTTGATGTTGCAAGGAAAAACACCTACAGAAATACACAGGGAGATGGAACCAGTGTTTGAGGAATTATGTCCTTCGTATGCCTCTGTAAAAAAAAATGGTGTAGGCAGTTTAAGTGTGGCCGTTCCGATGTTGCTGATCTTTCAAGATCAGGAGGACCACCCTCAGAGTACAGTGATGAAAATGCTGAACGAGTGAAGAAAATCATTGACCAGGAAAGGAAAATTACAATTGCCGAGATATCTAGGTCAGCAGAACTGAATGAAACTACAGTTTTTAGAATTTTACACAACAGACTGAACATGAGAAAAGTGTGTGCCCGCTGGGTCCCCCGTCTGCTGACATGTGAACAGAAATAAACGAGAGTTGATTGCTGTGGTCAGTTGCTCAAAATGTGTCGGTCGAAAAAGATGTTGCCGACCATGGTGACAGTAGATGAGACTTGGGTCCACCATTATGGCCCAGATTTTCTATTTTCCTAAAACTTAAAAAACAGTTGAAAAGAAATCATTTTGACAGTGACGAAGATAGATTACTTTAATCTGAAGGTCTTTTCAAGGTCACAGAGAAATGACAGAAATGTTTAAATTCGGGTGGTTGCTACATTGAGAAGGAATAAGCTCTGTGCCAAATGTCAACTTTCTTCTCCTACTCCGTCATGGTCAAAGTCAAGACTTATGACAAGCCCTTTGTACATCAGAGTGCCAAGAACGCAGGTCTGATAGACCAGATCATTGGTGTAGTAAGACAGCGCATTGTTCTCCCAGATTCTCTTCATCAAGCGGGCCATGACGGTACTCGTCTTGTCAAGCCTACTGTATCTCGAGCGAGATGGCAGACCCCAGATAAGTGAAGCTGGTAACTACCTCCAGAGTTACGCCAGCAATCTTTATGAAGGGAGGTGGAGTGGTAATACCATGTGCGCAGACCTTCGTCCTTTCCAGACTTATGATGAGCCCAAAACTGCTTGCACCCGTCGGTGAATCTGTCTCCCAGTCTCTGAAGGGCCTCGTCACTATTGGTCAGTAGAACCGCATTATCCACGAACAGCATCTCTCTGTAGGAAGCTGAAATACGTTGGACTCTATTTTCTTAATCACAAAATCCAACTGTTGCAAATGAGTTCTCATCTGTTGAAAACAGTTTGCAGTGAAAACAACAGGCGCTACCTTTGCTCTGTGAAAAACACAACCAGTTTCTCATGTTTTTCTCGCCACTTAGAATGCACTTATATTTGTGTTTGTCATTTGAACTGAGCTGACAATACTGGTAGTATAATCTCTATCATCTTTACTTCCGCTTCTTGTATACAAAACACACATATGCTCTATCATGTTACCAGATCACAATACAATGCCATTGTCGATAGAACGATTGAATGTATCGACTTCTTTCCAATTTGTCGCACATAAATGACATAAATGGGTGGTATGAACATGGACTCTTTAGGCTGAGAACTTATTTATTTAGATCAGACAATGCTGTCATCACTTTCAGTTATTTCCGAAGTTATGTGTGTGCCATTATTGTGTTAGTTGAAACGACTAGCAACCATTAGATTTACCAGCTCCTCACATCACCCGTGTCGGAAATCTGGTTCTGGTTTGTTGTAACATGGACACCGACCTGTAACATGGACACCGACCTGTAACATGGACACCGACCTGTAACATGGACACCGACCTGTAACATGGACACCGACCTGTAACATGGACACCGACCTGTAACATGGACACGTAGCTGTAACATGGACACCGAACTGTAACATGGACACCGACCTGTAACATGGACACCGACCTGTAACATGGACACGTAGCTGTAACATGGACACCGAACTGTAACATGGACACCGACCTGTAACATGGACACCGACCTGTAACATGGACACCGACCTGTAACATGGACACCGAGCTGTAACATGGACACCGACCTGTAACATGGACACCGACCTGTAACATGGACACCGACCTGTAACATGGACACCGACCTGTAACATGGACACCGAGCTGTAACATGGACACCGACCTGTAACATGGACACCGACCTGTAACATGGACACCGACCTGTAACATGGACACCGAGCTGTAACATGGGCACACCGAGCTGTAACATGGACACCGACCTGTAACATGGACACCGACCTGTAACATGGACACCGAGCTGTAACATGGGCACACTGAGCTGTAACATGGGCACACCGAGCTGTAACATGGGCACACCGAGCTGTAACATGGGCACACCGAGCTGTAACATGGGCACACCGAGCTGTAACATGGGCACACCGAGCTGTAACATGGGCACACCGAGCTGTAACATGGACACCGACCTGTAACATGGACACACTGAGCTGTAACATGGGCACACCGAGCTGTAACATGGGCACACCGAGCTGTAACATGGACACCGACCTGTAACATGGACACCGACCTGTAACATGGACACCGACCTGTAACATGGACACCGAGCTGTAACATGGGCACACCGAGCTGTAACATGGACACCGACCTGTAACATGGACACCGACCTGTAACATGGACACCGACCTGTAACATGGACACCGAGCTGTAACATGGGCACACCGAGCTGTAACATGGACACCGACCTGTAACATGGGCACCGAGCTGTAACATGGACACGTAGCTGTAACATGGACACGTAGCTGTAACATGGACACTGAGTTGTAAGATGGACACCGAGCTGTAACATGAACACCGAGCTGTAACATGAACACGTAGCTGTAACATGGACACCGAGCTGTAACATGGACACCTGACTGCAAGAAGAGACTATCGCGTCCTGTGAAAGTTGTTACTTTTTCTTCAGTTTCTGTAACCCAAATTCTACCTGGGTACCAGGGGATGAGAAATGTGTTTATGATCGACCTGGGAGGCAGGGAAAAGGTGTAGGTGCAAGGCATTGTGATGGATGACAAGGATGTACCGTGATGGGGGGAAACTGTGCCAATAAATATGAAATGTTAGGCGCCGTGGCGACCTGGCGCCTGGGATGTGTCGTGCCATGTTGTACATTATGATACGCCCTGTTCTGTTAGGGCCACACTTCTACGGCGTTGTGAAGACGATTTAAAAATGGAAACGTATTCTCTTTGTACACGAAAGGACTGCAATATAATTTGTGTTAACCTTGTGCAAGGCCCAGTGGGTTCCGGGCTTCAATAGGTTCCGGGCCTCAATAGGTTCTGGGCCTCAATGGGTTCCGGGCCTCAATAGGTTCTGGGCGTCAATAGGTTCTAGGCCTCAATAGGTTCTGGGCCTCAATGATTTCTGGGCCTCAATTAGTTCCGGGCCTCAATAGGTTGTAAGTCTCAATAGGTTCCAGGCCTCAATATGTTCTGGGCCTCAATTAGTTCCGGGCCTCAATAGGTTGTAAGCCTCAATAGGTTCGGGGCCTCAATAGGTTCTGGGCTTCAATGGGTTCTGGGTTTCAATTAGTTCCGGGCCTCAATAGGTTCTGGGCCTCAATAGGTTCGGGGCCTCAATAGGTTCTGAGCGTCAATGGGTTCTGGGTTTCAATTAGTCCCGCGCCTCAATAGGTTCGGGGCCTCAATAGGTTCTTGCCTTCAATGGGTTCCGGACCTCAATGGGTTGCGGGCCTGAATGGGTTCCGGGCCTGAATGGGTTCCGGGCTTCAGTGGGTTCCAAGCCCGTATGCTTCAGCCTATTAAGCATAATGGATAATCCGGCCATATTCCTTACCATGTTGAGAAATTATATCGCGTGTTGTTTTAATTTTTCTGCACGGACCTCGCTTATATTCTCGAATGGTTCGTAATTTGTCTATTCAGCACTGCGCACACTTCATTCTGGAACTCTTCTATGGTTAAGATTTAAGTGTGTCAGCTTGCCGTAGACCCCACGGAGCTCTGACTGCAATATCTTAAGTGTAAGACAGGAAATCATGTGGTATCGCAGAGTTTTACCAGGTTGTGGAGGGGTGGGGAGTGGGGGACAGTGTCTTATCCTACGCTCCTTGAACACTTGGTGTAGCATAGTTTTATATCTGGTTATTATTACTGTATTGGTGAACGTTACCGTTTGTATTTTTCTGTTGATAGGTTTGTAATAGTTTATTGTTATTTATGAGTGTATTTTTTGCAAGTCCGCAACATGACCTAAGTTATTCCCAGCAAAACGCGACCGCAGTAGTGCTGAGGCTGATTTGTATTTTTAAAAATGAAAGAAAAAATGAAAGAAAAGACAAGTGAAATGGCCCTAATAGAAAGAATGTGTCGTCTTGGCAGGCGGACTTGCAACACTTCAACGACAAAGAGGTGAGGATTAGTAGTTGGATGTTCACATAATCGACCTGGACCCTAAACTACATTTGAGCCACCGGTAAATGCTGGGTTGAGCCTTTCATTGGGCTAACAACAGGTTCATTTCAAGCGCGAGAAACCCCACGTACACCACTCAGCCCGTTTGTGAAGGCTTCCTGAACTGCCACTGAATTAGTTGCTCATTCTTTCAGGCAAGAACACAGACCGACAGATTGTCCTCGCTTCAGATATTCATTACGACGTATTGTAACTATATCTCAGTGTATCGCATTGTGGCACTTGAATTATTCGTTAAAACTTTAACTTTTTTTCGACGAAGGTGCGTTCTTTCAACCATGTATACTATTCTTGTCGGTTTTATCAGGGCGTGTTGTCCATCACAAATAGTAGCTGGAACTCTTCTGCTCACAAGGACTGCAGGACCACCAGAATAAACTACAAATGTTTAGACTCGTTGATCGTTAAAGGTTTACTTGTGGCGAGGTACGCTCATTTCCACCTCAGCCAGCTTATTCGGTTATATGAGGACGTATCAGCCATTGTGTAGATGCGCGTGTGTACGTTTTTCTTCGGTATAGAAATATGGCATTGTAGTGGGTCCACCAATTGTCCCAAGACTGTGATGTTCAAACCATGCATTCTTGAAAGCCAGATTATCTAAGCCGATTCCAGATTAGTAAACGAATCGTTCTTCGATCCTAACATATATGTTTAGAATGTTTTTCAAGACACAATTACAATTTAAAGTATTGCAGACTTTTAATGGATTTGAACAGGTTGAGTGTGAAAGAGAATGTGGAGGTATGTGCGGTTAGGGTGTGACAGAGATGGACGGTTTGAGTGGAGAATGCATGGGCGGGTTGACGGGATTTAGACAATTATCTATACTATATTTATGAATAGTTTGTATACTTGCAGTTGAGGGGGTGGGGGATGAAATTGACAAGTTGAGGGGTTTTAAACAATCGTGAAGGGGACGGCGTGGGCTAGTGGTTAAGTGACACGGCTCACAACCAGAAGGTGCTGGGTTCGATCCCCATCACAGCACCGGCCATTACCCCGTGGAAGCAAACCCTTAGAAAATGCAGGAGGAAGCAGGCCCTTACATAAAATGCATGCTGAAGTCGGATGCACTGGGCCGACAGGCGCAAAATAAAAACCACAGTGCAACGCACATCGCCTTGGAAATTAAGGAAATAAGGCGAACGCAAAAAAAAAAAAAAAAAAAAAAGCAATCATGAGTTATGGGCATGTGATTATATATATATATATAACTCACAAATACTGGCACGCTGAAGAGAAGAGCGTGTGGCCGAATAGTTTCGCTGACGTGAAGGGCAGCGCAGTTTTTTTGTTTTTACTGACCCAAAGAAATGACACAGCAAACTGACACCATGCACAATTATAATTCACATCTTAAAATGTGACTCTATTAATTATATAAACGTATTCATGTTTATCTACTACCGAATTGAGTAATTAAGAAATTGTTATTTCCCGGCTTTGTCCGGGTACTAAAGCTAGTAACACCCCCCCCCCCCCCCCCCCCCCCCAAGTAGACTTAGTAAGGCTATTTTATTTGGTCATCTGCAAGTAGAGAATTTAGTACGGCTGTGTTTTACCTAAGTATAGCTTATCTGTTGTGTACCTTTATATCTGGCTTTTTTAAGTGCAGAGTTTGCTACGACGGTTTGGCCATCTGCAAGTAGAGTTTCGTACAGCTATTTGACTATCTGTAAGTAGAGACTTTGGAACGGCTGTTTTATCTGCCTATCTGTAAGTAGAGACTTTAGAACGGCTGTTTTATCTGCATATCTGTAAGTAGAGAGTTTGGTAGGGCTATGTTTTATCTGACTATCTGTAAGTACAGAGTTTGGTACAGCTGCACGGGACACACGAAATGCAAGAGATGAGTTGCCTTCGGCTGACGGCCAGACAGTGCTTCTCTGTCATCAGTGTGGCAGACGCTTTCTGGCTCCGATTGGTTTGACCAGCCACCTACGAACCCTCTCCAGGATGGACAGATCACAACGTGGTCCTCTTCGGAAACGATGGACTAAGAACAACACAAAATACAAGATGCTGCATTGTTAAACAAAACATGTAGATGGGCAGGACAATTGGTGCGTACGGCGGACAAGAGATTGTCACGAAATGTGACGTATTGGTGGCCCTAACAACTTTAAGCGCCCTTCGCGGGCATCCACTAATGAGATGGAGAGATGCCCTGAGTAAAACCCTTGGTCTTCTTCTTCTTGTTCGTACGCTGTCAGACATCAACTTGAATTTGTTCGAAGAAAGCAGCTGTCATCCTAAGGCTGTCGACACTGCCATAGAGCTTGTCTAGTGTTGGCACTGGTGATGGCCACATGTGCTTTCTCTGGTCCTCGTATGTCGGGCATTTTTGCAGCAGATGTTCAGCAGTCATTTTCCCTGTACCACAAGTGCATTCGTCAGTGCCACCTATCTTCAGTTTATTGAATAGATGGTACCTCAGTCTGTTGTGGCCTATGCGGAGTCTGAAGACCACGACCTGCTCTCTCCTGTTCAACTAAACCTTTGGTCTGACGTAGTACTCCGGGACAAAAGGCCGCATTGAGCTTCAGAAACTTCCTTTGTCAAATTGAATACCAGGATTAGCGATTACAGCACATCAGAAACCCAACGTCGTGAAGCAATGTCAACTGAGCACATCGACCCAGAAAGCATGGGGGCTTGTGAAACAATGTATGTTGAGCATACGACGCCCCTTGTGGGTTCTAATGAATGTAGCGTCAACTATCACAAGAGCCAGTGTTGTAGTAAGCACTCTGTAACCTTGTAAACAAAAGCATAAAAAAGAAACAATAAGAATAAGCAATCTGTCCATGGATTTTAACATTCTCGTCTAGCTGGTGACTCCCTCTGTGTAAGTGTGTGTGTGTGTGCGTGTGCGTGCGTGCGTGAGTGTGAGTGTGAGAGAGAGAGAGAGAGAGAGAGAGAGAGAGAGTACTTACTTACTTTCCGTGTCCAAACACCATCCAGCATTCAGCAACTTGAACTGCCTTGTCGTTCTCCTCCATCATGTCGTTCATGTCACAGGCCCCAGAGAGGCTGAGGCAGGACACCGGGTGGCCTCGGTCATGAACTGCGATGCATTCACATGTGTCGACATCTGAGTATCCCCATTTCTTCAAGTTCACTCTGCATCTTGAGACACCAGTTCGAAGTTTGTTCATTGCCTTTCATAGAGCATAGGGCCGGTGGTATCCAGGCGCAGCCTCTTCCTTGAGCTCTATCGATGGATCCTGCATTGATTCACGCCACCTTTCGATGCGTCGACCTTCGGGGCTTGTCTGGATGGTCTCTGTCGATTTTAAGAAGCTGTGTCTTGATTTAAGTCTTGTGACTTGTTCCTGATAGCCAAACATCGGGTGTCTAGGGTCGTTTTCCCGTTTCCGTCGTTCGATGTCCGCAGCTACACCTCTTCTTACGTCATGTGGTGCAATGCCAATTAAGGGATATATTTTGTTTGTGGGGGGTGAGTTTAAGGCACCCCGACACTATCCTGCCCATCTCGTTCACTGCTGTATCAACTTGTTTTACATGGGCGGAGTTTTTCCAGACTGGGGCTGCATATTCCGCTGCGGAAAGGCACAAGCCAATCGCTGATATGCGTAAGACTGATGGCTGAGCACTCCATGTTGTGTCATTTAATCCTCGGATAATGTTGTTTCTCGCATGTACCTTACGCTTTGTCTCCTGACAGTGTGTCATATAGGATAATGTACGATGCAACCTGACACCCAGGTATTTGGGAGCCGGGCAGTGTTCAAGATCCCGTCCCCACCATCCGATCCGCAGCTCTCTGCTCCCGAGGTGACAGGCGCACACCTGAGCCCTGCCAGGGCTGGGTTCCAGTTGGTCCTCCGGATAACACTCCGCGAGGTCACTCAGAGAGCGCGTTAGCCTACTTCCACCCCCTCGAAGCCACCAGTCTGAGCAGCGACTGCTGTGTCATCGGCGTATATAAATTTCCTTGTGTCTGTATCCATAGGTTGGTCATTGGTATAGATGTTGTATAGCATGGGAGCAAGAACACTTCCTTGAGCCAGGCCGTTGATTTGATTTCGCCATCTGCTCTCTTTATTCCCCAAGGTTACATAGAATCGCCTGTTTTGAAGTAAGCATTTGATTATGTTAGACAGACGCCAGTCTTTCGTCATGTTGTATACCTTTGCCTGCAACCTACGATGATTTACTGTGTCGTAGGCAGCGCTTAGGTCTTATATATGCCACTCCAGTCACCTGGATGTGTTCGAAACCGTCCTCTATTAGTTGTGTCAAGCTGAGGATCTGGTCACCGCAAGATCCCACTGGTCCGAATCCAGCCCGATCAGCCTCGAGTCTATCTAGGAAGAGACGCGGTTCAGGATCATCCTTTCAAATACCTTGTATAGGTGGCATAAGAGCGACACTGGTCGAACATTCTTTGGGTCTGTTTGAGTTTTCCCAGGCTTTAAGATAGTTAATGAGAGATAGAGAGAAAAAGAGAGAGAGAGAGAGAGAGAAAGAGAAAGAGAGAGAGAGAGAGAGAGAGATAGATAGATAGAACAGAAAAAGAGAACAAAGTGTTTGGCGATCAGTCACCACTAACAAAGTTACACATTGCACGTCATTTTCTGTGCATAATCTATGGATATGTACACCAACATACACCTATATACACACATATATACACCAACATACACCTATATACACACATATATACACCAATATACACCTATATATACACCTATATACACACATATATACACCAACATACACCCATATATACACCAATATACACACATATATACACCAACATACATATACACCTAAATACACACATATATACTCCAATATACACATATACACACACACCAATATACATTTACATACACTTATATACCATTATATACACTTACATACACCAATATTCACTTTTATACACTTATTTACCCTTATATGCACTTACACATACTTAAATACACCAATATATACTAATATACATTTGTATACACCAATATACACATTCACACACTTACATACACTTATATACTATTATATACACTTACATGCACTTACACACACTTACATACACTAATATACACTTACATACACTTATATACCTAAATACACTTACATACACTTATATACACTTACATATGCTTACATACACTTACATACACCAATATACACTAATATACACTTATTTACACTTATATACACCAATATGCACTTACATACACTTATATACACGTATATACACTTACACACACTTACATACACCAATATACACTTTTATACACCAAGATACACTTACATACACTTGCATACACTTACATACACTTTTATACACCAAGATACACTTACATACACTTGCATACACTTACATACACTTACATACACCAATATACCCATATATACACTTATATACACTTACATACACCATTATACCCCAATATGCACTTATATACACCAATTTACACCAATATACACTTATATACACCAATATGCACTTATATACACCAATTTACACCAATATACACTTATATACACCAATTTACACTTATATACACTTACATACACCAATATGCCTAGTTCCATACAGTCGTTAGTTTCAGACACATTTACTTCTGACCTCACTGATCTACATTAGGATCATACGTTGTTGTTGTGCCAAATATCAGGGTAGCAATAGACACCTATGTAGCTAACCTATAAACCGCAAATATGATAATAATAGCTTATTTGTATTAGTGTGCGTGTGCAGGGACGGATGTACATTGAAACTATTGAAGTTTAATCTTCTGGGTTCCTAATCCAGGACGGACTTCTGAAGCGAATTTAGTCCAATTGCTTACAATTTGTGGGTCTACTGTACGACGGGAGTGGGATGGGTGTGGGTAGGGAGGGGGTGGGGTTGGTGTTGGGGAGGAGTTAGAAATTATGTATGCATATGGTCTCTAGATAATGACATTGTAAGAAAGCTACAATTTGACAAAACTGTACGTGAATATGTTGCTAGTTAAAAAACAAAACAACCACAGAAATATGGGTATTGTATAAAATTTACTTCATAAGATGATATTAAACGGTGGTCTATTCTGTTTTATCGCATGATGCATTCAGGCATGCATATACCACTTCGCTTATTATCAATCTAAATCATACTCGAAAACTATAAGGCTAAGGAGATCTGTATTCCCACCAGTGGACTTTTTCGCTTGAGATAATCCGTGACAGCGTTTTTAATCAAAATCTGAGATGTAGTGGAAGGTTACATTCAAGAAAAAATGTAATGTGTGGATGATCTGTGTTGGAACAGACACACTGAACAAGATAACCGTGGTTACACAGACCTCGTTGCTGGTTTCCAATTGGGTCCACGTAACAGTTAAAGCTTCTGACTGTCCGCAACTGTTAGTGTGTGTATGTACGCGCGTGAATGAGCACCCACGTTCGTGAGTGTGTGAGTTAGTCAGTTCCCAGTGAAACAACTATCAGAACCCCACTTCAATGTTCCAATGCTGCTATTTCTGTTCAGTCTGACAAAACAGTATATCTATTCTAGCGATGTGGATTATGACAAATGTCCTTTAGCTGTGAGCTGCAGATAACAGAGTTACAATTTATCACTATGATAGGGCTAACATTCTTACCATTCAATCGACTGACGGAAAAATCGGTCACCATAAACTAGAAACCGGGTTTCGTCTTGTTGTTTTGTACATATCGTTAGCCAGCTCTCGGCACGGCGGAATTTGTAAGGCAGACCAATCAGATCGTTCCATGGGACACACACCCAAATAATAACCAATCGACGAAGTTCTATACGCCTCGACCTTGAATGCTAAACAACAGAAGTCGGAACACATACTTTGATGTTACTTGATGTTAGGTGTCGGTCAATATTGCCACAATAGTCACAATATAAAGAGCCTTGTCATTATAAGACGGGAAGAACATATTCATAGACATAAATCTAATGTAGGATCTAGATTCGTTATGACAGACCAGTAAATATGTTTATATATTAAGATGAAGCACGCATTTATCACTAGTGATTGAATAGGGAGCACAGACAAATCGTGAATAAATCACATAGCCTACTCTTTTAGCCATTAATTACCGCTTTCATAATTTAAGACCATTTATACAACGGTTTCTAAAAATGCCTGACTTTAAGGAGTCCAATTTACCCGTGGACAATAGCAGTTCACATTTCGCCAGGGCTGTAATAGGGCCTCACTACAGTTACTTGGAAAATGACGTTTTCTTATGCTGTTCAGACCACGATGAAATGTATCCATATGACGACTATACGGAAAATAATGAAGAGGATAGTTTGAACACCACTGACAAGTACTTCAGCCAGGATTCGCGCTATCAAGCAGAGGTAAACACACCCATTTCCTTTATTTTTACGGTATTGGCAACAGTTGTTGAATTTCAGTGTGAATTTTACAATTCATGGCACGAGTGTCACATGACTTCGGTCACAACGTGGGCTGTTCGCTTACGTCAATTTCATCTGGGCAGTGCGACCTTGAAATATGTATATATGTATGCATACATGTATGTGTGTGTGTGTGTGTGCGTGCAGGGACATAAATTTAGAAAACTTCAAGGAGGATCAGAACAAGTCAAGTAAATGAAGGTACTCGCACTCCAGCTCAAATCCCAGGCTGACGTCAGCTTCCAGTTTAGGAGAGAGCTTGATTTTCCTTACTATTTACGTTTTGTTTCAGCTGAATGTTTGCTGTTTTATGTTCAGTGTGATTTAAGTTTCATTAATTCATGTCCCAAAACTCAATTTGTTGCAGCATAGGCCCAACACTCGACCTAACCAGTTGAAAGCTTGATTCCAGTCATTCGTAGTTCGGTTTCATAGTACGTATTTTTAAATGATGAAGTTGGCAGATCAATGTTCAACCCATTTTAGTAGCCTCTTATGACATACAACGAAGGAAACAGTGGTCCTATTTTGTTAGTCCCGGGAACAACTCGGGTGGTTGAAGATTACACACACATACACACAGAGGGAGAGAGTGCCATATTTCCAAATCAGCTGACTAGACTGGAACCTAAAGCCTCAAGATTGTAGGGGTCCCTACAATGTTTACAAAACATGAAAAGTTGACAAAAAGGGTCTCAACTTTACATTCAGCCTGAGGTCACACGAAGGACAAGTCTAGCACTGTACACACACTTACCCTACAAACATACACACCTATTGATCAATGACCTCGTTATATTTGGGAGACATATAATAGTCGATAAAAACATATATAGGTAATGACTCAATGACCAAAAGACTTTCGTCAGAGAGAAAGAACAAACAAAAACAACTAAGTTAACAAATCAGGACAAAAACCCCCAGTAAATATAAAACACACATTTATATTTATTTCGTACAAGTTTTAATTTATAATTAGGCAATTTTTTCTAATGTTTCTCTGATGTATTGGTGTTACCGTTTCTTTTTATTTATTGGTGTTGGTCAACATTGATTGGCGACTTTACTCTTTGAAAAGTTATCATTGTTAATTTCTTCACCTGCGTCATTTTCAATGTTTACTCCTTGTGGTTCCTGATTTTCCACTCAATGAACGCGTGTCTGCTCGAATGCGACTTAAAGTTGTTGATTTCATTGTCTAAGCATATCAATATTAAGAATTTTTTTTTAATTTTCGAAAGAAGCTTTTGAATGACCTGTCCAGCATCCATGTCAATTTCATAGATTAACAAGTAGCACTAATAGTTGCTGTGTGCACAATTTCAACTCTCTGTTTTGGTAAAAATAGGAGAAATATAAGTCTACGCAAACGGGCAAAAGTCAATGGTTATGTCGTTGAAAAAGCTTGTAACAAGACATGATACAAAATGAGCGGTTCAAGTAAGCCGCCATATAAGATATAATACGACCATTTCACATCACACAACATGTCCTAACATGTCAGTCAGGAATTGCATTTGGAACGAGTTACAATATCGTTTAAATAAACAGCACTACTAACATACAGAAGCTCTGTTTTGTACAGGCGCCTTTACTTGTCAGAGCACACACACACAATGCATTTCAGCTATTTCTTCGTTGTGTGTTCCGATATGAAAATTAACTTCGTGCATAGCTAGTCGGTATCTGGCTTTTCAGTTAATCTTTTTATGGTGTTTTAAATTCCTTATTTCTGTCATTACTTTATTATCGGATTAGGGTGCACGAATCTGCACAAAAAGCTAGTATTGCGTGTGGCTATTGTTAGCCCAGCAGGTAGTCAGCCAGTCTGTGAGTAGCCCACCTCCCGATATTTTCCATGTGGAAATTCCCCAGACCCGAACCGTCGGCCGGGTGACATAGAAAAATTTGTTTCCGCTGCAAGATTCACTTTCCCACACATTGTTGTGGCTCTTTAATGCAATTGTATACAAAAATATATCACGTATTTAAAATGGAATAGTTGAAATGAATGATGATTTTGTTTCTTTGTTATAAATGTTCGTCCCGAGATTTGAATTGATCGGTGTCCAGGCTGCGCACGCACTGCTAATTAAATATTCAGAGGTCGGAGGGCAAGCTTCTGTCAGCTGTTTGCAACAAAGATCTATGCCGGTCTCTGGCAGGAGCTCCTAGTCTGACGACCGTAACCTCGGCTACCGAAATTACCCTGTCACTGATAATACCATAACCACCGACTATTGCGTTTTCCTCCCATTCCCAACCATTTTTCAAACATGATGATTACTGTAGACTTTCTTCAGAGCTTTAATGAAAAGGTAGATGTAAGTGATGTCTGTCTTACTTTCCATTTTCATGTTGTATCGCCGACACCATGAACAACCGGCGAAACGATCATAAAAACCATCATCTTTATTTAGCTCCACCACATTTACAGGACAACAAGACGTAATCGTTGTGTTGAAGCGTTGTCATGTGTTGATGCAGATCAAATATATGGCTGTGTAATTACTGCTACAATGTGTATTCGTTTATTCAGCGTGATATATTTGTGTCTTACAACAGATTGTACCTGCAGATACCACAGATGAACAGGTGAGTTCATTGAATAAGCAATGTAGTAGGACCAGCAGTGACATAGGTCTATATGTTAGAGCATGAGGAGAAACCTCAGCCATACTCATAGACTGGAGAGAATTCTTATGTTGTAGGGCTTGCACTTTAGGTAGTTGCATACTGATTTGCCATTTGGGCAGTGGTTCGTGCACACATAACGATAACTAACTTCAATCAATGTGAATGTGTAATATTAAGTAATAATAAGTAATAATACAAATAAATAGATAATACTTAAATAGCAATGTCAATAGTATTGCAATACTGTCATTCATACTCAACATGCTGTAATGAAGTGTAGTAATGCAGCTGCTATTATTACTTAGGACTAATAACACCATATCCAGTACTACTGGATAGTAGATTTATAAAGTAACCTATCTCTCATGGACTGTTGTACATGATATTGTTAGTACTATAAATTATTATAATTAGTATAAAATATATATAATTAATGACTGTACTCAAGACTAGTGGTTTACTTTTAGTGAAAGTTAAAGTAAGGCTCAAGAGTAGAGCTAAGATTAGTAACACTCAAACTGACAGGCTTCTGCTACAGTAACACTAACAAACAGGCAGCAAAGACAGGAGAGTTGGGCATGGGACATTCTACTTCATCTTGTAGAAATTTTGAGCCACAAAAACAGTAAATGTTTCTGGACTTGGCATGTTATTTTTGAAGATATATGCTCCAAATATAGAGCTGAAGATTTTGATTGATTGAAGCTCGGGACTAGCACAGTATTAAGTTACATGTTTAGTTGCAGCTTGTTATCTAGTGTGTATATGTTAATTGTATGCCTGCTGCAGTTGTAGGGGTTTGTAAACGAGATGTAGCCTAGATCTCGAAGGAATACCAGATAATACCAATACAATAACCTACAACCTTATTAAGATTTAAGGACCATGAGACTAATGTATCAATTAGTATCACCAACGATGTGAATATAATGACCACAAATATTATTAATGAATTAATCAGAAATGGTATCAAGCAATTCTTAAGTTCTACTATTGTCAGTTCATGAATTTCATGCATAAGGTTCAATAAAATATCATTTGATTTTCAGTTTGACCATTGAAGCAATCAATAGTTCTCGTAGCGCTGAATTTGAACAATAATAATTTTCTAAAAAATATCAGTAATGGATGTTAAGTGTGCAAATTATAATGAGAAGAGTTCCGTGTAGCCACTTTCTCTTTGTTGTTTTGTTTATCTCTGAGACATAAGTGGTAGATGCTGCCACTGGGATGTGAACTATCTATTTAATATATTTGAGAAGCACAATTTCAAATTTGTGGTACAGTATTAAGGCAAACATATGTACACATCAATTTTGATGTCATGCACCGAGGTTGTTGCTTGGAAAACTCAACCTGTCCTGGATTAATACTGGATGTCGTGGGTGGATGCAGTTAACCTCACATGCCATGGTGGGAATTTGACTAATAGAATAGACTGTTAGTGCTATTTTGTGCATCTTTGAAGAATTTATTCAGCAATATGCAGGTTCAGTTCTTTGCCTGAATATATAATCTGACTAGATTGATGGGGCTGATAGACAAGGCATTGCAAGAAAGCCTGATTGAGTGGTGCCATAGCTCAAGCTGCATTCAAATATTGCAGATTACCAATCACCACAAAAAGGAAATGTAGTCACATATGTTGGTGACTCAAAAGTGAATGTTCACTTAAATGTTTGTAAACACATTGAGTTTGAGTCAACCTGCGTGGTATATTTTGTGTTTATATATAAACTGCACTGTGTCGACTTGCCCCGGTCTCACTGTGGTTGTGTATTCCAGGGACAACCAACATGAATTCGTTGATGTGACAGTAAATGAGTCATGTCAAATTGTACCAGGGTGTCTTAAGCCAACACTAGCAGGAAAAGTTTATTCAATCATTGGTATCGCACCACCAGAAATTAGGAGATGTTACATCAGAAGTCGAAAGGGAAAAGCAGTCCTGTGATCAGAGACATCTCCTTTTTGAATATAATCCAGATAAGGGAAGACTGAAATCAAGGAAAAGTTTCCTTTGCACTGTACAGTTAACAGACCAGCAAGCAACCTGAGCAAAATCTTACAGACACGTGGCTAAGAGATATGGTGAGAAATGGATGGAGATCAAAGAAGAACTTGTAACAGGTCATGCCATGACTTGTGGGGAGAACCTTGAGCAGATTGTGAAGGGTGTGTCAAGGTGTACATCGAATTTGAAAAAAATGAAATGCGTACGATGTTTGCGAATTCGAAGACATTTAAGATCAGAACATCTGTAAAATTGCCCAGAAATGCAAGAACTATGTACTTTGACAGATTTTATCGCAGCAAATGAAAGAGCTTCCAGGGTAGTTTCTTTCTAGTCCAATATTTTGTGAGGTTGTCGGACACAGAAAGTAAGTAATTATGTGCCTTGGGCTTGAGCCAGTCATTGTGCTGATGGGCTGTTCATGTAATGGGCTCTTGTTGGGGTAGTGGACCTATCTGCTGTGAGCAAAAGTTGCAAGATGCTGAGTTGACAAACATTTTAGGAGATTTTAACAAATGGTGTGTATTACCAATGGTTTATCACTTAACTCTTCAACTTATTTGTCTTGACTGATAAATTTCAAATCCATTTACGATTGTGGACACGAATCAAATTAGCGTTACTTACCAGTTACTATACCAGCAATATAAAGTCAGTATCACTGTATTTCAATATAATTTATTGCCAAGTTTGTAGTCCTACATATTTTATGTTATTCATATTTCACTATCTGAGAAAGGGTCTATAGGCCTTCCATATAGGTCCTGTTCACATTGGTTGAGAGCTCCTGGTCTAATCTTAGGTGTGAACGTTTTTGAAACAGGCACTTGTGTTAAAATGCTTTTATCTTTTTCATACAGTGGTTAACAAAAGTAGCCCATTAGTGATTATTCTTGATTGTCATACAACATTGTTGATAGAGTATACACGATTAGAACATAAATCTGAGAAAGTCTTGAAACAGTCGGTTTATATGATGCCATGTCTTTCTTTGCACTATTAGCTCATTGTGTATTATCTTAAGACAGTAAATATTATGGGATGTGTATACTATACATTGTACTAAGCAGATGACATCACTCATTAGCTCAATTAGGACACTTTTAGTCTAGATTGTACTAACTGTAGCTGTCCTTCAATAACAGAAGAGACTTTACAATTAATGTGTTCTGAAACTTTGTGTTAAACATCAGTGGACTTAATGTCAGTAAAGTTCTGTAACTTTGTGTTGTTAAATAGGCAGTGGACTTAATGTCAGCTGTTAAGGTGAACACGAGGAAAATAAAAACCACCTGCACCTAAACGTAGCTTCAGATGTTTCGATTCTGTTAACTTACACACAGTGTATCACTCACCATAATAGTACTAATAGCCCCTTTTGGTCATGATTGATTATAGGTTGACAAGACCTTGGAATGGTAAACAAAACTTTCTGCCTAGCTTTTTTGTTTTCTTTCTACTTGTGGCATTGTCATTTCATTTCTCTATGTTGCAAGAGCTTCTTTACACCAAGCATAAGGTGGCCTTCAAGGGTACATCTTCACTTTGATCAGTCTGCAGCTTCATCTTCCCAGGATGTCTCATGTCCAGGGTCTTCATATCATGCTTATACACATCTTTGAACCTCATCTGTGGACCGCTGTCTGTTGTCTTGCCAACTGTCCGTAGAAGATATCTTTGAAAATGCAACGGACATGACCGAGCCATCGTATTCTTTGCTCTCTAAGGAGAATGTACATACTTGGGAGACAGGTGTGAGAGTGCACCTTTGCATTTGTTACTCTGTCCCTCCACATAATTTCAAGAATGGATCCAATGCACCATAGGTGGAAATGTTAAGCCTCTGCTCTTATTTGATATAGGATGCCTACGTTTTGCTACCATATAGGAGCATGCTGACGACACATGCATTGTACACCATGGCCTTGATTTTAATTGAGTTTCTGGTTTTCCCAAACACGCGTTGTGAGGCGAGCTGACCATATGCAGAAGTTTAAGTAGTCTAACCAGACATGGTTAGGAAAAGGCAGGCATGTTACAATGCCTGGATTTTTAGCGTTCTCAAAATTTTACAGGAAGTGGGTATGAATACCCATGTATATCTCATGTTCTTGTGATGTTATAAATAAAAATGTCTGCACAAAAATGCAACTAATAGAGGTAATGTGATTATATAATTGTGTTTTTGCAGAGGAAGTTTATTCTGACTTGCACAAGTGAGTTTTTAACAGGTTCCTGAGGTTGTGCAGCATACATGTGATTGTTACATGTAACATACATCTCTGAGCGTCACTATTTGACAGGTTCCTGAGGTGCAGCATATATGTGATTGTTACATGTAATATAAATCTCTAAGCATCACTGTTTGACAGGTTCCTGAGGTGCAGATATATGTGATTGTTACATGTAACAAATATCTGAACGTCTCTGTTTGACAGGTTCCTGAAGTTGCGCAGCATGTATATGATTGTTATATGTAACAAATCTCTGAGTGTCTCCGTTTTCTATCTATTTCAGACACGTAGCGTGTTTATGGATGCATTTATACAGAATCATAGATTGGATCATGTCAGTCAGGTGATGGGATACCACCCGGATTACCTGAGGAACTTTCTGACGACACAAAACTTCTTACTTAGAGAGGATGGTCCCTTGCCCTACGATTATAGACATTACATTGCCATCATTGTGAGTTATTTTTGTTTACAGAAATCTCAAATAAAATTGTGAAGTTGTAGAGTTGTTGTTTGCGAATGCACACAATGAGAGGGTTACTCTTTTGTGTGCCCTGAAAAGGACGTTAAGTGGCGGGTTGTAGTAGCTTTCCTCACATCCCGAGCGTGTTGATGAAGGGGGAACCAAGGTCCTCCAAGCGGTTGTGCTATGCTTGGCTTCACCTGCGTGTCACTCACTACTATGGGGATCATGTCGATCCCTCACCTCGTTAGCCAGACTGCTATGAAAACAGCCTGTTTCCAGGGAGGGCTATTAGGAAGCTGAGGTGAGGATCTTGGCCAGTATGTTTTGCCTGACCCTGACTAACATGTCTGATCAGTATGTTTTGCCTGACCAGACGTTAAGTCTTCCTCCCCGTTGTAGAGTACGTCTGATATTTCGGAGTATGATTTATAGTACATAAGGGGAGATATTTCTCATATTTTTTCATTTCATTTTGCAATGAGCATTGCTGACTGCCTGTCAGAAACTGAATATAATACATCAATTAAAATGACTAGAACATTTGTTCTTCTCTTTCGGTGAACATTCTCCGGAAGTTTGTGACATTGTGTTGTAGTTTACAGTGAGACTGATATTTGCCATCGGCCGACACATCCGATTTCAGCTGACTTTTTTTAGTACCAGGCTTGCTTTGCCACTGCGACCCCATATTCTCTTAACCAGACTACACTAGTGAAGCTAGTTTCCAAGGCTGCCACTTGGATGCAGAATAGGGTCTTGGTCAGCTCTTGTTTGCTAGCCCTAATGCAAGCAGCCAGCTATGAGTCGTTGGCTGCTGTCAACTCATTCACTGCGGTGCATCATCACCAAATCTTCATAATCGGGCCAATAGCTGATGGTGATAAGAGACATCCCCATCGCACCCTGTTCTTGCCTCATGGGTTTAAGAAAACTGACCTTTATGTTGAACTCTTTATTTCAATTGCCATCCAGTTCTTATCCCACAGGGTTTATAAAACTGACCTCATGTTGAACTCTGTATTAAATATTTTCATATTTCAAGTTTTCTTAATTATGTTAGTGAACTATATAGGCATTCCATAGGGCCTGAGAAACGTATCTTCTTATTTAATAACTCGTTATTTTCTGTCTATCCTATCAAATGCTTTATCATAGTCTACAAATCCGATATAAAGTGGTGAACTCCATTTCACACTTTGTTCAACTATTCTTTCTGTACATGATCTAATTTGCTGCAAACCTGCTTGTTCTTCTCTCACATGTTAGTATGCCCTCTATTAATCTCTTTATTATGGTACTGTTCAATATTTTCCCAGACATTGATAACAACATTATTAGTGCTTCAGATCTCCCTTCTTTTGCAACTTGTCAACATAGCCTTCCTTCCAGTCTATTAGTTTTTCAGTTTTTCTACTCTTTCCTAAACATTTTAAGTAATTTGTATTTCTCTATTGAAATGTCAGTGGCCACTCTGATTGCTTCTGGTAGGCTGTCATCTGAGCCTGTGGCTTTACCATCTCTCAGAATACCCAAGAGTAAAAGTGACATTATCTGTTTGTCTGTATTGCATTTGACTCCTGCCGCTTGCTGGATCATTTAATCTCATGTGTGAAGGAATGCTAGAATGTTCTAATCAAGCCAGCGTACTAGTCATACAATAAAAAATGTAAATGTTCAGAATATGCACTCTCCAATCCTAATTTAAGAAGACTGTTTAAATGTATAAATAATACGGGGGGTGTTTGAGCCATTCAGATAGGTTTGATGGGATGGGAGTTCTCAAAATTCATTTCTAAATTTTAAAGCTGGCAAGGGCCAGATTGAGATCAGTCATCAGTTCTTTGATCTTTTTGGTTCCCTTGATCTTTTAAGGAAGATGAGATTCTGTTTACAAGCCCGCTTTATCACACACTCCTCTTCTCTATTCTGCTCTTTCTTTCACTAGCAAAACCATATATGCTGATTGTGGTATGGACCAGGTCATGTGACATTATTCTCTGTTGTGATAACACATGTCTCTAGCTGACCAGCATTATTGAGAGTTCCTGTCATCTCCACCATTCACTCATATCTAAGGAACATTTGTATTGCAGTCACAACAAATTGTCATGATAATGGCACGTCATTGGGGCACACATGAAGACATCTTCACAACCCCATGCTATCCCTCTCTATCAGAGGTCGCTCTCGTGCCTCTTCTGGTCTTTTATGTTGTCCTTCCACCTCTTCGTCGTCTGCTTTGCACCTTCTTGTGCAGGATCGTATTTGCGATTCCATTTGATCTCGATATGTGACAGTGCCAAGAGGTCTTCAAAAGGCCCTATTGTTGTTGTAATTCTTTCTTGGATTTCCTCATTTGTAACTCGATCTTTGTACATGATGTTTATAAGTCTTTGGAAACATCTCATCTCCAAGCCTGTATCCTCCGCTGCAGGTCAGCTGTAATTGTTCATGTCTCACAAGCATAGAGGATTAGTACATTGTACCGCCGAAGATGGATGTGTTGAACCGAAAGGTGCTAATATTGTAGTCAAGCTGCAAACTTGCGACATAACGCATTCTGTTCTCCGGACTATATCCTGCTACTTACAAAGCCCTGTTCAGGGCTTGGTAGCGGGAGATTGAGAACGCAGAAGAAGAAGACGTACATTGTAATTACTGCTTGTTCATTGTATATAGCATTAATGATGAAAGTATTTCAATATTATCCAAATACACTTAATCTGTGCATGTTGTTTACATTTTGTTTGAAGTTTTATGAATCATATTTCAATGCTATTTCAGGCTTCAGCCCGCCATAACTGTACATATCTAGTCAAACTACATGAACAAGAATTTTTGCTGCGCAATGGTAACCCAGAATGGTTGAAAGGCATTCAGTATGCCCCACGCAAGATCCAGGATCTGTATGAGATTAACAAAATCCTGGCCCACAGACCATGGCTTATCACAAAGGACCATGTGGCGGTAAGTAAACTTGGGAAAGCCATTAACTTCACTTAACTTAACATTTTTATACTGGTTTAGAAGACTCTGCAGAGCCTGTATACAACCAGTTTCTTTTACATTACCTTGCTCTAAAAGCTATGTGCATCCAATCTACTCTTAAATGCATTAATTGTCCCTGCCTCCACTACTTCCTCCGGCAATGCATTCCAAGTGTTCACCGCTCTCTGGCTAAAAAATATTTTCTGATATCTAATCTGGACATCTCTTTAGGTAATTTGTAGTTATGCCCTCTTGTTCTTGTAGGTGGTTGAATTTTGAAAAACTTGTTATAGTATAATTTATCCTTACCTTTGATTATCTTATAAACCCGTATTAAGTCACCCTCGAATTCTTCTCTTTTCTAGACACTATAGGTAGGTTTTTCGAAGTCTTTCCTCATAACTGTCATTCTGGAATCCCACTATCAGCTTCGTTGCTCTTTTTTTTACATCCTTTTCAGCATGTTTATATCCCCTCTACGATAAGGACTCCACACCTGTACACAGTACTCCAATCTAGGTCTAACAAATGCTTTATACAGTTTGACTATCACTTCCTTGTTCCTATGTTTAATATTTCTTTTTATCATACCTAACATTCCAGAGTGGTCCGCCGTGGTCTTGACAAGGATAAGAATAGCACGATATACACCGAGTAGATTAAAAAAATCTTTTGTGATAATAAGCAATTTCATTATGAGATGTATCAGTGATACATCCTATGCTAATTTGGATTTGCTTTTCTATATGGCACCTATAGATTATTTACAGTTGTGGCTGGGGTAGCAGCACTATTTGAGGACACATACCTGCTCTATATGACACCTTTAGATTATGTACAGCTATGTTTAGGGTAGCAGTACTATTTGAGGACACATACCTGCTCTATATGGCACCTTACCTGCTACATATGGCACCTATAGATTATGTACAGCTATGTTTAGGGTAGCAGTACTATTTGAGGACACATACTTGCTCTATATGACACCTTACCTGCTATATATGGCACCTATAGACTATGTACAGTTGTGTGCGGGGATGCAGTACTATTTGAGGACACATACCTGCTCTATATGGCACCTATAGATTATGTACAGCTATGTTTAGGGTAGCAGCACTATTTGAGGACACATACTTGCTCTATATGACACCTATACACCTATAGATTCTCTCATGTACAGTTATGTATACTGGTTGAGAATGTGGCAGACAGGTTGGTAGGAAACAGCACTATTTGAGGATACATACCTTGCAGGTTGCTTTATCTTCAAGAAAAGGGACACATACATTGAAAGTCAGGTAAAAAAACAAACAAAAAAAAACAGAGAATATGAGATACATGTTCAGTTAAGCTAGAGGAGGTGACATCTAGCAGAGAGAAACAATTTTAAAAGAAAAATAAGTGGCATGGATTAAAAATGGTGAGAAGACAAATCAGTCTATTTTGAATCAAAACCGTTCAACTTCTTGCGGGGCATAGGTCCTCAGCAAATGCTTACCGAGTCTTCCTGTCATTTCTAGATCCCTCCTCCCCTGATCTTTCTTAGCACTTTTATCTGAATGTTTAGATCTGTCTCTACTTTTCTTGCCTTAAGGATTACATAATAATGACTGCTTTGTAATGTTACCAGCTGATTTCTGTAATGTGTGTCCTAATCATCACAAACATCCTCTCATTACGTCCAGTCCCACTGGCATCTGTCCAGTTCATTCACACAGTTCTATATTAGTGACTTTATCATACCATTTTATTCCCTCAAGTCGGCACAAGCGGTCATTGATGAAAGCTTGGACCTTTTCAGTTGAAGTTTTCTTTGTTCCCGATGTTACAAAGCCGTACAATAGGATAAACTTGACATTAGAGTTGATCTGTATTTCTGTGGCAGACTTATTTTCTTTTGATTTCCACTAATTTCATAGCAATAAAAGCTCCTCTCACATTTTGTATTCTTAATTTGATATCTCTATCAGTACCTCTGACCGTGTATATATTTCTTCTTCTTTTGTCCTACTGCCCTTGCCATATGACGTTACAGAGAGGTGGGATATGTCTATATTACTACTAAGATATGTGAATGAATGTACCTCTTGTAGTACTGTGTCTCCCAGCCTAATCTGGTTGTCGTTGGGTGAGTTTATTGTCACATGTGTTTTTTTCTTATCTATGCACCCTTTGTGTAGATAATTTCTTGTAACATATCCTTTTGTTTATGTAGAGCTATTCTTATCTTTTTTTGTGTTACTTCTGATAGTTTTAGAAGTACTGGTGTTTAGTATTTCCCCCCTGTTCTAATGTAGTTTTGTGTTTGGAAGTTCATGTAAAAGAGTTGATTGACTACATTCTTTATAATTTTTTTTCAGAAACTGCTGAGGGGTTCAGAACCATGGTCCTTGTCAGAGCTGATGCATGCTATCATTCTGATTGCACATTTCCATTCCATGTGCTCCTTTGTGTATGGATGTGGCATCACTGCTGAGGTGGATATTGGTGGGTTTGTGTATAGAGGCTCAGACAGTGACACAGACTTCTCTGGGGACTCAAGCAGTGAAACCACAGATAACATCAACGGACATGCAAAGGTAGCAATATAAACATCACCATTATACATACCAAATTGTTTACAAAATACATGCCATTAAATGTAATTGAAGCAAGACATTAACACCCACATTCCCTGACGTATCAAGCTGTGTCAGTACTGAGATTTTTGTGTTTAAGCTTAATGTCTGGTCAGGCAAAACATACTGGTCAAACTTATTCAGGGGAAACATACTTCCTCACTTCTATGCAGCTCCTTCAGGAAACAGGCTCTTTCATGGCAGTCTATCCAATGAGATGGGGATCAAGGTGATTGATCCCATAGTAGTAAGCTTCACGCAGATGAAGCCAACAGCTTGGAGGACCCCATCCACCTTCATCAGCATGCTTGGAATAAAAAACGAAACTACTGCAACCTGTCACCCTTTTCAGGGCACACAAAAAAAGTGAACATACAATCCATGGGCATTGAACAACTGAAATCTATTTTTGCGGCAACTCCCTTAGATTTACTATCTATTGGCATTACCTAAATCCATTTTTCATTGTAATAGAAAAGACTAGTTAACACAGGATTTAGATTTTCCTTCATTCAATTTGTTTGCTATGTTATTGTATTGAATTAGCTACCTTTTGGCTATCTCCAACTAAATCAAATTCAGAGCATCCCACCACTGAGATCTACTTAATCAGATTCAGAGCATTCCACCACTGAGATCTACATCTAGAAAGTTGTAAATCATGTTCCCGGTCCCTCACTTTGAGGCAGAATTAGGGTCTTGGTCAGCTGAGGTCTGCTGACCCAGATTCAAGCACCTAGCTATGAGTTGCTGGCTGTTGTCATCTCAGTCACTGTGCTGCATCTTCAGACCCCTGGAAAGATGATTATTTTTATATTTTCCTTTTTCTGTTGCTTTCCACTTTGTAAGGAAGTATAGAGTGCACAACTCTATTATATTTTTGTCTGGAGTTTGTGATTTACTGCAACAACTTTCAAATATTGTTTAAGCCAACATAGGCTATTCTTGTTTTGTTCATTCTGTAATTGTCATTTTCTCTTTTTTCGTCTGATATAATTGTGCTTCTCAAGTATATAAATGTGTTTGGAACCATTGAGGACCTGCGACTGACGTGTCACTTCATGGAGACAGCCCATCTGGTGGCATAAAACGAGCATACGAAACCGAACGCAAAGAAGAAGAAGAAGAAGTATATTTAGTGCCCTGCCTGTTTTTGTTATTTAATAATCTTGCACTGTGATACAACCATTACATTATATGTAATGTGTTTCTTCACATTATTCATGTTTCAGTGCCATTTCATAAAACCTTTATGCCCACTTTATTTCCATATATCGTTGAGAACGTTTAAGTCTAGCTTTAGGGGACGGCGTGGTTAAGTGGCATGGCTCACAAGCCGAAGGTGCTGGGTTTGATCCCCATCACAGCACCGGCCGTTACCCCGGGGAAGGAAACCCTTAGAAAATGCAGGAGGAAGCAGACCCTTACATAAAATGCATGCGGAAGTCGGATGCGCTGGGCCGACAGGCGCAAAAATAAAAACAGTGCAACGCACACCGCCTTGGGGATTAGAAAAATAAGGCGAACGCAAAAAAAAAAAAAAAAAAAGTCTAGCTTTAAAGATTTAACATAAATATTCACCTTTAATTTCTGTCTGAAATACTAAAAGGAGGTTTCTTTGTCTTCAGGCAATGAAAGAAGAAGCTGGTGTTGGTCTGGATGTCCTGATGGAGAGGATGAGAAAGCTTACAGAAAGCTCTATAGAGGAGATGAGCCCAGAGGAGCTATTAAAGCGCTTCCAGTCTGTGAAGCATCAGAGTGCTGAAAGTGAGCATCATATTAATGTTTGTATACAACAGAACAGTCTTGGATGCTCTTTCATCTATTTACTTAACATTATTAATGTGCAACTCCAGACAGTATTGAATCAGACATTACTTTATCTGATGCCTTGTATTTTTCATAGCATGACATATAGTTACAGCTTGTCTCCTTCCAGCCATTATGATAATAATCTTTATCAAATGTCACTTGATGACTTACAATCAAAAATTGTCAGCTTGATTCCATATCAGTTTAGTAAGAGAACAAAATCATTAAAATCCAAAGAAATAAATGACATGACAGAACAAGAAATTTATGAATTTTCTGAAAGCAATATTTAAAACATGTTGGAATATTTTTATTGAGTGTTCAGCTCACTGCAGATTAGAATATATATAGATATAGTCGTTAGTTTCTGGCATCACCATATTTCTTGACGGAAAAGTGCTCTGATGTAATTGTATCAGAAGAAAACAAAATGTTTGAGTTTTAAATTGGTTACTTACATTGCTTTTAAACTCATAGGTGTTCTACAATGAACATTTATTTCATTACTTATTATTTTTGGTATATCACTAATATCACCTATTTATTATAAATAAAGCATGATAGCATACACAGTGCTTTCATACTGTTCCCTGATTTATATTCTTTCATAATTAGCCTACAGAAAGGTTCAGTATATATGTCTTCTACTCCTATCAACTGGTTGCAAATGCAGCAACTTTATATGTCATTTTTTCCCCAAAATAAAATACATGTATGGAGATAGCACGAAGCACTCAGTTACAATCCTACCAAAGGATGAGAAAGAACCTGAACCAACATTGGAAGAAGTACGCTCTGCAATTAAAAGCCTGAAAAAGGGAAAGTCCCCAGGACGCGGCGATGATATCCCAGCAGAGCTAATACAAGCAGTAGGAGAGGCATGTGCTCGAGTCTATCACAAGCTATGTAAACAGATATGGCAGAGTGGCCAGAAGCATGGAAGAAATCAATTTATATTTTCTTCCCAAAAAAGGCAACCTGAAGCTGTGCACGAACTACCGAACTATCGCGCTGATCAGCCATGCTAGCAAGATACTCTTGCAAATCCTTTTAAGAAGGATAGAGAAAAGGTTTGAATCTGAAATTCACGTAGTCCAGGCAGGTTTTAGGAAAGACCCGGGACCACATATTCAATTTAAGGAATATCTATGAAAAATGTAGAGAGTTTAATATAGACCTGTACACATGTTTCATTGATTACACTAAGGCCTTCGACTCGGTAAAACATCAAAATCTGTGGAGAATCATGAAGGAAATGGGGTTTCCTTTGCATATAGTCCATCTCATTGAAACATTATACCAAGATCAACAAGTCGCTATCCGAGTATCTGGGCAAACATCAGATTGGTTTGCAGTACAAAAGGGAGTCCGACGGGGATGTATCCTCTCACCTTATCTGTACAACATATATGCGGAATGTATAATGAGAAATGTATGAGAAGATCACATTGAAAGTTTCGACCAATTTACGATTGGGCGGTACGAGATTCCAGAGTTACGATACGCAGATGACACAGTGATACTACCAAGAAGTGCAGAAGGGCTAGAGCAGCTACTTTCAGCCGTTAATGGATATAGTAAAGATCAAAATCTGTTCATAAACAAAACAAAGATAATGACCACTGATAACACACAATGTCGGCATAAATTTACAGTGGGTGGTGAGGAAGTAGATCAGGTCACACATTTTGAATATCTGGGCTCCAGAATTGACAAAAATGGTGACTGCTCGAAAGAAATCAGAAGAAGACTAGCTATGGCAATGCAGAGACTGAACAGCCTGAAGAAATTATGGCAGGGCACCAACAAAACGATAAAAGTAAAAGTCTTGAGAGCCTGTGTTTTTCCTGTGGCAGCTTATGGCTGTGAATCATGGATGATTACCAAAACTTCTAGACAAAGAATCGAATCCTTCAAGTCAAAATGTTACAGAAAGATCCTCAGAATACCCTGGACAGAGAAAAGAAAAGAACAAATGTAGACATTCGGCAAGAGTTGAGCATAGAGGAGAACTGGTTTATCAATTCCATTTTGGCTAGAAAATGCAAATACTTTGGTCACATCAAGAGACACAACGGTCTTGAGAGAACGGTGATGGAAGGTATGGTGCCAGGCAAAAGAGGAAGGGGTAGACCAAGAAGACGATGGCACCAAGATATCCAGGAGTGCCTGAGTATGACAGTGGCGGAAGCTGGTGTTTTGGCAAGGGATCGAGTTTCTTTCAGACAGACTGTGATGGGAGCGACGTTCTACAAAGGACATACTACATCTAATGATGTTTAAAAAATGCAGCCAAATTTATTTTTTAAAGATTAGCGACACATAATTAAACTATCTATGACATGAAATATTCAAAATAAAAATACATTAGTATGAAGTGTTAAATGTGAGTACAACGTAGATGTTTGAATTGTCTTGCTTGTTTTTGTGTTACATTATTCCATCAATTGCATTCACTTTCTCTTGTGCCCCAGTGACAGTTTGAATTGGACATATTGAATATCCACATGCAATCCAGATGATTGGACATATTGAATATCCACATGCAATCCAGATGATTGGACATATTGAATATCCACATGCAATCCAGATGATTGGACATATTGAATATCCACATGCAATCCAGATGATTGGACATATTGAATATCCACATGTAATCCAGATGATTGGACATTGAATATCCACATGTAATCCAGATGATTGGACATATTGAATATCCACATGTAATCCAGATGCAGGAACATTGGTCTGATGAAAAAATTAATAATTACTCAGTGGTGCAAACTCCATTGCACGAATAGCACATTTGACACATGTAAATATTGATGGATTCTCATAAACCGTATATTAAACAAAAAGCTACACATGTGCTAGATATTATGGTAATATTTCTAAACCAAGGTTGTCATAGCTAACTGACATAGTGGTACCATGGTTACATAATGATTTTGTCAAATCAGGCTGTAGATGATGCTATACGTTCTACTGATCCCTACCGAATAATAATAATAGCTGTCCATCGTTGTCAATGAGGACCGCCGACATCATCCTTGTCACAGATTTCCCTGTTGGGTGTGGGTGCGCATGTGGCTGAACAGGCCAATGCGAGCACGAAAACATCTGCTACATATCGGGCACACGAGGTTTGTAGAAGGGGATGATGTTCCCGCTGCTCGGGATTTCCACATCTCGTGTCTGCTCTGGGCTTTCACAACACGGTCGTCTTCACCGGCAGCTACACCCAATTCGATTGCGCTTCTCCAGTCAGATCTGTTTTGTGCAAGACATTCCCAGGTGTCGATGTCTATCTGGCAGCTTTTTAGTGAGTCCTTCAAACCGTCTTTAAAACGTTTCTTTGGGCGCCCTCTCTCGCGCCATCCCTCTCTCAGCTCGCCGTAGAGAAGCTTCTTTGGGAGCCGCTCGTCTGACATACAGACGAGGTGTCCGGCCCATCCTAGTTGAGCTTTTTCTAGCAGTGCATGGATGCTGGGCATGTTAGCCCCCGAGAGAACCTCGATGTCAGTGACACGATCTTGCCATCAGATGTGGAATATTCGCCTCAGGCAACCTGTGTGGAAGTGGTTTAACCACCTTGCATGTCCAGAGTATACAGTCCAGCTTTCGCAAGCGTATAGTAGGGTTGGAATGATGGTTGCACGGTAGACTTTGAGTTTGGTCTTGACGCTGATGCCACGTCGTGCCCAGACCATCGAGCGCATTCTACCAAAGGCTGTGCTGGCCTTTGCTATTCTGCTTGCCACCTCATCGTTTAGGCTGACAGATCTCGACAGCGTGCTGCCCAGATATGTGAATTTGTCCACGGCATTCAATGTCTGACTGTAGTCTCTGGTTTTGTGTACAGCATGCCTGGTGCTGGTTGGTACATGACCTCTGTTTTTTGGGCATTTATGGTCAGGCCAAAATTTTTGCATGCTGCAGAGAGCTGGTCCATTCCAACCTGCATGTTCAGTTCTGAGCTGCTCATTAGAGCGCAGTCGTCAGCAAATACAAGTTCCCTGATTATGTCGCCAGCCACTTTGGTTTTGGCCTTCATTCTTCTGGAATTGAGTAATTTGCCATCTGTGCGGTACTTTATGGATATTCCAAGCTCCAATGATCTGAAGGCGTCTGTCATCGTGGCCGCGAACATCATGCTGAACAAAGTCGGGGCGAGTACACATCCTTGTTTTACTCCGTTTGATACTAGAAACGTTTTAGAGATTGCACCGCTGTCCAGTACACGAGCACACATGCCTTCATGTAGCTGTTTCACCATTGTTATGAACTTGTTGGGGCAGCCAAACTTAGACATTATCATCCACAGCCCAGACATTATCATCCACAGCCCTCCTCTGTTAACTGTATCAAATGCCTTTGTCAAATCAATAAATGTGGTGTACAAGGCCTGATTTTGTTCTCGACACTTCTCTTGTATCCCTACCGAATAGGAATGTCCATATGAGACAGTACAACATAGCTGCTCGCTTGCAACAGAGAGTCAGGTATCTCAGGTAGGATTGGAATTAGCAACAACAACAATGAACCTCTACATGATTTCTCTATTCTGTTTTTTCAGTTGCTGTCCCATCTAACAACAGCTTATCACCAAAATCTGAGGTACTACACTTTGTGATAGACGCTGACTTTGCTTACACCGACTTCATCACACGAGAGTCCGTGAGTGAAGTTGCCACGTTCCGGGCCCGCGACTACTCTTGGGACGATCATGGTTTCTCTTTGGCTAACCGGTTGTACACAGACATCGGAAATATGCTGGATGACAAATACAACATGGCTGCTAATATGACTTACTATACGTGAGTATGATGTTCATGGAAATATTAACTGCACATTTTAGTCTTCATTTTGGAAATAAAAAAACAGTCATGTTGATTTAGTAAGTAAATGTCTGCTTACTTTTGTCATTGTTAGGATTGCAAATAGCTATTTCCACATAATGTGAAGTTTAACTTCAGTATCACTGTAGAGTCAAGTTTAACTTCAGTGTCACTGTAGACATCTTATTTCCACATGTTGTCAAGTTTAACTTAGCGTCTTTATACTGGTTAAAAGACTGGAGAGTCTATATACAACCAGTTTAATTTACATTTCCTTATTCAAAAGCTATACGCACATACAATCTATTTTTAATGCATTAACATGTCCCTGCCTCCACTACTTCCTGTGGCAATGCATTCCAAGCATTCACCACTCTTTGGGTTAACTGTTTCTAGTCTTTGGCTGTTCCCAGTTTACCTGCATAGCAACCAGTGTTACTGTTGACATGTTATCTGTACATGGCGTCATGTTTAACTTCAGTGTTAATGTAGACATATCAATAGCCGCACAAGAGTGTTATGATGTTATACAATGTCAGTGTAACAGTGTTTAACTTTGATCAAGACGCTGACAGCTAGCATCAGGGCCTACGAATCAGAGCTGCCATGACCCTTCCTGGATAACAGGCTGCAATAGAACAGACTGGCCAAGTAAAGGTATCGAAGAGGGAAGGAGACTCTGTACTCAAAAATGCCTGCTGGAGTCAGATGTGTTGGAATGAAAGGTGCAAATATTGCAGTCAAGCTGTAAACTAAACACACCACACTTTCTGTTCTCCAGACTACATCCTGCTACTTGCAAAGCCCTTTTCAAGGCTTGGTAGCGGTAGATTGAGAACGAAAGAAGTGTTTACACTTGAACAGTGACAGTAACATCATGATGGTCTAGTTGTGATAAACAATTTATCTTTGCGAGGTCTGGCATATGGCAACTAGTTATTATTCACTTTATGCAAAGCAGCTTCTCTTGAGTCTGTTTTGACCATGTCATTTCAGTCTTTTATTTTATAGTAAATATGTGCATTAACTCTTTCCACGCGCAATTGTTTTCTCAGCTGTACGCAGTCAAATTAAGGGCGGCAAAAAATACCAGTGGTTATGGTTTTTAAATCATAATAACAAGTTTAATAAATAAACATATCTGTATCTTATTATACATCAATTTGAAGGCAAATGGACAATCTATTAGATAAAGAAGATTGCACAGCAATACATAAAGTACTTTAGAAGAAACAGTAAAAAATATTACAGACAATAAAAAAAAATATTTAAATATTTAGTGACATATGGTACCCTTACTCTTCATTATCTCAGCATCTGCAATGCCCATCCATTTTTTGCTTATACTAATTAGTTCACATTCCAATTAGTGAAGTCCAGGCCAAATTTGAAGGTAATACATCTGACAGAAGTGAAGATATGACACATTTACTAAAGATGATGTCGACGTTGAAAATATTGACGAACATATTCAAAAATGTAAAAACTATATGCACTGCACACTGTGACTGCTAACATGCAGTAAAGGATGTTATGCTTTATGGAAAGCCTCAAAGCAATCCTTGGGGTGTAAGTGAGGCTGTTTTGTATCCCAAGCAGATGAAATGTGTACGACACAATTTCTGTCTCTTTTCGAATACGAGATGATGTGTCTCTTGTCTTGGAGGGGTTACAAGGGGTTTGCAGCTGGTTGTCTGCCAGGCTTTCTTGGAGGATCACCTGCTTCAGGAACTGTTGCAGCAGCATGATGTGTGAGCTGAGTCACAAGTTCTCGCTTGAACTTCTTCAGGCTCAATCGCTTAGAGCCAGCTTCACGAGTCAAAGTGTGAAGAATGAAGGCGTTGAGTTGACTGACTTTAAGTAACCAATAAAACACCTTCCACCATTTTAGTGTTTTCCTTTCAGAGGTGCAATAATAGGTGACCTTCTGAATAAAAGTATCGCACCCATTCATGCACATGTTATACTTCTGAATCATTGATGGCTTGTCAACATCCTTGACCCATGTTGTCTCAACAACCGCATCTGTGCTGATCGTGAGGACACTCTTCTTTGCCTTTTGTCCCTAAATCCAACATACATCATGGTTTCATGCTGATTTTGAAACCAGCATATCTCACGGTACAGAAGATTGAGGGTCTTCAACTCCAGAGCAAAGCCAACACGATTGACATTGAGTGTGCCAGTATAATACTGACGACGATCAAGAAGATAATCAATTAGAACACGAGTCGTGTAGAAGCGATCTGCAAAAATCTTGTGTCCCGTGCCAACGTAAGAAAACAATGTGTCAAAAACTTTGACAGCATGACTTGATGTAGGGTCTGCATCGGGGTTGTAAGATGTTTCAGTACCAAAATAAGTAAGTATGTTCACATATTCCGTTGCCGAGTCGCAAAGGCCAAACGTTTTTATGTGGTACTTCTGGGGTTTTGCAGCATTATACTGCTTGAACTTCCATCTGCCTTTGAACCCTATCACCATCTCATCTATACTCAAATTCTGATAGGGGTAGAATGCTGCTCAGTACATTGTCAGGAGTAGATTCATGAATGACTCGATTTTATCTTTGCCTTCAGCACTTTCGTCACCTGCATGCATCATTGTATAGAATATATCCTAAAAACGGTTACGAGGAAACATTGAGTGGTACCATGGTGTGTACAATTCAGGCGCCAAAGACCAGTAGTCAGGAATCTCTGGCCGTCTATCAATGTCGATCATGATAATAACGGCAAGAAATTTATCAAGCTCATGGGGAGTAATGTCAACCCAACGGGAGTACACTGAGCGACGAAGAGATGGAGTGTTGATAGTAATTTTCTTCCGAGCATATGCATTTATAGAAACAAGTAATGTCTTGACTTCTTGATCAAACAGTGCTGAAAAGCACTCAATTGCTGTTGACTGCCCTGTAAGACCTGACTCAGGAGACACACCTGGTTCTTGCTTAGGAATAAATCGGAAAGCATTTTTTGTGGAACCTTCTCTGACTTCATGCCACTCATCTCTTTCTACTGGGGCACTTCTAGATCTAGTTGCAGAGTTCACATTTCCTCCTCTACCTTTTCCAGCTACTAGATTTATATTAGATCTCTGACGTTTTGAGGCCGAGGGCTCAGTTTCAAAATCATTTTGACGACTAGAACTAGCTGTGGGCGTGGCAGCAGGGTCTTGATGGTCGTGATAGTCATTATCTACCAATTCACTGTAACTTCTGATAATCAATGTCAGCATCTACTTCTACATCACTACTGTCAGTATCATACATAGATTGTTCTATCAAAATCCTCGCTTGATCGGCTGTCACACGCGTGGGACGATGATTAGCTGAAGGAGCTAGTTCCATTCTCGTTTGTTTACGTTTAGCAGCAAAAAAAACACTTCAGAAATACAAGTTAAATCGATAATAGAAAGGTCCATGCTGGAATAATTCACTATCAAAACTGACGCTGTTATTGTAGTAAACCGGAAGGATAAAAATAGATACTGAAGGATGTAGTTGTAAAACTAGAAATACGAACATTAACGAAACAACTCACATGGCGCAGGGTACGGCGAATCGGCTGCAAAAGAATGCACTGTGACGCAGTGTGCAGCGTATGGCATGCAATGAGTTAAGAAAAAAATTTGTTTGCTCCAGAAACATTTAACATTAGTGCTGTGATAATCGCACATCTGCTTTCTGCAAATCTTTTTTCTTGGGTTAACTCTTTCTAGCCTTTGGCTGTTCTCAATCTACCTGTAAAGCAACATGAAGTAAATACAGGTGTTCTATGCGAAGACCAGGAGTTTTACATTTCTGTCAGAGGCTGTACGAGATGCAACATCATAGACATATCATTTGATTGTTGTTGGACGTCTTGTTCTCCACTCTCAGCAATGCCAGCATTTCTTTATACTCGTTTAGAAGACTGCAGAATCTGAATACTCGTTTAGAAGACTGCAGAGTCTGTATACTGGTTTAGAAGACGGAAACAGTTTCTTGGAGGGTGGTTGACCCATGTGCAAGTCCATTTCAAGCACTAGATCAAAGTAGACTCACAGCCTGTTAAGTGCCATCTATGCTGCTCTAAACAAACTACTTAACCATGTCCGGTGTTATGCCAATTTACACAGTTACTCGTCTCTTACGGCATGCTCTCTGTGGGGCAGTGTGCTATTCTTGTCTTTGTCATACACAAAGATCTGGCAGACCAATTGGAATTTGCAATCCTTAAATGTAAAGTAATGGTAGTATTTTAGCAGACTTAACCACTGGTCAGGAATGGAGTGTTAGAGACTACAGTATACTAAGCCTCAGCTTGTGAGGTGGGGTTGCCAGTTCCCTTCCTCACTGCCTTTACCTTCCCTAACCATGTCAGGTAAATGTGTAAATCCAATTTAAAATATTATTTTTAAATATGCGACATATTTTTTTAATGTTGAGATTTGTATGATATTTTCATCATGGCATTTTATCATGCAATTTGCACTTTTATGAAAATAGAAAATGTTTACCCAATTTTAACTCAGTTGGTCTGCAATTTGTTCACCAAAACTCTCCCAAGCAATATCACTTGCTTGAGACCTATTTATCTTCAGTAACATTTCATTAGCATTTGACAGTTTGAACAGAGAATCACTCTGTAAATTACTTTGACATTTTGGAGTGTCCTTGAATATTTGTTGAAGCTCTATGCTTAATTTAATAAATATATCAGATATTATTTATGAAACTATTCCCAATTGATTGACAAATAGAATAAAAGTTCTTATATGTGGGGATCTATTTTAGTGTAAAATAGAACAGAATAAAGATTATAATATCTGAGGCAACTATATTTGTCTACGATAGAATATAATAAAGATTTTTATATGTATGAATCTATAGTAGTGAAAAATAGAATATAATAAAGATTCTTATATGTATGAATCTATAGTAGTGTAAAATAGAATAGAATAAAGATTCTTATATGTATGAATCTATAGTAGTGTAAAATAGAATAGAATAAAGATTCTTATATGTAGGGTGCTATAGTAGTGTAAAATAGAATAGAATAAAGATTCTTATATGTAGGGAGCTATAGTAGTGTAAAATAGAATAGAATAAAGATTCTTATATGTAGGGAGCTATATTAGTGTCTTCTACTTCTTCTGCGTTCGTTCTAAATCTTCTGCTACCAAGCCCTGATCAGGGTTTTGCAAGGAACACATCTGTCTTCTGCAGCATATTTTTATAGAATAGAATAAAGATTCTTGTATGTGGGGGATCTATATTGGTGTAAAATAGAACCAACAAAAAGAACAGTAAAATATTGTTTCTAGTAAGTCAACAGTTCAGCTGTATATCCATACATGAACAAACAATGACTTTCTATTAAAGATAACTATTGTGGAAAGAAGTTATTAAAGTTTTTAGGTGAAATTTTCACAATATTTACATTCTTCTGAAGACATGAAGTTAAAAGTTTCAAGTTTTTCTACAAAATCACATTTGTCTGTTTTAGCCCTAGCCACTTTGTAAAATCCCATTTCTCTGCACTCCTGAGAAGATATAAACGAGATAGACATGTGAGGAAAGTTTGTTACCCTTTAACAAAAAAGGTCTACAAATAAAAATCCAACCATGTACCAAATCTTTAACTAGAGAGTTGAATGTCATCACTTCTAGAAGTCTTTTGTTTGATCAGGCAAAACATACTGATCAGGAATGTTAGTCAGTCAGACAAAGTGTACTGATCAGACATGTTAGGGTCAGGCAATACATACTGATCAGACATGTTAGTCAGGATTAGGCAAAACATACTGGCCAAGACCCTCACCATGGCTTCCTCGTAATCCTCCCTAGAAACTGGCTGTTCTTCTTGGCAGACTGGCTAATGAGATGGAGACTGACATGATCTCTGTAGTAGTGAGTGACATGCAGATGAAGCCAAGCATAACACAAACACCTAGTGGACCACCGGTCCACATTCATCAGCATGCTCAGGATTTGAGGAAATCGACCAACTCTCCACTTAATCCCTTTTAACGGCGCACAAAAGGGTAAACTTACTCACTGTTGGCATTCACAACAACAATACTTCTTGCAGGAACTAGATTTATAAGTACTAAAAAAACTTGTAATGGACTAGGGGTGTCAAGGAAATATTTCTTGGACTGATGTGTCGGCTCAACATACTCAATGAAGATGACAACAATGTTCAGGTGCCTTTATCCCCACACATTTTGGGAAAGCCTTTAATCTAATTGTCTTGTAGTTGTACCACATCTTTTACATGGTTGATGTAAGAGACTGAACAGTGGAAAAATGTCACAGAAAACAAACCAGCTACCAACAACTGGAAGTGCAAGTTGGTCACAGATGAACATGTTTGTATTTAATCAAATAATTGAGATTGTTGAGTGAATGGTTGTCATTGTACTGTCTTCACTAGCTGAAAATCTGTTATTGTTTTGTTGCTCACAGAATGGGAGACAATCATGAGGTGGACACATCTTCTTTCCGTCGAGCTGTGTGGAACTACATCCACTGTATGTACGGCATAAGACATGATGACTATGACTACGCAGAGGTAATTTATTCTGTTGATTTTGGGAACATGGAAATTAGCATTACAGAACTGATAATAGCGAATATGATTTTGAAATATGGATAAGGTTACATAATGAAGTTACACGAGGATTGCTTGTTAAATATTAGATTTGATGAACAAAGTTACACAAGGATTGCTTGTTAAATATTAGATTTGATGAACAAAGTTACACGAGGATTGCTTGTTAAATATTAGATTTGATGAACAAAGTTACACAAGGATTGCTTGTTAAATATTAGATTTGATGAACAAAGTTACACAAGGATTGCTTGTTAAATATTAGATTTGATGAACAAAGTTACACGAGGATTGCTTGTTAAATATTAGATTTGATGAACAAAGTTACACAAGGATTGCTTGTTAAATATTAGATTTGATGAACAAAGTTACACAAGGATTGCTTGTTAAATATTAGATTTGATGAACAAAGTTACACAAGGATTGCTTGTTAAATATTAGATTTGATGAACAAAGTTACACGAGGATTGCTTGTTAAATATTAGATTTGATGAACAAAGTTACACAAGGATTGCTTGTTAAATATTAGATTTGATGAACAAAGTTACACAAGGATTGCTTGTTAAATATTAGATTTGATGAACAAAGTTACACAAGGATTGCTTGTTAAATATTAGATTTGATGAACAAAGTTACACAAGGATTGCTTGTTAAATATTAGATTTGATGAACAAAGTTACACGAGGATTGCTTGTTAAATATTAGATTTGATGAACCAAGTTACACGAGGATTGCTTGTTAAATATTAGATTTGATGAACAAAGTTACACGAGGATTGCTTGTTAAATATTAGATTTGATGAACAAAGTTACACAGGGATTGCTTGTTAAATATTAGATTTGATGAACAAAGTTACACGAGGATTGCTTGTTAAATATTAGATTTGATGAACAAAGTTACACGAGGATTGCTTGTTAAATATTAGATTTGATGAACAAAGTTACACGAGGATTGCTTGTTAAATATTAGATTTGATGAACAAAGTTACACGAGGATTGCTTGTTAAATATTAGATTTGATGAACCAAGTTACACGAGGATTGCTTGTTAAATATTAGATTTGATGAACCAAGTTACACGAGGATTGCTTGTTAAATATTAGATTTGATGAACAAAGTTACACGAGGATTGCTTGTTAAATATTAGATTTGATGAACAAAGTTACACGAGGATTGCTTGTTAAATATTAGATTTGATGAACAAAGTTACACGAGGATTGCTTGTTAAATATTAGATTTGATGAACAAAGTTACACGAGGATTGCTTGTTAAATATTAGATTTGATGAACAAAGTTACACGAGGATTGCTTGTTAAATATTAGATTTGATGAACAAAGTTACACAAGGATTGCTTGTTAAATATTAGATTTGATGAACAAAGTTACACGAGGATTGCTTGTTAAATATTAGATTTGATGAACAAAGTTACACGAGGATTGCTTGTTAAATATTAGATTTGATGAACAAAGTTACACTAGGATTGCTTGTTAAATATTAGATTTGATGAACAAAGTTACACTAGGATTGCTTGTTAAATATTAGATTTGATGAACCAAGTTACACGAGGATTGCTTGTTAAATATTAGATTTGATGAACAAAGTTACACAAGGATTGCTTGTTAAATATTAGATTTGATGAACCAAGTTACACGAGGATTGCTTGTTAAATATTAGATTTGATGAACCAAGTTACACGAGGATTGCTTGTTAAATATTAGATTTGATGAACCAGCAATCCTGAGACTGCAAGATTTGAGTAATTTTTATTATTTTCATTAAATAAATATACAAAACAGTAAATTATAATTTGTGAATAAAGAAATGAAATGCACACCAAATCCTCATGTTCTGGGTTATCTGTTTTACTCACTTATATATGATGGCAAAGAAATTGAAGACAAAAAAGGAGTAAAGGACAAGTTCAAAATTCCCATCAATACATAAAAATATATGTTATATGTACATAAAAACAACTGAATAGTGGTTACAGATACAATATATAGAAATAAAATAAATGGAAATACAATGCAATATAAAAGACATATTTGAAAAAAAAAAGGATTCAAGACGATAAAGAAAATGCACAATAATAAAGGCTCAATGAACCATTTTGCCTTCACTTGAATGTGTATGCTCATATTTCAGTGCTTATGTGGATGAGTGCCTGCATATATGCATGTTAAATATGTTTGCATATTTTATTGACTATTTACTTTGTTTGATAATTGTGTCAAATATTGCTGGTTATCATACTTTTGTTTCCTCTCCTTAATGTCATTTATTCTTATAAGAACCGATGTAACATCTCTTAAATAGGTCAACCAACTCCTGGAGAGAAACTTGAAAGCTTACATCAAGACCCTGACTTGTTACCCTGAAAGGTTGCAGAAGAAAGACTACGACATCGTCATGAGGGAGTTCAAACATTCCGAGAAAGTACGTTGTGTCATGTCTCACTTTACGTGTCCCAGTCAATATGTGTATGTGAGTATGTAAAGTAGGTTGTGTGATCTCTGACTTTACTTGTCCCAGTCAACATGTATATGCCTGAGTATGCATACGTTTTCTTGGGTACATTAGTGATGGTGTTCTACTTGCATACAGTAACCCTTTGGGTCTGATGGTAGTCATGATGTTGTGTTTTTGTCTTTCTTGGAATGCAGTGTTTTGAAAAAAATCAATCTTGGGTGCCCCCCCGCCCCCCCCCCCCCCCCAACCCCCCTCCCCCCATGCAGTAAAACAGCAATGTCTTGTTGTGGAAAATATAAGGTCATCTGTTACAGAGGGGAACATGCATTAATAATTGTCTCTTACTTCTTGGTCTAGAAAGTATTATTGTCTCTTACTTCTTGGTCTAGAAAGTGTATTATTGTCTCTTACTTCTTGGTCTAGAAAGTGTATTATTGTCTCTTACTTCTTGGTCTAGAAAGTGTATTATTGTCTTTTACATCTTGTTCTAAAAAATGTATTTTCTTTTACATCTTGGTCTAGAATATGCATTATCAATCTTCTCTTACTTCTTGGTCTAGAAAATGCATTATCAGTTTCTTTGTATATTATGTAGAGATGTGAGGGAGGAATATGTTGTATATTCCTTTGTACTTTGTCTCGCAGACTAAATGAGATTATAGCATCCAAGCCCATTAACTAGTTTTTATTTACTATTGCAGGTCCATGTCAATTTGATGCTGATGGAAGCCAGACAGCAAGCAGAGCTGCTGTATGCCTTACGGGCTTTAAACCGATATATTACATAGACGACGACTTTATGCATCATGTTTCCTAACCCTGATATTTTCTCACATGGATTGTCATCCTCATCTGCCAGCTTCCATTCCCATGAGGCATTATCTGATGACAGTGAAGATGGAAACTCCAAACTGAAATGCGAGATGTTATTGTATATAGTCTTGTATATTTATAAAGTGGCTGCTGCATGGTGCCTGAAGACCTTTGCTGGTATGTTTTATAGACCTGATTAAATAAATAATCACAGAAACGTTGCACGTTTGCTTACCATTCGTGAAGACAGGTTTAGTATAACATTTGAGATTTGTAATGTGGAGACCAGGGTTTATCGCACTCAGAAATATCTAGGTCATTAAATGTTGATAGAGTTATGTATCTTTTGATTTTGCTTTATCTGTTCAGTGTTTTCCATCTTTTTGTTGTCATCATTACACTGTCATCTGCCAGAATTCTAACATAATTGATAAACTAACTTACCAATTAAGTTGACATCCTGTCAGGACCTCTCTTGCTTCTGGAGATATCAAAAGTGATTCTCTCTGTCATCCTTTTTGTGTCAACTAATGAAATATTTAAAAATGTATTTTCTGTTCCATTTGTAACTTAGCAAGACTCAGGAAACATATTTGATAGTTTCATCTCCATGGCAACTTTTTCTATCTTCACTGGCTAATACTGTTTGTATAATCCATTTTTTATTAACAATTTTTCTGCTTGATAACTGACCTTAATTATGTGCTGTTATGAGCTTTTCTTTTGAAGAAAAGTATCCTTTCTGAGTCAGCGGAGAATAGCGTTTTTTTCTGGTTCTAGTTTCTGTAGCGGTTATTTTCTTATTGGTTTTGGATGGCTGATCTTAAATGAGCCACATAGTTCTTTGGTCCACTGGTCTTTCACACAGTAAAATTGTTTGACTTGGTGAAGATGCACTCACTATTATAGCTCGTGATGGACCCACTATCATAGCTCATGATGCTATCAAAGCACGTAATGAACAGAACAGAAAATGTGTGTATTTGAGCATTTATTTGAAACCATAGGAGTTATTTATTGGATTTTAGTGTACAAGGTAAAAAGTGATGCAGTGAAATCCTACTATGAACTCCTTGAACCCTAGCCACTCAGTTTGTAATACCCATTCTTTTGGGCTCCTAGGCAAAAAATGTGCAGAACAGACATATATCTTCTTCTTCTTCGTACGCTGTCAGACGTCAATCTTTATTTTTTCGAAAAAAGCAGCAGTCATCCTGAGACTGTCGACACTGCAATAGAGCTTGTCTAGTGTTGGGACTGGTGATGGCCACATGTGCTTTCTCTGGTCCTCGTATGTCGGGCAGTTTTGCAGCAAATGATCAGCGGTCATTTTCCCGGAACCGCTCGTGCATTTGTCAGTGCCACCTATCATCAATTTATTGAATAGGTGGTACCTCAGTCTATTGTGGCCTGTGCGAAGTCTGAAGACCACGACCTGCTCTCTTCTGTTCAACTGGTAATAGGCATCGTTTTTTTGTGTAGCCAGTATGTTCTGTTTCCCATTTGGTCATGTATCTAGCTCTAATAAGCCTTTTTGACTCTTCGTATGTCACACTAGGATCTGGTTGTGGTAGTCTTGCACCTTCTTTTGCCAGTCTGTCTGCCTCCTCGTTGCCTTGGATGTTACAGTGGGATGGAACCCACTGTACCACTACTCTTTTAGGTGTAGACTGCTGGCATAGTTGACAGAGTACTGCTCTTAAGTCATTAAGTTCAGTATTTTTCTGGCTTTTTAGTGCTGTGACTACGGCCAGGGCATCTGTAAACAGGACTATATGGCTTTCATTCCTTTTGCCTGTCAGCACTGCTACTACTGCAGCCCTCAGTGCCTCTGCTCTGAAATTGCTTGAGTATTTTCCAGTTGCCACTGACAGTGTTATTTGTCTACCATTTGGTAGGCTCAGGAATACCCCTGCCCCTCCGTTCTGGAACAGACATATATAAGTATATCTAGTAACTCTGACAGAACAGATACTAATAAGAAAAGCTAGTTGCCATGCCATGTTCCTGTAAATAAGGTAGGTGTGTGACACCAAATATTGAATGCTCAGGGAATGGACTATTGACACACACACATCAAAATTTGGTGGCCTCGGATTCGAAGGGTTAATTTAGTTAGTCATTGGTCCTTTAGTTAGTCCTTGGCCCTTGAGTTAGTCCTTGGTCCTTGAGTTAGTCCTTTCCTTGCATTAAGCATTAAATCCATCAACTTTGAAACTTTACCATGTTCTTAAATTTCGACCTATTGGAAATGACTATTATAAACGACATTATGCATGGGCGAATCATTGGCAATCTTGAAACTCCGCAAACTAAATTACAGGACTTAATGCATGTGTTTAGAAGTTTGTATGGACCTGATCAGATGGAAGTGGATGATACAAACTGTAAAGGTTAAGCTTATCATGCACCCTCTTGATACCTGAAACATTTTATACATTTAATGCAATCTTTTGAAACGATTTGATCCAATTGGTGATATGCTTACAACTATGGGCTCATTCAACGAGATCATACTATGAATGCATTGTTCTCTGCTCAATAATAATTAGTTTTCATTAGTTTAATAATTTACTTTTTTTTATACAAGTCGATGTTATATTTTGGTTGAGCATCTACTTCTGGAATAAGCAAATTTAAAAGTGATTTTCTTGTTTAATTGCCAACATTTCTACGTTGTCTTGACATGGTTTAATTTTTAAGTTGTATTTTTGTGCAGATTTCATTATTAGAGAATAAAATAAGCCAAATTATTACTTTTTAGGTTTAGAATCCACATTATATTGTCATTATGGCACACAAGCATTGTTTCATTGTTAAGAATCCATTCAGACTGTAAATTTTCCTTACTACCGTGTAATAAATTATTTAGCATTTAAAATAGTTGAAATTGTTGTTGTACCCAGGGTATTGCATACTGTAGTTTGGTCTGGAAAGATTTCATGACTTCACTGAGTACAGTGGAGACCTCTTACTCATTTCCTGCCGTGACCTTTCCTGATTGCACTAACTTGGTTACACCTAATCATTTGCAAATGGCAATTCTTAATGTTTGTTAGCATGTTTGGGACTCAATAAATAGCTTATTGTCAGACAATATACTCTGCGAGATGCTTGCACAAGATCATACCACCTGGTGAGCTAGTGTCATCGAAGGTGCTTAGATTGTAGAGAGAACAGCCATAGGGGAGACTCAGTGAAAGCGCATCGTCTGAAAAAACAATACTCAAGACAATTCCGCAGCCAGCTCTCAGCATTTGTGCCCTGAATATGGCAGGATATGCTGTTCCAGGATTGGTCTTTACAGTCATCAGAGAAGAGAGTTTCAACAAAGACAAGTCACAGTTTTTAGGATATTCTTCATCTTTATTGACGTCTGTCCTGAAAAGGACTTTTATGACATTGTATTGTCACAGACGTCTGTCTCTGTAGACCATGCAGGTGGCTCCCTGTGAATAGCCTCTCCAGGGTGCAAGCCATGATGCTGAAAATGAAGACCCTGGGTTGCCCTAATCGCAGGATCCTCCTCTCGGCTTCACTGGTGTAATCCAAAGGAATGCAAAGCATGACAATTTGGCACTAGTTCAGCCGCTGAACTGCCGGAATGAGTTCGCAATTTTGAAACCGTCCGCCTTAGGTGCTACGACTCCGGATTTTCTGTCTGGATTTACTCCCATAGCACTACCCTCTCCCGAGGTTTCCACAAGGCAGTGGAGTCGTTGTCTGCAGATGCTAGTTCCTCGAGACATCCGATGATACTCTCATCGTCCCAGGACTAGTCAGCACTTCCTGGCACTTGTGGGTTTAAAATCAGAGTTCCCTCTCTCCTAGACAAACTGCCCGAACAATCTAACGAGCTTCGTCTACCAGGGTTTAGAGTAAGAGTTTACCCTCTCTTAGATTGGCTACCAACCAAGGCTAATGAGCCCAATCTGCCCGCCCAGTACTCGGTCACGCCCCACAGCAGGCTCTGTAAGAAACAGGGGGTCCCTCATGAAGGTGCTGCTGGGAACACAATAATGTAGGAGAGACCATTGGCATGGAAACTCATGCCTGCAAGCCGAACAGTGAATCCAGCTGCAATCTCTACATCTGGAAAGGAGAGACTATAACAGACGCTTCACTTTCTTTTAATGAGCAGGATGTCAGCTCAGACCTTGCTACCACCATTGTGTTGCTGTTGGCAGCAATAAATACACCTTTCAGCCCAACACATCTGATTCCAGCAAGCCGTTTTTGAAACTGTTTGTTTGTCTTTCCTCTATGATCCATAATATCTCAGTCATGTTGCATGGTTGCAGTCTGTTTCCAATGCTGCCACTTGGAAGTGGAATTCTTGGTCAGTTAAAGGTCAATTTTGCATCGTTGACCCCTGTTTTGTATATAATTAGTGGGACACAAATTTTAACATTTTGAAGGCCATAAAAAGCTTTACTTTAGGACACGTCACAGTTTTGTATATTAATTGGTGGGGGACAAATGTTCTCTGAAAGATTATCAAAACTACAATTTTATTTGTTTGTAGCTGAGCAATGTATGATGAATGACAAATATTTTATGAAACAAATGCTTGTGCATTGGTTCAGTAATGATGTATATCATATATATCAACCTACTGGCAAGCTCATCTGTTTGTATTTGCTAATTTTACTGTGCATACTCTTATGGCATGATATCAAATAATTCATGTGTGACAGTGCCATACGTCATTATTCTGTGTCCCAGCAGTAAAGTCTACACATTTACAAAAGGTAAAGTCACGATAATTATTGGTTATTTTCATATCTCCAGTTAATCCAGGACAGTTGCATTCAACTTTTAGAGATGTCTGTGCAGCTAAGTAGTTGAAACATGGATGGGTATTTGTGATTGTCCCAAATAAGTCCTCATAACAGACCTTTAATAAGTAGATGTGGTGAATTAGATCATAAATGTCATGGCAGACCTTTAATAAGAAGATGTGGTGAATTAGATCATAAATGTCATGGCAGACCTTTAATAATAAGATGTGGTGAATAAGATAAAAAATGTTGAGTGGTGAATGTTGGACCGAAAGGCTCATGCCTAGCTGTATAAACTGAGACAACATAAAAAATTATTTTCAAGAAGTAGGCCATAACTGAATTAATTGATGATTAATACTCATTGTTTACCATTTATTTGGAAAAGCAAACATTTAATGTTGGAACTATTTGACAGTATAGCCCAACTTGACAGCATAGCCCAAATCCCTCCTTAGATGAGCTGCCAATAACTTTGTGTGCATGCACCAAAGGCTATACTACCAGAACAAAGTGATGGTTGTTACTATTTTCTGATTAGTTACATGCTTCTGTCCAGTGTAATGATCAAATGTTTGACAGAAACTGAAACCTAACAATTCTTCAGAGGGTAGATATGTCAAGTGGCACTCAGGGGTCCCGAGGTAAGGTGTTTGCTTCGGATGCTGGAGGTTGCGGGTTCAAATCACGGTGGAGACTGAGATTTTTCACATGTATCATCCAGTAAAAATGTTCCCTGATATCTGAGAAGTGAGATCAGACACTTGTGTGCAGTAGCGCGCACGTTAAAAATCCCTTGGCAGTTGGAAATTGAAAAGAGTAGACTTAATGGCCGCTGCCTGTACAAAATTCAATTAAAAAATCTACTCAAATTATTTTAGGGATTCTCGCCCCACAGAGAATATGTTGCAAAAAGGGAACTGTGTGGCTATAACATCAGGTCTTGGTTATGTGGTTAGCATAGATGGCGCCTGACAGGCTGTGGGTCTACCTTGCCTAATTTACGCTTCCACCACCACCATTCCCCAAAAGGCCATCGTATACTCCAGGGGCTACCAACCTGACGTTTTTTTTTTTTTGCGTTCGCCTTATTTCTCTAATCCCCAAGGCGGTGTGCGTTGCACTGTGGTTTTTATTTTGCGCCTGTCAGCCCAATGCATCCAACTTCAGCATGCATTTTATGTAAGGGTCTGCTTCCTCCTGCATTTTCTAAGGGTTTGCTTCCCTGGGGTAACGGCTGGTGCTGTGATGGGGATCGAACCCAGCACCTTCGGATTGTGAGCCGTGCCACTTATCCACTAGGCCACGCCGTCCCTCAACCTGACGTTTGATAACATATCTGGATTGACCTAGCAAGTCACCAGCAGATTTTCGTCTGCCAAAAAATGAAATAAAGGAGGTCACACCTCCCCATGACGTCTAAAGACACACAAGTGGACTGAAGATATATAGATAGATGGATATGTCGAAGGGTAAACTTATACTAAACTTGAAACACTAATGCTGGCTTATGTTCATCTTTATCGGAAGTATCAATTTTTTTTAAAGGAAAGAATACTGGCATTTCTTTGTTACCCTTTCAGGTGCAGAATTAACAAGAATCAAACCTGACCTGCAGTTGATGTTAAAATTATTTCTTTTGAAAACAATTTGTAATAATTGAAATAAATCAATCCAAACCTTTACGCTCCCTGTAGAGTGTAGGTCCTCAACAAATACATGCCACGTCATCACAATATCTGATGAATGTTCTGTACATGAAAATTTCTGCAGAATGGAGTAGCCAGCTTCATGATAATTGTACCACTCATTCGTTATAGCGATACACATATAGAGTTTATGTGCAGATGTACCCAAACCCCACACATGCTCAGTATAGTGTAAGAAGTATTTCTCTTTTTTTTTCTTTTGACTTGAAGAATAGCAACAAATGTGAAAAGGTCTTTCTATAAGACACGGATTGTTAAATTTCTGTGCTCTGATCAGTTAATGTTAAATGGTTTTTAGAAAATAGGGTGAGAGACCTGGGAATTACCTAGGTGCATGATTCAATCTCTTACACTTAATGGATAGAGAATCTGTAATTATTGAGGTTATTTTTTTTTCATACACACATACGTGCTAATATATATACATATGTTTGTGTGTATGAAGGTAGAGCATTTCACCTACTTAAGTTGCAAATTGAAACAGGATAGAGACAGCTACTAAAATCGTCCCTCAAATCATCAACTTGACCTCATTTGCATTTAACCAATTAACAAGTATCTGGAATCAAACACATTGAGCAAATGCATCTAACTAAGGCTGCTTAACCCCCCCAAAAAACCAGTATTAGCACATGGTTGTGAAAGCTGGACAGTCACCAAAACTATCGGAAACAGGTGGAATGCTTTTGAAAATAAGCCGGAAAGAAATATGGAACATCAACTGGAAAGAATTTAACACAAACAGAATAGGATCAGAGACCAAACAGCAATATTTGTCTACTATCATAAGGAAAAAAAAATGTGACAGTACACCAGACATGTCCTTAGAATGAACAGCAAGACTTTCAGTCCAAGCTACGATATTGAGATCAGATGGCACCAGAAAGAGGGGCAGGCCAAGAAAGATGGACAGTCACTATAGAGGCCATCCCAAATGTTGAATAGAATCATTCTAGAGAGATTGAAATAAGCCATATATAAACAGCTGTGAGACGAGCAGACATACTTTTGACACAGCAGGCCCTGTGCAGACCAGATAGCTGCATTGCCTATAAATGCATAATTGTTGAATATATTTTTTAATGGAACTCATAACTTTATAACAGATTCAGGGACTATGATTTGGCCTTTGGCAGATTAGCCAGAAAATCACTCTGGAAATTACCTAGGCACTGGAGTGCCCCCAAAGTCACTGGAATAATTATGAAAGCTTATGCAGATATGAGTTGTCAGAATCTGTATGAAGGTCAATTTTGTCAATTTGTGTCTTCCCTCCAGGGCAAATGCTGCAATTCTATATGTCAAAGATTTATTCAAAATAAAATAATAAAATATTGAACAAATTGAATTAAAATTATGATCTGAACATAATAAAAAACATAATTAAACTATCTAGGACATGAGGTATTGCAAACAAAGATTAGATATTAATATTGGAGGGTTAAATGGCATTAATGTATAGGTGGAAATTTGAGAGGAACAAATTGTTTGTACTCAGTGTTTGTACTCAGCTCGTTGTGTATATTTGAGAGGAACAAATTGTTTGTACTCAGCTCATTGTGTATATTTCAATATTAATCCATCAATTACAACATTCCCAAAGACAATAAGTAGAGGCAGAAGTAGTCATTCGTCGTCATGAGAATTTGAGCAAATATTAAAGTTAATGGGAAAACGTGGTTTGAGCTGGTGCAGTTGGCTATAACAGGAAGGCTTGGTGAGTGTTTGTTGAGGACCTAAGCTCCACCGGAAGTTGAAGGGTTTTGATTGTTTGAGTATGGCTATATGGATGCTGCTCATGCCCATAACTCTTTGACTTCACACATTAACAGCCTGTGTTTCATGTACAAATTCATATCCAGGACACATTTTCATCTCTACTTGTACATTTGATCAGCTGCACTTTCTAATCTCATTTACATAAATACTGTTTATACACTCCCCCCACAGTTCACTCTCATAACTATTGTTGCAGTGCTGTCATTATGTGATGTCATTATGTGATGTCATTATGTGATGTACTGATGTAAATAAGTAGCTGAAAATCACATTTCTCATGTTTGTGTTTACACTCAGACATGTTGTCACGCGCATGCTGCATATATACTCAAAAGTATTTCTCAAGAAAGTAAAGCCAATCGTGCCCAGACAAACAAACCAACCAACCATTGAGGGGGTCGAATAATGGATTGGGTTGAAGGAGCCATATGATGTCAGTCTTTCAAATATTTACATGGTTTTTGTAGCCAATATGTGGTGATTCACTTTTGTAATTGTGTGCTTGGAATAATGGATGGCAGGAATTTGATAGTAGTGGCTGCTATGCTATTATGTATTTTGATCATTGCAGTTTTCATAATTTTTCTACCTTTATTGTTAAAAGTAACATGGTATAAGAATGTTGATTTGAGTGATGAAAGAGTTGATGAAAAAGTGATGGCTATTTTAAAGTGACAACTTACAGGGGTCGTCTGATTTGGGGGCGCAAGTGGTTGTAGGATCTATCATTCCCATTGGTACCTTGATCTTGTCAAGGTTGACGCTGACGTGATATTGCCTTGCACCTTCCGTTGTGTGAGTAACAAACAGGTTTGTATTAGCATGGTAGTTCACTCGCTGAAATGAGTGCAGTATTAGTTCTTGTCATGGGCAAAGCTTGTATAGTTGTGAGTGAGAGCTGTCTGTTGACACTGAGCGCATGAAATTCTCTGAGAGGTTTCTCGAACTTGCTTTCTGAAATATAGATCAGTAATTGGTTCAGGGACTGATTTGTTGGTTCAGGGGCTAATTTATTGGTTCAGTGGTTGATTTATTTGTTCAGTGACTGATTTATTGGTTCAGTGACCGATGACAGATTTATTGGATGATTGCTGATTTTCTTGATCTATTGATTGACTATTACTTTTATAAAAATGGTTGCCCATTGCAAGCATAGATGGCAACACCATCATACTTGAGTTGCAATCTCATATGACTGTAAAGTTCAATCTGGGCATGACAGACTATGCCACACTTGATACACGCATCTGAGGAGTCAGATGTGCATTCTGTTCTTTCAGACACTTCACTTTCTCTAAGCCTCGTGATGATTTTTGCTTTGCTATCTGAGCACCTTGTGTGATACTAGCCAATCAGCTGGGATGGTTCTGTACAAGCATGTCCCATTAGGTAACATCAATGTTGAAGCTTTTCAGACACATTTTTAATGAGTCTCTGTAGTGTATCTTCTGCCGCCTCTCTTCCCCCCTCCTCCCCCCCCCCCTCCAAATCTGTGTCTGTCTGTACTAAGCTTTCTGTATAAAATCTGCTCGAGGAAAAGCTTTCTGTATAGCAGCTGCTCCAGAAAGTGCTCATCGGGCATGTGAACAACATGTCCCATACATATTAGCAGGAATTTATGCAGAATGTTTTGGATGCTCAATATATTTGGCATGTTAAGAATTTCAGAGTTATGGTATTTTGTCTTGCCGCCTGGTGTTGAGCAGCCTGCACAGACAGCACATGTGGCAACGATTTAGCTGTCTCACACGTCTACTATACACTGTCCATGTTTTGCAAGCATGCGATAGTGATTAACACTACAGCACGATACATATTTACCTTTATGACAACACTGATGCCTTGTCGGTCCCAGATGTTCATTAATTACCTCCAAAATGCAGAGCTTGCCTTTGCAATTCCGCTGTTGACTTCAGAGTCAATTTTTGCTGCTCTGATGAGGTTACTGCCTAGGTAGGTGAAACTATCGACTGCCTGGAGACTTTGGTTCTGTATGGGGATCTTTGGTTCATTGTACAGCTTCCCAGGGGTAGGCACGAAAAAGGACCTCAGTTCTCCTAGCTGTAATTACTTTAGTGTCTGATATCTGTTGATTTATTGGTTTTGTGAGTGATGACTGGATTTATTGGCTCTGTTACTTGAGTAGTTTAGTGACTGATGACTGCTGCTGATGACTGCTGCTGCTGACTTTGGCACACTTACTTTCCTTGTCTGGAGCGCCACATCAGATATGTTTGAAATGTTGAGCCATGTGGTTTGCCTTTCAGCTTGTCATCCATGTTTCCAGAAGGTTTGGGCAGATCATGAGGTGGTCTGGATCTTGTGTTGCTCCACAATCACATATCTCATTATCCCTGTATCCCCATCTCTTGAAGCTCTTCCTGCATTGTGATACACCAGTTCAGTCTATTTAGTGACTTCCATGTTGTGTACGGCATTGTGTCCATGCGCAGGTACCTCCTGAAGCTTGATATATTGGACATGCATCAGTTCAATCCATCTTTCAATGCAGCGTTTTCCAGGACTAAACTGTATTAGCTGTATAATTGATTGGCATCCTGTCAGTCTCGACAGACAATGGACTTCACGCTAGAGAGCGGACAGTCAGTTGTTGCCCTAGCTTTCGTCACAAACGTTTGTAGTCTGCATTTTGACGCATCCTGTCTTCCCCTGCCTACAGACCAACACACAAAGCCTGCCTCCAGCTGGGTCTTTGTCTTTGGCAAGTTCCTCCTAGTTGCAGGTGTTCATATCCAATGCCTTCAGGTCACTCTTGCAAACATCTTTGAATGGAGGAAGAGTCTACCTTTTTTACGTTTGCCCGTGGTCAGCTTTTCCGTAAAGGACATATTTTGGTATTCACTGTGTAATAAACTGTCTATATTTCAATCTTGTGCACTGCTCCTGGTGTCAAAACCTATAGTGCCCTATGTCGTTTACCTGTTTCTCTCTCTCAATTCTCAGAAGCCAATTGTGGGATATATTTTTTCAGTTGAATTAAGTTTTAGGCAGCTGGTAACTATCCGGCTAGTCTCATTTATTGCTGTGTCAATAAGTTTGACATTTGTCAGGTTTTTCGATGTACCACAAGGGAGAAACACAAGGTAATTGCTGATGTGAGGACGACATCTGACTGTGCCACACAGGCACATTTTCGAATCATTATTTTTTGCATGCATTTTCCGTTTTGTTTCCGGACAGTGTCGCATAGGACAGCATACAATCAAACTATACACCCAGGTATTTGAGAGCCGTACTGTGGTCCAGTTCCTGTCCTTGCTGTCTGATCTATACTAATCTTGTTGCTTCTGAGGTAGAAAACATGTTTTGTGGTTTTTTTGAGGTTTAGTTTCAGATGATTTGATTCAGCTTGATTTGGATATACTATGCAGCAACCGGTTTTCCATGATCTGTGATTACACTATGGTAGTCATAGGTGAATTGCAATAGATTATATATTTGTATGCTGTATAATGTTTACAATAATTCTATTACACCACATGCCATTTCTGTATCTTTCTAAGCCCGTGTGAACAGATATCTTTCCATGCCTGTGTGAACAGATATCTTTCCATGCCTGTGTGAACAGATATCTTTCCATGCCTGTGTGAACAGATATCTTTCCATGCCTGTGTGAACAGATATCTTTCCATGCCTGTGTGAACAGATATCTTTCCATGCCTGTGTGAACAGATATCTTTCCATTCCTGTGTGAACAGATGTCTTTCCATGCCTGTATGATCTGATCAAGATTTCTTAGACTCCAGACTCGCCAAATGAGTTCTTTGTTCGATGAAAATTGGAAGAACAAAACAAGACCAGAAAAGCAAAATATGGTCAGGGCAGGATATTCAGTGTACTAATGACATCACTGTCATGGCATGCAGATTGTCTACATCACTGTCATGGCACGTAGATTGTCTACATCACTGTCATGGCACGTAGATTGTCTACATCACTGTCATGGCATGCAGATTGTCTACATCACTGTCATGGCACGTAGATTGTCTACATCACTGTCATGGCATGCAGATTGTCTACATCACTGTCATGGCACGTAGATTGTCTACATCACTGTCATGGCATGTAGATTGTCTACATCACTGTCATGGCACGTAGATTGTCTACATCACTGTCATGGCATGCAGATTGTCTACATCACTGTCATGGCACGTAGATTGTCTACATCACTGTCATGGCATGTAGATTGTCTACATCACTGTCATGGCATGCAGATTGTCTACATCACTGTCATGGCACGTAGATTGTCTACATCACTGTCATGGCATGCAGATTGTCTACATCACTGTCATGGCATGTAGATTGTCTACATCACTGTCATGGCATGTAGATTGTCTACATCACTGTCATGGCAAGTAGATTGTCTACATCACTGTCATGGCACGTAGATTGTCTACATCACTGTCATGGCATGCAGATTGTCTACATCACTGTCATGGCACGTAGATTGTCTACATCACTGTCATGGCACGTAGATTGTCTACATCACTGTCATGGCACGTAGATTGTCTACATCACTGTCATGACATGCAGATTGTCTACATCACTGTCATGGCATGCAGATTGTCTACATCACTGTCATGGCATGTAGATTGTCTACATCACTGTCATGGCATGCAGATTGTCTACATCACTGTCATGACATGCAGATTGTCTACATCACTGTCATGGCATGCAGATTGTCTACATCACTGTCATGGCACGTAGATTGTCTACATCACTGTCATGGCATGCAGATTGTCTACATCACTGTCATGGCACGTAGATTGTCTACATCACTGTCATGGCATGCAGATTGTCTACATCACTGTCATGGCATGTAGATTGTCTACATCACTGTCATGGCACGTAGATTGTCTACATCACTGTCATGGCATGCAGATTGTCTACATCACTGTCATGGCACGTAGATTGTCTACATCACTGTCATGGCATGTAGATTGTCTACATCACTGTCATGGCACGTAGATTGTCTACATCACTGTCATGGCATGCAGATTGTCTACATCACTGTCATGGCACGTAGATTGTCTACATCACTGTCATGGCATGTAGATTGTCTACATCACTGTCATGGCATGCAGATTGTCTACATCACTGTCATGGCACGTAGATTGTCTACATCACTGTCATGGCATGCAGATTGTCTACATCACTGTCATGGCATGTAGATTGTCTACATCACTGTCATGGCATGTAGATTGTCTACATCACTGTCATGGCATGTAGATTGTCTACATCACTGTCATGGCACGTATATTGTCTACATCACTGTCATGGCATGCAGATTGTCTACATCACTGTCATGGCACGTAGATTGTCTACATCACTGTCATGGCACGTAGATTGTCTACATCACTGTCATGGCACGTAGATTGTCTACATCACTGTCATGACATGCAGATTGTCTACATCACTGTCATGGCATGCAGATTGTCTACATCACTGTCATGGCATGTAGATTGTCTACATCACTGTCATGGCATGCAGATTGTCTACATCACTGTCATGACATGCAGATTGTCTACATCATTGTCATGGCATGTAGATTGTCTACATCACTGTCATGACATACAGATTGTCTACATCACTGTCATGGCATGTAGATTGTCTACATCACTGTCATGGCATGCAGATTGTCTACATCACTGTCATGGCATGCAGATTGTCTACATCACTGTCATGGCATGTAGATTGTCTACATCACTGTCATGACATGCAGATTGTCTACATCATTGTCATGGCATGTAGATTGTCTACATCACTGTCATGACATGCAGATTGTCTACATCACTGTCATGGCATGTAGATTGTCTACATCACTGTCATGACATGCAGATTGTCTACATCACTGTCATGGCATGCAGATTGTCTACATCACTGTCATGGCATGCAGATTGTCTACATCACTGTCATGGCATGTAGATTGTCTACATCACTGTCATGGCATGCAGATTGTCTACATCACTGTCATGGCATGTAGATTGTCTACATCACTGTCATGGCATGCAGATTGTCTACATCACTGTCATGGCATACAGATTGTCTACATCACTGTCATGGCATGTAGATTGTCTACATCACTGTCATGACATGCAGATTGTCTACATCACTGTCATGGCATGCAGATTGTCTACATCACTGTCATGACATGCAGATTGTCTACATCACTGTCATGGCATACAGATTGTCTACATCACTGTCATGGCATGTAGATTGTCTACATCACTGTCATGGCATGCAGATTGTCTACATCACTGTCATGACATGCAGATTGTCTACATCACTGTCATGACATGCAGATTGTCTACATCACTGTCATGACATGCAGATTGTCTACATCACTGTCATGACATGCAGATTGTCTACATCACTGTCATGACATGCAGATTGTCTACATCACTGTCATGGCATACAGATTGTCTACATCACTGTCATGGCATGTAGATTGTCTACATCACTGTCATGGCATGTAGATTGTCTACATCACTGTCATGGCATGTAGATTGTCTACATCACTGTCATGACATGCAGATTGTCTACATCACTGTCATGACATGCAGATTGTCTACATCACTGTCATGGCACGTAGATTGTCTACATCATTGTCATGGCATGTAGATTGTCCACATCATTGTCATGGCATGTAGATTGTCTACATCACTGTCATGGCATGCAGATAAAACATTCCAATGTTTTTAACAGGGGGTCATCTGAGCTGAAACTGTCAAATCTAAGTGATGTGTCCGTGTGCTGGCAATCGAGATGTTTCTGGTCTAGAAGTTTACTAACACCAGTATTAAGTCATTGTTTGGGATCTATACAAGCTACCCTTTATAAAGATTCTTTTGTTCTTTATGGTCTAGAAAAGTTTTCCTATTCTGATATTCTCTTATTGTTTGTGCTCTACAAATGTTAGCCCATACCAAGATTCTCTTATTTGTACTCTACAAAAGTTACCCCATACTAAGATTCTCTTATTTGTGCTCTACAAATGTTACCCCATACCAAGATTCTCTTATTTGTACTCTACAAAAGTTACCCCATACTAAGATTCTCTTATTTGTGCTTTACAAATGTTAGCCCATAACAAAATTCTGTTGTTGTTTGTGGCCTATGCATATTTTCTTCCATCTCCAATTTTTTAACCGCAAAGCTTCTCTGTGCTTCTCCATGACTCTTTTGTTTGTGGTCCAAACATTTTCCTGAAACAGTGTAGAGCAATCAACTTTGAATGCAGAAGCAAAGTTTCATGTATGGCATCTCAGCAAAAAGAACCTTGCATTAATGACAGTCCCGTATAATAGATTCTGTCTACAGCCTTATTCATGCAGACATGTCGTGCATATTTAACGCAGATTGTAGGTAGCTTGATATTGCCAGAATCTCAGCCCAGTGAGCCTATGACAGATATAGTCATGTGTGTTCGCGTGTGTGTTGTACCTGATTTGACTGATGTAACCATGAATGCGCCCAGACAATAACCTCAGACATTTGTATTGTGCAATAAATTATTAAAATATAATGTCTTGTTTCTGTCTGCCATATTGAATGTCTGCAGTGAGGGTAGCATATCTAGGGATGTTTCTTGAGTGTTAGTGGTACAGTGATCATGTCAGATCTAGGGATGTTTCTTGAGTGTTAGTGGTACAGTGATCATGTTAGATCTAGGGATGTTTCTTGAGTGTTTTTGGTACAGTGATCATGTCAGATTTAGGGATGTTTCTTGAGTGTTAGTGGTACAGTGATCATGTTAGATCTAGGGATGTTTCTTGAGTGTTAGTGGTACAGTGATCATGTCAGATTTAGGGATGTTTCTTGAGTGTTAGTCGTACAGTGATCATGTCAGATCTAGGGATGTTTCTTGAGTGTTAGTGGTACAGTGATCATGTTAGATCTAGGGATGTTTCTTGAGTGTTTTTGGTACAGTGATCATGTCAGATTTAGGAATGTTTCTTGAGTGTTAGTGGTACAGTGATCATGTTAGATCTAGGGATGTTTCTTGAGTGTTAGTGGTACAGTGATCATGTTAGATCTAGGGATGTTTCTTGAGTGTTAGTGGTACAGTGATCATGTTAGATCTAGGGATGTTTCTTGAGTGTTAGTGGTACAGTGATCATGTCAGATTTAGGGATGTTTCTTGAGTGTTAGTGGTACAGTGATCATGTTAGATCTAGGGATGTTTCTTGAGTGTTAGTGGTACAGTGATCATGTTAGATCTAGGTATGTTTCTTGAGTGTTAGTGGTACAGTGATATGTCAGATCTAAGGATGTTTCTTGAGTGTTAGTGGTACAGTGATCATGTTAGATCTAGGGATGGTTCTTGAGTGTTAGTGGTACAGTGATCATGTCAGATTTAGGGATGTTTCTTGAGTGTTAGTGGTACAGTGATCATGTTAGATCTAGGGATGTTTCTTGAGTGTTAGTGGTACAGTGATCATGTTAGATCTAGGGATGTTTCTTGAGTGTTAGTGGTACAGTGATCATGTCAGATTTAGGGATGTTTCTTGAGTGTTAGTGGTACAGTGATCATGTTTAAGGGGCAACTAGCGACTGTTGTAATGGGGTTGAGACTTGCCTGCAGCCTGCACTAATTGAACGTATGTCACACTGATCTGTCAATCTTGATTACTGAATCTCTTTGAGCCACACATCTTCGTGGGCAAGCCAATAAATAGGTCACAAAGGACTATTAAAAATTAAATGACAGTCAAACATTTTAACCATTTATTATTGGACTTATTTCTCAACATAATTTCCATCAACACTGGTACACTTATCCCATTGTTGCACCAAGATCTGACGCATGGGAGTCATTGGTCTGCTATCTTGTCCGCATTTGCACTTCACATCAACCTATTTGTCATTTGTGAAACTTCTTCCACCAGGGTGAGATTATGCTGTAGACTAAACCATGTGAGCACCCTTTTCCAGTTGTCTTTCAACTCGAATCATCTCCCACACGCACTGCACAGATACTTTTGTTGAAGTATGAACAGGACGACCAGATCAGGCTTCATCAGAAATTTTTTAGTGTCCTTAAGAAAGTTTATCACTCCGTTATGAACTGCTTTGCGGGACAACAATTTCTCACCATAAACAGGAAGCATTTCCTTATAGATAGATATCCTTTGCAGAAAGTAATTTTGTTAAAGAAAACTCACAATTTTACGCTGTTCTTTGACTGTACACTCTGTGAGCATGTACACCATTTTCATTTGAGCTGCGCACGTGCATGCGACACCTAGTGTCTGCTACACACAGTTATCACAAAATTAGATGTTGCTGCCACCTAATGACACCTTTAGAAACTACAAACTTATTTAGCTATTTCATGTCAGTTTGTGACATACTTACTAACATTAATGAACCCTCCAACCTTCTTTTCCTTTGTAGAGCTCAAATATTTGGGGTGGGCTGTCTTGCACTTTTCTTATGAATTATTTGACATTTTTGAGATTAAGGGATTTATAATGTCCTACCTAAGGTATGAAATCCTCCATCCCACGATTCTTGGATCCCTAAGTCCATGAATCATTGAAAGCTTTCTTTCTTAATTTTTTTTTGTATCTCAAGGTCATTCCATGGGGTCGTTTTCAGGCATTCCATCCATACCACATCCACCTACATCTCCTTTTCAGCAGTTCACACGTTTCACCTCTTTGATATTGTATAACAGGTCTATACGTTATTCTCTGTTCTATCTTCCTTACCACTATCACTCCTTAACTCTCTAAATTAAATACCAACAATACTTTTAACACAAGTAAAACAAAGCATGCATTTTTCACACAAGTAAAACAATATGCACATCAATCATTTTCACTAGGCTCATCGATCACATTATACTGTTCATCAATTATTAATGAATTCTGTCTCTCAAAAGGTTGGTTATTATCACTTCTCAAACTGACTAAGATTACTTCTAAAGGTTCGTGCACGTAGCACAGGTCTTACTCTAGTACTAAACTTTATCCTGGGTTCTCATCACATGGTCGGAATCTAGCAATTGTTTTATTCACTGTCTATCTCTGTGCGTTGGTATAAAGGATGTCTATCTACAATTTCTCAGTCCTCATCTATCTGTTCTCTCAGCTTACACAAAAATGGATGTCTGCTGGACCTCTTGTATCGTCTCATGTAAAGCAGCTGTCTACTGGACCTCTCGTCTCACGTAAGGCAGATGTCTACTGGACCTCTTGCCTCGGTGACTGCATCTGTGCTCTGTCTGCAGCTGTGCTCGTGTCTATGACAGACGACAGTGGTTGTGTTACTGTGGTTGTCAGGACGAGGAAGACCCACAAATCACAACGGTCGTCTTAGGACGACAGCTTCGTGTTGCAGCAACACGTCTCCGTCTGACGAGAATGAAGTCAGGTCACTCGAGCAAGATGTTAGCGACGACTTGAACAGAACATCACACACAGACAGATTCTTACATGTGTGTGGTCTCTCGTTGCCTTTCCGTGTTGGTCTGCTTCGGTGGCTTCTAACTCTACTATTTTCACTCACTGGCTAAGTTTCTGTAGCTTTTAACTATCTACTTGTGCTAGACTAAGTGCTACTCACTATACTGTCTGGTAGGACACCATTGGTCTGCTGTTTCTGGTCTTTTCTCTATTCTGTCGCCCTCCAGCTTATATGCTATGCTCCCCCCGCTTTAGACAATGAACTCAAGAAAAGAGAAGCCATTGTCTAAAGCGGGGGGACAATGACTTTAGACGCTTTAGACAATGACTTCTCTTTTTTTTGAGTTCATTTCCCACCAACTTTATTTGAACTCGCGTGTCCCAAAGAAAGGCTGTGTTATTTTCCAAACACTGACCGCTTGTTGACGGGGATTCCCAGTTCAAACCGTGAGAACAGAAGGTCGACCTGTTTTGGTCGGCCAGCCCCAACTTGCATTGTTTGATAGTTGAGGACCATGCCTCGTTCAAAGAACAAACTCTCGGGCCGGGTTCTCAAGTTATGTTTGGGTACCACGAACGGTATTTTCAGGGCTTCCCTGGCTTTGGCTCGTTGGACCCCTGTAACTCTGTTACAATTGCGATGGAAATTGTTCCCATTTAGGGTAATTGAAAAATCTGTAGATTTTATGTGCCTTGCAGTTTGACCATGGCATATAATATATTTTTTGTCCTGGACTAAAAACCCCTCTACTCCAGAAATGGGAATACAGTCGCATGACAGAAGCAAAAAACTGTGGTGGTTCCGTAACTGATCCAAATACATATAATGGCAGCAGTAGAGATAGTGATAATGCTAATCTGCTTGTACGACCTTCAAACCTTCAATCGTAATAACGGTTTATTTTGGGTTTGTTTGAGAATGACCACTTCTGATGTTTATATTGTCTCACGTTGCACCGTTTTACATGTAGTTTTCTATCAGTGATACATAGTTGCTCCCTTGGCTATCAGCAAGGACTGATAGACTCTTTAAAAGATAGATGCCACGGGGAAGTAATAATTAGTCATTCTCCCTTTATGTTCTATTGAGAATTGATTTCACTGCATTATGGCATACCCATAGGCGCTCAGTTGCTTAAGGTGAGTACACAGGTTGTTCCTGTAGCTTGTTGGTTGTACACACTCCTGCTCCGTCCTCTAATCTACCCGATTCTGCTAGACTCTCGGTTGATTTAAAAGTTCTGCAGTCTGAGTAGATTTTAAAATCTCATCCCTATGGCATATCCAAAGTGCCGATAATGGTGTAGCCAAGATGTCAGTTCTTTAATTGCTTGGAACACAGCATGACAGGACAGTAGATTCACAAAAGTCCCTAAAGATTTGAGGCGTCTTATGATGCTATCCATTCAGGCTTTAATAAGCTCTTCTGTACACAAGAAATCAACAGTGCACTGTCAGCATAGATAAGACGGTACAAGAAATCAACAGTGCACTGTCTACATAGATAAGACGATACAAGAAATCAACAGTGCACTGTCTACATAGATAAGACGGTACAGGAAATCAACTATGCACTGTCTACATAGATAAGACGATACAAGAAATCAACAGTGCACTGTCTACATAGATAAGACGGTACAAGAAATCAACAGTGCACTGTCTACATAGATAAGACGATACAAGAAATCAACAGTGCACTGTCTACATAGATAAGACGGTACAGGAAATCAACTATGCACTGTCTACATAGATAAGACGGTACAGGAAATCAACCATGCACTGTCTACATAGACATGGTGGCACAAGAAATGGATGGATAGAGAGAAAGGAAAGTTGGAAGTTTGAACGTGTAAAGCTGCTCTTGACCCTCTGCCATGATTATTACATCACTCACAAACACAGATTGCCACACGCAGTCTGGCTCTCCATGGTTGAGGGCTAGTTAACTGCAGCTTAAATCAAATTCAACAACAGAACCCCGAGTACAGATTCAAGTAAAAGAGGTATAACGGGTAACCAATGCGTCCGCCAAGGCTGTGGTCACATGATATGATTATGCTATCGAGACCAACTTCTCGTAACCAGTGACTCAGGTTTTATCTGCCACTTTTATCGCATTTACACACATGAACATGTGTGCAACCGTGTACATGTACGCAAGTCTTTGTGTGCACTGATCTCCACGATTTTCACACCGCAAATATTGGCACATCATAATCTTCACATTGTCACGAATACAGGATGTCATGTTTACTCCGCAACGCCATCAAACATATTTAGGTGAAATCCACGAAAAGACCATCTTAAAGTATTGAAATAGAAATACACACGCATAGACTTACGCACATTTGAACACACACATAGTCATACGCATATCAGAACACACCCTTAGACATACGCACAGCAGAACACACACATATACATACGCACAGCAGAACACATACATGTGGTAGAGTCTAGGTTTCGCTGAGTAGTTACTTATCTAAAGTGTTACAACGTGTGTCCATGACATGACTGCACACAGTAAATAACACAGTAAACACCATCTAACAAAATGTAACATATTTAATAACAATCTCCACAAAACAATATTAGCAAAAAGAACAAAATCTCTCTCTCTCTCTCTCTCTCTCTCTCTCTCTCTAAATATGTATATATATATATATATATATATATATATATATATATATATATATATATATATATATATATATATATATATATATATATATATATATTTTAAAAAAACAACTATATCGGAGGTTTTAAGCCCTAACTTTTGAATATTTCCTCCAACTAAATAACTCATTTTCTCGTCGCTACACTCCCCTTATCTGCACACTCAACACACACTCAATCAGATCACATTCAGTCAGGTGATCTGTACATCGACAAACAATCTGTTCACGTATGATCAGGTGATCTGTACATCGACAAACAATCTGTTCACGTATGATCAGGCGATCTGTACATTCATTTGAAATTAGATCACGTCACTTATGGTCACACAGTCGATCTGTGCATACACTTACCTCAGAACACACATCGTTCCCAAAGTGTCCTGCACAATAACAGACATTCAGATCTCTTACTTACCTTCTTCACGTATTTTTGCATTCATATGTAACTAGATCACGCATCGTTCACTAGGTGTCCTGCACGTACGACACACATTCAAATCTTACTGTTCACAGGGTGTCCAGCACACACACGTATAGACTGGCGACTGGCCAAAACTCGAAGGTGCATGCTGGTTCAGTCAATCTGCAAACTCACTCTTATTTCTCAGTCTGCTAGACTACTAACAGCCAATCAATCTCTCTTATAGCCAGTCTCTCTCCTAGCCAGCCTGCTTGACTACTAATAGCTTATCAATCTCTTTCCGAGCCAGTCTCTTGAGTTCATCATTGTAGAGTATTTCATAATCTCAAGCAACATCATGACTTTCCAATGGTTTCATGTTGGTTGTCTGACTTAGCCATCACTCTAATCTGGAATTACTCCAACTAGTTGTTATTTGATGATTATCCCCGAATCCCTGTCACTCTAAATGTTGTGGCCGGTCGTGGCGGCCTCTGACTGTCATCAACCCCTACTACGCTAAATCGGAACGACAGAGTGGTCAGCTCCGAACCCTCACCTGTACCAGACAAATTCTTCCACTTAAACACCTCGTCTCCTTTGTCGACCTAGTGCTTGACCTTGGCACGCATATAGGTAACCTCTTTGTTCACAGAGTCGACAGCCCAGTCTCCCCTACCCTAAGCACCCTTGCTCCAGCTGGAAATGTTACACACACACATAGACATACACACAGCAGAACACATCCATAGACATACACATAGCAAAACACACATATAGACATACACACAGCAGAACACATCCATAGACATACACACAGCAAAACACACACATAGACATACGCACAGCAGAACACATCCATATACATACACACAGCAGAACACATCCATAGACATACGCACAGCAGAACACACACATACACACAGCAGAACACGCACACATATAGCAGAACACACACATACACATACGCACAACAGAGCATACACAAAGACCTACGAGTGGCAGAACACAAACATAGACATACACATAACAGAATATACGCACATAGACATACACACAGCAAAACACACACATAGACAATCGAACAGCAGAACACAAGCATAGACATACACACAGCAGAACATACACACACATAAACACACGTACAGCAGAACACCTATATAGACATACACACACAGACATGGACACACCAGAACACACACACGTCTTTAAATGAGTAAATACATTTCCGTTTTATAACTACAAGCGGGATAATACGACGCATGTTCAAATGGAACCGGCCTAACTTCACCAAGTCAACCTACGCATGATGACGTCACTTCTGATGTAAACAGCACATACGAACCGTCGAGTTTGAAAAATTGTGTTATCCTCCGACTCAGTTTCCTCAGCAAACCGTTGAAAACATGGCGGGTGTGAAACGGAATCAGTACAGAGTTGATCAGCGAGCGGTGATTCGGTTTCTAATAGCTGTAGGATTTCGACCAGTTGACATTAATCATAGAATGCAGGCAGTGTATGGTGACAAAAGTGTGTCGAAGACAACAGTGAAGAACTGGACAACGATGTTTAAAGAAGGACGTGAGTTAACGAAAGATCTTCCGAGACCAGGTCTAGCGCATATTGTTGCGTTAAAAGATGCTTTCGCCAAGATTGATGTAGCGATTCGAGTCACTATACACTGCCTGCATTCTGCTATGAATGTCAACTGGTCGACATCCTTCAGCTGTTAGAAACCGAATCACCACTCGCTGATCAACTCTGTACTGATTCCGTTTCACACCCGCCATGTTTTCAACGGTCTGTTGAGGAATAATCACATTTTGCAAACATGACGGTTGGTATGTGTTGTTTACACCGGAATTGACGTCATCATACACATCGTACGTATGTTTGCTTGGTGCAGTTAGGTTCGGTTTCATTTGAACACGCCTCGTACATTGCGGTTAACCTTGTCCCTGTCTAAGGACACTTATATGATCTGATGACGTTGTGGTTAACCTTGACGTCTGACTTTAAGGACACTTATATGGTCAAATGCGACTTGTGAAAGTAAACAGCGAAACAGAAATGGCTTTCAAAACAAGTTATTAAGGTAAAGAAGAACATTACAGCATTCGTTGTAGTTGGCAGAAAGCAATTATTTGTTACATTGCAGTCAATCCTGTCCTGGAGAAGAGTATCATGAACAATGAATAACTAAACATGAGCGTACTAATTACTGTAGCAGTATTTGTCACAGACGAACCGATGAAATAGTCACCATTGCATACAGATGATTATATGCAAATAGAGCGAAGCTGCAGCGGCACTGAAAGTTAAAAGTCGATAAAAACCCATAAAAAAGATGTTCGTCCATCCCGTAGGATGAAGACCACTCTCTCTCTCTCTCTCTCTCTCTCTCTTTCTCTCTCTCTCTTTCTCTCTATGTTCAGCCATGTGGACAATCTTTTCCTTTTGCTTTGTCTGCTGAAATAGGTGACTTTGGGCCGTGATTTGGATTAAAGTGGGGAAGATTTACGCAATATGTCAATCCCACTCTCTCATCATGAGCTACCTTTGGCTAGTAGCAAGGCATTATCGACACTACTGGATATAGCACAGGATGCAGATTTTTCCCCAGGGTTTACTCCAGAAGTCTTTTCCGTAAACAGGCTTCCCGCAAGGCAGCGGTGGTGTGGCATCCAATAGGTTGGGAATGTAGAATGACCAGAACAAAATCTCTATGTTCATACAAAATGGCTCTGGAAATTGCAAGTACCAAATAATGTTCCAGATATTCACAAAGTGTTGTCACATCCTGAAAGTCAAAGCCACCCACATAGTGGCAGACGGACTCATCGTGCCTGAGACCCACAGCACGTAGCGAAGCTAATCCAGTCAAATTGTGATGATGTGCCCAACCAAAGATACAAGTCACACTAATTTCATTAATGGCAATGCCAACTGAGTCGATCGTTGCTGGGAATCCATTGTCTGTATTGTCATTTTCGTGTTCAGGACCAAAACAAGAGTCGAGATTGTCTTTTTTTCATTTTAAAGGCAACTTGTCCAGTGTTATCAGCCATTCGACCATATCTCCACTTTCCCATAGCGCTCCATTTTTTTAGGGAAAGTGATGACGACTCATCAATTTATTGTTTATAGTATCAACATCGGCCACCTCACCACAAGTTCTTTCTGTCTGTGCCATCCATGATATCTCTCTCTTAATTCTTCTTCTCTTTACTAGTGCAGATATTTGTCTACAGTGAGTACGTGCAAGCAATCAGATACGCACATACATACACACATACATACAGACATACATACACACATACACACATAATTATGTATCTTCATCCACAGCATTGCAGAAACCTAACAAACTTTAAATGAGTTGAATGAAGCAGGCAAGGTGGTTGGCCAGATCAAAACCGACTGTTATAAGCGTAGAGTAGCGACAGTTACACAACTAGAGTAACAACTGTTATAACCCTTCAGTAACGACTGTTACAAACCTAGAATAACAACTGTTATAACCCTTCAGTAACGACTGTTACAAACCTAGAATAACAACTGTTATAAACCTTCAGTAACGACTGTTACAAACCTAGAGTACCGACTGATGTAAACCTGCAGTAACGACTGCTGTAAACCTGCAGTAACGACTGCTGTAAACCTGCAGTAACGACTGCTGTAAACCTGCAGTAACGACTGCTGTAAACCTGCAGTAACGACTGCTGTAAACCTGCAGTAACGACTGCTGTAAACCTGCAGTAACGACTGCTGTAAACCTGCAGTAACGACTGCTGTAAACCTAAATCAATAACTGTTTTCCTTACTTTCCAAGTGTGGTCCAGTTGGCTGGATTTCGTATGGTTGCGAGGTGTTGAGTCTAAGTAAAGCTGACGTAGATAGACTCCACGCTGGTTAACGTGCAAGATGTCCATTCGAGACCAAATACGTAATATAAAAATCAGACGTAAGAATTCCTTCACTGACATAATAGATGCTGGTAGCCAAACAATTTTAAGAGCTCTCGCAGACGTCTGAGGATGAGGCGGAGAGACGGTCTGGAGGAGGCCCTTGATCTAAAATGGTACATCTATTCACATTTCCATAGTTTAGACATGTTATCATTACAGTAGCCATACTCTTTGTCATTAACTGAACATAGACTAAGCACCTTTTAGTCTGCCTAGAGTATCTTGATGTCTGCCGAGCATATATTAACACTAGAAAAAAGTGTTACAAAAAAGTAAAATAAATCCTTCAACTGACTTAACCGCCGGTTAAGGAATGAAGTGTTAGCGACCAGCCTCAGCTTGTGTGGTGGGGTGGCCACCTCCCTTCAGAAGACTTAACCGCTGGTTAAGGAATGAAGTGTTAGCGACTTCAGTATACTACGCCGCAGTTTGTGGGGTGGGGTGGCTAGTTTCTTTCCTCGCTGCCTTTTCTTTCCTTAGCCGTAAGTCAGGTACCCATTTACAGCTGGGTTGACTGGAGCTGCCGGTAGTGGGAGTTGAACCCCATACCTAAGCCACGAAAAGCTCTACTACTACACTCATCAGCGGCCCAGCTTTAACTCTAACTAAAACAAAAGGTTGCACAATTGTTTAACACTAAATATTTGCAGTGTAAAGACACACTGGGATGAGTGAGATCAACCTAATGACTTCTGTTCCTGTCAATCTGGATGATTCACTTTTTATTGTGTTGTTGTTGTGAATGGCGACAATGAATACGTTTACTATTTTGTGGGTCCTGAAATGGACGCTAAGTGACGGGTTGCAGTAGCTTTCCTCACATCCCGAGCGTGCTGATCAAGGTGGACCGTGGTCGTCCAAGCGGTTGTGCTAGGCTTGGTTTCATCTACGTATAGATCACTACTAAGGGGAACACGTCGATCCCCCACCTCGTTAGCCAGGATACCAAGAAGAACAGCTCCTTTCCAGGGAGAGCTGCCAGGAAGCCGAGGTGGGGGTCTTGGTCAATATATTTTGTCTGACCCTGACTAACATGTCTGATCAGTATGTTGTGCCTGACCCTAACTAACATGTCTGATCAGTATGTTGTGCCTGACCCTAACTAACATGTCTGATCAGTATGTTTTGTCTGTCCCTGACTAACATGTCTGATCAGTATGTTGTGCCTGACCCTAACTAACATGTCTGATCAGTATGTTGTGCCTGACCCTGACTAACATGTCTGATCAGTATGTTGTGCCTGACCCTAACTAACATGTCTGATCAGTATGTTGTGCCTGACCCTGACTAACATGTCTGACCAGTATGTTGTGCCTGACCCTGATCCCGACCCTGATCCTGATCCTGACCTTGATCCTGATCCTGATCCTGACCCTGATCGAGACGGAATTCTCTCTCTCCACACTTCTTGTTTTAAAAGAAGATCAGTTTTGCCCTGGTAGTTAATAGTCTGGAGGATAGATACATACCGCCATCGTGCCTGGATTAGAGTCTAGTGTACAGATTCCTGTCCGTCCTAACAATCGTCTTCTGTATGTTTTTAATAGAGATCTAGCAGTGCTCACTGTCTGAGATTATTATGTAAATATTTATATGAATGGGATCGTGCGTTCTCATTGTGAGAAACATGTCAATAGAGAGCGGAATACGTGCGCTATCTCCTTTTTTCGACTCTCTCTCTCATTCTGTCTGTAATTCTTGCTAACAGGTATGTAGTTATCATCTCGTCTGCATGATCTATCTATTTATTTTCTCTTGACTCCATTTGATTCATTCACGGCGAACGAGCCATGATCAGAGTCAGACCAAGGGTTATGTTTCCTGGCATTCTAAATCTGCCGCCGAACGACTGCAAAACGAATCAATAGTAATCAACCTTTGGCGTCTCTAATCGATACTATCAGCTGTTCTGTTTTTCTCATTGTTTGTACACACAAAAATCGTTTTAATAAAGTCAATATTTATAAGTAGTACACATCTAAATAATTTTGCTTGAATTAGATACCCTGACGCATCCAGGAAATGAGCAGGTGCATATTAGAATGAGTCAGATTTTTTTAAATAAAGGGGGTTGCCTACAATTTCAAACATGTATGGAGACACACATAAACGATCTTCTAAATGGCTTACATACCTAGCCACACAGTTGATCTCGTGACGCCATGGCGCGTGTGAAAGTTGTGTACGAGTGTGATTGTTGGACATAGTAGTGTAAGAGTGTGATTGTTGGACATAGTAGTGTAAGAGTGTGATTGTTGGACATAGTAGTGTAAGAGTGTGATTGTTGGACATAGTAGTGTAAGAGTGTGATTGTTGGACATAGTAGTGTAAGAGTGTGATTGTTGGACATAGTAGTGTAAGAGTGTGATTGTTGGACATAGTAGTGTAAGAGTGTGATTGTTGGACAGAGTAGTGTAAGAGTGTGATTGTTGGACATAGTGAAAGTTGTGTAAGAGTGTGATTGTTGGACAGAGTAGTGTAAGAGTGTGATTGTTGGGCAGAGTGAAAGTTGTGTAAGAGTGTGATTGTTGGACAGAGTAGTGTAAGAGTGTGATTGTTGGACATAGTGAAAGTTGTGTAAGAGTGTGATTGTTGGACATAGTAGTGTAAGAGTGTGATTGTTGGACATAGTAGTGTAAGAGTGTGATTGTTGGACATAGTAGTGTAAGAGTGTGATTGTTGGACATAGTAGTGTAAGAGTGTGATTGTTGGATATAGTAGTGTAAGAGTGTGATTGTTGGACAGAGTAGTGTAAGAGTGTGATTGTTGGACAGAGTAGTGTAAGAGTGTGATTGTTGGACATAGTAGTGTAAGAGTGTGATTGTTGGACAGAGTAGTGTAAGAGTGTGATTGTTGGACATAGTGAAAGTTGTGTAAGAGTGTGATTGTTGGACAGAGTAGTGTAAGAGTGTGATTGTTGGACATAGTGAAAGTTGTGTAAGAGTGTGATTGTTGGACAGAGTAGTGTAAGAGTGTGATTGTTGGACAGAGTGAAAGTTGTGTAAGAGTGTGATTGTTGGACAGAGTTGTGTAAGACTGTGATTGTTGGACATAGTGAAAGTTGTGTAAGAGTGTGATTGTTGGACATAGTAGTGTAAGAGTGTGATTGTTGGACATAGTAGTGTAAGAATGTGATTGTTGGACATAGTGGTGTAAGAGTGTGATTGTTGGACATCCATGCATGATGTAGGACCCACTTTCTGCTGTTCCATGTAATCCATGCATGATGTAGGACCCACTTTCTGCTGTTCCATGTAATCCATGCATGATGTAGGACCCACTTTCTGCTGTTCCATGTATTCCATGCATGATGTTGGACCCACTTTCTGCTGTTCCATGTATTCCATGCATGATGTTGGACCCGCTTTCTGCTGTTCCATGTATTCCATGTATGATGTTGGACCCACTTTCTGCTGTTCCATGTATTCCATGCATGATGTTGGACCCACTTTCTGCTGTTCCATGTATTCCATGCATGATGTTGGACCCACTTTCTGCTGTTCCATGTATTCCATACATGATGTTGGACCCACTTTCTGCTGTTCCATGTATTCCATGTATGATGTTGGACCCACTTTCTGCTGTTCCATGTATTCCATGCATGATGTTGGACCCACTTTTTGCTGTTCCATGTATTCCATGCATGATGTTGGACCACTTTCTGACTGAATTTTTCGCTTCATACTCTGTGCAGTCTCGAGACCTCCAACCGCTTTTTTCAAACACCTATTTTCGCATTTCAGGATTTACATTTCTTGGGTTTGAGTCCGTGTCTGATACTGGTAGCAGAAAAATGATAGAATAATGCTATTTATCAACTGTCTTTGTCTTCACCTGGAATTTGTTTGTGTGTTAATGATGGAGAGAGCTGATAAGAACATAATTTGCTTTATTGATCTTGATCCAACCTCTCTGTCCATCCTTCCATCTTGTGTGACCTGTCTGTTCTGTGCTTTTCACTTGAATATTTAATGTCTTCTTCACTTCGCTGACTTTTATTGTCTCCGTCTCATCTGGATTAATCTTCATATCACATCTCTCGCAGGCGTTGTCATAGTAAGTCACATCTCTCGCAGACATTGTCACATGCAGTCACATCTCTTGCAGGCTTTGTCACATGCAGTCACATCTCTTGCAGGCATTGTCACAGGCAGTCACATCTCTTGCAGACATTGTCACAGGCAGTCACATCTCTTGCAGGCATTGTCACAGGCAGTCACATCTCTTGCAGGCATTGTCACAGGCAGTCACATCTCTTGCAGGCATTGTCACAGGCAGTCACATCTCTTGCAGGCATTGTCACATGCAGTCACATCTCTTGCAGGCATTGTCACAGGCAGTCACATCTCTTGCAGGCATTGTCACAGGCAGTCACATCTCTCGCAGGCGTTGTCATAATAAGTCACATCTATTACAGGCATTGTCACAGGCAGTCACATCTCTTGCAGGCATTGTCACAGGCAGTCATATCTTTCGGAAGCATTGTCACAGGCAGTCACATCTATCACAGGCAGTCACATCTATCACAGGCAGTCACATCTATCACAGGTAGTCACATCTATCACAGGCAGTCACATCTATCACAGGCAGTCACATCTATCACAGGTAGTCACATCTATCACAGGTAGTCACATCTATCACAGGTAGTCACATCTATCACAGGTAGTCACATCTATCACAGGCAGTCACATCTATCACAGGCAGTCACATCTATCACAGGCAGTCACATCTATCACAGGCCGTCACATCTATCACAGGCCGTCACATCTATCACAGGCAGTCACATCTATCACAGGCCGTCATATGTTCTTCGAGGTTATCTACATCTCAGTGAAAGATGTGCTGATCATTTGCAAAAATAGAGAGAAAGGAAAAAGTGGCAGGAAAGGTCTAAGAAAGAATACGAGAGAAAAAGAGAGCGAGAGAGAGAAAGAGAGAGAGAGAGAGAGAAATAGTGAGGAATGGAGAATTGGAGAGAGAGTTGGAGAGAGATTGTGGAAGACAGAGAATTGGATCGAGGTTGGCAGAATGTGAACGAGGGAGAGAGAACTATTACGTAGAGGCCGATACATTAATAGAGAGAGAGAAAGAGAGAGAACTGTTTACACAGAGCCCATCAGAAAAACAGAGATTCGGGCAAGGAGCATGGAATTGTTTAATGTCTGAGAGAGAGAGAGAGAGAGAGAGAGAGAGAGAGAGAAAGAGAGAGGGAATGAGAAGAGAGAGTGATAAAGAGAGTGATAGAGAGAGAAGTGAGAGAGAGTGAGAGAGACAGAAGTTAGAGAGAACAAAGAGGGAGAGAATTATTTATTTGGATACCAAGTGAGAATAAGATGGGAGAGATAAGGGAGAGAAGAAGTACGTAACAGTTTACTCAAATGCCCAGAATCAAAATGGAGGGAAGGAGCTATTTAGTGTGAATCTGAAAGAGACAGAAAAGGAACGATAGGACAATCACTGAGACCGCTAGAAAGAGAGAGAGAGAGAGAGAGAGAGAGAGAGAGAGAGAGAGAGAGAGGTGAGTAGTGAAGAAGCTGTTGTATTAGATTCGGGCCCACGAGATACGATCAAAACATAAAACATATCACCTATCATTTTCAAAACCGCTGAAAAGTCCGTGTGTGCTATAACAGATTTAGACCCATTGCAGATTTGCACCAAGTTTAAGGTTGGTCATGTTAAAGATTCGTGTAGTCAAAAATATGCTAAACAGGTCCAAACCCGGACGAATGACGCTACATCCGTCATCGAGGAAAATTGAAAACCGCAAACAAAATTCGTCAGGAAAAGCAGGTGAGATGGCGTAACAGAGGCCTTTGTCTTACCTGGAAGCGTCGGTAACTGAGGCTTTCTTTGGTCAGGGCAGCGAAGCCATGCTCGATATCAGCGAGAGGGATAGTGAAAATGAATTACTCTTCGACTTTATTGTGACGAGCATGTCCACAGGACACAAGCATTCCAGAAGTGACCAAAAAGATCAGCGGCCGAGATTGAGAAAACTGGGGACAGGCGGAAGGACACGACATGATTGAAGTAGACTGTAGATAAACGCCGGAGGTGAATATTAATGTATCCAAGTCTACTTCAGGATACAGAAGTAATCTCTATGATGTCTTACAGAATTACCTAATGCTAAGTTAACTTATCGTGAAGCGAGCTAACAGTCATCTAAATCATCACATTTATGAATTAGACCTTGTGAAGGAAATAGTCAGACTAAACCAAATCTCTACGACTTCTAACAAAAATTCATCTACGATTGGTTACATAAGTTTTCCACAACAATCAAATTCAGAGAGAAGAGAGCTAACCATTTCCTCAAGTGATCGTAACGGAGAACTACATAACCGTCCCACATTAACGCAAGTGCAGAAAGTTTCACGATTTAGGCACAACACACACATCACCCAAACCCCTTCCCCAGAGAGACCTGGCAGTGAGAGACCCTGACAGTGAGAGACCCTGGTAGTGAGAGACCCTGACAGTGAGAGACCTTGACAGCGAAAGACCCTGACAGTGAGAGACCCTAACAGTGAGAGACCCTGATAGTGAGAGACCCTGACAGTGAGTGACCCTGAAAGTGAGATACCCTGACCCTGACAATGAGAGACCTGACAGGGAGTGACCCTGACAGTGAGAGACCCTGACAGCGAGAGACCCTGACAGTGAGAGACCCTGACAGTGAGAGACCCTGACCCTGACAGCGAGAGACTCTGATAGCGAAAGACCCTGACAGCGAGAGACCTGACAGAGACCCTGACCCTGACAGCGAGAGACCCTGACAGTGAGATACTCTGACAGCGAGAGACCCTGACAGTGAGAGACTTTGACAGTGATAGACTCTGACCCTGACAGTGAGAGATCACCCTGACAGCGAGAGACCCTGACAGCGAGAGACCCTGACCCTGACAGCGAGAGACCCTGACAGCGAGAGACCCTGACAGTGAGAGACCCTGACAGTGAGAGACCCTGACAGTGAGAGACCCTGACAGTGAGAGACCTTGACAGTGAGAGACTCTTTCAGCGAGAGACCCTGACAGTGAGAGACCCTGATAGTGAGAGACCCTGGCAGCGAGAGACCCTGACAGTGAGAGACCCTGACAGTGAGAGACCCTGACCCTAACAGTGAGAGACCCTGACAGTGAAAGACCCTGAACCTGACAGTGAGAGACCCTAAGAGTGAGAGACCCTGACAGTGAGAAACACTGACAGTGAGAGACCCTGACAGGGAGAGACCCTAACAGTGAGAGACCCTGACACTGAGAGAACCTAACAGTGAGAGACCCTGACAGTGAGAGAACCTAACAGTGAGTGACCCTGACAGTAAGAAACCCTGACAGTGAGAGACCCTGACAGGGAGAGACCCTAACAGTGAGAGACCCTGACAGTGAGAAACCCTGACAGTGAGAGACCCTAACAGTGAGAGACCCTGACAGTGAGAAACCCTGACAGTGAGAGACCCTGACAGTGAGAGACCATGACAGAGACCCTGACCCTGACAGCGAGAGACCCTGGCAGTGAGATACTCTGACAGCGAGAGACCCTGACAGTGAGAGACTTTGACAGTGATAGACTCTGACCCTGACAGTGAGAGATCACCCTGACAGCGAGAGACCCTGACAGCGAGAGACCCTGACCCTGACAGCGAGAGACCCTGACAGCGAGAGACCCTGACAGTGAGAAACCCTGACAGTGAGAGACCCTGACAGTGAGAAACCCTGACAGTGAGAAACCCTGACAGTGAGAAACCCTGACAGTGAGAGACCATGACAGAGACCCTGACACCCTGACAGCGAGAGACCCTGACAGTGAGAGACCCTGACCCTGACAGCGAGAGACTCTGATAGCGAAAGACCCTGACAGCGAGAGACCTGACAGAGACCCTGACCCTGACAGCGAGAGACCGTGACAGTGAGATACTCTGACAGCGAGAGACCCTGACAGTGAGAGACTTTGACAGTGATAGACTCTGACCCTGACAGTGAGAGATCACCCTGACAGCGAGAGACCCTGACAGCGAGAGACCCTGACCCTGACAGCGAGAGACCCTGACAGCGAGAGACCCTGACAGTGAGAGACCCTGACAGTGAGAGACCCTGACAGTGAGAGACCCTGACAGTGAGAGACCTTGACAGTGAGAGACTCTTTCAGCGAGAGACCCTGACAGTGAGAGACCCTGATAGTGAGAGACCCTGGTAGCGAGAGACCCTGACAGTGAGAGACCCTGACAGTGAGAGACCCTGACCCTAACAGTGAGAGACCCTGACAGTGAAAGACCCTGACCCTGACAGTGAGAGACCCTAAGAGTAAGAGACCCTGACAGTGAGAAACCCTGACAGTGAGAGACCCTGAAAGGGAGAGAGCCTAACAGTGAGAGACCCTGACACTGAGAGAACCTAACAGTGAGAGACCCTGACAGTGAGAGAACCTAACAGCGAGTGACCCTGACAGTGAGAAACCCTGACAGTGAGAGACCCTAACAGTGAGAGACCCTGACAGTGAGAAACCCTGACAGTGAGAGACCCTCACAGTGAGAGAATCTGACAGTGAGAGACCCTGACAGTGAGAGACCTTGATAGTGAGAGACCCTTTCAGCGAGAGACCCTGACAGTGAGAGACCCTGATAGTGAGAGACCCTGGCAGCGAGAGACCCTGACAGTGAGTGACCCTGACAGTAAGAAACCCTGACAGTGAGAAACCCTGACAGTGAGAAACCCTGACAGTGAGTGACCCTGACAGTAAGAAACCCTGACAGTGAGAAACCCTGACAGTGAGAAACCCTAACAGTGAGAGACCCTGACAGTGAAAGACCCTGACCCTGACAGTGAGAGACCCTAAGAGTAAGAGACCCTGACAGTGAGAAACCCTGACAGTGAGAGACCATGAAAGGGAGAGAGCCTAACAGTGAGAGACCCTGACACTGAGAGAACCTAACAGTGAGAGACCCTGACAGGGAGAGACCCTAACAGTGAGAGACCGTGACAGTGAGAAACCCTGACAGTGAAAGACCCTAACAGTGAGAGACCCTGACAGTGAGAAACCCTGACAGTGAGAGACCCTCACAGTGAGAGACTCTGACAGTGAGAGACCCTGACAGTGAGAGACCTTGATAGTGAGAGACCCTTTCAGCGAGAGACCCTGACAGTGAGAGACCCTGATAGTGAGAGACCCTGGCAGCGAGAGACCCTGACAGTGAGTGACCCTGACAGTAAGAAACCCTGACAGTGAGAAACCCTGACAGTGAGAAACCCTGACAGTGAGAGACCCTGACAGTGAGAGACTTTGACAGTGATAGACTCTGACCCTGACAGTGAGAGATCACCCTGACAGCGAGAGACCCTGACAGCGAGAGACCCTGACCCTGACAGCGAGAGACCCTGACAGCGAGAGACCCTGACAGTGAGAAACCCTGACAGTGAGAGACCCTGACAGTGAGAGACCTTGACAGTGAGAGACCCTTTCAGCGAGAGACCCTGACAGTGAGAGACCCTGCTAGTGAGAGACCCTGGTAGCGAGAGACCCTGACAGTGAGAGACCCTGACAGTGAGAGACCCTGACAGTGAGAGACCCTGACCCTAACAGTGAGAGACCCTGACAGTGAAAGACCCTGACCCTGACAGTGAGAGACCCTGACAGCGAGAGACCCTGACAGTGAGAAACCCTGACAGTGAGAGACCCTGACAGTGAGAGACCTTGACAGTGAGAGACCCTTTCAGCGAGAGACCCTGACAGTGAGAGACCCTGCTAGTGAGAGACCCTGGTAGCGAGAGACCCTGACAGTGAGAGACCCTGACAGTGAGAGACCCTGACCCTAACAGTGAGAGACCCTGACAGTGAAAGACCCTGACCCTGACAGTGAGAGACCCTAAGAGTAAGAGACCCTGACAGTGAGAAACCCTGACAGTGAGAGACCCTGACAGGGAGAGACCCTAACAGTGAGAGACCCTGACACTGAGAGAACCTAACATTGAGAGACCCTGGCAGTGAGAGAACCTAACAGTGAGTGACCCTGACAGTGAGAAACCCTGACAGTGAGAGACCCTGACAGGGAGAGACCCTAAAAGTAAGAGACCCTGACAGTGAGAAACCCTGACAGTGAGAGACCCTAACAGTGAGAGACCCTGACAGTGAGAAACCCTTACAGTGAGAGACCCTCACAGTGAGAGACTCTGACAGTGAGAGACCCTGACAGTGAGAGACCTTGACACCTTGACAGTGAGAGACCCTTTCAGCGAGAGACCCTGACAGTGAGAGACCCTGATAGTGAGAGACCCTGGCAGCGAGAGACCCTGACAGTGAGAGACCCTGACAGTGAGAGACCCTGACCCTAACAGTGAGAGACCCTGACAGTGAAAGACCCTGACCCTGACAGTGAGAGACCCTAAGAGTGAGAGACCCTGACAGTGAGAAATCCTGACAGTGAGAGACCCTGACAGGTAGAGACCCTAATAGTGAGAGACCCTGACACTGAGAGAACCTAACAGTGAGAGACCCTAACAGTGAGAGAACCTAACAGTGAGTGACCCTAACAGTAAGAAACCCTGACAGTGAGAGACCCTCACAGGGAGAGACCCTAACAGTGAGAGACCCTGACAGTGAGAGACCCTAACAGTGAGAGACCCTAACAGTGAGAGACCCTGACAGTGAGAGACCCTGATAGTGAGAGACCCTGACAGTGAGTGACCCTGAAAGTGAGATACCCTGACAATGACAATGAGAGACCTGACAGGGAGTGACCCTGACAGTGAGAGACCCTGGTAGTGAGAGACCCTGACAGTGAGAGACCTTGACAGCGAAAGACCCTGACAGTGAGAGACCCTAACAGTGAGAGACCCTGATAGTGAGAGACCCTGACAGTGAGTGACCCTGAAAGTGAGATACCCTGACCCTGACAATGAGAGACCTTACAGGGAGTGACCCTGACAGTGAGAGACCCTGACAGCGAGAGACCCTGACAGTGAGAGACCCTGACAGTGAGAGACCCTGACCCTGACAGCGAGAGACTCTGACAGCGAAAGACCCTGACAGCGAGAGACCTGACAGAGACCCTGACCCTGACAGCGTGAGACCCTGACAGTGAGATACTCTGACAGCGAGAGACCCTGACAGTGAGAGACTTTGACAGTGATAGACTCTGACCCTGACAGTGAGAGATCACCCTGACAGCGAGAGACCCTGACCCTGACAGTGAGAGACCCTTACAGCGAGAGACCCTGACAGTGAGAGACCCTGACAGTGAGAGACCCTGACAGTGAGAGACCCTGACAGTGAGAGACCTTGACAGTGAGAGACTCTTTCAGCGAGAGACCCTGACAGTGAGAGACCCTGATAGTGAGAGACCCTGGTAGCGAGAGACCCTGACAGTGAGAGACCCTGACAGTGAGAGACCCTGACCCTCCTTGAAAGTGAAAGACCCTGACCCTTACAGTGAGAGACCCTAAGAGTAAGAGACCCTGACAGTGAGAAACCCTGACAGTGAGAGACCCTGACAGGGAGAGAGCCTAACAGTGAGAGACCCTGACACTGAGAGAACCTAACTGTGAGAGACCCTGACAGTGAGAGAACCTAAATGCGAGTGACCCTGACAGTGAGAAATTCTGACAGTGAGAGACCCTGACAGGGAGAGACCCTAACAGTGAGAGACCCTGACAGTGAGAAACCCTGACAGTGAGAGACCCTAACAGTGAGAGACCCTGACAGTGAGAAACCCTGACAGTGAGAGACCCTCACAGTGAGAGACTCTGACAGTGAGAGACCCTGACAGTGAGAGACCTTGACAGTGAGAGACCCTTTCAGCGAGAGACCCTGACAGTGAGAGACCCTGATAGTGAGAGACCCTGGCAGCGAGAGACCCTGACAGTGAGAGACCCTGACCCTAACAGTGAGAGATCCTGACAGTGAAAGACCCTGAACCTGACAGTGAGAGACGCTAAGAGTGAGAGACCCTGACAGTGAGAAACACTGACAGTGAGAGACCCTGACAGGGAGAGAGCCTAACAGTGAGAGACCCTGACACTGAGAAAACCTAACAGTGAGAGACCCTGACAGTGAGAGAACCTAACAGTGAGTGACCCTGACAGTAAGAAATCCTGACAGTGAGAGACCCTGACAGGGAGAGACCCTAACAGTGAGAAACCCTGAGAGTGAGAGACCCTGACATTGAGAGACCATGACAGAGACCCTGACCATGACAGCGAGAGACCCTGACAGTAAGATACTCTGACAGCGAGAGACCCTGACAGTGAGAGACTTTGACAGTGATAGACTCTGACCCTGACAGTGAGAGATCACCCTGACAGCGAGAGACCCTGACAGCGAGAGACCCTACCCTGACAGCGAGAGACCCTGACAGCGAGAGACCCTGACAGTGAGAAACCCTGACAGTGAGAGACCCTGACAGTGAGAGACCTTGACAGTGAGAGACCCTTTCAGCGAGAGACCCTGACAGTGAGAGACCCTGATAGTGAGAGACCCTGGTAGCGAGAGACCCTGACAGTGAGAGACCCTGACAGTGAGAGACCCTGACCCTAACAGTGAGAGACCCTGACAGTGAAAGACCCTGACCCTGACAGTGAGGGACCCTAAGAGTAAGAGACCCTGACAGTGAGAAACGCTGACAGTGAGAGACCCTGACAGGGAGAGACCCTAACAGTGAGAGACCCTGACACTGAGAGAACCTAACATTGAGAGACCCTGACAGTGAGAGAACCTAACAGGGAGTGACCCTGACAGTGAGAAACCCTGACAGTGAGAGACCCTGACAGGGAGAGACCCTAACAATAAGAGACCATGACAGTGAGAAACCCTGACAGTGAGAGACCCTAACAGTGAGAGACCCTGACAGTGAGAAACCCTGACAGTGAGAGACCTTGACAGTGAGAGACCCTTTCAGCGAGAGACCCTGACAGTGAGAGACCCTGATAGTGAGAGACCCTGGTAGCGAGAGACCCTGACAGTGAGAGACCCTGACAGTGAGAGACCCTGACCCTAACAGTGAGAGACCCTGACAGTGAAAGACCCTGACCCTGACAGTGAGGGACCCTAAGAGTAAGAGACCCTGACAGTGAGAAACGCTGACAGTGAGAGACCCTGACAGGGAGAGACCCTAACAGTGAGAGACCCTGACACTGAGAGAACCTAACATTGAGAGACCCTGACAGTGAGAGAACCTAACAGGGAGTGACCCTGACAGTGAGAAACCCTGACAGTGAGAGACCCTGACAGGGAGAGACCCTAACAATAAGAGACCATGACAGTGAGAAACCCTGACAGTGAGAGACCCTAACAGTGAGAGACCCTGACAGTGAGAAACCCTGACAGTGAGAGACCCTCACAGTGAGAGACTCTGACAGTGAGAGACCCTGACAGTGAGCGACCTTGACAGTGAGAGACCCTTTCAGCGAGAGACCCTGACAGTGAGAGACCCTGATAGTGAGAGACCCTGGCAGCGAGAGACCCTGACAGTGAGAGACCCTGACAGTGAGAGACCCTGACCCTAACAGTGAGAGACCCTGACAGTGAAAGACCCTGACCCTGACAGTGAGAGACCCTAAGAGTGAGAGACCCTGACAGTGAGAAACCCTAACAGTGAGAGACCCTGACAGGGAGAGAGCCTGACAGTGAGAGACCCTGACACTGAGAGAACCTAACAGTGAGAGACCCTGACAGCAAGAGAACCTAACAGCGAGTGACCCTGACAGTGAGAAATTCTGACAGTGAGAGACCCTGACAGGGAGAGACCCTAACAGTGAGAGACCCTGACAGTGAGAAACCCTGACAGTGAGAGACCCTCACAGTGAGAGACTCTGACAGTGAGAGACCCTGACAGTGAGAGACCTTGACAGTGAAAGACCCTTTCAGCGAGAGACCCTGACAGTGAGAGACCCTGATAGTGAGAGACCCTGGCAGCGAGAGACCCTGACAGTGAGAGACCCTGACAGTGAGAGACCCTGACCCTAACAGTGAGAGACCCTGACAGTGAAAGACCCTGAGCCTGACAGTGAGAGACCCTAAGAGTGAGAGACCCTGACAGTGAGAAACATTGACAGTGAGAAACCCTGACAGGGAGAGACCCTAACAGTGAGAGACCCTGACACTGAGAGAACCTAACAGTGAGAGACCCTGACAGTGAGAGAACCTAACAGTGAGTGACCCTGACAGTAAGAAACCCTGACAGTGAGAGACCCTGACAGGGAGAGACCCTAACAGTGAGAGACCCTGACAGTGAGAAACCCTGACAGTGAGAGACCCTAACAGTGAGAGACCCTGACAGTGAGAAACCCTGACAGTGAGAGACCCTGACAGTGAGAGACCATGATAGAGACCCTGACCCTGACAGCGAGAGACCCTGACAGTGAGATACTCTGACAGCGATAGACCCTGACAGTGAGAGACTTTGACAGTGATAGACTCTGACCCTGACAGTGAGAGATCACCCTGACAGCGAGAGACCCTGACAGCGAGAGACCCTGAACCTGACAGCGAGAGACCCTGACAGCGAGAGACCCTGTTAGTGAGAAACCCTGACAGTGAGAAACCCTGACAGTGAGAGACCCTGACAGGGAGAGACCCTAACAGTGAGAGACCCTGACACTGAGAGAACCTAACATTGAGAGACCCTGACAGTGAGAGAACCTAACAGTGAGTGACCCTGACAGTGAGAAACCCTGACAGTGAGAGACCCTGACAGGGAGAGACCCTAACAGTAAGAGACCCTGACAGTGATAAACCCTGACAGTGAGAGACCCTAACAGTGAGAGACCCGGACAGTGAGAAACCCTGACAGTGAGAGACCCTCACAGTGAGAGACTCTGACAGTGAGAGACCCTGACAGTGAGAGACCTTGACAGTGAGAGACCCTTTCAGCGAGAGACCCTGACAGTGAGAGACCCTGATAGTGAGAGACCCTGGCAGCGAGAGACCCTGACAGTGAGAGACCCTGACAGTGAGAGACCCTGACCCTAACAGTGAGAGACCCTGACAGTGAAGGACCCTGACCCTGACAGTGAGAGACCCTAAGAGTGAGAGACCCTGACAGTGAGAAACCCTGACAGTGAGAGACCCTGACAGGGAGAGACCCTAACAGTGAGAGACCCTGACACTGAGAGAACCTAACAGTGAGAGACTCTAACAGTGAGAGAACCTAACAGTGAGTGACCCTGACAGTAAGAAACCCTGACAGTGATAGACCCTGACAGGGAGAGACCCTAACAGTGAGAGACCCTGACAGTGAGAGACCCTAACAGTGAGAGACCCTAACAGTGAGAGACCCTGACAGTGAGAGACCATGACAGTGAGATACCCTTACAGTGAGAGACCCTGACAGCGAGAGATCCTGACCCTGAGAGACCCTGACCCTGAGAGACCCTGATCCTGACAATGAGAGATCCTGACAGGGAAAGACGCTGACAGTGAGAGACCCTGACAGTGAAATACCCTGACAGTGAGAGACCCTGACAGGGAGAGACCCTGACCCTGACAATTAGAGACCCTGACAGGAAAAGACCCTGGCAGTAAGAAACCCTGACCCTGACAATGAGAGACCCTGACCCTGACAATGAGAGACCCTGATCCTGAAAATGAGAGACCCTGACAGTGAGAAACCTGACAGCGAGAGACCCTGACTCTGAGATACCCTGACCTGACAATGAGAGACCCTGACACTGAGAGACCTGACAGTGAGAGACCCTGAACCTGAGAGACCCTGACCCTGATAATGAGATACCCTGACAGGGAAAGACCCTGACAGCGAGAGAACCTGACAGTAAGAGACCCTGACCCTGAGAGACCCTGACCTTGACAGCCAGACCCTAACAGTGAGAGACCCTGACATTGAGAAACCCTGACAGAGAGACCCTGACAGTGAGAGACCATGACAGTGAGATACCCTTACAGTGAGAGACCCTGACAGAGAGAGATCCTGACCCGGAGAGACCCCGACCCGGAGAGACCCTGATCCTGACAGGGAAAGACCCTGACAGTGAGTGACCATGACAATGAGAGACCCTGACAGTGAGAGACCCTGACAGGGAGAGACCCTGACAGATAGAGACCCTGACCTTGACAGTGAGAGACTCTGACAGCAAGAGACCCTGACAGTGAGAGACCCTGACCCTGGCAGTGAGAGACCCTGACCCCGACAGTGAGAGACACTGACCCTGCCAGTGAGAGGCCCTGATAGTGAGAGACACTGACCATGACAGTGAGATACCCTGACAGCGAGATACTCTGACAGCGAGAGACCATGACAGTTAGAAACTCTCACCCTGACAGTGAGAGACCCAGACCATGACAGTGAGAGACCCTGATAGTGAGAGACACTGACCCTGACAGTGAGATACCCTGACAGCGAGATACTCTGACAGCGAGAGACCATGGCACTTAGAGACCCTCACCCTGACAGTGAGAGACCCAGACCCTGACAGTGAGAGACCCTGACCCTGACAGTGAGAGACACTGACCCTGACAGTGAGAGACACTGACCCTGATAGTGAGAGACCCTGATAGTGAGAGACACTGACCCTGACAGTGAGATACCCTGACAGCGAGATACTCTGACAGCGAGAGACCATGATAGTTAGAGACCCTCACCCTGACAGTGAGAGACCCAGACCCTGACAGTGAGAGACACTGACCCTGACAGTGAGAGACACTGACCCTGACAGTGAGATACACTGACCCTGACAGTGAGAGACACTGACCCTGACAGTGAGAGACCCTGTTATTGCCACTGATATTGTACTGCTGTGACCAGGCTAGTTAAGGACTATGCAGGCTGTGAAACGCCTAACTATGCTACATATTAATTAATGATGCAGTGACTGAGAATTCAACGTGAGATATAGATTCAAATTAACAGTGGAAAGTTTAGAAAGTGTTGGACTGTGATATGTTACCATTAATGGTGCAATGTCCTAGAATCAGTGGGAAAGGAAGAAGCTAGGTGACAGAGGGAGTAGTACGGGAGTACTATAATGTTAGCTTTGAGACCAAGAGAAGGAGAGAAAAAAGAGGGAGAGAGAGAGAGAGAGAGAGTAAGAGAGAGAAAGAGAAATTAGGGAACTTTTTACTTTATCTGAAGAAATTGTTAACTCTGAGACCCAGAAAGAGCTTGCAGGGAAGGAACAGTTTACTCTGAGACCAAGAAAATGATTGCAGGGAAGGAACTGTTCACTCTGAGACCGAGAAAGATATTGACAGAAATGAAGTTTTTACTCTGTGACCAAGAAAGACATTTGAAGGGAAGGAACTATTTACTCTGGGACCAAGAAATAGATTTGAAGGGAACAAATTGTTTATTATGAAACACCAAAAAAAAATAAAAAAATAAAAGAGAATTGAAGGAGGGAATTGTTTACTCTGAGACTAAGAAAAATATTGAACGAAGAAGTTGTTTCATCTGAGACAAACAAAGAGATTGGTTGAAAGAGCTGTTTGCTAGGAGACCAAGAGAGAAAATTGAAGGAGGGGACTGTTTACTCTGAGGCAAAGAAAAAGAATTAAAGAGGAAGAGCTGTTTTCTCTGAAACAAAAAAAACAAAAACGAGATTGGAGGAAGGAACTGTTTACTGTGAGACCGACAGAGATTAGAATTAATGATATATATAACCACACGGGTGCCCCTATCACCAGCCACTTCAATGGTCATCGACACCAGGGTAAAGCCGATGTCAGTGCCACAGGCTAAGCTTCTCTGACGATCATCATCGATCAGCCTTTGAGAACAAATTGATCTCCCGCATGGGCTGCCTCCAGATGCATGGCATTATTAATATCTTCCATACCTTTCCTTTAATACTCATCTCATACCTGTCTCCATCTACCTGCCCGCCCCTTTCCCCTCTACGTATATCACCTTTAGGTCTTTCTGTATTTGGCCGTCACTTCTTACACCCTCCTGGCCACGTCTTCCCGCCTTTGTCTGTTATTTGGGATCTTGCAGCCGATCATGAGGAGCGATTCGACGTTTTCTCAGTTAAGCACCATATTTTCGCTCTTACATATTTACATCCTCCATTGATGTATTCGTCACTTCGTCTATGATTCATTATTTCATAATTGTTGTTGTTTGTTGTCCCTGATGAAAGCCTATTGGTCGTAACGCAGGTTCCTTTAATGTTTTCGTCTCAGTGCAGTATCTGACCATACCCATTTATAATTTCTTTCACTTTTTAAAAACACTAAATGTACTAAAGTACCAGGATATCGACGAACAGCTTGCCTAGCTTACAGAGAAGATAAACGAGGGCTGCTCAACTGAGTTCGCTCTTTTCTACAAGCCACTTCCCACTGAGAAGTACGACAAGGGGATATCATCTCCCCAAAACTGTTCACAGCTGCATTTGAAGAAGTTCTTAATCCCTAAACTGGCTTGATCGAGGTGTCGACATAGGTAGCGAAGTGCTTTATCATCTAGGCTTTGGGGATGCCATTGTGATCTTTAGTCACATCATAGCGGAAGCCGAACAAAGACCAAGCGAGTCGCGTGAAGCAAGCAAGACGGTTAGCCCGAAGATAAATAGAAAGAAGACAATTTATACTGAACACTTTCTGCTCTACAGGGACAAATAAGCGCATCAAAAATGTGAATGCGTATGTTCCCAGGGCAGGAAATCAGCAATAATCAACCATTGTTAGGGAGATCTGTCACATGAGTGCAGTGGGTTGGGCTCAGCTTCAACCGCATGAAACCAATACTCCAAGAGATGACGGGGGTCAAGGCCAGGGCTACCACCATCAATAGTATGTTTATCCCAGAGATGTTACATGGGGGTGAGGTTTGGAGTCTACGCAAATCTGACGCAGAGAAGCTCCGTATTACCGAAAGAGCGAGGAGTTCTAAACATCTCCTTATAAGACGGAAACCGAAAAACAGACTTCCGCGACTAAACAGACGTCCTGGATGTCGTCGACTTTGCATCATTGTAAAAGGACATGCAGTCAACATGACTGACAATAGATGGACAAGGAATGTGTCTTTATGATGATTATGAAACTGCAATCACCTGAATGGCCTTCCAGTAAACGAGATGGAGAGGTGATCTGCAACTGTCCCATCAACGAGATGGAGAGATGATTTGCAACCTTCCCATCAACGAGATGATCTGCAACCTTTCCATCAACGAGATAGAGAGATGACTTGCAACCTTCTCATCAACGAGATAGAGAGATGATCTACAACCTTCCCATCAACGAGATATAGAGATGATCTGCAACCTTCCAATCAACGAGATGGAGAGATGATCTGCAACCTTCCCATCAACGAGATGATCTGCAACCGTCCCATCAACGAGATGATCTGCAACCTTCCCATCAACGAGATGATCTGCAACCGTCCCATCAACGAGATGATCTGCAACCTTCCCATCAACGAGATGATCTGCAACCTTCCCATCAACGAGATAGAGATATGATCTGCTACCTTCCCATCAACGAGATGATCTGCAACCTTCCATTCAACGAGATAGAGAGATGATCTGCAACCTTCCCATTAACGAGATAGAGAGATGATCTGCAATCTTCCCATCAACGAGATGATCTGCAACCTTCCATTCATCGAGATAGAGAGATGATCTGCAACCTTCCCATCAACGAGATAGAGAGATGATCTGCAACCTTCCAATCATCGAGAAACGGAGATGATCTGCAACCTTCCCATCAACGAGATAGAGAGATGATCTGCAACCTTCCCATCAACGAGATGATCTGCAACCGTCCCATCAACGAGATGGAGAGATGATCTGCAACCTTCCCATCAACGATATGATCTGCAATCTTCCAATCAACGAGATAGAGAGATGATCTGCAGCCTTTTAATCAACGAGATAGAGAGATGATCTGCAACCTTCCAATCAACGAGATAGAGAGATGATCTGCAACCTTCCAATCAACGAGATGATCTGCAACCTTCCTATCAACGAGATGATCTGCAGCCTTCCAATCAATGAGATGGAGAGATGATCTGCAACCTTCCCATCAACGAGATGATTTGCAACCTTCCCATCAACGAGATAGAGAGATGATCTGCAACCTTCCAATCAACTAGATGATCTGCAACCTTCCCATCAACGAGATAGAGCGATGATCTGCAACCTTCCAATCAACGAGATGATCTGCAACCTTCCCATCAACGAGATAGAGAGATGATCTGCAACCTTCCAATCAACGAGATGATCTGCAACCTTCCCATCAACGAGATGATCTGCAACCTTCCAATCAACGAGATGATCTGCAACCTTCCCATCAACGAGATAGAGAGATGATCTGCAACCTCCCATCAACGAGATGATCTGCAACCTTCCCATCAACGAGATAGAGAGATGATCTGCAACTTTCCCATCAACGAGATAGAGAGATGATCTGCAAACTTCCATCAACGAGATGGAGGGAGAGATGATCTGCAACCTTCCCATCAACGAGATGTAGAGATGATCTGCAACCTTCCCATCAACGAGATGATCTGCAACCTTCCCATCAACGAGATAGAGAGATGATTTTCAACCTTCCCATCAACGAGATGATCTGCAACCTTCCCATCAATGAGATAGAGAGATGATCTGCAACCTTCCAATCAACGAGATGATCTGCAACCTTCCCATCAACGAGATAGAGAGATGATCTGCAACCTTCCCATCAACGAGATGATCTGCAACCTTCCCATCAACGAGATAGAGAGATGATCTGCAACCTTCCATCAACGAGATGGAGGGAGAGATGATCTGCAACCTTCCCATCAACGAGATAGAGATATGATCTACAACCTTCCCATCAACGAGATATAGAGATGATCTGCAACCTTCCCATCAACGAGATGGAGAGATGATCTGCAACCTTCCCATCAACGAGATGATCTGCAACCTTCCCATCAACGAGATGATCTGCAACCTTCCCATCAACGAGATGATCTGCAACCTTCCCATCAACGAGATAGAGAGATGATTTGCAACCTTCCCATCAACGAGATGATCTGCAACCTTCCCATCAACGAGATAGAGAGATGATCTGCAACCTTCCCATCAACGAGAAGATCTGCAACCTTCCCATCAACGAGATAGAGAGATGATCTGCAACTTTCCCAACAACGAGATGATCTGCAACCTTCCCATCAACGAGATAGAGAGATGATCTACAACCTTCCCATCGACGAGATGATCTGCAACCTTCCCATCAACGAGATAGAGAGATGATCTGCAACCTTCCCATCAACGAGATGATCTGCAACCTTCCCATCAACGAGATGATCTGCAACCTTCCCATCAACGAGATAGAGAGATGATCTACAACCTTCCCATCGACGAGATGATCTGCAACCTTTCCATCAACGAGATGGAGAAATGATCTGTAACCTTCCCATCAACGAGATGGAGAGATGATCTGCAACCTGTCTTTGGACCCATCTTGGTATTCCATAGCGAATGACAGACACATATTTCAGCAGTTTTTGGCTAACAGGTTTCCGTAAACCTTGCTAGACTAAATACCAGGATTCAAGTAACTAAGTATCAGAGAAAGTTGCTTTATTGACATAAAGAGAGAACACTTAATTTTTAGAGGAACATTACAGAAGGCAGCTTCTTGACAAAAAGGAGACACTCATTTTTTTCAGAGGGATGCTAGAGACAGTTGCCTTATTAACATAGTGAAGACACTTTTTATTTTTATAGGGACACTAGAGAAGATTACTTTGTTAACATAGAAAGGACACTTTTTACTTTTATAGGGACACTAGAGAAGATTACTTTATTATTATAGAAAGGACACTTTTTACTTTTATAGGGACACTATAGAAGATTACTTTATTAACATAGAAAAGACACTTTTTACTTTTATAGGGACACTAGAGAAGATTACTTTATTAACATAGAAAGGACACTTTTTATTTTTAGAGGGACACTAGAGAAGAATACTTTATTAACATAGAAAGGACACTTTTTATTTTTAGAGGGACACTAGAGAAGATTACTTTATTAACATAGAAAGGACACTTTTTATTTTTAGAGGGACACTAGAGAAGGTTGCTTTATTTACATAGAGAGGGCACTTTCTAAATTTTGTGGGTTTCTAAGGTGTGTAGCTTTTGCATGGAGATGACACTTTTTATTTTTAGAGCGACACTAAAGTGTGTAGCTTTTCCAAAGCTTTTCGACATAGAGAGAACACTTTTTTTTTCTAAAATGACAGTAGAGAAGGTTGATTTCGACTTAAACATAACGTCTCTATAATGGTTTAGAAGACTGCAGAGTTTCTTCTATATTCGCTTAATCTAAAAAAAACCTTTGCGCATCCAATATATTCTGCAATGCATTAATTGACCCTGCCTCCACTATTTCCTGTGTCGATGCATTTCAAGCATTCACCACTTCTGACTAAAAAAATATTCCCTAGTATCTAATCTGGACCTTTCTTTAATTAAGTTTGTGGTTGTGCCCTCTTATTCTTGTAGGCGGTTGTATTTTGAAAAACATTGTTTTAGTCTAATTGATCGTATCCCTTGATTATCTTGTAAACCTGTATTACGTCACCTCGAATGTTTCTCTTTTCTAGTATTTTTCTTTCCTCATTACTATAAGAGACATAGAGAAAACACTTTATTTTTGTAGTGACAGTAGATGAAGGTACTTTTGATATAGAGAGGACATTTATTTTTGGAGGGATGCTAGCTAAAGTTAGTTCCTATCGACACAGAGGACACTGTAGTTTTAGAATGGCAGTAGATAAAGTTGCTTTAGATATAGAGAGGACACCTTAATTTTTGAGGGACACTGGATACAATTATTTTGACATAAAGAGGACACTTTATTTTTAGAGTGACAGTAGATAAAGTTACTTTCAGCCTAGAGAGGACACTTTATTTTTAGGGTGACAGTAGATAAAGTTACTTTCAGCAAAGAGAGGACACTATATTTTTAGGGTGACAGTAGATAAAGTTACTTTCAGCATAGAGAGGACACTATATTTTTAGAGTGATAGTAGATAAAGTTACTTTCAGCATAAAGAGGGCACTATATTTTTAGGGTGAAGTAGAGTAAATTGACTTTGACAGGGAGAGAAAAATGTTTAATGTAGTAACATTACAGAAAATCGATTTTACCAGCGAAAAAGGGAGGGAGGGAGAGATAGAGAGAGAGAGAGAGAGAGAGAGAGAGAGAGATTTTGACTGTTAGACCGCCGCTAGAGAGTATCACTTGTCTAGGCTGTCTCTATCTGTGAAGTGGTGGACTCGATTCCTCTCACGAGTCGGCGTGTTCTGATTTGTGACCCAACTAAATTAAAGTTGGGCCGCAAGTCTCACAATTGTACCCGGAAGCAGGAAGTTGGATGAATAGCAAATGCGCATGCTCGCCTAATGGCCCTATTGACAAGGCGGTGACAAGAGTTATTCACAGAGGTTCGCCATTGGACAGAAATATTGAATTTTCTGTGAATCTGTTTGGGAACGTAGGATGAGAAAAAGAAAGAAGAAATCCCAGCTTTTGGTTGGCTGATTCCTGGACGTAAGTGAATTGTGTGGTGAGTGACGTCAGGAGAGTGAGGACCGGACAGAGATCCATTTATAACGAGTCGCCCACGCCCTCTGACAGATGGTAGAGTAGATCTGATGGCATTATGTTTATGCACTTTTATCGAAAGTCAATAAAATATTGCACTCCCACGAATGTTATCAATTGTCAATTATTCTATTTCCTAGTTTTGTAAATATACAGAACAGAAACAACGATTTACCTTGGGTAGCCCTCGCGGGAGACTGAAAGTTCATTGGATCACATAAAGCGGTGAGAGCTGCTCATCGCTACATACGGCGTTTGATAACAGTCTCTGATAACTTTAGATTACATCCGACATGCACTCTCACGCTTGATTGTTATCTGGAAGTATTTCTACAGGCTTTATAAGTCAGGCATTCATAGTTAACAGGAGTCAATCATAAACTAGGCATAGATACAGAACTGACAAGCCAGTTTACATCGCGATCAGGGACAATGAATGTAAAGCCAGACGTCACGGAAACCGCCAAGCGTCGCCTGGCATTTCAGAAGACATTTAGTCAGGAGGTAAGATCTGGTTTATCCTCTTTGTTTCTCTCTCTCTCCTTCTCTCCTTCTCTCTCTCTCTGTCTCTTTTTGCCTTTCTTTTTTAACACAATGACACACACACATACTCATACACACACATACATACATACATTCATACACACGTACATACATATATGCGTACATACATACGTACATAGATACATACATACATAAATACATACATATATACATGAAATAAAAATAAATGGAAATTCAGCCACGAGATAAGATCAGTTTTGAAAGACACGATACTCGAATTTGTTCGAAGTTCTTTCAAAAAGACAACTTCATATTTGGCTAGACCAAGAAACTAACGAACTTGTATATTTAAAAAAAAAGGATTTCTGACAAACTGAATTAATTTTGTAAAAATAATAATGAAAAACACTTTCACTTTAGTCGATGAAAGGCAAAAACACAGGGAAGCATTGTTTTTAAGACAAACAATACATTGTTCCATATTTATTTGAACTACACCGTGTTAATGAGAACAAATACAACATGAATTTCGTGTGAATTAATTTACGCATTATAGTAAATTTCTAGCAGTGTAAAAACGTCTAAAATTCAGTTATTTGTCTTGCTGCATCACTAGTCTGATGGCGTTTTGCGTTGCAAAACTAGTCTGATGACGTTTTGTGTTGCATACTAGTCTGATGACGTTTTGTGTTGCATCACTAGTCTGATGACGTTGTGTGTTGCATCACTAGTCTGATGACGTTGTGTGTTCCATCACTAGTCTGATGACGTTTTGTGTTGCAAAACTAGTCTGATGACGTTGTGTGTTGCAAAACTAGGCTGATGACGTTTTGTGTTGCAAAACTAGTCTGATGACGTTTTGTGTTGCAAAACTAGTCTGATGACGTTTTGTGTTGCAAAACTAGTCTGATGACGTTTTATGTTGCAAAACTAGGCTGATGACGTTTTGTGTTGCAATACTAGTCTGATGACGTTTTATGTTGCAAAACTATGATGACGTTTTATGTTGCAAAACTAGTCTGATGACGTTTTGTGTTCCATCACTAGTCTGATAACGTTTTGTGTTGCAAAACTAGTCTGATGCCGTTTTGTGTTGCAAAACTAGTCTGATGACGTTTTGTGTTGCAAAACTAGTCTGATGACGTTGTGTGTTGCATCACTAGTCTGATGACGTTTTGTGTTCCATCACTAGTCTGATGACGTTTTGTGTTCCATCACTAGTCTGATGACGTTTTATGTTGTATCACTTGTCTGATGACGTTTTGTTAATTTAACAACGTCTAAATACTGATTTAGAAGACTCTGCAGAGTCTGTGTACAACCAATTTCTTTCTTCATTTCCTTGATTCAAAAACTATGTGCATCTAATTTATACTTGAATGCATTAATTGATCCTGTCTCTACTGTTTCCGATGGCAATGCATTCCAAGCACTCGCCCCTCTCTGTCAAATAAAATAGTTTCAAATATTTAATCTTGACCTTGTTCTTCTTGTTCGTTGCGTTCGGTTTCGTCTGCTCGTTTATGCCACCAGATGGGCTGCCTCCATGAAATGACAAGTCAGTCGTATGTCCTCAATGGTTCCCCACAGTTTGTCTTGTATGTTTCTTTCCTCGGGCCAGGTCTTCTCACTGGAGCGTTGGTACAGTGAACATGTTTGCAGGATGTGTTCTTCGAGTCTGGGGTCCTCTCTGACATGTGCATTGTGCAGTCTGTGTTGCTTTCATTTTATGCAGGTGTGACCTGTTCTGAGACGGAAAATTGTGGTATACTGTTTCCTATTCAGTCTATTGATTGGGTCCTGTTGGTATTTAGTTTGTTCTCTCTATCCACTGTTGTTTATTTTTATTTTTGATGTGTGCCTTGACTTCTGGCAGTGACACTGGGTGGATGAATTGTTCTCTTTGTCTTCCCTCCCTGGCTAGCCTGTCCGCCCATTCATTCCCAGGTATGCCGCAGTGAGCTAGAATCCACTGGAGAGTGATTTTATTGTGGTCTGAGAGTTTGTTTAGCTGGCATATCAGTTCCTTTTCCATACTATTTCGTGGTTCTCTTTGTGTGGCCTGCAAAATGTCCATGCAGTCGCACAAAAACACTATTTTGTTATCCTTTAACCCCTTTTCATCCAATAGTTTGACTGCTTCAATTATTGCGTTGTGCTCTGTTCTTAGATTTGTCGAGGGCTTCCCAGCATTTGCTTTTTCTATAACGGTTCCATCCTGAAGAAGCATGACGAGTCCCACTCCGCCTTTCCTCAATGCCTCCTCTGATGATTCATCTGTGTAGACGTTCGTCCAAATGGGTTGAGGATAGGCGTCTCCAATATGCTATAGAGTTTTTTTCTCTCAATGCATGGTCTGATTCTTCTCCCTTTCTGTCGATACCTGGTATTTTCGCTTCCAACGTGAAGTTGGGCTGTTGGTCTGTATTTTTATATACTTGTATCATTTCGCATGTCGTTGGACATTTTGATATGATGTCAATGTTCCCGGCTGTAAGGGCTTTTGATAGATGATTGAAGCTTGTTCTTTTTATGCTGTTTTTTATTAATTCATTGACTTTTCCCTGCATTGGATGTTTATTCATACGCTTGTATTTTCTGTCAGGTTTAGTATTTTTCCTTCTCTGCGTTCACCGAGGCTCTGGAGTCCTGAAACCGCTTCGAGTTCTCTGATTGGTGTGCTTCGCAGACCTCCTGTAATAATTCTGAGTCCGGTATTCTGTGCCCTGTCTAGTTTCTGTAGGTTGGTCTTTGCTGCTGTTGCATAGGCACCCAAGCCATATTCCAGTGTTGGCCGTACGTGTCCAGTCTGACCTATCTGACTGTGTTTGCATCTGTGCCCCAATTTGTCGCTGCCAGTTTTTTTTTTTATCAGCCTTAGTCTGAGTGTGACCTTTTTTTGAGTATCCTCTATGTGTGGGCCCCATGTTAATTTTTTGTCATATCTCATTCCTAGGTATGTAGGATTGTTTTCTCTAGGAAGTAGGCTAATTTCTAAATATAGGTTGACCTGCTCTGGCCTTGTAGAGAGCGAGAAGAGTGTTGAGAGGGTCTTGCTTTTGTTTATTGTGACACCCCATGAGTCTGCCAATTTCTTTACTGCATTAATTGCTTCCTGCATTCTTGCTTTTGCGGTTCAAATGTTTTCTGCCTGGATCCATATGGCCAGGTCATCCGCATGGAGTGCCTTGTGGATGTGTGGTCTGAACTGTTTTGGCAGATCATTAATGAAGAGGATAAACAAGGTAGGGGATAGTGATCCTCCCTGGGGAACCCCCTCATGTAGTTTGACCATTTTGCTCCTGTGTTCTTCCAGCCTGACTCTCGCACATCATGAGTGGAGGTAGTCTTTGATCCAGTCAAGCATTTTCCCCCTTATTCCACAGCCCGCTAATTTATCAAAAGCTTTATTCAGGTCAAAGAAAATGGGCAATAGTTTGCATTTTCTCTGAAAGGCATCTTCGATTTCCTGGGTTAGATAAGCGGTCTGGTCGTCGGTACTCCTGTATTTTCTATAGCCAGACTGGCACTCGTCCAGGATTTTGTTTTTCTCAAGGAAAGTTAGCATCCTATTGTTTACCAGCCTTTCCATTGTCTTTCCCAGACAGCTAATGAGGCTGATTGGACGGTAGCTTGTTTTGTTTTCTTTTGGTTTTCCCTTCTTGAGGATTGGGATTATTTCTGCCTCCTTCCATTCTTTTGGGAACAATCCTTGAGTTCACGATTGGTTTATCAGGTCCAGGAATCGCTGTCTGCCTATTGGTCCCAAGTGTGAAATCATTTCATTTGTTATTGCGTCGGGCCCAGGTGCCTTTTTCATCTTAAGTTTTCCTATTGCCCAATTCAATTTTTGGTTACTGAAAAGCTTGTTTATTTCATCCTCATTGTCTTCTTTTCTTTTCCTTATCTTTTTTAGTTCATTTTCCACCTCTCTAACTCTTACCTTTGGCATGTTTATTTTGGTGTCTTCTGCAAAACCCGCGGCAAGGAGATTGGCTGCTTGTTTTCCTGTATATGTCTCTCCACTCTCTTCAAGTTTTCCTGTATATGTCTCGCCACTCAAGTACCGTTTTTGCATGGCTGATGGTGTTCTCCTCATTTAGGCTCCTCATCAGACTCCAAAGTTTTGTGGTGTCCTTCTCTATGTTGAGGGATGTGGTGTCTTTCTCTATGTTGAGGGATGCGGTTTTGTTCTGCCAACCTTTTCTGACACACATGAGTTTTTCCTTCTTGTATATAGCTTGCTGTTTGTTGTGTTCTGTGATGTTAAAGTCTGATGGATCTTGCTCTATAGTGGTTCTTGCTTTGGCAGCCCTGTCATGCAGTTCTTGTAGCTCCCTGGTCCAGAAAGGCTTATACTTCTGTCTTCTGTCTCGTGGTATTGATTTTTCCGCTGCCTCTGTGATGATGTTTGTAAGTGTTGCAGCGTTTCGTCTTACGTTGATTGATGTGAAGGGTGTTTTTAATTTGTCTTCAGGTAAGTGCTTGTAAAGGTTCCAGTCTGCTCTCTTATAATTTCAGCTGGCTGTCTTCTTTCTGTTTATGGGTAGTTCTTAATCTGCTATTGTGATCATGGCTGGTTTGTGATCACTTCCTCCAAGCTGCCTCATTACCTCTCTTTTGTGCGTCTCTGGATGTTCTCAGTTGCCATTGCCAGGTCAGACGTGCTCTGTATTCTCCAGGTCAGGCGTGCTCTGTGTTCTCCAGGCCAGGCGTGCTCTGTGTTCTCCAGATCAGGCGTGCTCTGTGTTCTCCAGGTCAGGCGTGCTCTGTGTTCTCCAGGTCAGGCGTGCTCTGTGTTCTCCAAGTCAGGCGTGCTCTGTGTTCTCCAGGTCAGGCGTGCTCTGTGTTCTCCAGGTCAAGCGTGCTCTGTGTTCTCTAGGTCAGGCGTGCTCTGTGTTCTCCAGGTCAGGCGTGCTCTGTGTTCTCAAGGTCAGGCGTGCTCTGTGTTCTCCAGCATCTTGAGTAAAAGGTTGGCTCTGTGTCTGGTTCGTTTATTAGAATGAGAAGATTTTCTACCATCCGATCCTCCACCTCCTCTCCTCTTGTATCCATGGTGTTGTAGCCCCAACTTGGAGAGTGGCTGTTGAAGTCACCGAGAACTATATGAGTTTTATCGGCTAGTGGAATTATATCTAGTTCCAGGTTTTTGCTATTGGGACAGTAATAATTTGTAATTTGTAGAGGTTCTGGGAGGACATGTATTTTGACTGTCAGATGTTCAGGACCATTGATGCTGCTGGAGGTTTCTGTGGCGGCTATAGAGTTTTTTTAACTAATTTGATGATGCCTCCTTTGTGACCCTCTATGTCCAACCTGTGTTTTTCATATCCCCTAATACCAAAGCGTCTATCTGCATTTAGATGTGTTTCCTGTATGCACATGACATCTATCTATATGATACAGGAAGTTGTGCGGTTCTAGCTTCTTATTCATCACCCCTATGCATCCCATTGTGCAATCTTTAGAGTGTTGTGTATTTCAGTATCTTTACTTTGCAGAGCTGTCATCAGTAGCTTGGGGTGGATCCATTCGAGGCTTGGGGTCCGGTGCTGCCTCCGCCTGGTGGCAGTCCATGGAGGCAGCCCCATATCTTGTAATATATCTGAGCATACTCATTAACCGTATATGCGTACATGTCCTTTTCCATTTCTGGGTACCCACGCCATTCTGACCGGCATGTTCCGTCTTCGGTGGGGGAAGTTTTGGAGTCTTCCTATCCATGTCCCGGATCATCCAAACACTGTCTGCCGGGCTTCAGTTGCTTTTTTTTAAACCATCGTAGCTCCCTGGGTGTGACCTTGGTAAGGATCAGGTCATGTCCACGCGCCGGTCGGCCCAGCATCTGTCGCACCTGACGGAGGGGTCACACTCCCCCAAGGGTTTCTGTTTGGGTTACCCCACTCATAGCCTGCTATTTTATCCCTTCAGGCATCGGGAGTCCGGTTTGTCAGCGCTGGATACTCGCTGTTCGCCATTGCCGTGTTAGTTTAAACGGGGAGCACAGTACCCAGCTAGTGGACCACTCGAAAAGTTTTGGTTGGCTTGATTGGCAGAGGCTGTACGTCAGCATAGGCATTTCTCTTTTTTTTTTGGTGAGACCTGTACCAATTCTAACTCCCCTCTTGACCTTGTATAACAAATAAGTAAGAGTGGGCTTCAAAGGAAAATCTTAAAAGTGGGATAGAAATGAATAAAACCAGACCTTTATCTTGTAACCTGTTAATATGGTTCCTAAGGATGTCAAGGGTGTCTTGTACGTGTCATCATGTTGTAGACGAACAGCATGACGTCCCAATTGCAGTTAAAAGATGGCCGGTCGACTATTGACATGCACCAAAAAAGAAGCAGCGTTCTGTTATCTGTTTTTGTGCAGCGAAGGTGTGACACCTTTAGAAATTCATCGGCGAAAAAAGGTCCAGTATGGGGATGGATGCCTTTTACTTACAGTCAATCAGCGATTTACCGTTACGAGGCGGTCAGCGGCTGCAATCGACTCTAGAGTCACTACTGAATGTACCTCGCAAGGTCGTGAACTGAACTCTCGCCGTTTTAGAACATCCTACTCCACTCATACACTTGCTGGAGTAATAGGCATGTATCACCGTATTGAACTTTCATCCACAAATAAATTTATACAGATTTCACCCCTTCGCAGCTTAAAAAAAATCAATAACAGAACGCAGCTCCTTGTTGGTGTTTGTCAATAAGGGTCGGTCATCTTTTAACTGCAATTATCACGTTATGTTACTGGTCTACACCGTGATGGTACGTGCAGGAAACTCTTGGCATTCTTAGCAACCATATTAACAAGTGACAGTATAGATGGATGGACCTTTTAAATTTATATCCCACTTTTAAAAGTTTTTATTTGAAGCCCCCTCGCCAAAACGTAAAACGTATAAAACATGGTTAAAAATCGATTGCACCAAATTAGATTAAAAGTAGACAATAAAATAAATCAAATGCAAGAATGTAGCAATAAAGTATAAATATAATATGTTATAAATACATCTAAATATGAACTATAAATCTCAATTTGAAAGTTAAACTATTCTTCTTCTTCTTCTTCTTCTTCTTCTTCTTCTTCTTCTTCTTCTTCTTCTTCTTCTTCTTCTTCGTCTTCTTCTTCTTCTTCTTCTTCTTCTTCTTCTTCTTCTTCTTCTTCTGCGTTTTTTCTCAATCTCCCGCTACCAAGCCTTTAACAGAACTCTACAAGTTGCTAGATGTAGTTCGGAGAAGAGAATGCGTTGTGTCGCTAGTTTACAACTTTGCTGCGATATTTGCACCTTTCGGTCCGACACATATTTGGCAGGGTTGAACTATTCATTTTCAATGTAAAATTGTAGTAAAAAGACTAAATTTAAATTATACCAAAACACTTTTATAACAAGTACCTCAAAATGTAAACTATACCAAATTGGAATAAATGCAGATTATGAAATAAGTCTTTCGTGTAAAATGCATCGATTAAATGTAAATGTAAACTTTATTAATAAACAAAATGTGAACGTTAAAAAAATAAATAAATGTACAATCAACCAAATAAACTACATGTAAACTTCACTACCTAATACTATATGTAAACTGCACCAAATACGTTTAAATGTAAACTATACCAAATCAGTGAATCTGAATCTGATCTCCAAAAATGTAATTGTAAAATAGTTTATCTAAAATAATATGTAAAATGTTACAAACAAGTCTGGTTTAAGCTTTTAAAATAATGGCTTATTGTAACCTGTATCAAGGAAAGTAGGCTAATTTCTGGTCAGGCAGAATATACTGATCAGACATGTACGCCAGGGTCAAGCAAAACATACTGACCAAGACCGTCACCTCGGCTTGCTAGTAGCCCTCCCTGGAAACGGGCTGTTTTTATGGCAGCCTGGCTAACGAGGTGAGGGATCGATGTGATCCCCTTAGAGTAGATGAAGCCAAACACATCACAATCGCAAGGAGGACCTCGGTCTACCTTCATCAGCACGCTCGGAATGTGAGGAAAACTACATCAACCAGTTAATTAACGTCTTTTTCAGGGCTTACAAAAGAGTAAACCTACTAATTGTAGCCATTCGGAACAATAATAACAACAACAATAACAACAACAACAACAATAATAACAACAACAACTTATATCAAATAATAAAAATGTAAACTGTACCTAACAAGCCTAATTGTAAAATGTAGTAAATAAATTTATATGTAAACTGTACCCGGTTGATATCGTCTTTGGGATTTGGGATGACCTTATGTTTGCAGATTTCTCTCCCAGTATTTGGGATGACCTTATGTTTGCAGATTTCTCGCCAAGTATTTGGAATGACCTTATGTTTGAAGATTTCTCTCCCAGTATTTTGGATGACCTTATGTTTGAAGATTTCTCGCCAAGTATTTGGGATGACCTTATGTTTGAAGATTTCTCGCCAAGTATTTGGGATGACCTTATGTTTGAAGATTTCTCTCCCAGTATTTGGGATGATCTTATGTTTAAAGATTTCTCTCCCAGTATTTGGGATGATCTTATGTTTAAAGATTTCTCTCCCAGTATTTGGGATGACCTTATGTTTGAAGATTTCTCTCCCAGTATTTTGGATGACTTTATGTTTGAAGATATCTCTCTCAGTATTTGGGATGACCTTATGTTTGAAGATATCTCTCTCAGTATTTGGGATGACCTTATGTTTGCAGATTTCTCGCCCAGTATTTGGGATGACCTTATGTTTGAAGATTTCTCTCCCAGTACATGGGATGACCTTATGTTTGAAGATTTCTCTCCCAGTATTTGGGATGACCTTATGTTTAAAGATTTCTCTCCCAGTATTTGGGATGACCTTATGTTTGAAGATTTCTCTCCCAGTACTTGGGATGACCTTATGTTTGAAGATTTCTCTCCCAGTATTTGGGATGACCTTATGTTTGAAGATTTCTCTCCCAGTATTTGGGATGACCTTATGTTTGCAGATATCTCTCCCAGATTTGCAATCCTGACAGATGGGCTGTGTGAAACCATCAACACACGAAACACCAAAATGAAGCCCATGGTGGAAAGCCTAAGCAAGGCAATAATGCAAGCCGCCACTGAAACAAACCCAAGAGGAGCTAGGAAAAACTATAAGCCCTACCGGAATGATGAGTTGCAGAAAGTGGAAGATGCAGTAACAAATGCTAGGAACATGGCAGAGCGAGAAAAATCCATGGAGGCAAACATCGCCCTCAAAGCCACCACTGCGAAATACAAACACACTCTTAAGCAAACAGCAAGAGAAAGCTGGAAAAATAAAACGGAAAGCCTAAACCTGGACAAAGACGGGAACAAGCTATGGAAGCTAGTCAGAGCCATGAACGACGAAACCCCGTCAAATAAACAAATTACCATCAAGCAGGGCGAGAACTTGATCACAGGTAAGAAAGCCGCAAACGCCTTTGTCGATCACTATGCCAGAGCAAACAACATCGAGGTCCCTGCAGATACGCATACAGACATTAGCGAAGAGCTAAAGGGGCACGACAACATGAATACGGCACCGGAAGAGCACATGATGGCCAAATTAACAATGCGCGAAATGGAAGAGGCTATGAAAACATTAAAGAAAAGGAAATCTCCCGGAAAAGACGGGATAACAAACGAAATGCTGATGGGGCTGGGCCAAACAGCGAAGAGGAAACTGCTATCGGTCCTGAACTAAAGCTGGAAAAGGGGAATTGTACCCCAGGCATGGAAAGACGCAATACTGGTACCAGTACCAAAAACAGGAAAAGATAAAACAGATCCAAATGGATACAGGCCCATCAGCCTACTGAGCTGTGTCGGCAAGCTGATGGAACGGATGATAAACACCAGACTGATGTGGGATCTGGAAGAAAAACGAATACTAATTCCACAGTAAGCCGGCTTTAGACAGGACAGATCCACTGAGGACCAGGTCATCCTCATAGCCCAGGAGATAGAAGATGCCTACCAGGCACAGAAACACACAGTAGCTGTTTGGGTGGATCTGGAAAAGGCATTTGACAAAGTCTGGAAAGACGGACTTAGAGTCAAGCTAAGAAGAAGTGATGTCTGTGGGAAAATGTACAAATGGATCAACCACTACCTTAAACAAAGAACGGCCAGAGTCCAAGTACAAGGGCAGATGAGCAAAAAGGTGACACTCGAGCAGGGAGTACCCCACACTCTTCCTGGTATATATAAACGATATTACAGAGAATATACCAAGAAGAGTCCATAGCTCAATGTTTGCAGACGATCTGGCTATGTGGACATCTGAAAAGAATCTCACCATAGAAAGAAATCGGATGCAGACGGCCCTAACATCGCTGGAAGAGTGGGCGAACTCATGGCTGGTCAAAATAAACGAGGAGAAAACCACATGCACAATATTCTCGCTCTCATTAAAACCCCAAAATACCAAATTAAGTCTAAATGGCAAATTCCTGCAGCCAAACGACAACCCAACCTATCTGGGAGTCACATTTGATCGGCGCATGACATGGACAAGTCAGATTGAGAGAAACCGAATGAGAGCCAGAGAAAGAATGGCAATCATGAGGAAACTTGCTGGCACAAGCTGGGGAGCAGACGAAGGCATACTAAAGAAACTGTACACTGGAAGAGTGAGATCAGTTCTCGAGTATGGCATTGCGGCATGGACAACAGCAGCGAAGGCGAACTTCGATAAAGTTAGCAAACTTCAAAACCAAGCCATGAGAATTATAACAGGAGGCATGAAGTCAACGCCAATTGTAGAACTTGAAAAGATTACAAAACTGCAATCCATGACCGATAGAAGAGACTGCAGTCAGAGAAACTCCGAAGACTGACCGACCATCCAATGTACCAGAGACTAAACAATTTGGGAAATGGGAAACTAAAGCGGAGAAACTTTGCAGAAATAGCCAAAGCAAAGATGCACGAAGATCCCATAAACGCACTAACAACACCAAAACCCATCACTACTGTACGAAAACCTACCTGGAGGCAGGATATATTTCCAGAGGTGGTAGAAAATATACCAGGTATTGCAAACAAAAACTGCCAGACTGAAAAAGAAAGGAGAGATACTACCCTAAGCTTCATAACGAAAAGCTACCCAAGCATGGACTGGACCCATGCATACACCGACGGTTCTGTAACAAATAGTACACAGAACGGAGGGGCAGGAGCATTCCTGAACCTACCAAATGGCAGAAAAATAACACTGTCATTCGCTACTGGTAAGTACACAAGCAATTTCAGAGCGGAGGCAGAGGCACTGAGGGTGGCAGTGGAAGAAATGGTGACACACAGTGAAAATGAAAGCCATATAGTCCTGCTTACAGATGCTCTCGCCGTAGTCACAGCGCTAAAAAGCCAGAAAGACACTGAGCTTAATGACTTAAGAGCAGCACTCTGCAAACTGTGCCAGCAGTCCGCACCAAAAAGGGTGGTGGTACAGTGGGTCCCATCGCACTGCAACATCCAAGGCAACGAGGAGGCAGACAGACTGGCAAAAGAAGGTGCAAGACTACCACAAACAGATACTAATATGACGTACGAAGAGTCAAAATGGCTTATCAAAGCCAGGTACATGACCAAATGGGAAACCGAACATACTGGTTACACCAAAAACGATGCCTATTACCAGTTGAACCGAAGAGAGTAGGTCGTTGTCTTCAGACTTCGCACTGGCCACAATAGACTGAGGTACCACCTATTCAACAAATTGAAGATAGGAGGTACCGACGAATGCCCTTGCGGTACTGGTAAAATGACCGCTGAACATCTGCTGCAGAACTGCCCGACACACGAGGATCAGAGAGAGCAGATGTGGCCATCACCAGTGGAACTGCAAGTCAAGCTCTATGGCAGTGGCGACAGCCTCAGGATGACCGCCGCTTTTTTCGAAAAAAATAATGGTTACTGTCTGACTGCAGAAGAAGAAGAAGAAGAAGAAGATATCTCTCCCAGTATTTTGGATGACCTTATGTTTGCAGATATCTCTCTCAGTATTCCCACAGACTAAACATAGTGCGTCTGTCACTTTGTTGGGGGCTTTCACTTGGCATATGTAGTTTACATGTTTGTACTGATTGTCAGTGAGAGGTATCTTTCTCAAGCTGATGCTCTGATGTTTCAGCAATCAATCATTCTATCATCCGTAGAAACACTTTCCAGGTGTTGAACTCTTGGTTCTGATTGAATGTTAACTGACCTGGTACGACGATAATATTAATAGTTTTGCGTCATTGAATTGCAAAACATTATACGAGGGACGTTTAAATTAAACCGGGATTTGTTGTTCTAGCTCTATCTGAATGTGTTATAACGTGCTAGAACTACTATCATTAGTTAGGGCACTTGTGTTCTATTACTGCTAGTTGGTCCATCGGCCAGTCACGTGACAGATACACTAGAAGCATCTTCATGTCGGAAAACAATGTAGCAAAAGAGAGGTCTTCTTAAAGCCCTAAAAGGGACTACAGCACCATCATTACAAATAGACGAATCAGCGACAAAGAAATCAGACAGTGGTATACTGATATTTGTTATCGTATGCTTACCAAAGGTTTGATGCAGGATCAAAATGTGAGATGTTGGTCAGAATAGCACAGACAATAGCGGCGCTTGCACGGCTTAACAAAATCTAACACAATGCAGGAAAATCAGATTAATGCGTACATTACCTGTCAATATTCCTCTATGCTTGTGAGACATGGACATATGCAGTTGACCTGCAGCGGAGAATACATGCCTTGGAAATTAGGTGTTTCCGAAGAGTTCTAACCGTCATGCACAAAGAGCGAGTTACAAATGAAGAAATACGAGAAAGAATTATAACAGCAAAAGGTCTTTTTGAAGACCTCTTGGCATCTGTCAAAAGAAGGAAACTCGCTTGGTACGGTCACATATCGAGATCAAATGGGCAATACGACCCTGCAGGGAAAGGTGCAAGACAGACGATGGCGGCATCCCAAAAAGAGGTTGGAGAACAACATAAAAGAATGAACTAATCTCTGACCAGAAGAGGCACAGACAGCGGCAGTTAACAGAGAGGGATGGCGTGGAGTTGTGAGGATGTCTTCATATGTGCCACAACGACCTCACTGGTTACGGGATGATCTGTCCTGTCAAAAGGTTGGCGATGACAGAGGAAGACCCCGTTGAACCGAAGAACTGTATATCAGAATATCGGATCAAGTAAAGATCTTCTGACAGTTGTTAAAATACAGAATTCTAATATTGTAGGCATTTTCAAAAGTTCATAAATGACCCGTTCCTCCACAAGGTAGTCAATCTTGCGCGCGTCCCAACCCAGTCACCAATCGTAAAGATTTGTCACACCATGCCCAGTTTGGATTGTCCATGCCAACTGTAGTCTACCAAGCGTTCACTTGCTGTCGCTGTAGGGTCTGGACTCATAGATCTGTGGTTGGCCATCTTTCCTGGCTGTTGTTGTTTCACTACTTCTGTCCGGCTGCTGCAGCGCTCCCTCTGCCTCCACCACCTGGCTGTTGTTTCACTACTTCTGTCCGGCTGCTGCAGCGCTCCGTCTGCCTCCACCACATGTTGTTTACTTGTTAATTGGCTGCCCCTTGAGAAGTGCACTAATCAGGAGATTGAAACGTGGTTTTCATAGAATTTCAGCTTGATATATCCTTGAGAAGGTCATAGTAATATTGACGCCAAGGTCATAGTTGACTAGGTCACTATGGCCTACATCATTCAATGACGTAGAGAACAAAAACCGACGCAAACACACAGTGTCGTGGATGGAATGTCAGGATGAAATGTCAGGATGAAATGTCAGGATGAAATGGCAGGATGAAATGTCAGGATGAAATGGCAGGATGAAATTGCAGGATGAAATGGCAGGATGAAATGTAACGTTCGAAATAACTACCACACTGCATAATGAGCGCAATGGAGGACTCCGATGCACAATTCAATATCTAATATTGGCACTGTGAACTCGATCGAAATGTGAGAAGATTATTATCATTACGATCATTAATATTATTATCGATAAAATGTGTATTTGATTCGATGCAAGTGAAAAACACAGTACAATGAAAAAAAATGGTGCACGAAACATGTGAAAATATGATCCATTATTGACGGCCTGCTGTAGAAATAGAAATATAAATCCACATCAGTCGACGGAAGCAGTTAGAATTACACAAACAACCGGACGAAAGGATTCAGCAGCCTGTTAGGCGCTAGACCGGAACACAACTGCCATGTGCCCACAATAAATTGGAGACGCAATTTTCCCCCTCGGAAATTGTTCTTAGAATGAGTAACAGGATGAGTAAGAATGTGCTGCTCAGTCCAGAAAGGGGCTGATACAAATAAAATGTTGCGAAAGAAGGGACGATGATTAGATAGAAGTGGAAACAGATAACTGATAATACAATGAGATACAATTTCTTAACGACCTCCTTGTTAAGGGAAATATCAATTATAAATTGAAGAAAGAGGATGGCCATCAAGGACATGCCGAGAGAGCAGTCATCAAGGACATGCCGAGAGAGCAGCCATCAGGGACATGCCGAGAGAGCAGCCATCAAGGACATGCCGAGAGAGCAGCCATCAAGGACATGCCGAGAGAGCAGTCATCAAGGACATGCCGAGAGAGCAGCCATCAGGGACATGCCGAGAGAGCAGCCATCAAGGACATGCCGAGAGAGCAGCCATCAGGGACATGCCGAGAGAGCAGCCATCAAGGACATGCCGAGAGAGCAGCCATCAAGGACATGCCGAGAGAGCAGCCATCAAGGACATGCCGAGAGAGCAGTCATCAAGGACATGCCGAGAGAGCAGCCATCAAGGACATGCCGAGAGAGCAGTCATCAAGGACATGCCGAGAGAGCAGCCATCAGGGACATGCCGAGAGAGCAGCCATCAAGGACATGCCGAGAGAGCAGCCATCAAGGACATGCCGAGAGAGCAGCCATCAGGGACATGCCGAGAGAGCAGCCATCAGGGACATGCCGAGAGAGCAGTCATCAGGGACATGCCGAGAGAGCAGCCTTCAAGGACATGCCGAGAGAGCAGTCATCAGGGACATGCCGAGAGAGCAGCCATCAGGGACATGCCGAGAGAGCAGCCATCAGGGACATGCCGAGAGAGCAGCCATCAGGGACATGCCGAGAGAGCAGCCATCAAGGACATGCCGAGAGAGCAGCCATCAGGGACATGCCGAGAGAGCAGCCATCAAGGACATGCCGAGAGAGCAGCCATCAGGGACATGCCGAGAGAGCAGCCATCAAGGACATGCCGAGAGAGCAGCCATCAGGGACATGCCGAGAGAGCAGCCATCAGGGACATGCCTAGAGAGCAGTCATCATGGACATGCCGAGAGAGCAGTCATCAAGGACATGCCGAGAGAGCAGTCATCAGAGACATGCCGAGAGAGCAGTCATCATGGACATGCCGAGAGAGCAGTCATCAGGGACATGCCGAGAGAGCAGTCATCAGGGACATGCCTAGAGAGCAGCCTTCAAGGACATGCCGAGAGAGCAGTCATCAGGGACATGCCGAGAGAGCAGCCATCAAGGACATGCCGAGAGAGCAGTCATCAGAGACATGCCTAGAGAGCAGTCATCAGAAACATGCCGAGAGAGCAGTCATCATGGACATGCCGAGAGAGCAGTCATCAGGGACATGCCGAGAGAGCAGTCATCAGGGACATGCCTGGAGAGCAGCCTTCAAGGACATGCCGAGAGAGCAGTCATCAAGGACATGCCGAAAGAGCAGTCATCAAGGACATGCCGAGAGAGCAGCCATCAAGGACATGCCGAGAGAGCAGTCATCAAGGACATGCCGAGAGAGCAGTCATCAAGGCCATGCCGAGAGAGCAGTCATCAAGGACATGCCGAGAGAGCAGTCATCAAGGACATGCCGAGAGAGCATTCATCAAGGACATGCCGAGAGAGCAGCCATCAAGGACATGCCGAGAGAGCAGCCATCAAGGACATGTCGAGAGAGCAGTGATGTCGGTTCTTCTAATCAGTAACAAATAGTTGAAGGTCATATGTTTACCTCACAACGCTCGCCCTATATTAGCTGAGAGGAGGATGACATCCGGTCAGGCAAAACATACTGACCAGTCAATGTTAGTCAGGGGCAGGCAAAACATACTGACCAGTCAATGTTAGTCAGGGTCAGGTAAAACATACTGACCAGTCAATGTTAGTCAGGGTCAGGTAAAACATACTGACCAGTCAATGTTAGTCAGGGTCAGGTAAAACATACTGACCAGTCAATGTTAGTCAGGGTCAGGTAAAACATACTGACCAGTCAATGTTAGTCAGGGTCAGGTAAAACATACTGACCAGTCAATGTTAGTCAGGGTCAGGTAAAACATACTGACCAGTCAATGTTAGTCAGGGTCAGGTAAAACATACTGACCAGTCAATGTTAGTCAGGGTCAGGTAAAACATACTGACCAGTCAATGTTAGTCAGGGTCAGGTAAAACATACTGACCAGTCAATGTTAGTCAGGGTCAGGTAAAACATACTGACCAGTCAATGTTAGTCAGAGGCAGGCAAAACATACTGACCAGTCAATGTTAGTCAGGGTCAGGTAAAACATACTGACCAGTCAATGTTAGTCAGGGTCAGGTAAAACATACTGACCAGTCAATGTTAGTCAGGGTCAGGTAAAACATACTGACCAGTCAATGTTAGTCAGGGTCAGGTAAAACATACTGACCAGTCAATGTTAGTCAGGGTCAGGTAAAACATACTGACCAGTCAATGTTAGTCAGGGTCAGGTAAAACATACTGACCAGTCAATGTTAGTCAGGGTCAGGTAAAACATACTGACCAGTCAATGTTAGTCAGGGTCAGGTAAAACATACTGACCAGTCAATGTTAGTCAGGGTCAGGTAAAACATACTGACCAGTCAATGTTAGTCAGGGTCAGGTAAAACATACTGACCAGTCAATGTTAGTCAGGGTCAGGTAAAACATACTGACCAGTCAATGTTAGTCAGGGTCAGGTAAAACATACTGACCATTCAATGTTAGTCAGGGTCAGGCAAAACATACTGACCAGTCAATGTTAGTCAGGGTCAGGTAAAACATACTGACCAGTCAATGTTAGTCAGGGTCAGGTAAAACAAACTGACCAGTCAATGTTAGTCAAGGTCAGGTAAAACATACTGACCAGTCAATGTTAGTCAGGGGCAGGTAAAACATACTGACCAGTCAATGTTAGTCAGGGGCAGGCAAAACATACTGACCAGTCAATGTTAGTCAGGGTCAGGTAAAACATACTGACCAGTCAAGTTTAGTCAGGGTCAGGCAAAACATACTGACCAGTCAAGTTTAGTCAGGGTCAGGTAAAACATACTGACCAGTCAATGTTAGTCAGGGGCAGGCAAAACATACTGACCAGTCAATGTTAGTCAGGGGCAGGCAAAACATACTGACCAGTCAATGTTAGTCAGGGTCAGTTAAAACATACTGACCAGTCAATGTTAGTCAGGGGCAGGCAAAACATACTGACCAGTCAATGTTAGTCAGGGGCAGGCAAAACATACTGATCAGACAATGTTAGTCAGGGGCAGGCAAAACATACTGATCCGACAATGTTAGGCAGGGTCAGGTAAAACATACTGACCAGACAATGTTAGCCAGGGTCAGGTAATACATACTGACCAGACAATGTTAGCCAGGGTCAGGTAAAAAATACTGACCAGACAATGTTAGCCAGGGTCAGGTAAAACATAGTGATCGGAATTTGTTAGTCAGGGTGAGATAAAACATACTGACCAGACCGACCATATTAGTCAGGGTCAGATAAAACATAGTGATCGGACTTTGTTAGTCAGGGTCAGTTAAAACATACTGACCAGACCATGTTAGTCAAGGTTAGATAAAACATAGTGATAGGACTTTATTAGTCAGGGTTAAGTAAAACATACTGATCAGACTTTGTTAGTCAGGGTCAGGTAAAACATAGTGATCATACTTTGTTAGTCAGGATCAGGTAAAACATAGTGATCGGACTTTGTTAGTCAGGGTCAGGTAAAACATACTGACCAGACAATGTTAGCCAGGGTCAGGTAATACACACTGACCAGACAATGTTAGCCAGGGTCAGGTAAAAAAATACTGACCAGACAATGTTAGCCAGGGTCAGGTAAAACATAGTGATCGGAATTTGTTAGTCAGGGTGAGATAAAACATACTGACCAGACCGACCATATTAGTCAGGGTCAGGTAAAACATAGTGATCATACTTTGTTAGTCAGGATCAGGTAAAACATAGTGATCGGACTTTGTTAGTCAGGGTCAGGTAAAACATAGTGATCATACTTTGTTAGTCAGGATCAGGTAAAACATAGTGATCGGACTTTGTTAGTCAGGGTCAGGTAAAACATACTGATCAGACAATGTTAGTCAGGGTCAGGTAAAACATACTGATCAGACAATGTTAGTCAGGGTCAGGTAAAACATACTGATCAGACAATGTTAGTGAGAGTCAGGTAAAACATACTCATCAGACCATGTTAGTCAGGGTCAGGTAAAACATAATGATCAGACAATGTTAGTCAGGGTCAGGTAAAACATACTGATCCCAACTCCCTCCTCACTTCCCAACAGTTATCCATGGAAGCAGGCTGTTTCATGTATCTGGGTAAAGAGTTGTGGGATCGACGTGATTCCCGTAGTAATCAGCATCACGCAGATGAAGCCAATCATAGCACAACCGCGTTGACGACCCCGGTCCACTTCATCAGCACCGTCGGGGAAATGTGAGGAAACCTGGTGCAACCCGTCACCTAACGCTCTTTTCGTAGTGCACAAAAGAGTGAACTTTCTTATCGTGGAAATCCAACAACAATTACAACAACAATAATAATAACAGCAACAGTAATATCAATAGCAACAATCATAGGTATTACAACAGTAACAACAACAACAACCACAACAAAAACAACAATAATAACCAAAACAACATCAATAATAATAATAATAACAACAACAATAACAAGATCAAATACATGACCTATAACAACAACACCAATAGCAACCACAACAATAATAATAATAACATCAACAATAACAACATCCAAACAACAACAGTAACAACAACAGCAATGTTAACTGAACCTATTTTAACTAACCTGTTTATAACCACCAGTTTCTTGGAGGGTGGTTTAACCGATGTATTTTTACCGGGGAATTTCTACCAGAAGACCCACGTGAAAAAAATCTCGGTCTTCACCGTGATTCAAACCCGCGACCTTCGGCATCCGAGGCTGACACCTTATCTCGACACCACTGTGCCCCCCACCCCACCCCGACCACTATAGCAGTAACAACCACATAAATTGCAACAACAATAACAACAGGTAAAACCACAACAATTACAACAATGATAACAACAGGTAAAACCACAACAATTACAACAATGATAACAACAGGTAAAACCACAACAATTACAACAACAATAACAACAATAACAACAGGTAAAACCACAACAATTACAACAATGATAACAACAATAACAACAGGTAAAACCACAACAATTACAACAATGATAACAACAGGTAAAACCACAACAATTACAACAATGATAACAACAGGTAAAACCACAACAATTACAACAATGATAACAACAGGTAAAACCACAACAATTACAACAATGATAACAACAATAACAACAGGTAAAACCACAACAATTACAACAATGATAACAACAGGTAAAACCACAACAATTACAACAATGATATCAATAACAACAGGTAAAACCACAACAATTACAACAATGATAACAACAATAACAACAGGTAAAACCACAACAATTACAACAATGATAACAACAGGTAAAACCACAACAATTACAACAATGATATCAATAACAACAGGTAAAACCACAATAATTACAACAATGATAACAACAATAACAACAGGTAAAACCACAACAATTACAGCAATGATAACAATAACAACAGGTAAAACCACAATAATTACAACAATGATATCAATAACAACAGGTAAAACCACAACAATTACAACAATGATATCAATAACAACAGGTAAAACCACAATAATTACAACAATGATAACAACAATAACAACAGGTAAAACCACAACAATTACAACAATGATATCAATAACAACAGGTAAAAACCACAATAATTACAACAATGATATCAATAACAACAGGTAAAACCACAATAATTACAACAATGATAACAACAATAACAACAGGTAAAACCACAACAATTACAACAATGATATCAATAACAACAGGTAAAAACCACAATAATTACAACAATGATATCAATAACAACAGGTAAAACCACAATAATTACAACAATGATAACAACAATAACAACAGGTAAAACCACAACAATTACAACAATGATATCAATAACAACAGGTAAAACCACAACAATTACAACAATGATATCAATAACAACAGGTAAAACCACAATAATTACAACAATGATAACAACAATAACAACAGGTAAAACCACAATAATTACAACAATGATATCAATAACAACAGGTAAAACCACAACAATTACAACAATGATAACAACAATAACAACAGGTAAAACCACAACAATTACAACAATGATAACAACAATAACAACAGGTAAAACCACAACAATTACAACAATGATAACAACAATAACAACAGGTAAAACCACAACAATTACAACAATGATATCAATAACAACAGGTAAAACCACAATAATTACAACAATGATAACAACAATAACAACAGGTAAAACCACAACAATTACAACAATGATATCAATAACAACAGGTAAAACCACAACAATTACAACAATGATATCAATAACAACAGGTAAAACCACAATAATTACAACAATGATAACAACAATAACAACAGGTAAAACCACAACAATTACAACAATGATAACAACAATAACAACAGGTAAAACCACAACAATTACAACAATGATAACAACAATAACAACAGGTAAAACCACAACAATTACAACAATGATATCAATAACAACAGGTAAAAACCACAATAATTACAACAATGATAACAACAATAACAACAGGTAAAACCACAACAATTACAACAATGATATCAATAACAACAGGTAAAACCACAACAATTACAACAATGATAACAACAATAACAACAGGTAAAACCACAACAATTACAACAATGATATCAATAACAACAGGTAAAACCACAACAATTACAACAATGATATCAATAACAACAGGTAAAACCACAACAATTACAACAATGATATCAATAACAACAGGTAAAACCACAATAATTACAACAATGATAACAACAATAACAACAGGTAAAACCACAACAATTACAACAATGATATCAATAACAACAGGTAAAACCACAACAATTACAACAATGATATCAATAACAACAGGTAAAACCACAACAATTACAACAATGATATCAACAATAACAACAGGTAAAACCACAACAATTACAACAATGATAACAACAATAACAACAGGTAAAACCACAACAATTACAACAATGATATCAATAACAACAGGTAAAAACCACAATAATTACAACAATGATAACAACAATAACAACAGGTAAAACCACAACAATTACAACAATGATATCAATAACAACAGGTAAAACCACAACAATTACAACAATGATAACAACAATAACAACAGGTAAAACCACAACAATTACAACAATGATATCAATAACAACAGGTAAAACCACAACAATTACAACAATGATATCAATAACAACAGGTAAAACCACAACAATTACAACAATGATATCAATAACAACAGGTAAAACCACAACAATTACAACAATGATAACAACAATAACAACAGGTAAAACCACAACAATTACAACAATGATAACAACAATAACAACAGGTAAAACCACAACAATTACAACAATGATATCAATAACAACAGGTAAAAACCACAATAATTACAACAATGATAACAACAATAACAACAGGTAAAACCACAACAATTACAACAATGATATCAATAACAACAGGTAAAACCACAACAATTACAACAATGATAACAACAATAACAACAGGTAAAACCACAACAATTACAACAATGATATCAATAACAACAGGTAAAACCACAACAATTACAACAATGATAACAACAATAACAACAGGTAAAACCACAACAATTACAACAATGATATCAATAACAACAGGTAAAACCACAACAATTACAACAATGATAACAACAATAACAACAGGTAAAACCACAACAATTACAACAATGATATCAATAACAACAGGTAAAACCACAACAATTACAACAATGATATCAATAACAACAGGTAAAACCACAACAATTACAACAATGATATCAATAACAACAGGTAAAACCACAATAATTACAACAATGATAACAACAATAACAACAGGTAAAACCACAACAATTACAACAATGATATCAATAACAACAGGTAAAACCACAACAATTACAACAATGATATCAATAACAACAGGTAAAACCACAACAATTACAACAATGATATCAACAATAACAACAGGTAAAACCACAACAATTACAACAATGATAACAACAATAACAACAGGTAAAACCACAACAATTACAACAATGATATCAATAACAACAGGTAAAAACCACAATAATTACAACAATGATAACAACAATAACAACAGGTAAAACCACAACAATTACAACAATGATATCAATAACAACAGGTAAAACCACAACAATTACAACAATGATAACAACAATAACAACAGGTAAAACCACAACAATTACAACAATGATATCAATAACAACAGGTAAAACCACAACAATTACAACAATGATATCAATAACAACAGGTAAAACCACAACAATTACAACAATGATATCAATAACAACAGGTAAAACCACAACAATTACAACAATGATAACAACAGCGACAACAACAACAGTCTATTATTTTCCTCAGCCAATGATCATTGTGACAATGTTCAATCCCATTTGATGAGGATGTTGATTGCCAGGTTGATCTCTGGCCTATTTGATCTAGTTCAGTTATTGCACATTCGCGGGAACTGCAACCCACATCCTTTCTGTATCTCATGATTTAACTGTCTGTCTCGTTACAGCATGGAGGATGGCTCAAGAAGAGTCTGATAGCTGATGCCAAGTTTGAGACAGTAGCCAATAAGGAGTTTAAGAAACAAGAGCGACGCCTCAGTAAGACCGACTCCTTTGGGGAGGAGGAAGGTTTCGCCCCTGGGCTTCTTCCCGACGATTTTCCAGATGAATTCTCCGCCTTTGACCTTCTTGTAACTCTGAAGGAAGGCACCATTAGCTTGGCTAAGGTCATTCGCTTATTTGAGGTGAGTACGCTTCTTTGTTGTTCATTATTGTGGCACGCTGGTACATCAAATTATTTGTGGAATTTAAGGGCACTTACATCACAATTATTGTGGAATTTAAGGGCACTTACATCAAAATTATTGTGGAACTTGAGGGCACTTACATCAAAATTATTGTGGAACTTGAGGGCACTTACATCAAAATTATTGTGGAACTTGAGGGCACTTACATCAAAATTATTGTGGAACTTAAGGGCACTTACATCACAATTATTGTGGAATTTAAGGGCACTTACATCAACATTATTGTGGAACTTGAGGGCACTTACATCAAAATTATTGTGGAACTTAAGGGCACTTACATCAAAATTATTGTTGAATTTAAACAGCACTTACATCAAAGTTATTATTGAATTTAAAAGCCATTACATCAAATTATTGTTGAATTTAAGAGCCATTACAACAAATTATTGTTGAATTTACGAGAGCTTACATCTAAATTCTTGTGGAATTTAAGAGCACACATCACATTATTGTGGGATTTAAGAGCACACATCACATTATTGTGGAATTTAAGAGCACACATCACATTATTGTGGAATATAAAAGCATTTACATCAAATTTGTGAGGAATTTAAGAGCACACAACAAATTATTGTGGAATTTAGGAATTAGGAGCATTTACATATAATCATTGTGAAAATTTGGAACATTTATTTTTAATGTGGAAATAAAGAGGAGTTACGTCCAATTGTTGTGGAAATTAACAGCCTTTAATTAAATTATTTTGGAAATTTTGAGAATTACATTTAATTATTGTGGAAATGTGGATCATTTACATCAGATTTTTTGAAAAAATGTGGATCATTTACATCAGAATATTTGTGGAAATGTGGATCATTTACATCAGTTTATTTGTGGAAATTTGGATCATTTACATCAGATTATTGTGGAAATTTGAAAAATTTACATCAGATTATTTGTGGAAATTTGGATCATATACATCAGATTATTGTGGAAATTTGAATATTTTACATCAGATTATTGTGAACATTTTGAACAGTTCCATCAGATTAGTTTGGAAATTTGAAGAATTCACGTCAAATTATTGTGGAATTTAGGGACATTTATATACAATTATCTTTGTCTCCGGAGGGTGATGAATGTCAAATGGCAAGACAGGATCCCGGACACTGCTGTTCTTGAGAGAGCTGGTATCCCTAGCATTAATACCACCGTGACGCTATCACAGATTCGCTGGCGGGTCATGTGGTTCGCATGCCAGACTATCGGTTGCCAAAAACAGTCTTCTGTAGCGAGTTGCAGAAGGGCGAACGCTCCCAAAGTGGCCAAGAAAAAGCGTTTAAAAGACACACTAAAAACGTCATGAAAAGCCTTCAGCATAAACCTCGAAACATGGGAACATGCTGCAGAAGACCGAACAGCCTGGCGTACAGCTCTCCGCAGAGGAGCAGTATCATACGAAGCTGCTTAAAAGGCTGCAGGCAGAAAAACGGAGAAAGGCCAGAAAAGCCCGTGAAATATAACCATCTCACAAAGCCAACTTTCCATGCATTCACTTCCTGGGAGTATGCAGATCCCAAATCGGACTGGCTAGCCATCTCCACACCCATCCACAACCCGAAATGACAGAATACTCCACTGGAAGGACTGGCTAGCCATCTCCACACCCATCCACAACCCGGAATGACAGACTACTCCACTGGAAGGACTGGCTAGCCATCTCCACACCCATCCATAACCCGGAATGACAGAATACTCCACTGGAAGGACTGGCTAGCCATCTCCACACCCATCCATAACCCGGAATGACAGAATACTCCACTGGAAGGACTGGCTAGCCATCTCCACACCCATCCACAACCCGGAATGACAGAATACTCCACTGGAAGGACTGGCTAGCCATCTCCACACCCATCCACAACCCGGAATGACAGAATACTCCACTGGAAGGACTGGCTAGCCATCTCCACACCCATCCACAACCCGGAATGACAGAATACTCCACTGGAAGGACTGGCTAGCCATCTCCACACCCATCCATAACCCGGAATGACAGAATACTCCACTGGAAGGACTGGCTAGCCATCTCCACACCCATCCACAACCCGGAATGACAGACTACTCCACTGGAAGGACTGGCTAGCCATCTCCACACCCATCTACAACCCGAATGACAGAATACTCCACTGGAAGGACTGGCTAGCCATCTCCACACCCATCCATAACCCGGAATGACAGAATACTCCACTGGAAGGACTGGCTAGCCATCTCCACACCCATCCACAACCCGGAATGACAGAATACTCCACTGGAAGGACTGGCTAGCCATCTCCACACCCATCCACAACCCGGAATGACAGAATACTCCACTGGAAGGACTGGCTAGTTATCTCCATACCCATCCACAACCCGGAATGACAGAATACTCCACTGGAAGGACTGGCTAGCCATCTCCACACCCATCCACAACCCGGAATGACAGAATACTTCACTGGAAGGACTGGCTAGCCATCTCCACACCCATCCACAACCCGGAAGGACAGAATACTTCACTGGAAGGACTGGCTAAGTGATAACAGAACAGGTCCTCATTCTTCGTGACGGACGAACAGCACACAGATACAATTATTGAGACATTTACCAGCGTTTGCATCCCATTATTTACACGTGGCAGGACATTTATGAGAGCCGGTCACGACATTTTATACAAGAGACAGGTGAAGAATAGACTTCGAAAAATACGTGTAAAACGCTTTCAGTAGGTCTAGTCCAATTTTTATGTTGAGCCATTTTGATACTTTCTCACCCCCCCCCCCCCCATTTTCTCGTCACAATCGTCAGACTAGGTTACGAAAACCCAGACTCAATGTATTGTCACTATGCTTTTAATCTCTTATCCTCCACTCATGTCTTCTACCGCACCTCCTTGCAGTAGATTAAAAATAAAATTAGGTTTATATGAACAGCGAAAGTAGTACCAATCCGGCAGCATAAAAAGGGTACCGTATACCAGATATCATTAATCAGGCAACATAAATCAGATAACATAAATCATCTAACATAAATCAAATAAAAAATCACCTAACATAAATCAAATAACATAAATCAGGCAACATAAATCTGGCAACATAAATCAGTTAACTTTAATCACATAGGATACATAGGTTAACATAAATCAGGTAAAAACAGAAATCAGCTAATATAAACCAGGTAACTAGAGAGAGAAAATACATTTCGGAAATCAGTGATGTTAAATTAATCTGCTGACTTTCACGTGGAAAACTTGTAAAATAATTCAATCAGATCTTAAAACAAAATAGGCCAATCAGAATTTGAAACAAAATAGTCCAATCAGATCAAAATAGTCCAATCCAATCTTAAAACAAAATAGTCCAATCAGATCAAAATAGTCCAATCCAATCTTAAAACAAAATAGTCCAATCAGATCAAAATAGTCCAATCAGATCAAAATAATCCAATCAGATCAAAATAGTCCAATCAGATCTTTAAAAAAAGTAGTCCAATCAGATTTTTAAACAAAATAGTCCAATCAGATCTTCAAACATCTAAATCCTACCCATGAACTGTTACCAAGACTACATTTAATTACGTAAATAATGTTTCTATTGAGGCCACACCCACACAAACTGTCAGGATTGAACATGTGGCGTATTTGTCTCTGCCTTATTCCCTCTTTTTAGTTGACATTGTCAGAAGACATAGTCTGCTTCTCTCCATTGAACACACGAGATTTGCATTTGTCTTCTGATTAACATTGTTTATTGTAATGGATGACATATCTAAATCCAAATCCGTATTTCATTGATTATATTAAAGCGTTCGGCAGGGTGAACCAAATAGAAATTACCCAACTGTTGTAAAGTTTACGCATTGATGGTCAGGATATCAGGATCATTTAAAATATGTATTGGGGACAGACTGCAGTTATATGAATTGGAAATCTAGGTGGAGAATATAGAGAGATAAAAAGGGGAGTGAGACAAGGTTCTGTTCAGTCCCTCGACATGCTCTCTCTGTACAGCGAATTTATCTTGAGAGACATACAGACAATGCCAAGAATATCAGTTGGCCGACAGAGCATTAACAATCTTCTATATGCTGATGATGTTGTATTGATAGATCAGAATGAAACCGACTTGCAGGAAATGGTAGACACAGTAGTTCAGCAAAGTGAATATAAAGGCCTCAGCTTAAATACAAAAAATCGAAGGTGATGGTAGTGACTTAGAAACCGGACTTTCCAAAATGAAGAGTCAAAACGAAGGGGACCGAATTGAACCAACTTAACTCGTTTAAATACATGAGCACATACATAACATAAGATCTTCATGTAGCATGTCCTTTATAGAACGTCGCTCCCATCACAGTCTGTCTGGAAGAAACTCTTTTCCTTGCCAAAACCCCAGCCTCTGCCACAGTCATACTCAGGCATTCCTGGATATCTTGGTACCATCGTCTTCTTGGTCTACACCTGCCTCTTTTACCTGGCACACCGTCCGTCACTGTTCTCTCAAAGCCGCTGTGTCTCTTGAAGTGACCAAAGTATTAACATTTTCTTGCCAAAATGGAAATGATAAATCTGTTCCTCATCTATGCTCAACTCTAGCCAAATGTCTATATTTGTCTTTTTCTCCGATCAGGGTGTTCTGATGATCTTTCCGTCAGATTTTGACTCGAAGGATTCGATTCTTTGTCTAGACGTTTTGGTAATCGTCCATGATTCGCAGCCATATGCTGCCACAGGAAAAACACAAGCTCTCAAGACTTTCAATTTATCGTTTTGTTGATGCCCTGCCATAATTTCTTCAGGCTTTTGAAATTCTGCGTTGCCATGGCTAGTTTTCTCCTGATTTCTATCGAGCAGTCGCCATTTTTGTCAATTCTGGAGCCCAGATATTGAAAATGCATGACCTGATCTATTTCCTCGACACCCACTGTAAATGTATGTTGACATCGTGTTTTGTCGGTGGTCATTATCTTTGTTTTGTTTATGTTAACAGGTTGTGATATTTACTGTTTTCGTTTACGGTTGAAATTGGCTGCTCTAGCCCTTCTGCACTTATGTCGTATCACTGTGTCGTCTGAATATCGTCATTCTCGAATCTCGTAACCGCCAATGGTAAATGTATCGAAACTTTCAATGTTCTCGTCTTCTCTAACATTTTTCATTCTATTTGTTGTTTGTTGTTAGCGAATATCCCACAATGAACAGGTTACTCTTTTGTGCGTCCTGAAAAGGACGTTAAGTGGTTAGTTGTAGTAGCTTTCCTCACATCACGAGAGTGCTGATAAAGGTCCACCGGCGTCCTCCAGGCCGTTGTGCTATGCTTAGCTTCATATGTGTGTCGCTCACTACTAGGGTGATCAGGTCGAACCTCACCTTGTTGGCCAAACTGTTGACCTCGACAACAGCCTGTTTCCACGACAAACAACGAGGGGATCAGGTCAGCGTCTTGGCCAGTATATTTCTCCTGACCATGGCTAACATTGTCTGATCAGTGTGTTTTGCCTGAACAGACATTATCCTCATTGTCCCATATTTGATGTAAGGAAACACAACACAATTAAGACTTGTATTTGATGTAAGGAAACACAATTAAGACTTGTATTTGATGTAAGGAAACACAATTAAGACTTGTATTTGATGTAAGGAAACACAATTAAGACTTGTATTTGATGTAAGGAAACACAATTAAGACTTGTATTTGATGTAAGGAAACACAATTAAGACTTGTATTTGATGTAAGGAAACACAATTAAGACTTGTATTTGATGTAAGGAAACACAATTAAGACTTGTATTTGATGTAAGGAAACACAATTAAGACTTGTTGTATTTGATGTAAGGAAACACAATTAAGACTTGTTATATTTGATGTAAGGAAACACAATTAAGACTTGTTATATTTGATGTAAGGAAACACAATTTAGACTTGTTATATTTGATGTAAGGAAACACAATTTAGACTTGTTATATTTGATGTAAGGAAACACAATTTAGACTTGTTATATTTGATGTAAGGAAACACAATTAAGACTTGTTATATTTGATGTAAGGAAACACAATTAAGACTTGTTGTATTTGATGTAAGGAAACACAATTAAGACTTGTTGTATTTGATGTAAGGAAACACAATTACGACTTGTTATATTTGATGTAAAGAAACACAATTAAGACTTGTTATATTTGATGTAAGGAAACACAATTAAGACTTGTTATATTTGATGTAAGGAAACACAATTTAGACTTGTTATATTTGATGTAAGGAAACACAGTTAAGACTTTGTATACCTAATTTAGCATCACATTAAAGGCATCTTATATTTGTAGTAACCAACAGAACAAAGACATTTGAATTACTAGATCACCTGTCATGTTGTCGTCGTCAATCTTATCATACATCGCGGTTATCTACCATATGTCATATTCATGACATAAAATGTGTCATCTGTCATTGCTTTTCTTTAATCATCTCTTTTATATGATATGATCTCGTCATGAAATATGTCACATAACATAGTTATCAAGCATATCATATAACATGTTCCCTTAATTAAGCCTATCATTGTTTCAAAGTCATGTGTCCTCTGTCATGTTTTCTTAATATCTCCAATGTTCTCTGCAACAAACGACACATCTTCCATGATCGCTTTCTCTAACCTATAATCTGTCATGTTTTCTTATTCGCATGTGCCAAATGTTATGCTTCCAAGTTCAGGATTACATTTGTTTTGTGGAACATTTCAAATTTTGCTCAACACTTGACATGCGACACGACACGCCTTACGTGTGGTATGTACACGTTTCTGGAGAGGTCAGGCCGCCGGGTTTGCACCGTGTAGTACGTGCATGTGTGTGCGAGAGCTCAACTACGATATACGGAGTGTATGGGAGAGAAAGAAACAGAGAAGGAGAGAGAGAGAGAGAAAGAGAGAGAGAGAGAGAGCGACAGATGCTACTACGCAAGGAGGACCGATTCAGATCATCTTGTTATTTGTGTTATGAACGTGTTTTATTTGCACCCTTCACTCATCTTCGGAAGTAAGGCTGAGCAAGGGCAGCTGACGGTGGGGAGAGACACTCAGAATTAAAGTAAGGTTTTACAAGGTCAGCTGACGGTGGGGAGAGACACTCAGAATTAAAGTAAGGTTTTACAAGGGCAACTGACGGTGGGGAGAGACACTCAGAATTAAAGTAAGGTTTTACAAGGTCAGCTGACGGTGGGGAGAGACACTCAGATTTAAAGTAAGGTTTTACAAGGTCAGCTGACGGTGGGGAGAGACACTCAGAATTAAAGTAAGGTTTTACAAGGTCAGCTGACGGTGGGGAGAGACACTCAGAATTAAAGTAAGGTTTTACAAGGTCAGCTGACGGTGGGAAGAGACACTCAGAATTAAAGTAAGGTTTTACAAGGTCAGCTGACGGTGGGGAGAGACACTCAGAATTAAAGTAAGGTTTTACAAGGGCAACTGACGGTGGGGAGAGACACTCAGAATTAAAGTAAGGTTTTACAAGGTCAGCTGACGGTGGGGAGAGACACTCAGATTTAAAGTAAGGTTTTACAAGGTCAGCTGACGGTGGGGAGAGACACTAAGAATTAAAGTAAAGTTTTACAAGGTCAGCTGACGATGGGGAGAGACACTCAGAATTAAAGTAAGGTTTTACAAGGTCAGCTGACGGTGGGGAGAGACACTCAGAACTAAAGTAAGGTTTTACAAGGGCAGCTGACGATGGGGAGAGACACTCATAATTAAAGTAAGGTTTTACAAGGTCAGCTGACGGTGGGGAGAGACATTCAGAATTAAAGTAAGGTTTTACAAGGTCAGCTGACGGTGGGAAGAGACACTCAGAATTAAAGTAAGGTTTTACAAGGTCAGCTTGACGGTGGGGAGAGACATTCAGAATTAAAGTAAGGTTTTACAAGGTCAGCTGACGGTTGGGAGAGACACTCAGAATTAAAGTAAGGTTTTACAAGGTCAGCTGACAGTGGGGAGAGACACTCAGAATTAAAGTAAGTTTTTACAAGGTCAGCTGATGGTGGGGAGAGACACTCAAAATTAAAGTAAGGTTTCACAAGGTCAGCTGACGGCGGGGTGAGACACGCGGAATTAATGTAAGGCGTTTCAAGGGCAGCTGCCGGTGGGGAGAGACACTCAGAATTAAAGTAAGGTTTTACATGGTCAGCTGACAGTGGGGAGAGACATTCAGAATTAAAGTAAGTTTTTACAAGGTCAGCTGATGGTGGGGAGAGACACTCCGAATTAAATTAAGGTTTTACAAGGTCAGCTGACGGCGGGGAGAGACACGCGGAATTAATGTAAGGCATTTCAAGGGCAGCTGACGGTGGGGAGAGACACTCAGAATTAAAGTAAGGTTTCACAAGGTCAGCTGACGGCGGGGAGAGACACGCAGAATTAATGTAAAGCGTTTCAAGGGCAGCTGACGGTGGGATAACAGAATCTGGATTAAAGTAACGTTAGACATGGGCAGCCGACGGTACGCTGAGAGAAGTTGAATTGAAATAAGGTTAGGCATGGCCAGTTGACGGTGGGTTGTGAGTAGTTGAATCAATATAAGCGCTACTGACGGTGCATGAAAAGATGTTGCATTAAAGTGAAATTAGACATTGGTCCATTATGAAACACTATGCCCATGATAAACATCTAGGAATAGGATGAACAGACAACACGACCTTAGAAGAACTTGATTTTGCAGACGACCTGGAGCTACTACCACTAATGAAAAGACACAAGAAAAAATAAAAAGACTATATACAGATAGGACTTCAAGTAAACGTCTCAAAGGCGAAAATCATGGCTTCCACAACCACAACGGTTGATATGAAACTGTAGCGAAAATCTCTACAAAATGTCCCTCACTTCATATACCTGGGAAGCAGAATGACACTTGATAGAGATGTCACTACATATATTTCCATTAGAATTGCTTTGGCCTTTTGCGCCTTTAATCAACTTAGCAACAACTGGAAATCATCGACACTGAGCAATCACTTCAAGCTCAGACTACTCAACCTAATCGTAATATCAGTCCTGACATATGGAAGTGAAAGCTGGAAGACAACAAAAGCGCTGGAAAACAAAACTAAATGTCTTTGAAAATAAATGTCTACGAAAATGATTGAATATACGGTGACTCGATAATAACAGTAACAAACCAACTACACGTGTCGACCATCATCAGGAACACAAATGGGCATACATCGGACATGTCCTTAGAATGAACAACAACAGTCTTCCATCGCAAGCACTTGAATGGACAACGAGGGGCGTTGGGAAAATAGGGAGACCCAAGGAAACAGAAGAACAATCATCCGAGAGGGCTCAACCATGGCCATATGTAGTTTAGAAGGCCTACGGACTCATTGTGGAAATACCCATGAAACTTCACACGTAGAGGCCAACTAAATTACAAAACTCATCAGCACTTATATTGTGCCAAGGTTTATAATCAATCCATACATCATCCACACAGAGAAATATAATTTAAAAAAACGGTACAAAACACAACACATCACTGTTGAAAGTGATCCTGTCATAGAATACTGCCCTGAAACAAACTGAATACCCTTCTTTTATTTATTTACGGTATACAACAACCAGCGCTCCTAATGAAACCAGTCTTTTGAGATGATTACCACTTTCATGACAGTGAGTATTTTTGGAAATAATGTTACCTTTTTTTTACGAAATCTTTTCAGTTTCAACCCAAAAGGCACCGGTTTTGAGCAGTTATGTCAGCCTTCGGTGCGTTCCATATGTAGTTAAAACTTATGTGAGCAAGTACAACGGGGTAACAGATCAAGCAAAAGAGATTAGGGCTGGGGTCATATTCTCTGGAACCTAAAAAGTACTGGGGAGGTATTGGCGATGGTGGATAAAGCTAGGATCAACGAAACGCCATCGTCAGATGCCTATATATATATAAATATATATATATATATATATATATATATATATATATATATATATATATATATATATATATATATATATATCATCATCATCATCAGTCCAGAAACCTAGAAGATCGTTTAGGCATTATTATTGCAGTTTGTCGAACCCGCCATACGTTACGATTTTTTGCCATGGTATTAGTTTCAGCTATAGATCTTACCATCTTTGATAAAAAGACAATGAACACCGATTTTGGATGGAAGATGGCGACTTTAAGTGCAGTAATTTCAGTGACATAGCGGAAGCACACCTTTCCAATAACATAAGACAGTTCAAAGAGATTTTCTTGGGTAACCCATTTATACGCCATAACCTGCTTTTTTGGTGATCTTAAATGCAGCTGATCCATTAGTAGTAGTAGTTGTAGTAGTAGTAGTAGTAGTAGTAGTAGTACACACACACACACACACACACACATATATATATATATATATATATACAATGTGCTTGTCAAAAGTCTTTACCCTGACCATGAAGGAGTAGGATGAGAAAGTTGAAATTTGGCACAGTGCTTATTCCTTCTCAATGTAGCCACCACCAGAATTATACATTTCTGTCATCTATGTGTGACCTTGAAAAGACCTACAGAATAGAGTTACAAATTTGTCGAACTAAATCAGTTATCGCAAGCCAGTGTGACATCTTCGTCACTGTCAACATGATTTCCTTACAGCTGTTTTTTAAGTTTTGGAAAATAAAAAAAAGTCTGATAGAGCGAAATCTGGAGAATATGGTAGGTGTGGAAGAATTTCAATATTCAAATCGTTTGCAGCACAAGACTTGCTTTATGGGAGGGCGCGTTGTCTTGAAGAAAAGGCAGAATTTGAGTGCGCTCTATTCCTCGTTTTCTGGCCACAGTCTTTCTTAGTTTCGTAAGGAGATTCGCAAAATATTGCCCTTTAACCGTGTAGCCAGGAGGCAATATGACACCTTTGACGTCACAAAAAACAGTTAGCGTCACTTTTCTTGCAGATTTCTGTGCTCTTGGCTTGACATGTGTTGGTGAGCCCGGGGTTTTCTACTGCATGCTGGGAATTTGGGATCTTGGGTCATAATGGTGAACCCAAGTCTCATCTACTGTCACCATGGTGGGCAACATGTTTCTCGCCGACACATTTTGAGCAACTGGCCACAAAGTTTCTGGGAAGTGGTATCTGTCTTTGATTTCACTAGCATTGTGGAGTAGATACTTTTGTTTAGTTCTGTTTATTGATTGTCAATTTTCCACAAGTAGCCTGTAGGGAGAATACCGTCTCATTCTACTACTTTGTCCATTAGTTTAATAGCAGCTATATCAGTCCACACCTCAAGGATTCCACATTTCTGTGAATTTCGCAAGCCGCAGTTGGTGTTCACCTCATTGAGTCACCAATGAAGCCTAGAGCACTGTTCTGCACTCTGTCCATGGATTCCAAATAAGATTTTGAACAAGTACCTATTATACTATATTGCTGAGCGCACATAGCCAATGTGTACACCTCTCAAAGTATTCTTGTCTGATCTCCATGATGTACAACAAACCGCTTCAGCAGCCTCAGACGTCACACGGCTTTATTCTTCACATTCTGAATGTTATGTTTGAGACTGAGTTGTTGGTCAAGCTTGACTCCAGGATATGGTGGGTATTTGAGACTGAGTGTTGGTCAAGCGTGACTACAAGATATGTGGGGTGTTTGAGATTGAGTTGTCGGTCAAGCGTGATTCAAAAATATGGTGGGTGTTAGAGACTGAGTTGTCGGGCAAGCCTGACTACAAGATATGTGGGGTGTTTGAGATTGAGTTGTCGGTGAAGCGTGACTCAAAGATATGGTGGGTGTTTGAGACTGAGTTGTCGGTCAAGCGTGACTCAAAGATGTGTGGGGTGTTTGAGACTGAGTTGTCGGTCAAGCGTGACTCAAAAATGTGTGAGGGGTTTGAGACTGAGTTGTCGATCAAGCGTCAGTCTAAGATATGTGGATGTTCCTCCTTTAATAGTTTGTGTTCTTTTAATCTCAAAATGCTCTTTTGTTTGATAACTCTGTGGCTGTGAAGGTGGTATCCACAGTCCTTTCACACATGGTTTTCAGTTCTAATGTCATCTCCTTGGGTATTCATTTAGCCCTCGTGCCCCGCTGTCTATATCTTCGTAAATCAACCATATTGAAACGTCCTCAGCATACAGAATATTTTGGCTTTAATATAGTAATCAACACAGTTAAGCCATTTATATGAGAAACGAGTACAAATTAACGATAATTCTTGCGGTAATCCTTCTTCCAAAGCACCTTTAAAACATATTTTTATCTTTCTTCTTCGTGTGTATCGTACACCCAGTCAATAAATACTTTATCCAGTTGTAGAGCTTTTCTCTGGACATCATGTCTGTTGTATGTACACCCAGTCAATAAATACTTTATCCAGTTGTAGAGCTTTTCTCTGGACATCATGTCTGTTGTATGTACACCCAGTCAATAAATACTTTATCCAGTTGTAGAGCTTTTCTCTGGACATCATGTCTGTTGTATGTACACCCAGTCAATAAATACTTTATCCAGTTGTAGAGCTTTTCTCTGGACATCATGTCTGTTGTATGTACACACAGTCAATAAATACTTTATCCAGTTGTAGAGCTTTTCTCTAGACATCATGTCTGTTGTATGTACACCCAGTCAATAAATACTTTATCCAGTTGTAGAGCTTTTCTCTGGACATCATGTCTGTTGTATGTACACCCAGTCCAAAAATACTTTATCCAGTTGTAGAGCTTTTCTCTGGACATCATGTCTGTTGTATGTACTCCCAGTCAGAAATACTTTATCCAGTTGTAGAGCTTTTCTCTGGACATCATGTCTGTTGTATGTACACCCAGTCAGAAATACTTTATCCAGTTGTAGAGCTTTTCTCTGGACATCATGTCTGTTGTATGTACACCCAGTCAGAAATACTTTATCCAGTTGTAGAGCTTTTCTCTGGACATCATATCTGTTGTATGTACACCCAGTCAGAAATACTTTATCCAGTTGTAGAGCTTTTCTCTGGGCATCATGTCTGTTGTATGTACACCCAGTCAGAAATACTTTATCCAGTTGTAGAGCTTTTCTCTGGACATCATGTCTGTTGTATGTACACCACTCAGAAATACTTTATCCAGTTGCAGAGCTTTTCTCTGGACATCATGTCTGTTGTATGTACACCCAGTCAGAAATACTTTATCCAGTTGTAGAGCTTTTCTCTGGACATCATGTCTGTTGTATGTACACCCAGTCAGAAATACTTTATCCAGTTATAGAGCTTTTCTCTGGACATCATGTCTGTTGTATGTACACCCAGTCAGAAATACTTTATCCAGTTATAGAGCTTTTCTCTGGACATCATGTCTGTTGTATGTACACACAGTCAATAAATACTTTATCCAGTTGTAGAGCTTTTCTCTGGACATCATGTCTGTTGTATGTACACCCAGTCAATAAATACTTTATCCAGTTGTACAGCTTTTCTCTGGACATCATGTCTGTTGTATGTACACCAAGTCCAAAAATACTTTATCCAGTTGTAGAGCTTTTCTCTGGACATCATGTCTGTTGTATGTACTCCCAGTCAGAAATACTTTATCCAGTTGTAGAGCTTTTCTCTGGACATCATGTCTGTTGTATGTACACCCAGTCAGAAATATTTTATCCAGTTGTAGAGCTTTTCTCTGGACATCATGTCTGTTGTATGTACACCCAGTCAGAAATACTTTATCCAGTTGTAGAGCTTTTCTCTGGACATCATGTCTGTTGTATGTACACCCAGTCAGAAATACTTTATCCAGTTGTAGAGCTTTTCTCTGGACATCATGTCTGTTGTATGTACACCCAGTCAGAAATACTTTATCCAGTTGTAGAGCTTTTCTCTGGACATCATGTCTGTTGTATGTACACCACTCAGAAATACTTTATCCAGTTGCAGAGCTTTTCTCTGGACATCATGTCTGTTGTATGTACACCCAGTCAGAAATACTTTATCCAGTTGTAGAGCTTTTCTCTGGACATCATGTCTGTTGTATGTACACCCAGTCAGAAATACTTTATCCAGTTATAGAGCTTTTCTCTGGACATCATGTCTGTTATATGTACACCCAGTCAGAAATACTTTATCCAGTTGTAGAGCTTTTCTCCAAACATCATAAGTCTGTTTTATGTACAAAAACTTGGTCACTATAATGTTTTTTGTTCCGGAAGTCATCATTTGTTATCTGGGCTAGCCTAAAATGCTCGTTTTCTGTGCAACTTCTAAACGCTGCTTGTTCCTGACACGAGGAGTTACATTTCTCAAGGAATCAATAGAGAGGTGTATTTATCATTCAATCAGCTGACTTGTCCAGGCACGATCTTAAGAAAATGTTTGGTTCATTCGAAGGTTTTGGTTTTTCAATAATGGCACCATAAGTGCATTCCTCCATGCTTTTGGGATCTATGCATCTCTTGATGTCAAGTTGATATATGTGAGAAGAGTTTGTTTTAATCGAGTCTTTGGGTGACGTAACATTTCATTATGGAGCTTTTCCGGCTCTAGGGCATTTATTAGACGGGTTTTTCTAGACCCCGTTGAAGCTTTTGCATGTTAAAGTCTACTTCACATATGGAGAAATTGGTTTGGTATGCTTCCACTTGGTTCTTTGCATAACGCTTCTACTTGGCTCTTCACATAGCACTTTCTTTCACTTGGCTCTTCGCGTAGCGCTTCCACTTGGCTCTTCACATATCGCTTCCACTTGGCTCTTCCCATATCGCTTCCACTTGGCTCTTCACATATCGCTCCCACTTGACCCTTCACATATCGCTTCCACTTGGCTCTTCGCATATCGCTCCCACTTGGCTCTTCATATATCGCTTCCACATATCGCTTCCACTTGGCTCTTCACATATCGCTTCCACTTGGCTCTTCACATATCGCTTCCACTTGGCTCTTCACATATCGCTCCCACTTGGCCCTTCACATATCGCTTCCACTTGGCTCTTCACGTATTGCTCCCACTTGGCTCTTCACATATCGCTCCCACTTGGCTCTTCACATATCGCTCCCACTTGGCCCTTCACATATCGCTCCGACTTGGTTCTTCACAAATCGCTCCCACTTGGCTTATGTCACGTTTCTTGTCCTGTGCCTGCTTGATCTATTTACTGAAGCAAAGTAACGATTGCAATTTTTTTATTCGCCAAGGGCATCAGTCTATCGGCCTAGGGCATGTCTGTCGGCCTAGGGCATCAGTCTATCGGCCTAGGGCATCAGTCTATCGGCCTAGGGCATGTCTGTCGGCCTAGGGCATCAGTCTATCGGCCTAGGGCATCAGTCTATCGGCATAGGGCATGTCTGTCGGCCTAGGGCATCAGTCTATCGGCCTAGGGCATCAGTCTATCGGCCTAGGGCATCAGTCTATCGGCCTAGGGCATGTCTGTCAGCCTAGGGCATCAGTCTATCGGCCTAGGGCATCAGTCTATCGGCATAGGGCATGTCTGTCGGCCTATGGCATCAGTCTATCGGCCTAGGGCATCAGTCTATCGGCCTAGGGCATGTCTGTCGGCCTAGGGCATCAGTCTATCGGCCTAGGGCATCAGTCTATCGGCATAGGGCATCAGTCTATCTGCCTAGGGCATCAGTCTGTCGGCCTAGGGCATCAGTCTATCGGCCTAGGGCATCAGTCTATCGGCCTAAGGCATCAGTCTATCGGCCTAGGGCATCAGTCTATCGGCCTAGGGCATCAGTCTATCGGCCTAGGGCATCAGTCTGTCGGCCTAGGGCATCAGTCTATCGGCCTAGGGCATCAGTCTGTCTGCCTAGGGCATCAGTCTGTCGGCCTAGGGCATCAGTCTGTCGGCCTAGGGCATCAGTCTGTCGGCCTAGGGCATCAGTCTATCGGCCTAGAGCATCAGTCTGTCGGCCTAGGGCATCAGTCTGTCGGCCTAGGGCATCAGTCTGTCTGCCTAGGGTATCAGTCTGTCGGCCTAGGGCATCAGTCTGTCGGCCTAGGGCATGTCTGTCGGCCTATGGCATCAGTCTGTCAGCCAAGGGCATCAGTCTGTCGGCCTAGGGCATCAGTCTGTCGGCCTAGGGCATCAGTCTGTCGGCCTAGGGCATCCGAACTCAACACCTTCGGATTGTGTGTTGTGTCACTTAACCACTAGCCTACGCGTCCCCCACTTACAATGATCTGATATTTTGGGTCTTCATTGATTGTTCTTTCTCCATCTTCCACACACTTTGGACTCGATCTCCTATTTCCCCTGGACACAATGTCCACCAATTACCTGGTTATATTTCCACTATGCCTGAGATATAATTTTCAGCATGGCTGCGCCCCTTTTTCCTTTTTCACTTTCGTAGCTGTTAATCTTACTTTGTGACATGATTTGTTGTATCGTATCTTTCTGCGATGCAGTGTTTCAAATATTGCTCTTGCATTATTGATATCTTCAGCGATGGTCATTAAGATACGATACCACAGATCTGCTGAGCGCGTCATATAGCCCGCGTGTTTGCCAATCGTGTGCCAAAGATACTCCATTATGATGAGATGCAGGAGAGTAAACGCTCCATTGGTGGCCAAACGAGAGCTTCAAAGATACGTTTAAGAGTTCATTTAAAGCCTTTGACAAAATAGCCAACACTTGGTAACCTGGTGCGCAGGACTGACGGGCATGGCGCACATCTGTTACTGAAGGTGCGGCATCATTCCAGGCAACCATCCAAACAGCAGCTGAACAATGAAGAATGTCTAGGAAAACCAAATGAAATAAAGCCAACATCAGAGGTAGCTGTGGTCAAGAGGTAAGGCACTCTAAAAGAGATGAACGAAAACGGTCGGCTTTCGAATTTCGCAAGTTTTAAACTACCCCTGACCTGTGGAGAGGTGGGACCAGAGTGTCCCCATCCCGGATCAAGTTCAGTCGTCTTGATGTATGTTTTGCCACTAGTCCAAGGTAGGTCGAGGCCAGAGAGCGATGTTCATGACCAGCACAACTTCTTCTTCACTAAAATCCATTAAGACAAAACCGTCTGATAATGTCGCTATCATTGCTTACGATGGGCAACTAACTTAACTTATTTTGATCTTATATAGCACTCTTCATTCCAGCATATTACATTTGACTTTCGACAGCCACTTGGAATACATTTTGATACTCCTTCCGGGATTGATTTTGTCCCCTCCTCTTCCTTTACTGTACCAACGCTGCTGGTTGCTAGGAGACGATCTAATATTTCTTTGAATAACCTACAGTTCGTTCAGGGTGTTCCAGAGCCTACTTGATTAGATGTTTGTATTACCTATATGCCTGAGTTAGATGGAAATAAGTCTCAACAAACTTGCATCGTGATAAGAAAACTCAGTTGATCATATCTTGCGCCAATATTAACAAGCACTAAAAAAGGTGAAGTGAAACAGACTTTACAAAGAGAATATGAATGACCATAAATGTATTTTAGAAATGAGGGAGATACTGGAATCCACAAAGATATCATAACAATAACAAGGGAGAGATATCAAGTGCGATATTCACGCCCGTATCAATGGCGCGGTGGTACAGACTATGATAACAAATTGGATAGAAAAACATGTTCCCTAAGTACTTGGCTATTTAGGGAACAATGCACACGGAAGTCAAGGTGGGGTTAGGTAATCTAGGAGGGGTTAGGTAATCTAGGAGGGGTTAGGTAATCTAGGAGGGGTTAGGTAATCTAGGAGGGGTTAGGTAATCTAGGAGGGGTTAGGTAATCTAGGAGAGGTTAGGTAATCATGGAGGAGTTAGGTAATGTAGGAGGGGTTAGGTAATCTAGGAGGGGTTAGGTAATCTAGGAGGGGTTAGGTAATCTAGGAGGGGTTAGGTAATCATGGAGGAGTTAGGTAATGTAGGAGGGGTTAGGTAATCTAGGAGGGGTTAGGTAATCATGGAGGAGTTAGGTAATCTAGGAGGGGTTAGGTAATCTAGGAGGGGTTAGGTAATCTAGGAGGAGTTAGGTAATTTAGGAGGGGTTAGGTAATCTAGGAGGAGTTAGGTAATCTAGGAGGGGTTAGGTAATCTAGGAGGAGTTAGGTAATCTAGGAGGAGTTATGTAATCTAGGAGGAGTTAGGTAATCTAGGAGGGGTTAGGTAATCTAGGAGGAGTTAGGGAATCTAAGAGGGGTTAGGTAATCATGGAAGAGTTAGGTAATCTAGGGGGGGTTAGGTAATCATGGAAGAGTTAGGTAATCTAGGAGGGGCTACGTAATCATGGAAGAGTTAGGTAATCTAGGAGGAGTTAGCTGACCTAGGAGGAGATAAGTAATCTAGGAGGAGATAGGTAATCAAGGAGGGGTTTCTGTTGACATTGCTGGTCACATTCCGTGTTTCTGTTGACATTGCTGGTCACAGTCCGTATTTCTGTTGACATTGCTGGTGACAATCCGTGTTTCTGTTGACATTGCTTGTCACAGTCCGTGTTTCCGTTTGAGATTGCTGGTCATAGCTGTGTTTCTGTTGACATTGCTAGTCACAGTCCGTGTTTCTGTTGACATTGCTGGTCACAATCCGTGTTTCTGTTGACATTGCTGGTCACAGTCCGTGTTTCTGTTGACATTGCTGGTCACAGTCCGTGTTTCTGTTGACATTGCTGGTCACAGTCCGTGCTTCTGTTGACATTGCTTGTCACAGTCCGTGTTTCCGTTTGAGATTGCTGGTCATAGCTGTGTTTCTGTTGACATTGCTAGTCACAGTCCGTGTTTCTGTTGACATTGCTGGTCACAGTCCGTGTTTCTGTTGACATTGTTGGTCACAGTACGTGTTTCTGTTGATATTGCTGGTCACAGTCCGTGTTTCTGTTGACATTCCTGGTCACATTTCGTTAAGGTTCTAAATTGTTTAATTTTTGGCAAGCGAAATGTCCTTGGTGGCTTGTCTGGCCAATCAGAGCTGAGGATTTATCTTATCTCAACTCAAAGTCTTTATTTTTATTAGTTGTCTATCGCAAGCATGAATAGGCGGTTTTGTCTTGATGATGTCACATGCGCTGTTATTTGGTTTATTGTGAGAAAGAAACTGCGTATAAAGAAAGTCTTTATACTGGTTTAGAAGACGCTGCAGTGTCTATATACAACCAGTTTCTCATTCCAGTAGTCTAGTTTGGTCACAAAGTGACCAGCAGACGATTGGAATGTCCATGCCTCCGGAAGTCACCGTCGCATAGTCATGCTGGTGCTGGGATAATCTAAGCAGATGGACCTAGGGTTGGCATTGGCCATCTCGTTCCTGAGTACTTTTAATTAGGGTCGTTTGTTTCACTACTTCCTTCCGACTGCAGAACCACTCCCTTTGCATTCCAAACCGTCCCCACCCCACGACCACCACCACCCCCCCCCCCCCCCCCCCGTTGTTTACTGGTAAATTGGTTGCCCCTTGTTAAGTGCACTAATAAAGATCTGGAACGTGGTTTTTATAGATTGTTTGCATGATGTCTCTATGAAAGCGGGCTGTGGATACAAAATGCTAGCAGTATTAAAGGCAAGGCTATAGTTGACTAGGTCTCAGTGACCTACAGCAGTCATTGACGCAGACAACAAAAAAACTGACCTGAACGCACGAAGTGGAACGTTAGATTGAATTAAATAAAACCTACCAAATAACTACCATACTATGTCATGAACACAATCGACGATTCCGATATTGGAATCCTTTTCCAATATTGTCACTACTTACTGCTATGACATGAAACACCTCCCTAAACCGTTTGACAGGTGAAAACATGATGCAAACAAGATTTTGACTGCAATTGCCTCACGTCCGCTATCGATTTTAAAAAAAGACAAATATTTATTTGATTGAGTGTAAGTGAAAAACACAGCACAATGACAGAAATGTGGCTAAAACTTATCTAAATATGATCCATCAGTGGCGACGTGCTGTAGAAATGGTAATTTAAATCCCCATCAGGCGATGACAGCAGATATAATAACACAACCAGCTGCACGAAGGTGTTAGGCAACCTGTTAAGCGCCTGACTGGATACACCCTAAAGGGGGATTATAAGATCAAGAAATAACGATTGTATAGTCAAAACAAGAGCGGCTCTAGCTGATTGTGGAACTAGAGAAGTCAGCTGATATGATCTGAACTGTAAGAGAATGAGAGCGGCTCTAGCTGATTGTGGAACTAGAGATGTCAGCTTATATGATCTGAACTGTAAGAGAACGAAATGAGTACAACAGATTCGTTATGAGCATCTAGTTTACATACTGTTGGAGGCTGTGGTACCTCGAGTGGTGGAATATTGGAAGTGATGGACCATTGGAAGTGGTGGACTATTATAGGTGGTGGACTATTGGAAGTATTGGACTATCATAAGTGGTGGACTATTATAAGTGGTGGACTATTGGAAGTGGTGGACTATTGAAAGTATTGGACTATCATAAGTGGTGGACTATTATAAGTGGTGGACTATTGGAAGTGGTGGACTATTGGAAGTATTGGACTATCATAAGTGGTGGACTATTATAAGTGGTGGACTATTACAAGTGGTGGACTATTGGAAGTATTGGACTATCATAAGTGGTGGACTATTGGAGGTGGTGGGTAATTATATGTGGTGTACTATTTTAAGTGGTGTTACCTCGAGTGGTGTACTATTTTAAGTGGTGTTACCTCGAGTGGTGTACTATTTTAAGTGGTGTTACCTCGAGTGGTGTACTATTTTAAGTGGTTGACTATTGTAAGTGGTTTTACCTCGAGTGGTGAATCTACGAATCTGCGTAATTTGATTTAGAGTAATGTCAGCAGGCTATGATATTCACAACAAGAACAGCCCATGGCCCCAACAGAAACATAAATAAAAAAAGGAGGGAGCGTAGCGTTGAACCAGAAACGAACCACACAAATGGTACCTGGGATTTCAATCAAGAACACAATGAATATGTCCACATTTGCCTGTTGTTACTGCCACTGGCAATTTCGTGCCAGTCAATACTTGAATTGTTCATTAGAACACTATCCATTCCTCGCAGCATCGATACTGCCCGTAAACTGAGTAGTTGTACACCGACTGCAGAAGGAGACTATTACGATGTAAATTGTTGGTGGTAACAACGGCCTATATCATATCATCATGATTTGACCAATCTATCGTATGTTCATATTAGGATGCCCAGTAGTGGGGTTATCTTTTACAGTGTCGCCAGCAGCAAAAAGAGCAATACTGACACTGTCTGATGTTTGTTAATGGAGATAGATTACATAATTCTATTAAAGATCAGCAGTCTCTATCTCTCAACCCTTCCTATCTCGATTCTGATGAGCCATGTTAATAGAGTTAGATTAGGTTAATCTATTCACGTGTGGCAATAGCTGTGATGAACGATGTTAACAGAGTTAGATTAGGTTAATCTATTCACGTGTGGCAATAGCTCTGATGAACCATGTTAGTAGAGTTAGATTAGGTTAATCTATTCACGTGTGGCAATAGCTGTGATGAACGATGTCAATAGAGTTAGATTAGGTTAATCTATTCACGTGTGGCAATAGCTCTGATGAACCATGTTAATAGAGTTAGATTAGGTTAATCTATTCACGTGTGGCAATAGCTCTGATGAACCATGTTAATAGAGTTAGATTAGGTTAATCTATTCACGTGTGGCAATAGCTGTGATGAACTATGTTAATAGAGTTAGATTAGGTTAATATATTCACGTGTGGCAATAGCTCTGATGAACCATGTTAATAGAGTTAGATTAGGTTAATCTATTCACGTGTGGCAAAAGCTCTGATAAACCATGTAAAAAGAGTTAGATTAGGTTAATCTATTCACGTGTGACAATAGCTTGTAATAAAACATTTTATTAGACCCAGAGAAAGAATTTGATGTGAATAAACCACGCGAAAAGGCAAGTTTCAAAAACGTTACTGAAACAAAGACCTACTTCACACAATCAAACAGTTAATGGAAAGGGCACAGCAAGCACATATGCCCTTCTTAATTTGTGTTATGGGCTGGAAAAACCTTTGGGATGTTTGGAATAACTGCTGTGTTGAATGAGACCTGAGAAACCAAAGTTTTGAATGAGACCTGAGAAACCAAAGTTTTGAATGAGACATGAGAAACCAAAGTTTTGAATGAGACATGAGAAACCAAAGTGTTGAAGAGAAGTTGACCCAGCTGAGAGGACCAACAAATAATGGCTGGTCACCGATACCACCTAAACTTACCGGCCAATCAATCGATCAATGTAAAGTGGCGTTCGATTCTTTTGTGAGGTTGTCTGAGCATATCTCTCCATTTGACCATTTGTTGTTTAATGTATTCAAGAGGAGTTCTGTTTCTTATTTCTCTGTTTTTGTGCATGTTGTTTAATGTATTCAAGCGGAATTATGTTTCTGATTTCTCTGTTTTTGTGCATGTTGTTTAAAGTATTCAAGAACAATTCAGCACCTTCCATCCATTTATAATTAGTAATAAAACAGCGAGTAATGTAATCTATTCCAAGGTCACCAAGTACCTGCACGCCCTCCCCCCGCGCACACCCTCCCACCCCCACCGTTTACATAGTTAATCCTAGTGGGGTGTAGCGGCGGTGGCGGTGGGCGGGGGGGGGGGGGGCGGGGGTTGCTTGTTCACTCAGCACGCATTATTTGTTCTGTACTCACACAGAAAATGAGTTTGGTGGGAGATCAGTTCAACTATTTTGTGGGCCGGGTTGTTCAAACGTGGCTGCCAATCACTCTATGTACACCTGTTTGCTCAAACTCTCCCAGTGGAACTCAGAAACGGAATTAGTAATTATAGTATTCAGTATACGCTTGAACACGCCTAGATGTATGTACAGTAGTGCATAAATGGTTTATCTTGAAAATGAAACACTGCTAGATATACGAGATGTGTTCAAAAAGTATCCGACTCTTAGCCGGAGAAATACAATTACTCACTTGGAGGTTAGAAAACCTAATCCCCTCAAAGTAGCCAGCTCCTCAATAGTCACTGACCTCGACAGCGCGCTTCCGAGATAGACATATTTTTTCAACCGTTTGTAATTTCTGTTCCTTCACTGTAACTATTAGCGGTTTATACGATGGGTCTAGTGCCGGTTGATACACGGCTTCGGTTTTCTTTGTGCTAATTGTCAAGCCAAAGTTGTCACCAGCATCAGAGAACCGGTACATACCCTCCTGCATATTCTGTTCTGAGCTATTGTTCAGAGCACAGTCATCCGCTAACAAGAGTTCACATATCGTGTCGCCCATCACCTTGGTCTTCGCCTTCAGTCTGCGGAGATTCGATAGACCACCATCCAGGCGGCACTTCATTGGTATGCCATTCTTGATATTCTGGAAGGCGTCCATCAACATGGCTGAAAACATCAAACTGAGCAGTGTCGGAGCAAGTACACATCCATGTTTCACACATTTGTTGACCTCGAATGGTGGAGAGGTCTCGCCTCTGTCAAGTACACGTGCGCGCATGTCCTCGTTGAGCTGTTTCACCACAGTTACAAATTTGCTAGGACAGCTGCATTTAGACATGATCTGCTATATCCCACCAGTGCTGACTGTATCAAACGCCTTTGTGAGGTCAATGAACGTAATATAGAGCTCGCGGTTATGTTCTCGACCTTTCTCCGGCATATATATATATATAAAGTATTTACATGGTACAGATGGCATGACTTACGTCGTAAAAGTCCGATAGACTTGATTCTACTCAAGATAAACAAGACAAGAACAGTAATAGATTGAAGAGTTAAACCAAATTTACGTGTAGATATTGATCACACAGCGGTAATGTAAGAGTTAAACCAAATTTACGTGTAGATATTGATCACACAGCGGTAATGTAAGAGTTGAACCAAATTTACGTGTAGATATTGATCACACAGCGGTAATGTAAGAGTTAAACCAAATTTACGTGTAGATATTGATCACACAGCGGTAATGTAAGAGTTAAACCACATTTACGTGTAGATATTGATCACACAGCGGTAATGTAAGAGTTAAACCAAATTTACGTGTAGATATTGATCACACAGCGGTAATGTAAGAGTTAAACCAAATTTACGTGTAGATATTGATAACACAGCGGTAATGTAAGAGTTAAACCAAATTTACGTGTAGATATTGATCACACAGCGGTAATGTAAGAGTTAAACCAAATTTACGTGTAGATATTGATCACACAGCGGTAATGTAAGAGTTAAACCACATTTACGTGTAGATATTGATCACACAGCGGTAATGTAAGAGTTAAACCAAATTTACGTGTAGATATTGATCACACAGCGGTAATGTAAGAGTTAAACCAAATTTACGTGTAGATATTGATCACACAGCGGTAATGTAAGAGTTAAACCAAATTTACGTGTAGATATTGATCACACAGCGGTAATGTAAGAGTTAAACCAAATTTACGTGTAGATATTGATCACACAGCGGTAATGTAAGAGTTAAACCAAATTTACGTGTAGATATTGATCACACAGCGGTAATGTAAGAGTTAAACCAAATTTACGTGTAGATATTGATCACACAGCGGTAATGTAAGAGTTAAACCAAATTTACGTGTAGATATTGATCACACATCGGTAATGTAAGAGTTAAACCAAATTTACGTGTAGATATTGATCACACAGCGGTAATGTAAGAGTTAAACCACATTTACGTGTAGATATTGATCACACAGCGGTAATGTAAGAGTTAATGTTGGTTAAGAAAGTTCAAGACAAAAAGCATCCAGAACGAAAGGGCATGTTAGAAAAAGAATTGATCAATATAAATACACTTAAAGAAACGGCCACCCACAAAGCCTATGCCAAAAGAATTTACGAGAACTGTCCTAGACATGTTAAATGAGTTGAAAAAGAATAGGCAACGTTTAAAAGTAATTTAATCAAAGCAGCTAAATAAACATGTAGCACTGTAAGGTGAAGAGGTTCAAGACAGTTAAAAACAAAGTGGTGGAGAGACGAAGTCAAAACAGTTACCAAAGAGAAGAAGAATAGATACGAAGCATGGGCTATAAGCGATAATTTGCAAGACTATGTTGTCTACCCGGAAGCAAGAAAGCACCCACAGTTGGCAATTAAGGAAGCTCAATCTAAATATTGAAAAGAGTATGGGGAACTTCTTAATTTGGATTACAAAAATGCAACCAGAAATTTATATATGAAAATTAAAAGTATGAAAGGAAGAGATAATGTTTACAATCCAACAGAAATTGTTGACAACGAAAATGAAATCGCAATAAATGAACCACAATTAGTCCTGAACAAATGGCAGCACTACTTTAAAGAACTTCACAACTTACCAACACCTGGGATCAATGACAAACAAGATACCAACTTTAACGTTGAATAATCTTTGAATAATTCCACAGTAAAGGCTGAGCCTTCGGGCATCGCTTTTGATGGTGGCTCCATTGACAGGTTGAAATACCTCGGAGTGACTTTTGATCGCAGTCTTTCCTATAATTGCAATGTTGACCACATCGTACAAAGATGCAAGAGAGGGTTAGGAGCACTCAAGACCATGGCTGCTGCCGACTTGGAACAACGCCTCCTGTTCATCCTATTTCGTCAGGTCGTGTTGTCTGTAATCGATTACGGACTAGGCATCCTCACACTACCAAGAACACAGTGTGAAAGGTTGGAACGCATCCAGAATGAAGGTATGCGTCTGGTTCTGGGCTGCACTAGAGCTACCCCGATTGTGCTGATGCTGTACATGTTGGGATTATTATCGTGACATTCAGACATAAACTGGCACAAGTCAAAGCCTACATGTGTGTTACCACAGACACGCGGGACCCTCTGCACAGTAGTATCTCAGACACCAAGGTATCAAGAATCAAGAGAGGGTCGTCATGGATGACACAGGCTGAGACAACAATCGGACACGTCACTCCAGCTGAGGCGATAGCAAAGGGGAAGAATGAGTCCACGCTGGTGATAGAATGATAGAGTACCAGAGAGTCGTCATAACCTTAGGCAAGGGGGAAGAATGGGTCCACACTGGTGATAGAATGATAGAGAACCAGAGAGTCATCATAACCTTAGGCAAGGGATAAGAATGGGTCCACACTGGTGATAGAATGATATAGTACCAGAGAGTCATCATAACCTTAGGCAAGGGGGAAGAATGGGTTCACACTGGTGATAGAATGATAGAGAACCAGAGAGTCATCATAACCTTAGGCAAGGGGGAAGAATGGGTCCACACTGGTGATAGAATGATAGAGAACCAGAGAGTCATCATAACCTTAGGGAAAGAATGCAGAGAAAGGAACAACGGGAGAGCAGAGCACGAGGTGAATCAGCTGATAACTGAGAACACCCAGAAGAGTGACTGTCTTATACACCGACGAATCAGTCGTGCGCAGTGGGACATCAGGCTGGGGTTTCTCAGCTAGAGTGAGAGGAGAGGTCGTTCCTGAGCGCAGTTGGCATACATGTCAACAACCTCCAGTATAAGAATGGAGATGGAAGCAGTGACCTCAGCACTGAAATGGGTATCTGAGACTTCTTTAACAAGGGCAGTCATCGTGACAGACACGCAAGCCGTACTTCAGAAAGTACAGAAGGGATGGCTTAGATACGAGTGGATAGCTGCTGTTGAGGCCTCAAACTTCCAAGGGTTGACATGACTTTACTGTCCTGCTCATGCCGGGGTTCGAGGCAATGACAGAACTGACATCATGGCTTCACAAGCTCCCATCATAGGCATATTAGTGATGGATAGAAGTTACATTTTGAAATCAATCAATGACCGCCTTCTGGATGAGGACACCGCATTAGATGAAGTAGCAATCCACAGACTGCAAAGTTTTGACATTAAACGAGGTTCGAGCGGAGTGGGGCACATGAGAGGACGACGCAGGAGAGTGTACACATAGCGAGCTACAGGCACCATCAGCATCCATACCTTACGCCATTTGATGAGAGAGACTGAGCACCTATAGGTATGCCCGGAGTGCAGTGACGTCGATTCTTAGAAACAGAAACGTTAAGGCATGCATAGAGCTAGAACCAAACATCCCACTTTCAGAAATCAGATATGCTTTACAAGCTGCTCCACACAACACATATCCAGGGCCTGACGAAATTCCTGTTGAATTAATTAAAGCAGCCAATGAGGTAGGGTTATTGGGGCAACATAGATTGTATAACCTAGTATGGACCCCATAGAAAAGGCCAGAAGATTGGAGAAATGCAATTATAATTCCAATATGGAAAAAGAAAGGTAGCAAAAGAGACTCCACAAAATACAGAGGAATGTCGCTGAGCTACACTGGGAAATATTTGGTCAAATCTTGGAAAACAGATTATTCTACATCATCGAACCTCAGCTCATCGATACTCAGATGGGACTTAGTAAAAATAGAAGCTGGTCGGATGACGTGTTTACACTCAGATGGAGAGAACAAATGAATACGATCAGGAACTGTATGTTTGTAGATCAAGAAAAAGCTTTTGACAAGGTATATAGGCATCATATATGGAAAACATTGGCGCACTATAGAGTAACCGATCACATAATTAATCTGTACAAAAGTCTTTAAAATAATAGCCGGTGGTCTGTTCGCACAATAACCGGACTCTCAGTCAAATTTCGTATCAAATCTGGAGTACTACAAGGATGTGTGCTTATCACCTTTGTTGTTCATTACATATGTTAACCATATCTGTAAAACAGCCAACCTAAATGAAGGTGGCAACATTGGTGAACTCTTAAATGAACTTCTTTTTGCTGACGATTAAGCAGTCATAAGCAACTTCAGTACTACAATTGCAACAACATATTAATCAACTAAATTTAATATATAAAGAATTCAGCATGAAACTCAATGTAGAAAAAAACACTGAGAATATAGATTAGCCGGAGACATCAATATCGCCATTGAACAACAGCAAATCAAACAGGTGAAATATGTCACATACTTATGAAGCACATTATCAGCAGACAAGAATTACAGCAAAAATCCAACAAAGGTGCAATAAGGCAAATCAGATCACCGGACAATTAACTCCAATACTTAATATGCAAGCACGGGACAATAACTACTAAAAGAACTTTATACAACATCATATTCGTCCAGACACTATGTTTCCAATGTCAAATCTGAACACTTACATCAAATGAAAAACGCTACAACGTAACAACATATATATGTGTGTGTGTGTATGTGTGTGTGCGTGCAAATATGTGTGTGTATGGGTGTGTGTATGAGTGGGGTGTGTGTGTGTGTGTGTGAATGTTTGTGAGTGTGTTCGGTGTGTGTGAACGGGATCCGTTCCAATAAAATAGTTGGCGAGTCGCTCTTTGGGTCTCCTCCAGCTTTGGTAAAACACATAGAACTTCATTAACAGGCACATGTTGCAGGCGGTCGATATCATGATTGTTAATGGCTGATGGCTGGTTCAGAAGACCATTTGGGGCTGAATATCCAGCAGTGAATGAGCTGACAGCACCTAGCAACTCATAGCTGACCGCTTGCGTCAGGGTCAGCGAACCAGAGAGCTGACAGTACCTAGCAACTCATAGCTGACCGCTTGCGTCAGGGTCAGTGAACCAGAGAGCTGACAGCACCTAGCAACTCATAGCTGACCGCTTGCGTCAGGGTCAGTGAACCAGAGAGCTGAAAGCACCTAGCAACTCATAGCTGACCGCTTGCGTCAGGGTCAGCGAACCAGAGAGCTGACAGCACCTAGCAACTCATAGCTGACCGCTTGCGTCAGGGTCAGCGAACCAGAGAGCTGACAGCACCTAGCAACTCATAGCTGACCGCTTGCGTCAGGGTCAGCGAACCAGAGAGCTGACAGCACCTAGCAACTTATAGCTGACCGCTTGCGTCAGGGTCAGCGAACCAGAGAGCTGACAGCACCTAGCAACTCATAGCTGACCGCTTGCGTCAGGGTCAGCGAACCAGAGAGCTGACCAAGGCAGACCTTTTTTTGCCTCTAAGTGGCCGCCCTGTAAAAGTGCTCAAAGAATAGGGATCTCAGTAGGAAGACAAAACCGGTATCCAAAAGAAGCCAGCTGAAACTTGCTATGCCAGCCTGAAAGACGAAAATATCGCTGAAAACATCGACAGGACGTTCCTTTCTGGAGGAACGCTGGAGAAAACGAAAGAGGAAAAGAAAATGAAAGAAAAGAAGAAGAAGAAGACCATTAAAATGTTCGACCCAGCGTGCAGGGAATTGTTTTCTTTGTCTGTAATTATTGTTTCCCGCCAGTTTGAAGAGCAGGCATGAATTGTTGATGCTGTACCATTTACCGCTTTGAGTGCCTGGTTAACGTTTTTTCATGTCATGTTGTCAGAAAACCTTGGATCTCAACTGCTTTAGTACTCAACCAAAATAAATAGCATTGTATTGATATGCTTAACATTTCGTCAATAAAAATAATATTAATAATATTTGCCAATCGCTAGAGAAAATAGCGACAGATCAGACTACTGCTGCGAAATTCGTTCTCTGGTGACTGTAAAGACCAATCCTAGAACGGCATCGCCTACCACATTCAGGGTACACATGTGGGGAGTCGGTTGTGCAAATGTCGTGCTTGCTGCTTTTGCGACCTCTGTGGTGGATGTACTCTCTGCAATCCCAGGAAGTAACATCAATATAGAAGTATTTACGAAACACTTTCAATGAGTTTCTGTATAGTTTCTTCTGCTCACTCGACGAGCGTCTGCCAGCTGTGAGCTTACTGTATAACAGCTGCCTTGGGATTCTCTCATCTGACATGCGAGCATGTCCCGTCCATCGTAGCTGAGCAATTTCAGAAGTGTCTGGATGCTCAACCAGTTGGTATTACTAAGAATGTCAGGCCCCTTCTCCTGCCACCTGATGCTCAACAGCCTACGCAGACAGCTCAACTGAAAACAATTAAAGGCTATACACTGTCCATATTTCACAGGCATGCAGCAGAATGGATACCGCCACAGCACGATACACTTTTACCTTGGTGGCGATACTGATGCCATGTCGGCTGCAGACGTTTGGTTAGAGCAGAGGTCAGCTTAGCAATCATGTTATTGGCCACAACGTGGATATTCGTCTCTTTAGTGAGAGTTCTTCCTCGGTAGGTGAAGGTAGCCACCGCCTGGGTAGGTGAAGGTAGTGGTCGCCTGATTAGGTGAAGGTAGCCACAGCCTGAGTAGGTGAAGGTAGCCACGGCCTGGGTAGGTGAGGCTAGCGACAACCTGGGTAGGTGTGGCTAGCAACCGCCTGGGTAGGTGATGGTAGCGACCGCCTGGGTAGGTGAGGCTAGCAACCGCCTGGGTAGGTGAAGGTAGCGACCGCCTGGGTAGGTGAGGCTAGCAACAACCTGGGTAGGTGAAGGTAGGGGCCGCCTGGGTAGGTGAAGGTAGCGACCGCCTGGGTAGGTGAAGGTAGCGACCGCCTGGGTAGGTGAAGGTAGCGACCGCCTGGGTAGGTGAAGGTAGCGACCGCCTAGGTAGGTGACGGTAGCGACAGCCTGTGTAGGTGACGGTAGCGACCGCCTGGGTAGGTGTGGCTAGCGACCGCCTGGGTAGGTGAAGGTAGCGACCGCTTGGGTAGGTGAAGGTAGCGACCGTTTGGGAAGGTGATGGTAGAGACAGCCTGGGTAGGTGAGGCTAGCGACTGCCTGGGTAGGTGAGGCTAGCGACTTCCTGGGTAGGTGAGGCTAGCGACCCAGGTGAAGGTAGCGACCGCCTGGGTAGATGAGGCTAGCGACCACCTGGGGCCGTTGGTTCTGTGCGGTAATGTTTGGTGTTATGTACGGCTCCCCAGAGGCAGACTAGAAGAGTACCTCCAAAGTTAGTGCACGTCACCGAAGACTCGATCATGGTGGACTGCGTATCTCTCTCTGAGCAAGTGTTGAGGGTGCAATTGTCCGCCGAATAGAACATCTGGAATCTTGACCTCACCTACTTTAGCGCACGATTTCAATCCCCTCAGGATGAACAGTCGACTCCGAGTCCTGTACCTGAGGTGCATGCCAATATCAGCGGCATGGATATCATCAGTTAGCATTGCTGCAAAGACCACGCTAAAGAGTGTCGGTGGCAGCACACATCCCTGTTTGACACCGATGGTGTCGTTCCGTTAATACACACACAGACTTCCGGCTGACTTTGTTTCAATGGAATTAACGAAAGACACGAGAATCCTTGCAAGACCAATCGCAAAGATCTCAAATATGGACAGCTCTGACGGTGAGGTGAGAGACATTACACACAAGTTAGACGTGGTGTCTGAGATAAAGCAACATCTGAAATCATAACATTCTCAAAATACCAGTTATGGAGAGAGATGATTGTCTACGACACTAAACATGGCTGGCAATACGAAACTAGGACACTAGAGAAGGTGGTATTAAGTAGCGTTTTTAATCGAGCACTGACACTGTGGTAGAATAATTTAAGGGCTGAGGATGGGGAGCAGAGAAATGATAAGAAAAGGGATGTTAGAGAAAGGCCGTTAATGTTGGGGAGAGAGAAGGTGAACTAAAGTAATATTAGATGAAGGCAGGAGACAGTGTGATGAGAGATGTTAGGCTAAAGTAAGATTAGATGAAGGCATGAGACAGTGTGATGAGAGACGTTAGGCTAAAGTAAGATTAGATGAAGGCATGAGACAGTGTGATGAGAGATGTTAGGCTAAAGTAAGATTAGATGAAGGCATGAGACAGTGTGATGAGAGATGTTGGGCTAAAGTAAGATTAGATGAGTTCCTCTTACAGTATATCGGAGGATGGAGGAGACGTCGAACTAAAGTAAGACCGTAGCTGACCTGACAGGGGAGGCTGGAGGAGACGTTGAATTGAAGTAATCCCCTAACTGGCGCGTTAATTTGTTCCAAAGATGTTCCCACAATTAGTACACCGGTCCAACAATAGCGCTTAAATACGATGTGTGGTTTAACATACACTCTCGCTTCTGTAGCTGTTTCTCGTTCTAATCCAGCATACTGAAGGATGAGGAGATGCGCACTTCTTCAGGATAGCTACTGTCCTCTACTTAGTTAGAATCGTTGGTCATTGTGTACATTTTGACAATATTAGTAGCATGATTGGAGGTACGGAGATTCCAGGACTAAGATGTGCAGATCACACAGGTACGCTCTAAAACGGCGTTGAGTAGTGCAATTTCTTTCGTCCCTTCAGAAGCACAGTGAAGATCAAAATCTTGTCATGAACACCCAAAACCCAAAGATAATGTCCATTGGGGTACGCACATACACACACACGCACACACATAGAGACACAGACACACACACAGACAGACACAGACACACACACACGCACACACACAGAAACACAGACAGACAGACACAGACACAGACACACACACACACGCACACACACACAGACACACACAGACACACACGCACACACACACAGAGACACAGACACACACAGACACACAGACATACAAACGCACACACACACACAGACACAGAAACACACACATAGACAGACACAGACTCCAACCCAAGATCGCTATTGGTAATGAAGAAATTAAACATGTGGAAAACTTTGAATACCTTGGCTCTTTGATAACAAACGATGGTGACTGTGCAAGGGAGATAAGGAGACGATTGTCCATTGCGATGGAGAAACTGAAATAATATGCAAAATATGTGACACAATACTAACAAACAATTCAAATTGCATATCTTCAGAACATGCACGTTCCCGGGTGGCAATGTACGGAAGCGAGACGTGAACCATCACACAAATATTAAGACAGAGGATCCCTAGAAACAAATGCTACAGAAGAATCTTCAAAATACCTTGGGTGAAGAAAATAACAAATAAAGCCATCCTACAAAATCTCAGTGTCGGAAAGAACTGGCTTATAAAACCACGTTATGTCTCATAAACTGAAGTTTTTTGACCACATAAAGCGCAGACGGACCAGATGAGAGCATTGTTAAAGGAAGGCGAGGGAGAGGACGACCAGGGTGTAGATGGACACAAGGCATCAAGGACACCCTAAACATGGACACAAGACATCAAGGACACGTAAACATGGACACAAGACATCAAGGACACCGTAAACATGGACACAAGACATCAAGGACACGTAAACATGGACACAAGACATCAAGGACACGTAACCATGGACACAAGACATGAAGGACACCGTAAACATGGACACAAGACATCAAGGACACCGTAAACATGGACAAAAGACATCATGGACACCCTAAACATGGACACAAGACATCAAGGACACCGTAAACATGGACACAAGACAACAAGAACACCCTAAACATGGACACAAGACAACAGGAACACCCTAAACATGGACATGGAGCAGGCGGGAAGACTCATCCAGATTAATTTCGAATGGCTGTGACGAGAGCGACGTTCTGCCAAGGACACGTGATGATGATGACAAGCGGCATGGGTTCCCACACTAACCATCGTATGTGTCAACATGTCTTATCAGCACGAGGTTTCTCAAGTTGTTAAATATGGGGTTCAGTCAGTGACAGTATCTCTGTCATTGGCCAAGCGCTTGAAACAGTTCAAAACATTTACATTTGTGTTCTTCTCCTTCCAGGAAATGCCACCCAATCTTCTATTTACCCACATTTCGAAGGCTTCAATACTCTTCTCGAACTTGTTATTCAATGTCCATGTTTCTGCCCCATAAAGTAGTGACGAGTATACACAACACCGGGCAACTTTGATTTTCAATTTATGATTGATCTGTTCTGATGTGTCGCATGCTGCTGAATACCATCTTGGCCATACCTATTCTCTTTCTCATTTCTTCTTCACAGATACCACCCTACATTATGGTATGACCTAGATAGGAGAAACTCTGTGCCTGTTCCAGTAGTTGCTTGATCTTTTATTGTTATCTGATCTTGTAACTGTTTTCCAAGTATCAAAGACTTTGTTTTCTTAATGTTTATGTGTAACTCAAACTCGTGTCTTCTTTTGTATACTGTTGTCACAAACTTCTGCAACTGTTGTTCATTTGTTGCCATCAAAACTGTACCGTCCGCGTATCTTAGGTTATTCTTTGCCACTTCACACAAGCCTCTACATTTCTGCTATCTGTTTGAATATTTGTTCTGTGTAGATATTAACAAAACAAAGGGGATAATATTTCCTTAACAAGTAAATAAGTTGCATACAGAACAAGTGTCCGCCAAGGACAGAAGGAACGTCTGCTGTTCTATTTCTTTATCTTCCCTGTCTTAAGACAAGTGATCCTTACGATACTTGATCAACATTTCTGAAGTTTCTAGCTTTATTGAGAGAAAGTGAGTTAGAGAGTGACATATATATATATATATATATATATATATATTTATATATATATATATATACAGTGTTTTTTAAGAGAGATATATACTAACAGTTAACGAGATAAGAGAGAGAGGGAGAGAGAGAGAGAGAGAATTAAAGATAGAGAGAGAAGTAGAAAAGGAGAGTGAGTTAAAGAGATAGATACATATATAGATAGATAGTTAAATAGAAATTGATATATATATATATATGTATCTATGTGTATATTATATATATATATATATATATATATATATATATATATATATTATGTATATATATACATATATATATATATATATATATATAAATAAATATATATATACAGATAGATAGATATATAGATAGATAGATAGATAGATAGATAGATAGATAGATAGATAGATAGATAGATAGATAGATAATATAGATAGATAGATAGATAGATAGATAGATAGATAGATAGATAGATAGATAGATAGATAGAGAGCGAGTTAAATAGAGATAGATAGATAGATAGATAGATAAATAGATAGCTAGATAGATAGATAGATAGATATATAGATATATAGATATATAGATAGATAGATAGATAGATAGATAGATAGTTAGATAGATAGATAGATAGATAGATAGATAGATAGATAGATAGATAGATAGATAGATAGATAGATAGATAGATAGATAGATAGATAGATAGATAGATAGATAGATAGATAGATAGATAGATAGATAGATAGATAGATAGAGAGCGAGTTAAATAGAGATAGATAGATAGACAGATAAATAGATAGCTAGATAGCTAGATAGATAGATAGATAGATAGATATATAGATAGATAGATAGATAGATAGATAGATAGATAGATAGATAGATAGATAGATAGATAGATAGATAGATAGATAGATAGATAGATAGATAGATAGATATATTTAGAGAGTTACAGAGGGATAGATATATAGGAAGAGATATAGTTAAAGAGAGATCAACAGAGCGATAGAGAGAGAGAGAGAGAGAGAGAGAGTTAAAGATATATATATATATATAAACAAAAAGTTAAAGGGAGAGACAGATAGAGAGAGATAGAGAGAGAGAGTTGAAGAAAGATAGCTAGATAGAGAGAGCTAGAGAAAGATATATAGATAAAGAGATAGGGAGTTAAAGAGAGAGAGAGACAGATAGAGAGAGAGAGAGTTAAATATATATTTTTATATATATATTTAGTTAAAGAGAGAGATAGATAAAGAGAGAGTTTAAAAAGCGATATATATATATACAGACAGAGAGAAAGAGATAGATATAGAGAGAGATATAGTACTTACTTAGTCGCTCCTCTTCTACCGTGAGGTGTAGAGGTTTGCCAAAGAGAACGACACACTGCTCTATCCGCCGTCTTTTTCCTGGCCTCTTTCCAATCCAGCCCTCTATCACTTAGGGACTGTCGTATGTTGTCTTCCCAAAGTATTTTGGGACGTCCTCGGGGTCTGCGTCCTTGACTTTTGATCTCCCATGACCGCTTTGGAATCCGATCTTCTTCCATTCTACAGACATGGCCAAACCACTGTAGTTGGGACTGCTCCACTCGTGTCTGCAGGGGTTGAACTTCAAGATTGCTACGTATTGTCTGGTTACGGATCTTTTCCCTTTTCGTCACCTGAACCGCCTTTCTTAGGTACCTGATTTCTGAAGTTTGTAATTGCCTTTCTTGGGCTGTAGTCATTGCCCATGACTCACATCCATATGTCAGGACAGACACATAGGTCGAGCAGTATACATCCATCTTTGTTTTCCTGCTTATTTCTCTTCTACTGAGGAAACCTCTGCTTATTGCATGGGACAGTCTACCTGCTGCTGCCCTTCGTGCAGTTAACTCCTCTTTGATTCCTCCCCTGCTGTCTATTACCACTCCTTGATATTTAAAGTTGCTGACCTGCTCTAGTGCTCGTGTTCCCAGGGTTATCTGATGTCTCTTTTCATCTCTGGCGATCGACATGGTTTTTGTTTTGGAGTTGCTGATGTGCATTCCTCTCTTCTTCAACTCTTCTTCCCAGACCTGCAAGTTGATCTGGAGATGTGCTTCGGATTTCGTGATCGGGGCCACGTCATCTGCAAACGCTAGTTCCGATATGTAACTTGGTCTCATCTTCCAGTACCCTACTTCATACTTTTTTGTCCGTTCCTTGCAGGCTTTGATGACTTCATCCATGAGGAGTATGAAAAGGTACGGTGATAGAATGTCCCCCTGTCTTACTCCGCTAGTGGTCTTGAACTCTCCTGATTTTTTATTTGATTTCCGCACATAATTTCTGCATGTTTTATAGAAACTCTGTATGGCAGAGATCAGGGGTCCTGGGAGGTTCTTCCTTGTCAGGCACTCCCAGAGTTTGTCCCAAGGAACTTTATCAAATGCTTTCTGCAAATCCAAAAAGCAGAGATGCATCTCTTTATCATATTCAAGAGCCTTTTCACTTAGCTGTCTGAGTGTAAAGATAAGGTCTTGAGTACTTCTGTTTGCCTTAAACCCACATTGAGTTTCATCCATATTTGGCTCTGTTAGACCTCTTAATCGCCGTTCTAGAATCCTAGAGTAGACTTTCCCGGGGACACCGAGAAGGGAAATACTTCTGTGATTTTCACATTGTCGATTGTCTCCCTTTTTAAATATTGGTATAATTATTGCAACCTCCCAGTCTCTTGCAACCTCCCAGTCTCTCGGTATCTTCTTGTGGCGCCAAGCTGCCTTGAGAATCTTCATGAATAGCATCTCTCCTGCCGCTCCCATGTATTTAACCATTTCTGGTGTTATACCATCATGTCCTGCTGCTTTACCAATCTTAATTTTCTCCAATGCTGCCTTTAGTTCTTCCATTGTGATATTATCATTTTCCTCCAAGGCTCCTTCTTCTTGAATTGGGACTGTTACTTCCAGAGCTTGGTTTTCCTCCACTCCAAGGAGATCTGAGAAATATTCTTTCCATCTGTTCATTACCTCTTCTGGGGCAGTCAACAGAGCACTTTGTTTATCTTTAACAAATTTCAGGGGGCATTCCTTTTCCTTCCTCATGTTCTTTAAGGTCCTGTAGAACAGCTTCTGGTTTTCTCCAGCATAATTTTCCAGTTTCTCTCCAAATTCTTCCCATGATTTCTGTTTGGCTTTGAGCACAGTCTTCTTTGCTTCTGTTCTAAAATTTACATATTCTTTATATTTCTTTGTTTGTTCTTCTGTATTCCCAGCCCCTAGGTATTGCTTCCATGCCTTTTTCTTTTCTCGTATTATTGTTTTCACTTCTTCTGTCCACCATGGTGTACTTTTTCTCTTCCACCCTTCTTTGGTTTGACCGCATGCCTCTGCTGCAGCCTCTTTGATGATGTTTTTGAATTTTACCCAAACATTTCCAAATCTTCTTCAGATTCCTCTATCCTTTCTATTGCTGTTGTTATGAGCCCTTGGTATCTCCTCTTAACATCTGGTTCTCGTAGTTTGTAATCCTTAATTTTATTTTCTCCTTGTGTATTATGTTTCATGCTTGCTGATGGGTGTTGCCTGGCTGGTTAGTGTTTTTCAATTTCTCTCTTTATTTTAACTAGGTAGTGGTCGCTTCCTATCTCTGGTCCTCTGAACACTCTAGCATCCTTTACATACTTAAAATCAGTTTTCCTCACTATTGCATAGTCAATTATGGATCTTTCATTTCTTGCCGGCTCACATCTTGTGTAGGCATGGATACGCTTGTGTGGAAACCTTATATTTGTAATAACAAGGTTTTGTTCTCTGCAGAATCTCAGCAGTTGTTTTCCATTGTAATTTAAGACATCTTCTCCATACCTACCGATCACTCCATCCAATCCAGAATAGTCGTTTCCAACTCTTGCGTTGAAGTCTCCAAGGAGAAGTATTTCATTATGGCAATCGTCAATGGTCCTTTGAAGGTGCTCATAAAATTCATCTTTTATGTCAGTGCTCTCATCTTCGTTTGGTGCATACACAGTGACGATATCCATTTGACTATCCTCCTCTTGTAGACTTAAAACCATCAGTCGTTCTGAAATGAACTTCCATCCTTTAATGTTTGCTTTGCTGTTACCATTCACTATACAACCAACCCCTGCCCTGGCTCGTTCACTCATGGGAACTCCGCTGTAGTATAGCATGTTGCCATCATGGTCCAGAACGCCCTGTCCCTTTTTCTTTGTTTCTGTAAGTGCCAGGACTGTCAATTTTGCTCTCTTCATCTCCTCTATTAGTTCTTGTTCTTTTCCGTTTATACTTCGTACATTCCATGTTCCGTAAATCGTGGTCCTTATTTCTCGCCTGTTCGTCGCCGTTGAGGTCAGTCCGGTTTTCTCTGTGTTTTGACTTGTAATCGTTGTTTTAAGACAAACAGGTGATTAGCCTGTTGTGTCTTTGCATGGTGGAGGGGCTGCCTCCTTACAGCCTCCATGCCTGCCGACCCGTTTTTGTCCACGGCTGCTTATTTATTCGCAGCTAACTTCCAAATTAGGAGGCCTTTCAGCAATCCGCAACCCTGCTGGCGTGCCTGGTAGGAGGTAGGTGCCTCCCCCAGGGAGAGATAGAGTAAAGATATATATAGGCAGTTAAAGAGAGATATATAGAGGGTGAAAGAGAGAGATAGATATGGAGAGATAGAGAGTGATAGATAGGGTGTTAAAAGATAGGGATAGAGAGGTAAAGAGAGATAGATATAGAGAAAGATATATATATATAAATATATAGAGAGAGATAGAGAAAGATAGATGAATCTATAGAGGGAGAAAGAGAGAGATAGATAGAGAGAGTTAACGAGAGAGATAGAGAGAGAGTTAACGAGAGAGATAGAGAGAGATAGAGAGAGAGCGAGAGAACGAGAGAGATAGAGAGAGTTAACGAGAGAGAGAGTTAACGAGAGAGATAGAGAGTTAACGAGAGAGATAGAGAGAGAGTTAACGAGAGAGATAGAGAGAGAGAGAGAGTTAGGGCGCCGATGATGCGTTAGTGAAGGAGTTGACACCAGCCGGCTCATAGCAGGCCGCATTCATAGGGTCAGCAAACCACATTAGACCATTACCCTGTTCAGCCTCCAAGCGACGGTCCTTAAAACAGTCTGCACTAGTGTGGTATAGGCTACCAGCATAGGAGCTGCCAATGCGAAGGCACACCCGCACCCCCCCCCCCTTCCAATGTATCAAAAACAAGCTGAATTTGGATGTGACGAGCCTAATTCGCATACCGCAGCTTCGCTCTAAACTACAGCACAACGTCCTTTTCAGAACGAACGCCGAAGGAGAAGAAGAAGAAGAGAGAGATGAGATGCTAGAGAGAGAGAGAGAGAGAGAGAGAGAGAGAGAAAGAGATATGTAAAGTGCGAGAGAGGTTATTAAAGAAGGATCCAAATGGCAGATAATTGGAATATTAGCAGAGTGGATAATAATGACTGGTCTAATGACCTGAGAGGATCACTCTTAATGCGGTGGTTACCTGTGGGCGTGTCACTCTGTCAACGATGAAATGCTCGGACCCAGGTCAGTCCTCAACAAACAGTTAACGATAGCCCTCTACGTCATCGATTTCTTGGTTTCCTTCTAATTCCCGGACCGATTGCCTCACACAAGCGGGGAAACGGCAATTAGCCAAGACAAATACGGCGGGAAATCACGTGATCTCACGATAATATGTCGTGCCTGGCCAAGCGGAGAGAACCCGGAAGTCAATCCAATATGGTCTGAGTGAAGATTCGTGTAGTTTGAAGATGTAAAGAACGCGCAATTAGCTGGATGGAGCTTCCAGAGTTTACGCACACAGTTATTTCTTCATCTTTGCCGTCGTCTTCCTCGTTAAGCTGTGTGAGAAACATTGCAGTCTGAGCGGTGTTTTAATTGTCTTGTCAGTTGTCTAGTGTGTTTGCGCGTGAAATCACTGACGTCAGTCACCGGCGAGCTGCCATCTTGTGTCAGATATGTTCATTTTTAGAAAGGTGTTCTAAAAAAGTTCAGTCGTGATATCAAGTAGAGGTGCTTGCGTCTTAATTCACCCCAAACAATATATAGATATATATTAGACACTAAATTTGAGTAGTGACGTCACAGACCAGTCCAATTTTTTAGCGGTTGGGGATATCAGCCCTTCTGCAAAAATATACGAGAATGTCTTCTTTTACCGGCTTATACCTGCCGTCTTAGCAATGAACCTCTTGAACCTGTCGACGCTGGAACACGATAATGAGAGGAGATTCCAGTTTCTACAGCAGCAAGGCCTTATCACTGCTGCCATACGATGTAATCACAATCATGTTAGCTAAACCTTAATCCTAACCATAACCCTAACATTAACTCCAACTCTAACCTTCCGCAAAACTGAATAAATCCATCGTTTCTATACTTCTCTCTTTATCTAAGCCTTTACGTAATTATTGAAAATAAATTATGTCGAGCTGTCTTCCTCTTAACCCGAAATGGAATGTCCCGTTATGGACGATGGGAACTTAGGAAACTCTGTTTGGGCTGAATTAATACGCAAATATCCAAGTAGATAATAAACGCTACAACCTTTGTAGAACATAGAGAGAATGGAGAAGTACGTTAAACAGCTGAAATATATCATCATCATGTAGCATGTCCATTGTAGAACGTCGCTCCCGTCACAGCCCGTCTGAAAGAAACTCGTTCCCTAGTCAAATCTCCACTCTGCTAAAGTCATGCCTCGGCATTCCTGAATATCTTGGTGCCATCGTTTTCTCGGTCTATCTCTGTCTCTTCTGTTCGCACCACACCTTCCATCACTGTCCTCCAAAGACCGTTGTGTCTCTTAATGTGTCCAAAGTATTTAAATTTCCTGCCAAAATGGAATTGATAAAGGAGTTTCCTTATACTCTTGTCGAATGTCTATATTTGTTCTTCTCTCAGTCCAGGGTATTCTGAGGATCTCTCTGTAACATGTTGACTTGAATAACTCAATTGTCTATCTAGATGTTTTGGTAACCAACCATGCCACGTAAAAGATACAGGGTCTCAGGACATTTTTGTTGTCGTTTTGCTGGTGTTCTGCTTTAATTTCTTAATAATTTCTTTATATATATAAATATTTATATGTTGTTTTTACGGATCCAGCAGCATTCTGGCTCTCGTCCTTCGGCCCAATGCCATTTAATGGTATCTGCACGTGTTATCAGCTGTTGTCTAGTGCCATACAGAGTGTTCCATGTATCTGGCCACAGAGGAAAAACAATTTTTGACGTGTTTTCCACGGCCCGTCCTGTTCGGCAAAGTTTCTTTGTTTGCTGTTCTTGTTGGCTGTTTGTGAAGTTGTTTGCTGTTCTTGTCTTCATCCCTTTTTTGCTAGTCTGTCTGCCATGTGTGCCTGAGTGTCCAGGGATCCACTGCAGAACGATGTTGACAGTACAAATACATCCCAATTAATAAGAGACATGTTCCTCGACCTAGAAGTTAATCGCGTTTTGGTCACAAACTGACCAGTGGACCATTGGATTGTGTGCGGGTTCCAACCCTGTCTCTAGTCGTCTAGTTTTGGTCACAAACTGATCAGTGGACGAGTGGACTGTGTGCGGGTTCAAACCCTATCTCCAGTCGTCTAGTTATGATCACAAACTGACCAGTGGACGATTGGATTGTTCTTGCCCTCTGAAGCTGTCCTCGCGTGCTCATTCTAGCACTGTAGTGGTCTGGGCTGCTGGTTTTGATGTTGGCGCTGGCCCTCTCGTTCTTGATCAGCGAGCCAGGCAGGATCAGGGTTATTGGTTACACTACTTGTGTCCTGCCCCCGGTCCTTCCGCCTGTCACCTTCCTGTCATGTTCCTTCCACCTCAGCCACCCTTATGTCCCGTTCCTTCCTGTTTTCACCATCATATTCCGTTCCTTCCACCTCAGTCACCCTTCTGTCCCGTTCCCTTCCGCCTGTCACCCTCCTGTACCGTCCTTCAGTCTCATTCACCCTCCTGTACCGTCCTTCTGCCTCAGTCACCCTCCTGCTCCGTTCCTTCTGCCTCAGTCACTTTCCTGCTCCGTTCCGTTCGCCCCAGGCACCCTCCTGCCCCTTTCTTTCCGCCTCAGTCACCCTCCTGCCACGTTCCTTCCGCCTCAGTCACCCTCCTGCCACGTTCCTTCCGCCTCAGTTACCATCCTACCCCGTTCCTTCCGCCTCAGTCACTCTCCTGCCCCGTTCCTTCCGCCCCAGGCACCCTCCTGCCCCGTCCTTCCGCCTCAGTAACTCTCCTACCCCGTTCCTTCTGCCTTCGTTACCCACTTGTCAACTTGTAAACAGCTGCCCCTGGGGTAAGTTTAGAAACTGTGCTAATGAGAATGTCTGAACAGCGTATTCTGTATGACGTCTCCGTGAAACGGGCAGTGTATACTCATTTCTAGTTCAACTCGGCGAGGTGACGATATCATAGTGATCTAGAGCATTATGCTTCTTCCTCGTTCGTTCTCAATCTCTGTTCGTTCGTAGGCCAGTTCTTTCTGCTACTAAGCCCATAACAAGGCTTTGTAAGTAGCAGGATGTATTCTGGAGAACGGAATGCGTTGTGTCGCTAGTTTATAGCTTAACTGCGAAATTTGCACCTTTCGATCTGACACATCCATCTTTTGCAGAATTGAGAATTCAATTACATTGACAATTACATTGACACCGAAACCGGACGTGAGTTTAACGAGACCAGGTCAGGGGCATATTATTACGTTAACTCACGTCCGTCTTTAAACATCATTGTCCAGTTCTTCACTGTTGTCTTCAACACACTTCCGTTCCCATACACTGCCTGCATTCTGCGATGAGTGTCAACTAGTCGACATCCTTCAGCTGTTAGAAACCGAATCACCGCTCGCTGATCAACTATGGACGGATTCCGTATCACATCCGCATGTGTTTGAACGGTCTGCTGAGAAATCTATGAGTCGGAGGATAATGACATTTTGCAAACTTGATGGCTGGTATATGCTGTTTACACAAGAAGTGACGTCATCATGCGCTTCGTACGTATGTTCACTTGTTGCAGTTTGGTCCAGCTTCATTTGAACACACCTTGTATATCCAGAAAAAGTCGGCTCAATAAGTTGAAAGGAAACATCGTTGGCTGAACACAATCCTACTCTTTCCACTCACGCGCCAAACTGCGGTTGACATTCGCTTAATTTCATAGTTAAGGACTGGGAATTGCTGATTCATCTACTACAGTGTTGCTCAACAACAGACGGACATTAATAGAATTCAAAATTATTAATGAATATTAATTATAGAATTCAAAATCTTAAAAAGATTTCAAAACTGCAATCCATGACCGACAGAAGAGACTGCAGAGCCCAGCAGCAAGCAGAGAAACTCCGAAGACTGACTGACCATCCAATGCACCAGAGACTAAACAATTTCGGAAATGGGAAACTAAAGCGGAGAAACTTTGCAGAAATAGCCAAAGCAAAGATACACGAAGACCCCATGAACGCACTAACAACACCAAAGTCCATCCCTACTGTACGAAAACCTACCTGGAGGCAGCATATATTTCCAGAGGTGGTAGAAAATATTCCAGGTATTGGAAACAAAAACTGCCAGACTGAAAAAGAAAGAAGAGATACAACCCTGAGGTACATAACGAAAAACTACCCAAGCATGGACTGGACCCATGCATATACTGACGGTTCGGTTCTGAAACAAACACAACACATAACGGAGGGGCAGGGGCATTCCTGAGCCTACCAAATTGCAGAAAAATAACACTGTCATTGGCAATTGGAAAATACACAAGCAATTTCAGAGCGGAGGCAGAGGCACTGAGGGCGGCAGTGGAAGAAATGGTGACAAGTAAAAGGAATGAAAGCCATATAGTCCTGCTTACTGATGCCCTGGCCGTAGTCACAGCACTAAAAAGCCAGAAAAATACTGAACTTAATAATTTAAGAGCAGTACTCTGTCAACTATGCCAGCAGTCCGCACCAAAAAGAGTAGCAGTACAGTGGGTTCCATCCCACTGCAACATCCAAGGCAACGAGGAGACAGACAGACTGGTAAAAGAAGGTGCAAGACTACCACAACCAGATACTAGTGTGACATACGAAGAGTCAAAACGGCTTATTAGAGCTAGATACATGACCAAATGGGAAACCGAACATACTGGCTACACAAAAAACGATGCCTATTACCAGTTGAACAGAAGAGAGCAGGTCGTGGTCTTCAGACTTCGCACTGGTCACAACAGACTCAGGTACCACCTATTCAACAAATTGAAGATAGGTGGCACTGACGAATGCCCGTGTGGTACCGGCAAAATGACCGCTGAGCATTTGCTGCAAAACTGCCCGACATACAAAGATCAGAGAGATCAGATGTGGCCATCACCAGTGGCAACAGTAGACAAGCTCTATGGCAGTGTCGACAGCTTCAGGATGACCGCTGGTTTTTTCAAAAAAATAAAGGTCGACGTCTGACAGCGTATGAAGAAGAAGAAGAATTCAAAATGTTACCCGATGCATCACCGATGTGTCCATGTTGGGTGCTTGCGCAGCCTAAATGTGAGCCCTTTCAATGCCAGGCACCTCATCATGACTAGGGCTCCTGGGGGTTTGAGACCCCTGCAGCAGCCACACACTCATGTCTTAGCCAGCCCTTCTGTACCTTCCGAAGTCAGGATTGGGAGTCAGACACGATGACTGCCCCTGTTAAAGTGGCCACAAAGATCCACAACAGAGCTCAGGTCACTGCCTCTATCTCCGTGATCATACTGCAGGTTATTGTTCTGTACGACTCGCTTCGCTCAGCAACAACCTGACCTCACTTACAGATCAGCTTAAACCCGAATTCCAAGTGCAGATCATCGACACATTGGTATGTATGATGGCATCACTATCCTGAGTCTTAGCATTAACATCTGGCTCACCTTGAGCTCTACTATTCCCGGTGCACCACCTCTCTGCATTCCCTACCTGGTAACTTGTGTTAACTCGTCCTTTATCACCATAGAGCAAACTGTACGACGGTATTGAGAGAGACATCATCATCTGGAGTCTCATTCTAAATGAGCAATGCGACAGAAGATGAAATTCCTCATCTTTTTAACCGGAGTCTCTAGTGCAATTCAGAACCAGTTGTATTTTGGATGCCTTTCAAACTTTCATACTGGGAACTTGACAGTACAACGGCGCCCAAGTCCGCAATCAATAACTAGCAGGACTAGCTGACGACTATCTGACCCTGACACGACGTAATAGTCAGTATGTTGTAACTGACCCTGCCACGTCGTCCTAATCAGTATTTTGTATCTGACTCTGCCACGTCATCCTAATCAGTATGTTGTATCTGACCCTGACATAACGTGCTAGTCAGTATATTGTATCTGACATGACGTCCTAGTCAGTATGTTATATATGACCCTGACACGCCGTCCTAGTCTGTATGTTGTATCTGGCCCTGACATGACGTCCTAGTCAGTATGTTGTATATGACCCTGACACGACGTCCTAGTCAGTATGTTGTATCTGACCCTGACACGTCGTCCTAGTCAGTATGTTGTATCTGACCCTGACACGACGTCCTAGTCAGTATGTTATATCTGACCCTGACATGATGTCCTAGTCAGTATGTTATATCTGACTCTGACACGATGTCCTAGTCAGTATGTTGTATCTGACCCTGACGCGACGTTCTGGTCAGTATGTTGTGCCTGACCTCTTATCCCGCCACCTCTCAATTGCCTGATAACTTCAAATGGATTGTGCATCTAGTCACGTGTTGCCTTACTTCACCTGATGAGTCTCCGTGAGAATATTCTGCAAGTATCGACTTGCTGATCAGTAATATCAAAGTTGTTCCTCACTAGAGCTGAACTTTCGTCAACTTCACACTGCTCCCAACACATGTGCCTGCTTCAATATTAGTGATTTTAATATTAGAAGATTGAAAGTACTTGATGGAAGGCTGTACATGTCACCTGTCATAGAGCTAATGTGAATACTAGAGAAATGTTTTCAGACCTACTTCCGGTGCTAATCGCGTTAAATGAAGGAGCGTGGCCTCATATGGCGCTGGTCGCTTGTTCGATCCCACCAAGGGCAGTTAACTTGAAGCACCTCGTTATGCCGTTCTTGTGTCCCAAATCAACACAGACTCAGCTAATCGATGGTTCGATAATTGTTCCAGCTCATTTTGTGAATATTCCCTTTCGCTGATGTTTGCGGTTATTAACCCACCCGGTTGTTCCATCGTTGGCATTGACTGCGCTTGGTTACCCCTACTCTCAAAGCTATTGTTAGTGTTTATGAACATGGTCGTGCTAAACGCTTCAACCCTTCCTCCTCCTTCTCCTCTTTATCTTTCTCTTCCTCCTCCACCAACGCCCTGCTCCCATCCCTCGATTGCTTTAAACTGCAGATCACAGTCTAGGGCAGTTAAATGGATCGGCAACAACGGTGTGTTCATGAAAGTAACATATCAGTATTTTGTTGGTTCATACAATTTAATATACGGTATCACAGATCGATCAAGGATAGCCAATATTTATCTGCTTTATTGACTACGAGAACCTACAGAGTTGGAGGAACAGTAGAACCGGCTGCTGGAAAAAATTAACAACATAGCCAAAGAATTTGACACGAAAATAATCACATCGGAGACAAAGACTGACGTAATAAAGACGCAACACAGGCTAATGAATATAATCATCAACGAACAGATAATCCAACAAGTACATAAGTTTGCATATTTAGGGCAAATCATCACAGACAATGCCAGCAACGAGACAGACATTAAGACAATGATTGCATTGGTAAAACAGAGCGGAAAAAACGGCTTTCAGAAAAAACAACCAGAAATGACTAACCTCGATGAATATCAGAATAGAACTAAGGAAACGAATAATCACTACTCATGCATGACCAATTGCAGCGTATGGGGCTTACACATGGACAAGCAAAGAAGAATGGAAACACGATTTACTTATTCCCACCTTTTACTAAAAAAGAGTTTCATTTTTTCACTGGCAGAAATTTCCTTGCGTCAATACCTGGTGGAAGGTCATCACATTGCTTTGTTCCCATTAGTCAGATTCTTCACATTGCTTTGTTCCCATTAGTCAGATTCTTCACATTGCTTTGTTCCCATTAGTCAGATTCTTCACATTGCTTTGTTCCGATTAGTCAGATTCTTCACATTGCTTTGTTCCCATTAGTCAGATTCCTCTGGTCGGTATATGTTCTGATTTGATTATTGAATGTCAGCCAACGCGGATGACACCGGGGACGGCACCGCCGCTTAACTGGTACTGTTCAAGGAATGGTTGAAGCCACGTTCCAAGCTCGGTTAGCCCGCTGTCTTGTAGGGGCGGCGGTCTCGCCCAGTTGGATCCAACCTAGTCCTGCTACCACGCACGGCCCGACTGACACAACCGTTGTGAATGTGGGTGTGTGTGTATACGTGTGTGAGGCGTGTGTGTGAGTGCGTCCGTGTATGCGTGTGTCTACCTTACTTGAATCACTTTATCATGATTTTTGCATCCTTCTAACACCATTTTTCTTGCATTATTGTATCATCACATTTCTTGTATTCTTTAGAATTATCCTACATGTATCAATCTATCATCACCTTACATGTATCAATCTATCATCACCTTACTCGTATCAGTCTATCATCACCTTACTTGTATCAGTCTATCATCACCTGACTTGTATCAGTTTATCATCACCTTACTTGTATCAGTCTGTCATCACTTTACTTGTATCAGTCTATCATCACCTTACTTGTATCAGTCTATCATCACCTGACTTGTATCAGTCTATCATCACCTTTATTGTATCAGTCTATCATCACCTTACTTGTATCAGTCTATCATCACCTTACTTGTATCAATCTATCATCACCTTACTAGTATCAGTCTATCATCACCTTTCTTGTATCAGTCTATCATCACCTTACTTGTATCAGTCTATCATCACCTTAATTGTATCAATCTATCGTCACCTTAATTGTATCAATCTATCATCACCTTACTTGTATCTGTCAATCATCATGTTGATGAATTTTGTCGCATTGTTCAAACACATTTGTGTGTTTATGTTGTCGTTTGATTCAAGCACATTTGAATGTTGATGAATACGTTAATATGTTGAGTCAAGTTGTTGTTTTGTCGATGTCTTAATTATATTCAGACAAGATAATGTGCTGAATATTTGCGGCAAGTTTGTGTCTTGACGTTTCTCGTTCTGTGTTCACAGAATGGTCAAGTGTACATTACCCACGTCGAGTCCCGCAAATCGCTCTCTGCTCACAAGCAGTACCAGCTGTATCTGCAGCTCGTCTGTAGCCACGACATCTTCTCCAATGTGACGAGCTCGGCCAAGCAAAGTCCTCTCATCAGCGAGATCAAACTTCTGGAGGAGAAGGAGCCAGAAAGGAAAGGTAACACAACCGTGCAGTTCAACTACCGGTGACTCTAAGACCATCATCTACATGTTGTTGCGTTACATTTAAACGACAGACAAGTCTATTGCATCTTAGAATAACAACAATCTCTTTCACAACAGATTGAATTCACGTTTACCAAATTTAATTTGACGGTTAAATAAACTCTAGTCGCTAAACAAGATTCATATTTAGCTACTTGTAACTTGTAATCCTGGTATTCAATCGGACATTGTAAGTATGTTGCTAGGTAGCCAAATAACGTGTAAATACATTTATGTCCTTTGCCTTGGAGAACCAAGTCGTACCAAGAACATCTCACAGACCATATCTCTGATTTGGTGGACGTGCTGAAGGCCGGCGAAAGTTGTAGGGTCACAGGTACTTAACTCAGTGTGTCCATCGGTTGTCAGACAAGCGTATAACATGAACTGCCCATCCATGTGTCCATCGGTTGTCAGACAAGCGTATAACATGAACCGCCCATCCATGTGTCCATTGGATTTTGTGATTTCTTCATTTGTTTATCCTGGTCTGGACGCCGGCTGAATGGCACTATGCTTATACCTGTGTCGTATTTCACTGGTTAGTTCTGCCGGTTCACCTTCACGAATTTGGCGTGTGGGAATTTTAGATGCTCCTATGATGAGCTGAATACAGCTGGGGAGAGATGCCAGACCCACTCACACGCTGAGTGTTGTCCATACGACCTCTTGTGGTTATCGAAAAGGCACGACAAACTGCGTTAGATGCCATCCAACCTTTCTACCCTGCGGGTTACATGTTTACGGAAAGGCTTCGGTGGTAACCCCGAGGCAAAATCTGCATCCTATGCTAACTCCAGTCGTCTCGATGAATGTCTTGCCACCGGCAAAAGGTAGCTTAGGCTCTGCGAGTGAGGTTGACAAAAGGCGCAGTTTCTTCCTCACTTTAATCCAAATCACGGCGGACACAGCAAGAGATACGACTGTCCACACGGCTGAACAAAGAGAGTGGTCCTCATCACTTGTGATGGACAACTATAAGATGTTCCAGAACTCACAGCCATATTTCGTGGCAGGAATTACCACGCTGTCAAATATGTGAGATCTCGTCTTGTCATTTTTCATTTGCTAATGGGTGGGTTCTGATTTGGTGACAACTGAGCCAATCTGGTTCTATTCTCCTTGAAATCTCACGATCCAGTTAATTCGTAATTTTCTGGCTCAGGTAAATGTCAGAATTAGCTACATTAATTTCAAATTAATTTAATCGCTTGTTAAACAAACTTCATGTTAAATTACTTTTTGATGATATTACATTTGAGACAATTTACCTCACACGGTTGTCTAGTTTTCTCTAATCTCTTTCAGAAATACCTCCGACAAATGTGGGGTTTTCTCTAATATCCCTCTCTCTTTCTCTCACTAGTACCTACGACAAATGTGGGGTTTTCTCTAATATCCCTCTCTCTTTCTCTCACTAGTACCTACGACAAATGTGGGGTTTTCTATAATATCCCTCTCTCTTTCTCTCACTAGTATCTACGACAAATGTGGGGTTTTCTATAATATCCCTCTCCCTATTACATTCGACAAATGTATTTTCTGCTCTAATATCTACTCTATTTTAATTATCTTCCAGAAATGTCTGGTTTTCCTTATATTTTCTCTCTCTCACTATCACCTACCTCAGATATCTGTATTCATGAAATCTTTCTTACTCTATTATAACATTCCCAGGTTGCTCGCTTCCTCTAACTTCCCGCTCACCATTATCTCCCACAGATTGAGTCCCTATAATCTCTGTCTCTACTACTTCCCACAAATCTCTAGTTCTTTCTAATCTTTCTCACCATTGCCTGCCACAAATCTCTGGTTCCCTCTAATTTGTTCCACCATTGCCTGCCCCAAATCTCTAGTTCTTTCTAATCTTTCTCACCATTGCCTGCCAGAAATCTCTGGTTCCCTCTAATTTCTTCCACCATTGCCTGCCACAAATTCTGGTTCGCTCTAATCTGTGTTACTATTACCTCCCACATATCTCTGGTTTCCTCTAATCTTTCTCACCATTGTCTCCCACAAATCTCTGGTTCCCTGTAATCTCTCCCACCAATACCTCACACTCATCTCTGGTTCCCTCTAATTTCTGTCCCTACTACTTCACACAAATCTCTGGTTCCCTCTAATATTTCCCAACAGTACCTCCCACAAATCTGTGGTTCCCTCTAATCTGTTCCACCATTATCTCCCACAAATCTCTGGTTTCCTCTAATCTTTTCCACCATTACCTCCCACAAATTTCTGGTTCCCTGTAATCTGTCCCACCAATCCCTGGTTGCCTCTAATTATGTTCCACCATTATCTCCTACAAATCTCTGGTTCCATCTAGTCTGTCCCACAATTACATCCCACAAATATGTGATTCCCTATAATCTGTCCCTCCATTGCTTCCCACAAATCTCTGGTTCCCTCTAATGTTTCCCGCCATTACCTTCGGCAAATCTGTAGTTCCATCTAATCTTTCCTACCATTACCTCCCACAGATGTTTGGTTTCCCCGCCACATCTCGGAACTGGACGCATGTACTCATCTGATTACCCGGTTTGAACCTGACCTGGACTACACACATCCGGTAAAACCTTAGAACCGTCAACAACCACAGCCTTATTGTCATCCTCATTATCGCTTTTCGTTGCCTGTAAAATTGATTTGTTAAATGACACAAAGAAGTCAAAGTCAAAGTCTTAAGTCAAAGAACGACACATTGAACCACTGAAAGGTCTTGTTCGTTACATCAAGATACTATAGATTACTACTTAGAGAAGATAAACGAATATACAAGTCAATGACAAGAGCGTATATAAACTATTAGCCAGTTACATGAAAGTCGAATCATATGAAGAACATAGACTTTTAAAAATATAATTAGACCAGAAGGCCACAAATCAATATCTGTTATTTCAGCATAAGAGAGAACAAGTCGCAACAGATAATATAGCAATTTTATCTTGAATCAAGTTTTATGATGTCTATCCGATTACTCTCAAACGTTGTGCAGAAAGATCCCCTTCTTAATGTCTCCTTTTGACTTACGACTCTGTTATTTCTATCTAAGCGCCTTTGGGATCCCTGACTGCCACATATAGACATATGAAAATAAGTTTAGTTTATATATTCGTTGCAGGTACCGCTGATTAAGACTTGAAAGTTGTTAATTATTTCGCATGTTGCAGGGCCGTGCAGAAGGACGGACTTTATGTAAGAGTTGATCAGTTGCACTTTTCTGGCGAATTTAAATTAATTTGAATTCTTTAAATTCTCTGACACAACAAAAACCCCTTTCGCCTTTTCTATACTTAATTTGATATAGTTTTCTCTATCTTCAGTTGCGTCTATATTACTACCAAGATACATGGATTATTTAATCTTTTGTAGTATCGTGTCTCCCAACACAATCTTATTTTTGTTTGGTGATTTTGGTTCGGAACATATTTTTGTTCTCTGTGTATCCTCAGTCCTTAGCTGAGTAACCATGCATCAATTACACCTATTTTATATTGAACCTCGTTGTGGTCTCGAGATAGAGGAACCAAGTCTACAGCAAAGTCCAGATCATCAAGTTGTTTTGTCAATTGTCATTGGATTCCATTTTCTTTGGTTGAAGTTGTGTTCTTCATAATCCAGTCGATACCCAGTAGACCAGCGTACGAAGAGGAAGATAGCCAGTAGACCAGCGTACGAAGAGGAAGATAGCCAGTAGATCAGCGTACGAAGAAGAAGATAGCCAGTAGACCAGCGTACGAAGAGGAAGATAGCCAGTAGACCAGCGTACAAAGAAGAAGATAGCCAGTAGACCAGCGTACGAAGAAGATAGCCAGTAGACCAGCGTATGAAGAGGAAGATAGCCAGTAGACCAGCGTACGAAGAAGAAGATAGCCAGTAGACCAGCGTACGAAGAAGAAGATACCCAGTAGACCAGCGTACGAAGAAGATAGCCAGTAGACCAGCGTACAAAGAGGAAGAAGAAGATAGCCAGTAGACCAGCGTACGAAGAAGAAGATAGCCAGTAGACCAGCGTACGAAGAGGAAGAAGAAGATAGCCAGTAGACCAGCGTACGAAGAAGAAGAAGAAGAAGATAGCCAGTAGACCAGCGTACGAAGAAGATAGCCAGTAGACCAGCGTACGAAGAGGAAGAAACCCAGTAGACAGATAAATGGTGATATAAGAAATGCCTGGCACACTAGCTCTTTAATTGAAGGATTCAGAACGCTGCTCATCACATGGAGTTATTCACTTCATATTTTAATGCGTTATCTTAATTATGCTAGTGAACCTTCAGATCACTCCATACTGCCTAGACAACTTTCAAAGTGAATCCCAGTCTACACTTTCAAATGTTAATATATTTTAGATTGTTATTCTCATTGAAGCTATCTTGTATGCAAAGGGTATATTTTGCCGAAAGTCAGCCTGTTCTTTACTCAAATGTTTGAATATGGTCTCTTACAACCTCTCTGATCTAGCTCAATAATTTCTCAGGCACTGACAATTCAATGATACCACTATAATTTATACGGGTGGGTAGAGATGATTAGAGCTGAGGGGAAAAAAACGATATGAAATGTAGCACCTTAAATATGATGTTCGCATGGTTTAATCTGCAGCATTATTCGTGATCGGTTTAATTTCAAAAAGTTTGCTAACGGTGGGTACCTAAAGAACTGACTGTAGAACACACAGTGAACATAGTGGACATGTGCTGGCAGCATCTCTTTTGGTATCCAGATGATGGAAAAAACATGTCGAGCGGGATTGCTACTGGGGGGATCATTGATACATCACTACTAACCCGAATCAAGGCGCGGCTCAATGCGTAGATAACAATATTCTTCATCATCTGTAAAGAAATTCAATGTTACGCCTTCAGCAGGGGAGGTAATGCTTACAATATTTCGGGATTCTCACAGAGTGATGTCAACCAATTTCCACAAGTGACAATCTCAATGCTGCATCGTGCTATGAAATTATGTACATGATTCGGGGTGCAATTCAAAATAAAACTGCCAAGTCTGTTGATTAGTGGAGTACTGTTACATCATGACAATGTCATACAATATTAACCCAGGAGAAATTTGATCAACACAAGTGGCATTTTTCTTAAACGTCTTTTCAAACAACTCCGATTTAACGATCTTCACCTGCTCGGTGCACTAAAAACACACCTTGGTGGGTTTCGGGAAGTTTCGAGAAGAATGACAAGGAGGTTAAACGGGAAGTACAAATGTGGCTTGGACATCTGACAAAAGACTTATTTGCTGAAGGTCTTGAAGAACTAATAAAGCAATCGGAATAAGTGTATCACTATTGGTGGAAATTATTGTGAGAAATAAGAGACATTGTAAGTGCAATAAATAGTTTTTAAAATCGCATCGAATTCTTTTTGAAAGCCATTTGAAACATATTTACTGACTTCCCTCGTGTATATATACGAGGCGAGGTCAAATTAAGCCGGACCTAACTGCACCAAGTGAACATACGTACCACTCGCATGATGACGTCACTTCTAGTATATACAGAACATACTAATCGTCAAGTTTGCAAAATTTCATTGTCCTCTTGGTCATAGTTTCCTCAGCAGACCGTTGAAAACACGGCGGGTGTGATACGGAATCCGTCCAGAGTTGATTAGCTAGCGGTGATTCGGTTTCTGACAGCTGAAGGATGTCGACCAGTTGATATTCATCGCATAATGCAGGCAGTGTAAAGTGACAAAGGTGTATCAAAGACAACAGTGAAGAACTGGGCAATGATGTTCAAAGAAAGACGTGAGTTAACGAAAGATCTTCCGAGATCAGATCAGGCGCATATTGTTGCGTCAGAAGGTGCCATCGCCAAAATTGATGCAGCAATTCGGGTGGAACGTTGCCGGAACTTACGTTCGCTAGCAGATGAATTCGATGTGTCGCTAGGGACAGTTCAAATGGTGTTAGCAAAAAACTGAGGTATCGGAAGGTGTGTTCACAATGCGTACCTTGGTTGGTGAACAATCACCAGATGGAAGAACGCATAAGATGTAGTATGAACCAATAACTGCGATACAAAGAGGCGAAGATCGTGTTTTCTTTTACTTCAGTGTTCACTTGTTTATTCTGTTTCTCTTACTTCAGTTTTCACTTGTTTATTCTGGGTTTCTCTTACTTCAGTGTTCACTTGTTTATTCTGGGTTTCTCTTACTTCAGTATTCACTTGTTTATTCTGGGTTTCTCTTACTTCAGTGTTCACTTGTTTATTCTGGGTTTTCTCTTACTTCAGTGTTCACTTGTTTATTTTGTGTTTTCTCTTACTTCAGTGTTCACGTGTTAATTCTGGGTTTCTCTTACTTCAGTGTTTACTTGTTTATTTTGTGTTTTCTCTTACTTCAGTGTTCACTTGTTTATTTTGTGTTTTCTCTTACTTCAGTGTTCACTTGTTAATTCTGGGTTTCTCTTACTTCAGTGTTCACTTGTTTATTTTGTGTTTTCTTTTACTTCAGTGTTCACTTGTTAATTCTGGGTTTCTCTTACTTCAGTGTTCACTTGTTTATTTTGTGTTTTCTCTTACTTCAGTGTTCACTTGTTTATTTTGTGTTTTCTCTTACTTCAGTGTTCACTTGTTTATTCTGTGTTTTCTTCTCTAAATTCAGTGTTCACTTGTTTATTCTGAGTTTCTCCTACTTCAGTGTTCACTGGTTTATTCTGGGTTTCTCTTACTTCAGTGTTCACTTGTTTATTCTGGGTTTCTCTTACTGCAGTGTTCACTTGTTTATTCTGGGTTTCTCTTACTTCAGTGTTCACTTGTTTATTCTGTGTTTTCTCTTTCTTCAGTGTTCACTTGTTTATTTTGTGTTTTCTCTTTCTTCAGTGTTCACTTGTTTATTCTGGGTTTATCTTGCTTCAGTGTTCACTTGTTTATTTTGTGTTTTCTCTTTCTTCAGTGTTCACTTGTTTATTCTGGGTTTGTCTTACTTCAGTGTTCACTTGTTTATTCTGTGTTTTCTTCTCTTACTTCAGTGTTCACTTGTTTATTCTGGGTTTCTCTTACTTTAGTGTTCACCTGTTTATTCTGGGTTTCTCTTACTTCAGTGTTCACTTGTTTATTCTGGGTTTCTTTTACTTCAGTGTTCACCTGTTTATTCTGTGTTTTCTCTTACTTCAGTGTTCACTTGTTTATTCTGTGTTCTCTTTTACTTCAGTGTTCACTTGTTTGTTCTGGGTTTTTCTTACTTCAGTGTTCACTTGTTTATTCTGGGTTTCTCTTACTTCAGTGTTCACTTGTCTGTTCAGATTTTTATCTTACGCCAGTGTTCACTTGTTTATTCAGGGTTTTGCAGACAAGAACTACAGACTACGACGAAAGGACATAGCGGACATAGCCTTCGAATATCGCTAGTAAGTGTTCTGTTTAATCTGTGTCTAACTATGATCATTACTATCATGTGCCATGACGAGCAGCAGTGCCAAGCGTGGTCAGATAGTACAGGCTGTCTTCTCCGTCCCCTAAGATGTTTCACAGAAACGTTCCACTGTAGCCTGTCACCTTACTTGGAATACTTAGACTCCTGATAAGCTAGCATCTTACTGTCAGGTAAAGTCCTATCTAGGGGGAAGGGATGCCTGAACAGGGCGGTTCGGGGGGGGGGGGGGGGTCGGTGGGGGACGCTAGCAGTGAAACTGCACTGATGGTCAAATGGGGGGGGGGGGGAGGATGTGCAAAATTGGTAGAGAGAACGTTAAACTTAATTTAAAAAAACAATAACAAATGAGAGTTGAAATGTTTTTGAAACTTTTAAAATATATTCGGTGATTTTGTGTTGACGCTGTTCTTGGGATAAAGAATAGATTTTTGATGAGTTGTGTTTTTTAAACCTGTAAATTACGACACAGCGTCACAAGCTGGCTTGTCAGGACGAACGCCGAGGACGAATAAGAGGAATAAAATGTGACAAACATAATGCTGGTACTATCATACATCTCAAACATAACACAGGCATTGTCGTATGTCACAAACATTACATCTGTACTATCACATGTCACAAACATAACATCTGTACTATCATATGTCACAAACATAACATATGTACTATCACATGTCACAAACATAACATCTGTACTATCATATGTCACAAACATAACATCTGCACTATCACATGTCCCAAACATAACATATGTACTATCAAATGTCACAAACATAACATCTGTACTATCATATGTCACAAACATAACATCTACCCTATTACATGTAACACACACAACATCTACTATATCATATGTTACAAACATAACATCTTTACTATTACATGTCACAAATATAACATCAGTAGTTTCACATGTCATACACATAACATCTATACTATCACATGTCACAAACATAACATATGTGCTAACTTATGTCCCAATCATGACGCGCACTGTCTCAGAGCCTCATACATCTACATATAACTCACTCACATAAAACACATACTGATATGAACTATTTGACATGAAACGTGTATAAAGTGTTAAGTATAAACAAAGAAACATTGAACCTATTATTAAACACCACGTCTATCGCACGTGTATAGCGTCGCCATTTGTTTTACTTAATGGCCTGTGTAAAGTATTCACAATCCACTGGTGTCCCTTGTTGTAACATTTCTCGAACATGTACCTAATGGCTACAATTATTGTTGTGCACTACAGCGGCCACGAAATTGCCAGAGTTCAGTACACAGAGGAAGAGAACGCCACTTGGTAAGTTGAGGTTTGAGAACTAGCAAGATAAAGCCACTAGTGGGGATTCTAGAGGTGGAGACGCCCTTGATTGGGAAAGAGTAAATATTTCATGTCCCTGATAATAGTAGCAGATGGGGGCGGGGGTTAGCAGGTGTACACCATCGATTGGTGGATATTAGTGTCACTAACAGCTCATATCATCGTGTAAACGCCCCTGGCTAGTGTGTTTTGAAACTATTAAATCAATCAATCATTCAATCATTCAATCAATCAACACATTTTGAACTCCTAGTCTAACAAATCAGGAAATAGTGACTCGTCTTGGCTATCGCCATTTCTATAACAAAGCTTTTGCCCGATGCGCACCCAGACCCATGCCCAACCCTACGACATGCCTGGCAGGTTACAGTCCTAAAATAGTTTGCTCCAGTTTCTGATACCAGTGAACTATTCCTGTCATTATAATAAGAAGCAAAGGTAGTCTGACAACAAATACTGCCGCTGGCAGTTGTCACGTCAGTGGCGTCATTGTACGGGGTCTTTACTTTTCCTGAGGTGGGGTGACTAGCCGCTATGCGGACTGCCTTGCTTTCTCTAATGTTAATCGCGTACTCGTTTACAGCTCGGTAGGCTAAAATTTCTTGAGATCGGGTAGAACTGGATTCTTTTTTTCGTAGAAGCATGCACACTGAACGCCCTGCCACTCTGGTGCTCTTTACTGTCAATAAAAACTCGCTTATGGCTTGTGTGTTCACAAGGTGACCTTCGCAAGCGAAGATGGCAACATCCAGACTTCTGAAGTGGCATGTGATCTTATGTGGCTGCAAAGTCAAATCCTGGCATGGCAGACTCTAGGGAGCGTGTAGCGCAGTGGTTAGCGTCCTGGCTTCGCATCTGAATGGTTCTGGGTTCATTTCCCAGTTGAGGCGGAAATGATTTTTCAGACCACAATGGCTCCCGGGTCAGTTCTTGGGTACTAGTTCAGTCTGGGAAGTAAAGGCGGCCTGCGTGATGCTGACCACGTCATTTACTAAGTGCCGTGGGTTACAAAATAATATGGGCCATATCTTCTATGCGCCGCATGGCGTGATAGGATGTTTACTTGACTTTTTATTGCAGTCTCTGCTGCGCCAGGGACACACATGGGAGGAGGCAGATGTGGGGTCATTGTGCGTTCTGTACTTTCCGGGTGCTCGCTTTCTTTGAGCCTCGGCGATGATGTTTCGCTCTTTGATCTGAGTACCTTGTGTGATGCTAGAGAGCCAGATGCAACGGTTCTGTTCAAGCATATTCCAGGACGTAACATAAATGTTGAAGTTCTTCAGAGACATTTTAGAAAGAGTCTGCAACGATTTTGCATTCCCCCTGATTAGCGTCAGCCTGCTCTGAGCTCGCCGTATTGCAGCTGCCTGTGGAGGCGTTCATCAAGCAAACACCACGTGACGTCCATCTTATTTAAACCTTTTCAGAATCGTTTGGATACTCAACATGTTTGACTTATTAAGAATGTCAGAGTTTTGTACATTGTCCTGTCACCTGATCCTGACCAACCTACGCAGACAGTTCATGTGGATAGGATTTAACTGGCAAATCTGCTATACACTGTCCATGTTTTGCAAAGTGGTTAACACTACAGCATGATACACTTTTACCTTGGTGGCGACACTGATACCTTGTTTGTCCAGATTTTCATCTGTAGTCTCCCAAAGGCAGAGCTCGCCTTTGCAATCTTGTTGTTGACTTTAGAGTCGATATTGGCTTCTCTAGTGAGGTTACTGCCTAGGTAGGTGAAGCTATAGACTGTCTGGAGAAGTTGGACCCGTATAGTAATAATTGCTTATTTGTACAGTTTCACTGGGCAGGACTGGAAGGGTACCTCAGTTTTCCCTGTTTCGATTGTGAGACTAAAATTAGCGCATGGGGCCGAAAACGTGGTTATTGGGAACAGCATATCTTGATATGAGCAGCTATTAATAGCAACGCTGTGAGCGAGCAGGAGATCCAAGATGGTTGCTTCATTCATTTTGGTGTTATGAATTGAATAGCCCACCTTGCGTCCTGTACCGCACTTTTCCACCAGCGGAGATAAGATGAGATGATGAAACACACCTAAACGTCACATGCAAAGACCGAGTTACAAACGAGGAAATACGAGACAGAATTAAAACATCATTTGTGCCTTTTGAAGACCTCTTGGCAACTGTCAAAAGACGAAAAGTACTTGATACGGACTCATATCGAGATCAAATTGTCTTAAAATACGATCCTGCAGGGAAAGGTGTCAGGCAGACGACAAAGAGGTCATTCTAAATAGAGACGGCAGGACAACATAAAAGAATAGACCAATTTCCGACCCGTGAAGGCACAGGCAGGGGACACTGACAGTAAGGCGTCGCATGGGTGCGAGGGGGTGTTTTTATGTATGCCCCTACGTCATCACCGGTTACGGGTTAACTTGACCTGACTTGAACAGATAGATATAGATCTATATAGATAAATAAATAGATAGATAGATAGATAGATAGATAGATATATAGATAGATAGATAGATAGATAGATAGATAGATAGATAGATATATAGATAGATAGATAATAGATAGATAGATAGATTGATAGATAGATAGATAGATAGATAGATAGATAGGTGGATAGAAAGATAGATAGCCATAAAGATAGAAAGATACATAAATAGGTAGATAAATAGATAGGTAGATAGATATATAGACAGGTAGATAGATATATAGATAGGTAGATAGATAGGTAGATAGATATATATATATATATAGGTAGATAGAGAGATAGATAGATGGATAGATAGATAGATAAATAGATAGATATATAGATAGATAGATAGATAGATAGATAGATAGATAGATAGATAGATAGATAGATAGGTAGATAGATATATAGATAGGTAGATAGATAAGATATATAGGTAGATAGATAGATAGGTAGATAGATAAGATATATAGGTAGATAGGTAGATAGATAGATAGATAGGTAGATAGATATATATATATAGGTAGATAGAGAGATAGATAGATGGATAGATAGATAGATAAATAGATAGATATATAGATAGATAGATAGATAGATAGATAGATAGATAGATAGGTAGATAGATATATAGATAGGTAGATAGATAAGATAGATAGGTAGATAGATAGATAGGTAGATAGATAAGATATATAGGTAGATAGGTAGATAGATAGGTAGATAGATAAGATAGATAGGTAGATAGGTAGATAGGTAGATAGATAGATAGATAGATAAAGTGGTGCCTCGTTTTTGGCGAGACGCTGGACGCTTTCAGTCACATATATACGGTTTTACTATTGTACGAGGGCAGTCCAAAAAGAAACCAGTCTTTTAAAACAGAACAGCAAGTAAGTGTGGCAGTGAGCTAGTTGAATGCTGACGTAGACTTTCTAAAAAGATATCCATAATAGGAGATGAAAGATGGGTTTATGGACAGATGTCGAAACAAATAGGCAGTCATCACAGTGGGATGGAGCGCATAGCTACGACAAAAAACGCGTCAGTCATTCAAATGGGAAGGTTTCTCTGTTCGTCTGTTTTAATTGGAGGGGCACCATTCATCGTGAGTCTGTGTCACGCGGTCAGACAACTAAGAAAACGTATTACTTGGATGTTTGAGAGGCAATACGATGAATGAGGCATGAAACACAGACAAAAAATGCCTAGATGCTGTACTAGGACAATACATCTGCACACGCCACTGTTTATTCGTGACTTCTTGGCACTTCATGAGACAATCTTGTCCCACAGCCACAGTGTTCTCTGCATTTGTTCCGTGCAGACATTTTGTGTAACCAAAATTGAAATCCACCATTTAAAGGTCACCGATTTCAGACCACAACAGAGATAAAAGAAAATTCGTTACTACACATGCACTCTATCACAGAAGACGAACTCCAGGAGGCATTTAAAAATGTGAAAACAGTTTCGGAACTTGTGTATCAATAGGAAAGGGAACTATTTGTGTGGGAAGGGTGTTGTATCAACAGGGGAAGGGAACTATTTCGGTGGAAGCGGTGTATCAACAGGGAAAGGGAACTATTTCGGTGCAAGCAGTGTATCAACAGGGAAAGGGTATAACAGGGTTAACGATAATTGTATATCCTGGTCACGGTACCATTTAATATAATAAATATAACAGTTCTAACCATACGTTACTCTCTATCTTAGGTCATGGTACCCTATATTGTAATATGTAGCAAGGTTAATGTTAATGTTCTATCCTAATCTTCATTACCACTATCACTCATTAACTCTCTAAATTAAACACCAACAATACTTTTAACACAGGTAAAACACAGCATGTATTTTTCTCACACAAGTAAAACCATCTGCACAGCAATCGAATCACTATTTATTCTATCATATTATACAGTTCATCAATTATTTAATTAATTCTAATGTCTCTCAAATGGTTGGTTATGATCACTTCTCTAACTGACTAAGATTACTTCTAAAGGTTCACGCAAGTAGCACAGATCTTACTCTAGTACTAAACTTGACCCAGGGTTCTCATCACATGGTCGGAATATAGCAATTGTTCTATTCACTGTCTATCTCTGTGCGTTGATATAATGGATGTCTATCTACAATTTCTCAGTCCTCTTTCACTGTCTATCTCTGTGCGTTGATATAATGGAAGTCTATCGACAATTTCTCAGTCCTCATCTATCTGTCCTCTCAGCTTACTAAAAAGGGATGTTTACTAGACCTCTTGTCTCGTCTCTCGTAAGGCAGTCGGTGACTGCATCTGTGCTCTGTCTGCAGCTGTGCTCATATCTGCGGCTGTGCTCGTGTCTGCGGCTGTGCTCGTGTCTATGACGGACGACAGTGGTTGTGTTACTGTGGTTGTTATGACGAGGAAAACCCACAAATCACAACGGTCGTCTTAGGACTACAGCTTCGTATTGTAGCAACACGTCTCCGTCTTACGAGAATGAAGTCAGGTCACTCGAGCAAGATGTTTAGCGACGACGACTTGAACAGAACATCACACACAATACAGATTCTTACATGTGTGTGGTCTCTTGTTGCCTTTCCGTGTTGGTCTGCTTCAGTGGCTTCTAACTCTATGACTCTACTATTGTCACTCACTGGCTAAGTTTCTGTAGCTTTTAACTATCTACTTGTTCTAGACTAAGTGCTACTCACTACACTGTCTGGTAGGACAACCTTGCCTGCTGCTTCTGATCTGCCTACTATACTGTCTCACTCCCGTTTATAAACTAAGTTTTTCCCGCTTTTCGATAATGACTTTCCTTTCTTGAGTTCATTTCCCACCAACTTTATTTGAACTCGCGTGTCCCAAAGAAAGGCTGCATTATCTTCCAAACACTGACTGACCGCTTGTTGACGGGGATTCCCAGTTCATACCGTGAGAATTCGACCTACATTGGTCGGCCAGCCCCGAACATGCATTGTTTGATAGTTGAGGACGATGCCTCGTTCAATGAACTGAAACTCTCGGGCCGGGTTCTCAAGTTATGTTTGGGTACCACGAACGGTATTTTCAGGGCTTCCCTGGCTTTGGCTCGTTGTACCCCTGTAACTCTGTTACAAGGGAACTATTTCGGTGGAAGCAGTGCATCAACAGGGACAGGGAACTATTTCGGTGAAAGTGGTGTATCAACAGGGAAAGGGAACTATTTCGGTAGAAGCTGTGTATCAACAGGGAAGGGAACTATTTCGGCGAAAGTGGTGTATCAACAGGGAAAGGGAACTATTTCGGTAGAAGCTGTGTATCAACAGGGAAGGGAACTATTTCGGTGAAAGTGGTGTATCAACAGGGAAAGGGAACGTTTTTCGGTAGAAGCTGTGTATCAACAGGGAAGGGAACTATTTCGATAGTAACGGAGTACCAGCAATGGATAGAACTATTACGAAGGAGACACTTTTGAATAGATTGTAAGTAAAATATAAACATGTTATTAACATGACAAACAGCTCTGATACAATCTGCTTTTGCGTTCTCTTGCAGGCGCCACGTTTACCACAAGTTGAAGGAACTCTACCCGACCCACGCTTGTAAGGAACATATCGCCGTGTTGACCACGCTAGAACAAGAGTGTGGTTACTGCGAGGAGCGGATTCCGCAGCTAGAAGATGTATCCAACTTTCTGAAACGTAAGGACAACAATAATATTAGTGGAGGAGTTTGTTTTGTTGCTGTAGTTGTGTAAAGATGTTGGTGAAGCGAAATGGTACATGGTGTACAGTGTATGTACACAAGAAAGGTTAATGTCATCTCACAGGAGACACTGTGAGTGGCGAGGAAAAGAAAACAAATCATTTGACTATCACGAGCAATACATTTCTTTGTGAATTGTCTAAGATCTGACGCTGTGAAGCTTTCAATATATTTATGAAAGGAAAGTTTGCGCTATCATCAACCGCACTCGCATGCCCTACGCTGTCTTGGTCCAGCAGCACGTGTTAGTCAAGACCACTGGAAATTGCATAGGATGCAGATTCCCCCCCCCCCTCCCCCCCCCCCCCTCGGGTTTGATCTCGACCACGCTGTGCTTGGGTTGGAATTTAGTAAAGTTCTCAAATCGAGAGAACCTTCTGGTCAGATCATTTCTAGAACAAAGTCTCATCTTCTGGTGAAACTGGATGATCGTTTTCCATCTTTGCTCTTTTACCGTACCTAAGGAACAGCAGTCTAACCAACGAGGACGGGATCGGGGCTGTAATCTTCATACAGATGAGTTTACTGCGTAACCTCATATTGCACTACAGCCAGAGAGCAACCGAGGATCATCATATAACCTGCTACAAAAGAAACATTGTAGAAAGTTAACTCAATTCAGCACAAATAGTTTCAAACAACATTAGAGGTAGCCACACAACAGACTAAAGGTGAGCACACGACAGACTAAAGGTGAGCACACGATAGACTAAAGGTGACCACACGACAGACTAAAGATGACCACACGACATACTAAAGGTGAGCACACGACAGACTAGAGGTGACCAAACGACAGACTAAAGGTGAGCACACGACAGACTCAAGGGGAGCACACGACAGACTAAAGGTGAGCACACGACAGACTAAAGGTGAACACCCGACAGACTAAAGGTGAGCAAACGACAGACTAAAGGTAAGCCCACGACAGACTAGAGGTGAGCACATGACAGACTAAAGGTAAGCCCACGACAGACTAGAGGTGAGCACGCGACAGACTAGAGGTGACCACATGACAGACCAAAGGTGACCACACGACAGACTAGAGGTGACCACACGACAGACTAGAGGTGAGCACACAGCAGACTAGAGGTGAGCACACGACAGACTAAAGGTGAGCACACGAAAGATTAGAGGTGAGCACACGACAGACTAAAGGTGAGCGAACGACAGAGTGAAGGTGACCACACGACAGAGTGAAGGTGACCACACGACAGAGTGAAGGTGACTACACGACATGTTTTTTAGCACACGTAGTCGCAAGCGTGTTCATGTGGTTTTGCAGTTTATCGTCGTACAGCAATCACTGATCATCTGCAAAAAGCAACTCGTGTAGTGAGTTAACTTCTGCTTCAGATGTCTCAATTTAACCAGTCTCTGGTGTGATTTTGCCCATGTAGATGTTAAACAACAGAGGATAAAGCACACACTCTTGTCTCACGCCGGTAGTGATCTCAAAAACATCTGACACTACCGGTCGTTCTGACGACGTTTGTATTCAAACGACACAGTGCTCTGACATTATCAAGTAGCTGGCCTTGTACACAATAATCTTCTAATCTCACCCACAGTTGAATCCTGTCTACCTAATCAAACGGGTTATTTAATCAATAAAAGCAATACATAGATTTTCTATCGATCTTATTTGTTTAAAGCCTATATTATGCAACCACAAAATTTAGCAAGACAGTCTCATTTGTCCACACAGGTAAGACAGGATTTCAACTGCGCCCAGTGGCCGGCTTGTTGTCAGCGCGAGACTTTCTAGCTTCGCTGGCATTTCGAACCTTCCAGTGTACACAGTATGTGAGGCACGGGGCCAAACCTGACCACTCACCTGAGCCGTAAGTCAGTATGGTTTTCCTAACTTAAATCACTAGTACCGAATGGGGCACGCGACGTGGAAATGTCCACATCTACCTCGTCCTATGCCATGACTCCTCCGCCATTGTCTAACTGGTAAGCAAACTAAACCACCTGCGCGTGCACTTTATGATAGTAGACAGTTTATGATGCTCTCTCTCCCCCCCCCCCCCCCTCCATCCAAATTGACAACCAAACACGTGTGATGACAGGCAAACACAGCAACATTGGCTGATGACCTTCGCAAACACCCTCTCTATATTTCTCTCTATCTCTATCGCTTTCTCACTCCCTGTTTCTTTGTTTTTCCTCTCCGAACACTAGGAGTTACTTGTGCGTGTATTAGTATCACGGTCAGATGCAAAATACTAGCCACGACCCACCACCACCACCCCCACCCCCATCTCATGTCCTAACAGTGCTCCTGGAAACAGATCATGTCCTAACAGTGCTCCAAGAAACAGATCATGTCCTAACAGTGCTCCAAGAAACAGATCATGTCCTAACAGTGCTCCAAGAAACAGATCATGTCCTAACAGTGCTCCTAGAAACAGACCATGTCTTATCAGTGCTCATGGAAACACCTCATGTCCTAACAGTGCTCATGGAAACACCTCATGTTCTAACAGTGCTCATGGAAACATATCATGTTCTAACAGTGCTCATAGAAACACCTCATGTCCTAACAGTGCTCATGGAAACACCTCATGTCCTAACAGTGCTCATGGAAACACCTCATGTCCTAACAGTGCTCATGGAAACACCTCATGTCCTAACAGTGCTCATGGAAACACCTCATGTTCTAACAGTGCTCATGGAAATACCTCATGTTCTAACAGTGCTCATGGAAATACCTCATGTCTTAACAGTGGTCCAGGAGTCAGGCTTTGTCATAGCAGTCTGGCCACGAAGGTAGGGATCTACGGGACACCACAGTGGGGAGCCTACTGAAAGGTCTAGTATTGCACTACAGCCAGGAGGATAACCCAGGTCTACTGTATTAAATAAAGCTTACTATCTGCATTTTCGGATGCCTGCTGTGAGTTCGGGTTAACAATCAGCAACACGAAAACACAAGTTATGGTCCACGGTGCAAACAACCCACCAGTAATCTAAATTGATGATGAGGATCTCGTTGTAGTAGATCACTTTACGTACTTGGGATCCTCAGTCAATAATAAACTATCCCTGGACCAAGAGATCAATACCAAGATAGGAAAGGTAGCAACATCAATGAGCAGATTAACAAGTTTGGTCTGGGAGAACAAGAAGCTCACTGTTAAAACAAAAACACTTGTTTACCAGGCCTGTGTCCTCAGCACTCTTCTTTACGGCAGTGAGACATGGTCTACCTACATGCACCAGGAGAGGCGGCTAAACAGCTATCACATGAGGTGCCTGTGGAGAATCCTGGGCGTTGGGTTGCAAGACAAGATCACCAACGGAGAGGAGTTGGAGAGAACAGGCACTGTCACAATCTCTGCCATGGTTAGTCATCGAAGGCTCCGCTGGCTGGGACACATTCGGAGGATGGATGATGGCAGAATACCAAAATATCTTCTCTATGGAGAATTACAGTTGGGAAAAAGCTCTCAGGGCCGGCCACTACTTCGGTACAAGGATGTATGTAAGCGGGATATGAATGACGCAGGCATCGATTTGGAATCATGGGAACAGGACGCCATGGATCGTGTTACGTAGAAGGCATGATTACGCATGGAATACAGACAAAGGAGATACTGATTGCTGATAGGCTAAAGACTCAGAGTTTGAGAAGACACGCCACACCATGCCATGCCGCAAACGGTCCTGATTTTTCTTACATGCACTGTGGAAGATGCTTCTCGTTACGGTCATGGGCTGTAGTTGTATACCTTTTTATAGCACAATTACTATCGTCTGACAAGACGGAAAGAGCTATGAATGATGACTGTATTAAATACACTCATGATATTAGAAGAGCGACTGTAACTTGTTGCTTAATGAACAGGACCACGAGTGAAGAACCCAAACCCAACAGCTTCAGACAACAACAACAGCAACAATATGTGCGTGTTCATCAATGTGTGACGGTGTTGGCCTTGTCTGCACTAACAACACGTGTACTTATTTCCAGTCTGATCCAGGGACCTTTCACTGTGAATGTGCTATGGTATAGACTTGCTTGATCGGTGTACTTTTGTCCTGCAGAGACCCGTCACTGGGAATGTGTGGAGATATGGGAATGTGTGGAGATATATGAGAATGTGTGGATATATATGGGAATGTGTGGAGATATATGGGAATGTGTGGAGATATGGGAATGTGTGGAGATATATAGGAATGTGTGGAGATATATGGGAATGTGTGGAGATATGGGAATGTGTGGAGATATATGGGAATGTGTGGAGATATGGGAATGTGTGGTGATATAGACCTTGACTGCTGAGACTAAAAGTGTGCTTGTCTCCCGTCTAGACAGAGACCTTTCACTGAGAATATGTGAAAGTTTCGGTGACACACGCTTTCACTGAGATTATATGAAAGTATCGGCGACACACGCTTTCACTGAGAATATATGAACGTATCGGTGACACACGCTTTCACTGAGAATATATGAACGTATCGGTGACACACGCTTTCACTGAGAATATATGAAAGTATAGACCTTGTTTGATCTGACAACAAGCTGACTTCTCTCCCGTGTAGACCTAAAGACCTTTAGCTGAGAGTTTTAGGAAAGTATAGACCTTGTTTGATCTGACAACAAGCTCACTTCTCTCCAGTGTAGACCCCTCTCTGAGGAAGAATGAACAGCACCTCCTGCTCCGAATGATCTTATTAACATGAATGTCCAATAACGATTACTGAGCAAGGGTCTGACAAAAATACCATAGCCTAACATAAAGTCCTACAGAAGCCAACATTAAAAGTGGATGACGCAGGCTTCCTGCCAGGTGCAACCTGTAGTGGTGATGACATTAAAGTATGTATGCACAAACGAGTTATTGATCTCAATCTTGTTTCAGCAAATCATGACTATGACGTGGCATGCTCTAAAACGGTAATGACCATGTAACATTCCTTATTTGATTTTCCCCACGAGAACAACTTGAGGTGACAGATTGATAACAACGCTAAAATAGTGTTAGTTCCATATCGGGTTGCAAGAAATCTGCCAGGGCCAGATTTGTGGAGAGAATATGTACAGAAGAGCGCCAATACGGACCAGTAAATCCGTTTTTGATTGCCGTCTGCATTTGATTAAGCCAGGAGTGTGTTTTAATAATCATTAGCTTAGGTTACCATATTCTGAAAACCTTTGCAAAGCTGCTGGACAATTTATAACAAATTTGATGAATCACCTTTGACCTATTAAATCCATCTTTAGAAAAGCGGGTGTGTAAGCACAGGCACATATCGCTTTCTGATGAAATCCGTATATTATTAGCAATATCTAGAACTCGGGCTCGAGATCTCTAACAATAATTACATTCCATTTCCGAACGGCACACATTGTTTTAAAATGAGAACGCAACCTTTGCTTGATATAATCTGCATTTGGTTAAGGTAACCTCTACTTTATGGAATCTGTAGTATAATTAACAATCTGCATTTTGATTAAGGTAACCACTACTTTATGGAATCTGTAGTATAATTAAAGGTAATCTATGTTTGATACAATCTGCATTTTGATTTAGTTAATCTCATTTTTTTCATAGAATCTATATTTTGATTAAGGTAATCTCTGCTTCATAAAATCTGTATTTTGACTGAGGTAGCCACGACTTTATAGAATATGTATTTTGACTGAGGTAACATTTGCTTCATAGAATATGTATTTAGACTGAGGTAACCTCTGCTTTACAGAATCTGTATTTTGACCGAGTATTACATAATTGATATATTGATTAAGGTAATCTCTTTTTTATGGCATTGGTATTCTGAGTGAGGAAATCTCTACAATGTAGATTATGTATTTAGCGTGAGAAAATCTCTTCAAAGTTGTTTCTGCATTTAGAGTATGGAAATCTCTACAATGTAGATTCTATAGTAATAGTGAGGAAACCTCTACAATGTAGATTCTATAGTTATAGTGAGGAAATCTCTACAATGTAGATTCTGTATTTTGAGTGAGGAAACCACTTCAATGTAGAATCTGTATTCCGATGAAGGTTGTCATTGTTGTTCAGCTACTCGTGCTCAATTGTGTTAACTTTGCGACGTTTCTTTGATGTCAGATTAGCAGGTAACAGTGACTCCTCCTACATCTAGAGGCGTAACTTCAGTATGTGGGCCAAGGTCGTCCTTGCTGTAGTACAATTCAAGGTTCTCCATTAAGCTCGTTACTATCGGAGTTACAGTGGCCGTCCCCACCTCGTTAGTCAGGCTGCCTATTTCCAGGAACACGAGAGGAGACCTACAGAGAGGGGGCGGGGGGCAGAATGTTTGACTTGACCCTGACTGAACACCCACTCTATGTGATGACGTCAACATGTGGTTTAAAGAATCGATATTTTGACTGCACATAACCGGTATTCCGTGGGCATTGGGATCACAGCTAGAGGATCTGGACTACTTGGTACAGCTGCCACACAGTCAGGGATCACAGCTAGAGGATCTGGACTACTTGATACAGCTGCCACACAGTCAGGGATCACAGCTAGAGGATCTGGACTACTTGGTACAGCTGGGCACTGGAAGAGGTGGACACCTTCACATATTTGGAAGTGAGTACCTGAAGAGGTGGATACCTTCACATATTTGGAAGTGAGGACCTGGAAGAGGTGGATACCTTCACATATTTGGAAGTGAGGACCTGGAAGGGGTGGATACCTTCACATATTTGGAAGTGAGGACCTGGAAGAGGTGGACACCTTCACATATTTGGAGGTGGGGCACTGGACGAGATGGACACCTTCACATATTTGGAGGCGGGGCACTGGACGAGGTGGACACCTTCACATATTTGGAAGTGAGGACCTGGAAGAGGTGGACACCTTCACATATTAGGAAGTGAGGACCTGGAAGAGGTGGATACCTTCACATATTTGGAAGTGAGGACCTGGAAGAGGTGGATACCTTCACATATTTGGAAGTGCGGACCTGGAAGAGGTGGACACCTTCACATATTTGGAAGTGAGGACCTGGAAGAGGTGGACACCTTCACATATTTGGGCAGCACATATGTGGTACTTCAGTGGGCACAGAGGCAGAAGTAACGGCAAGAATTGGAAAACCAAGGACAGCATTCCTGTTACTGAATAATATATTGGATCCATTGAAGTAAAGACATACCAAGTTAATATTGCTTAATTCCAATGTCAAGTCAGTACTGCAATGTCAAATCAGTACTCCAATGTCCAGTCAGTACTCCAATGTCCAGTCAGTACTCCAATGTCCAGTCAGTACTCCAATGTCAAGCCAGTACTCCACTGTCAAGGCAGTACTGCACTGTCGAGCCAGTACTTAACTGTCAAGCCAGTACTCCACTGTCAAGCCAGTTCTCCACTGTCAAGTCAGTACTCCAATGTCAAGTCATTACTGTAATGTCAAGACAGTACTCCTGTTCGGAGCAGAAACATGGGAAACGACAACGGTAATACAGAGGGAATATCAGTCGATCATTAATAAATGTCTTCTGAAGGTAATGGGTAAAGGCTGACAAGACATTATGAGGAGTGGTCCTATGGGAAAGGAGCCAACAACCAGTGAAGCAATATATTGAGCGCAGGAAAAAGGGCTGATAAGACACGCTACGGAAATCCTCATCAAACGTAGCAAACAGGCCGTGACATTGAATCCGCAAGGGAAGAGAGGTAGACCATGAAAAACCCGCAGAAGAGACTTTGAAAACGAGCCTCAACCCCTGAACCTCAACTGGAGAGAGGTAAAACAGGCAGCTCAAGATCAAACGTGCTGGAGCAGGGTTGTCAATGGCCTGTGCCCTGTGTAACAGATACTGACCACAGGAACTAATTTACGCTTTCATGTAACAGGCCTCTCTCAGATAGTTATCTAGCAGGTTCACTTTCTTACATGAACTTACTCTGTCGTGTAAGCGCCTTATCTCTCTTATAACAACTTACTCTGTCGTGTAAGCGCCTTATCTCTCTTATATCAACTTACTCTGTCGTGTAAGCGCCTTATCTCTCTTATATCAACTTACTCTGTCGTGTCAGCGCCTTGTCTCTCTTATATCAACTTACTCTGTCGTGTAAGCGCCTTATCTCTCTTATAACAACTTACTCTGTCGTGTAAGCGCCTTATCTCTCTTATATCAACTTACTCTGTCGTGTAAGCGCCTTATCTCTCTTATATCAACTTACTCTGTCGTGTCAGCGCCTTGTCTCTCTTATATCAACTTACTCTGTCGTGTAAGCGCCTTATCTCTCTTATATCAACTTACTCTGTCGTGTAAGCGCCTTATCTCTCTTACATCAACTTGCTTTGTCGTACAGTGACCTTATCTCTCTTACGTAACTTACTCTGTCGTACAGTGGTGTTAAATCTCTTACATAACTTACTCTGTCGTATAGTGACCTTATCTCTCTTACATAACTTACTCTGTCGTACTGTGACCTTATCTCTCTGACATCAATTTACTCTGTCGCAAAGTGGTATTATCTGTCTTACGTCAACTTACTCTATCCAATAGTGGCCTTATCTCTCTTACATAATTTACTCTGTCGTACTGTGACCTTATCTCTCTTACATCAATTTACTCTGTCGCAAAGTGGTTTTATCTGTCTTACGTCAACTTACTCTATCCAATAGTGGCCTTATATCTTTGTCAACTTAATACCCTTTTAACACGAATCAACACAGAGAACACTAACACTGATTTCAATATATACAAGTACAAGATAATTCATTCATTACGTATCTAATCATTTACAATATTAATAACTAATCTATCTCTGACTAATCATTCTATGTCTAATCTTTCTATGACTAATTTTTATATGACTAATCTTTAAATATAGAAGCTTTTCAGCATACTCTTCATGTAAATTCTGAAACTATCCCAGGTTATGTCTTCTGTAACTTTCCCTTTATATTATTTAACAATTTCAGCTACAATTGAAATATCTAATCTCTTGTGATCGTCCACCGTGGGAGGGGCTGACTGATCTCTGACAGTCCGCAGCTTCCGGTCGTCAAGACTCCTCTGTGGGATAAAGGTTTTCCACATGACCTTTGTGAGTGTGCTCCCTGGGGAGTCTATGATTCACCTCATCGAGTCTGACCGGTTTTCTCACCGCTGAGTTTACCAACTCAGCCTACTGTTTTTCCCAGCACAGCTCCAATCCCAGAGCCTGTGGAATCTACCATCCTGACTTCGGCTCTGTCACTCAAAGTGATCAGTTTACTCTCTCGTGTCGTTGTGGAAAGTTCACTATTCATTCCATTTAAGCAACGGTACAAAATCTAGGGAACAAAGTGGATAGCCATCGAGACAGTTCTGGTACTTCTGTTCCCTCCCCTTTGACAAAACAGTAGCTTACGTCGCTACTCGGCCTGCACCCCCTGCCAATCTGTCAAGTTCTTCAATCTTTCTGGGATAGCTTGTCACAAAATCTCGCGTAACTCAAAATTGCAATGGGTAATCCTACACTCCAACCAACATCTTTTCACGACAATTAGACATTACAATATTGGCGATAACTAACTCTTACAGTTTGTTATATACTCCTCTCACAATGACTTTCACTCCACCATTTTGAACACTCGTATTAAATCTCTAGAACTATTCGCCTCAAACTTACTAGAGTAAAACATCTCCCTTCCATGTCTGTGTTATCGGACAGATACAAATCCAGACCGGCTTTGTCAAGTAATGCTTGACGTGCGTGACCTCTGTCCTTTGTGTAAAGATCTGGTAGCCTTATCGCAGCTGACGTTAGGCATCTAGTGGCCGTCTTAAATTGTAACTCCCATGCTCCATACAGGTCATTTACCACATATCGAAGCTCTTTCCAGCAACCCTGTCCCACCCTCATAGAGCGACGATTATTGATGATGATGATGAATATGATGATTATATAAACTTCCTTTAACTTCCGCTCAAGCGCAACTCTGCTCTGTTTCAGGGACTGTATTCACGAGTTGTTGGGGCATGTCCCGATGTTGGCCGAGCCAAAGTTCGCACAGTTTGCCCAAGAGCTGGGATTGGCCACACTTGGCGTGAGCGATGAGGACATAGAGAAGTTCTCTACTGTAAGACAAGTTTCACATTCACACACATTGTACAACGAGAAAAGTTGTCTTAAACGTGTTATATCCCGTCTTAATAGCGTAATGTCTTGAACTCAAAATTGTATGTCTTCTCACAAGAATGTCATGTCTTGTCCTAATAGAGTCATGTCATGTCCTAATAATGTCATGTCATAATAGTGTCATGTCCTAATTGGATCATTCCATAATCTGTCTTGCACTGTTTTAACAGTGCCATGTCCATTTCTAATTGTGCCATACCCATTGACTCTGTTTGTGAAGATCTTAATTAATAGTGTAACATTTCAACTGTTATTTCTGATATTGTCCATGTTGTGCACCTGTTGTGCTCTTTTTTTTTTTTTTACTTAGATGTTTGCCTCACTAGTTTCTACTGGCGGAGGCGCGCCATTTTCCACCCCAGACCGTAGTCCATTGGGCGATATCAGGACGCATAAACCAGTGCTTGGATGCATGTGTGCAATTGTATGTACCTATGCTAGGTTTGTGCACCCTCAGAAGCTAGCCCAACCAAAGTGCTATGGAAGGGCTTTACCACGAGGGCGCGTGTGAAAGTTGTGCAAGGGTGTGACTGTAGGACAGAGTCAAATGAAACAGAGTGAGGTGAGAAGAGAGAGAAGGGGAAGAGTGGCCCCCAGGGTGATGCCGCCCTCCTGTTGTGCTCATGTTTCCTCTATTATGTTTGTATGCCAGTTATTGTTTCAATGCTTCATCTTTTATGTCTTCTTTTCATCTAGCATGTCCGTTTTTCATCTGTTTTGTCATCAATTCATTCATTAACAAATATATTTGGATCATTATCTTCGTGTTTCATCAATTATCTTCATGTGACCCGTACTGTCTCCATATTTCATATAAGATATCCGTGGTTCTCCCATTCTGGTCATTATGTATCTTCTGGAAGGTTGTCGCCCTTTCCGATATTACAATTTGAATTAATTCCCTTTGACTCTCAACTGGTTACTGTTTGTGAACTCTAAAGCTCAAGACATAATAAACTATTCTTGAAATCACACAAATTGACTCTATTCGCTATTCGCGTGAAACCAACAAGATATATATTACATACCCAACCCTTTGTCCCATTATTCTGAATGATCTCCGAGAGTTATATTATATATGTTCTTCATATAATATCTTCACTTCTCGTCTATTTCCGCCATGTTTCATCTAATTTGTGGGGAGGAAGACTAACGTCTGGCCAGGCACAACATACTGATCAGACATGTTAGTCAGGGTCAGGCAAAACTTACTGGCCATGTTAGTCAGGGTCAGGCAAAACATACTTGCCAAGACCCTCACCACCGCTTCCTAGTAGCCCTCCCTGGAAACGGGAAGTTTTCATGGCAGCCTGGCTAACGCGGTGAGGGATTGATGTGATCCCCGTAGTAGTGAGCGACACGCAGATGAAGCCAAGCATATCACAACCGCATGGAGGACCCAGGTCCACCTTCATCAGCAAGCTCGGGATGTGAGGAAAGCTACTGCAACCTGCCACTTAACGTCATTTTCAGGGCGCACAACAGAGTAACCTACTCATTGTAGGCATTCGCAACAACAACAAATAATGTGTCCATGTTTCATCTTTTATGTCAAAATGTAATCTCTTGTGTCAATGTTCCATCTAGTATATCCACGTTAGATTTCTTGTGCCAAAGTTTTGTCTATTATATTCAGGTTAGATCTATTTTGTCAATGTTTTGACTATTATATACAGGTTAGATCTATTTTGTCAATGTTTTGTCTATTATATACAGGTTAGATCTCTTATGACAATGTTTCGTTAATTATATTCAGGTTAGATCTATTATGTCAATCTTTCAGTTATTCTGGTTCACGATTGAGTTCGGCCTCTGCAGACAGAATGGCCAGATTAGGGCTTATGGAGCAGGCATGTTGTCTTCTTACGGTGAGCTTGAGAACTGCTTGAGTGATTCTCCCACCGTGAAAGAGTTTGACCCTGTGGCCACTGCTCTGCAGGAGTACAAGGACGACGACTACCAGCCCAACCTTTTCGTGGTGGACTCATTTGACGACATGATGATCAAGATGAGGTAACTGTCTTCTTTGTCCGTTCATATTTGTTGACTTTGGAGATTAAAGAAACCAAGTGGGATGATATGTTTGATAATGTTCACAAGTAAACCATTGTCTAAAGATTATGAAAATGTGGCTATTAATACACATTAATGTATATGGAGTATATAACTGACTATATGATGATACGGCTTGGAGTGGTAAATATCTTCTTCTTCTTTTTCTTCTTCTTCTTCTTCTTCGTATGCTGTCAGACGTCAACCTGTATTTGTTCGAAGAAAGCAGCGGTCATCCTGAGGCTGTCGACACTGCCATAGAGCTTGTCTAGTGTTGCCACTGGTGATGGCCACATGTGCTTTCTCTGGTCCTCGTATGTCGGGCAGTTTTGCAGCAGATGTTCAGCGGGCATTTTCCCTGTACCACAAGTGCATTCGTCAGTGCCACCTATCTTCAGTTTATTGAATAGATGGTACCTCAGTCTGTTGTGGCCTGTGCGAAGTCTAAAGACCACGACCTGCTCTCTTCTGTTCAACTGGTAATAGGCATCATTTTTTGTGTAGCCAGTAAGTTCTGTTTCCCATTTGGCCATGTATCTGGCCGTAATAAGCCTTTTGGATTCTTTGTAGGTCACACTAGAATCTGGTTGTGGTAGTCTTGCACCTTCTTTTGCCAGTCTGTCTGCCTCCTCGTTGCCTTGGATGTTACAGTGGGATGGAACCCACTGTACCGGAGTGGTAAATATAAAATATATACTTAGCTTTTCTTGTTTTCTTTCTCCTTGCGGCTTTGCCTTTCTATTTTCTGTGTCGCAAGAGCTTCTCTTCACCAAGCGTGAAGTGACCCTCCAGGGTACATCTCCACTTGGATCGGTCTGCAGCTTCGTCTTCCCAGGATGTCAGACTCATGTCCAGAGGCCTTCATATCATACATTTTTGAGCCTGAACTGCGAGCCTCCGACTATTCTTTTGCCTTTCGCAAACTGGTCGTAAAGAACATCTTTGGGAAAGTGATAATAGCAACTTCAGAAAAGCAACTTCAGAAAAGCAACTGCAGGAGCAAATGAACAACCCTCGTGAGGCCTGTACGGATGAAAATCAACATAGAGAAAACCGAAGAAGTTATGACGATTGCAAGAAAAGAAACAGAAACAACAATATTAAAACAAAACCAACAAGTAAAACAGGTGAAACATTTCACGTACCTGGGTAACATAATCTCAGCCGATGGCAAAGACAACACTAAAATCTAAAACAGATGTAATAAAGCAAGTGAAATCATTGGGCAAATGTCTCCAATATTACAATGTAAACATGTGGCAATTGATAGAAAGCTATACAACACGAAATCCCTACCCACATTGTGCTATCAATGCCGGAATGGAACACTAATAAAGATAAAAGACACATCATAACAACAGAGATGAAATGTCTGTACAGAATGCTTGGAGTAACAAGAATGGATAGAATCAGAAACGAAGATATTAGGAGACAAGTAGGTACAACACCAGAGCTAGACCTCATCAAGAGACAGCAAACAAAATGGTTCACCCATGTGACATGACCAACAGCAGATAGTGTCCCTCAGAAAGTAATGATTTACAGATAGGATGGATACAAAGCCAAGGGCCGACCACGTAAAAAGATGGATAGCAGAAATAACAGAAGCAATAAAGTACGAATCACGTACTAGGACCCGGTCAAGAAACCTTTTCATATCCTGACGCTGAAAGGCACAAACTGAACAGAAAAACGAAACGAGAAAAGACCATACGGCAGAGCTATGTCTGCATGTCAACAAATAGACACACATTAAAAAAAACCACAAGATCATGGAAGTCGTGTAAACACAGAAACATTTAAATAAGTGAAGCAAATCTATTTGTTAGGAATTTATATTAGGTGAGTTATCTGCCAATTGCTTTAATTACTTCCCTTTTGTACATTTTCTCCCTTTTTTATCTTTCACACTTCTACTCAAGACTGAACACTGTTCTTGAAAGTACATAAACTACTTTATTTTCACGAAATCAAACAGAAAGACACATACTATCCACACAAGAACATAGTTTCACTTGTCTCTATAATAAGTGTCTAACTGTGTCTTGAAAGTTAGTCAGACTTTCTTATACATCGTTTATAAATTCAGGGTGTACTTGTAAATAACACTGCTGTGAACAATGTTATGTGTGTGTGTGTGTGTGTGTGTATGTGTGTGTGTGTATGTGTACGTGTATGTGTGTGTGTGTGTGTGTCTGTGTGTGCGTGTGCGCGCGTGCGTGTGCATCCCCTCCCCCCCCCCCCCCAGGTCTTGTTTGTATATTTTCTAACTATAGTGCAACCTTGCTAACTGAAGAGAATATGCATGTTCTTGATCTTTATCCTCTGGTCCTGTATCACATGTGATTTATTTGTACAGATCTTAGTCACTCCTAGCTTTGGTACAGATCTTAGTCTCCTAGACTTGATACCGATTTTAGTCATTCCTTACTTTGGTACATATCTTAGTCACTCCTAGCCTTGGTACATATCTTAGGCACTCCTAGAGTTGGTACAGATCTTAGTCACTCCTAGACGTGGTACATGACTTAGTCACTTCTTACCTTGTAGGCGCTCAATGTCTTATCTGATCTCCTCTAGAAATACTGGGACAGCGAAGTTTCTTGATTCAAGTGCACAATCTGAGACTACGACGTTCCTTGGAAGATGGCACACTCGCAGAACAACTGCGCTAATAAAGCTTCCTATTTATCTAGTCAACTCTGCTGGGTGGACTGTCAAAGTCTATCGTCGTACAGTCAGTCAGCCAGTCAAACAGTCGATCAGTTAGTCAGTCACTTTAGTAAATCAGTCAGTTCAGTCAGTCAGTCGAGACAAATGATGCAAGGTCACGATTCTGCAGGAAGAGCCGAATGTAGATACATGTCTCTAGAGAAACAACATACATCTCTCAGAAGATTATTCTCTGAGAGACTCCATCATCCCCATCATCTTCCCTCCCTACCCCCTTCTTTCTCATTTGAAGCTCGATTACCTCAAAACAATAATAAACATGTAGCACGCGCTCTACAGTAACCACAACAACAAGTGGCTTAGTCCATTCATCTTGTCAAGGTGTGTACAAGTTACCTTAGATGCTAGAAGTGGCTTAGTCCATTCATCTTGCCAAGGTGTGTCCGTTACCTTAGATACACCAAGTGGCTTAGTCCATTCATCTTGTCAGAGTGTGTCCAACTTACCTTAGATGCTAGAAGTGGCCTAGTCCATTCATCTTGTCAAGGTGTGTACACGTTACCTTAGATACAAGAAGAACAATGAAATAGACAACCAGCGATTCGAATGTTTATGTTTTGTACACAATCTTTCAATTCTTTCCTTGAAACTTATTTGTTTTAAATAATAATTTAATTCGATTTTATTTCTGTTCTGCGTCAGGAAATATGCATCGACCACAGAACGTCCATTCGACCTACGTTATGACCCGTACACACAGTCAGTCAAAGTCTTGGACCACACCACAGCTCTGGCCGAAGTAGCCAGTGGACTCCAAGGCGACGTAGACTCTCTGATTCATGTTCTGAATCGGTTCAACAGGCCGTATTAGAGACATTCTGCTGTCAGTTCTACCCGATTGGTGACGGGCTTGAATAGTTTCGCTGTTCCCTAGAGTAACTAGCGCCTAGATTAATCAACTGATTGGAACAATTAGCTGCCCCTTATGGATGTCCCATGTTATGATCTAGTGTAGTAGTTGCTGATACATGTTGTTCTTTGTGGGAAGAGGTTTTTCTATAATGTACTTGTGACTGCTTTGATTGTCAGATTCTTTAGTTTGCTACATTTCGTAGATTGGCTGTGTGTTGAATGAGAGAAGACGCCAGTGCCAATGGCTGCTCGTCATGTGGGGACAATGTTAGTCAGCGATATAACTAGCAAACGGCAGGATCGACAGGGAAATCAAGACAGGTGTCAGCAAGCCTCTCCAGTGACTTACCAGCTGTCACCACTGCTTAGGCACCAGACGGCAGGATCGACAGGGAAATCAAGACAGGTGTCAGCAAGCCTTTCCAGTGACTTACCAGCTGTCACCACTGCTTAGGCACCAGAGTATTAGTTTGGCAACAAAGAAACAGCTGATAAACAGTATATTTATGCCGACCCTGCTACCAGTGCCAAACATGGCCTCTGTCTAGGGCGCGTGAGAGCAGAATTTCAACGTGTGAAATGAAGTGTTTGGGGAAGATCACCGGTGTTACCAGGAGAAACAGAATGCGGAACGACGACATTCGTAGTATGGTCGGCACTACGGCTTGTGTCGAATACATTTCCAGGCAGAAAATAAGTTGGTTTCATCATCTCATGAGCATGCACCATCATAAACTTCCACTGATGGTTTACAACGGTGGTAGATCTGGCTATAGAGCAGAGGGGCGTCCGTGAGGCAGGTGGATATATGACAGAGTAATTTTGCAGTGACACATCCTAATATTGACCGACGTAACGCACTTGGCGCAGGATAGATAATATAAGTTCCCCACCACGCTCAATGACACAAGTGGAAAGTAAACTAACTAACTATAACTAGCACGTGTATGAACTAGGTATAACACAAGGGTAGCAGTACTGAATGGCTCGAAAACAGTTCTACTAATCCAATGATCACTTTCACACAATCATTCAGTTAATGGATGAGGCACGGGAAGGACACACGCTGCGCAGTGTTTGTTGAATATGAGAAAGCCTTCGACAGCATTGAAGTAAATGTAGTGGTAAATACCTCTAGAGAGGATATTGAAGAGAAGAATGCCCAGTCGATAGAAGAGAAAATGATAAGCTTCTCAACCGATATTAATCTAATTTACAGGTCAATGAACATACCAATAAAAAGTGGAGTTCGTTAGGAAGATCATTTTGTCCAAAAAACGTTGCAGTTTTCTATATTAGGAAGATAAAGGCGTTAACATAAACAGAGAAATGTTCTCACATCTAACGTTTGCTGATGACATTGTCATTCTGGCTCACAGTGTCAGAGAAGATGAGATCATGAGTCACAGTGTCAGAGAAGCTGAGATCATGAGTCACAGTGTCAGAGAAGCTGAGATCACGAGTCACAGTGTCAGAGAAGCTGAGATAATGAGTCACAGTGTCAGAGAAGCTGAGTGCATGAGTCACAGTGTCAGAGAAGCTGAAGAATAACCTAGGTCACAGTGTCAGAGAAGCTGAGATCATGAGTCACAGTGTCAGAGAAGCTGAGATCATGAATCACAGTGTCAGAGAAGCTGAGATCATGAGTCACAGTGTCAGAGAAGCTGAGATCATGAGTCACAGTGTCAGAGAAGCTGAGATCACGAGTCACAGTGTCAGAGAAGCTGAGATAATGAGTCACAGTGTCAGAGAAGCTGAGTGCATGAGTCACAGTGTCAGAGAAGCTGAAGAATAACCTAGGTCACAGTGTCAGAGAAGCTGAGATCATGAGTCACAGTGTCAGAGAAGCTGAGATCATGAATCACAGTGTCAGAGAAGCTGAGATCATGAGTCACAGTGTCAGAGAAGCTGAGATCACGAGTCACAGTGTCAGATAAGCTGAGAGCATGAGTCACAGTGTCAGAGAAGCTGAGATCATGAGTAACAGTGTCAGAGAAGCTGAGATCATGAGTCACAGTGTCAGAGAAGCTGACAAGTATCCTAGGTCACAGTGTCAGAGAAGCTGACAAGTATCCTAGGTCACAGTGTTAGAGAAGCTGAGATCACGAGTCACAGTGTCAGAGAAGCTGAGATGACGAGTCACAATGTCAGAGAAGCTGAGATCATGAATCACAGTGTCAGAGAAGCTGAGATCATGAGTCACAGTGTCAGAGAAGCTGAGATCATAAGTCACAGTGTCAGAGAAGCTGAGATCATGAGTCACAGTGTCAGAGAAGCTGAGATCATGAGTCACAGTGTCAGAGAAGCTGAGATCATGAGTCACAGTGTCAGAGAAGCTGAGATCACGAGTCACAGTGTCAGAGAAGCTGAGATCACGAGTCACAGTGTCAGAGAAGCTGAGATCATGAGTCACAGTGTCAGAGAAGCTGAGATCATGAGTCACAGTGTCAGAGAAGCTGAGCAGTGTCTAAATAAGCTCAACAAAGCAAGCGAAGCAGTAGACTTTAAAATTAATTTTTTAAAGATACAATATATACGGACACATTTTTTACTCACAAGGGAAACCACAACTAAAAAATTATCCTATCTAAAAAGTCCATTCTTACATTTGCAAGGGCCAAAAAATGATAGTCCCCAAAAATAAATCATGAACGATCACTTTATATAACGACATGATGGTTTAGCTACAATCACATCAAAGCCATACTTCAGCAGACGAGACACGAGATAACAAGAGATGATACCTTATTTCAGTCATGATACATGACAGATGTGGAACCTACGAAATGCAAATGCAGAGAAGCTTAGAGATGCTCAAAGAATAATGGAGCGAAGATCATTAGCAGTCTCTCTACTGGAGCGAATTCACAACACAGACATCAGACGCCTACGTACCATTAACGACCCCAAGAATATTACGAGAATGCAGATGTGTCGAGCATATAGTGAGTATGTCCAACAACAGATGGACATGAAAAGTGACGCTAGTACTAGTCTTAGTTGTCTCACATTACAAATAGTACGACTAGAAAGCCGCAAGCAAACGCCTGGAACCGAAAAGGTATTTGTGCTGCCGACAAGGTAACCATGTATTGCGCTGTAGTGCTAACCATTCGGCTGTAACCTGCAAAACATGGACTCTGTACATAGAAGACATGGATATAGTGCCAACTTTAAAATTCTTAGCATGTGAAACATGTGAAGTGTCCATACACTAATGCACAAAACCAAGATCAAATGGACTGAACATGTTTTTCGCGTATCCGATGAGCTCTTTCCCAAGGAGCTGCTTCATTATGAGCTCACAACAGGCATTTGCTGATCAGAGCGAAAAGAAGAAAAGCTGTAGAGACTCTTTGAATATTTCTCTGAAGAGCTTACATATTGATGTATTGATGATATTGCATGCCCAGACTCGGTCTACCTGGGTGCTTCAATCACACAACGTGCTCAGATCACAGAGCGTAGAGTGTAGCTGCATTGCATAGTCTCGGAGAAAACGTGCAGCCGAAAATAACAGAAAACACGACGCCTCCATGTCCTTGACACACACCTCCCGCGTGGAGGAATGAGCTGTTAGACGATCTATATATCCAGTCCTACATATTTGTTCAGCGACATCACCAGACGTACATAGTGCCCGACTCCACGGTAGGTTCAGCGATATCCCCAGACGTACCTAGAGCCCAACTCCCCCGTAGGTTCAGCGACATCACCAGACGTACCTAGATCCCGACTCCACCGTAGGTTCAGCGACATCACCAGACGTACCTAGAGCCCGACTCCACCGTAGGTTCAGCGACATCACTAGACGTACAGAACGTCTGAATCCAACCTACGGTCAACAGACAATCACGCAAACATTAAGTAAAGAGATCTAACATACAAGGGGTGTTCAAATGAAACAGGACCAAACTGCACCAAGTGAACATACCTACGATGCGCATGATGACGTCACTTCAGGTGTAAACAGCACATGCCAACCGTCAAGTTTGCAAAATGTAATTATCCTCCGACGCATAGTTCCCTCAGCAGATCGTTGAAAGCATGAAGGATGTGATACGGAATTCATCGAGAGTTGAACAGCGAGCGGTGATTCGGTTTCTAACAGCCGAAGAATGTCGACCAGCTGACGTTCATCGCAGAATGCAGGCAGTGTGTGATGACAAAAGTGTGTCGAAGACAACAGTAAAGAACTGGACAACGATGTTTAAAGAAGGACGTGAGTTAACGACATATCTTCCGAGACCAGGTCAGGCGCACAATGTTGCGTCAGAAAACGTCATCACCAGAATTGATGAGGCAATTCGGATGGACCGTCGTCGGAGCTTACGTTCGCCAAACTTTTGTCGCCATACACAACAAAACAACCACACACACACACAAAAAGACGTGATTTAAAATGAGATTTTGTTGTTGTGAATTGTTTGTTGTTCTCCCTTGTGTGCCCTGAACAGGACCTTAAGGGTCGGGTTGTAGTAGTTTTCCTCTCATCCCGAGCATGCTGATGAAGGTGAACAACGGTCCTCCAGGCGGTTGTGCTATGCTTGGCGTCATCTGCGCGGCGCTCACTACTACGAGGATCACATCGATCCACATCTCATCAGCCAGGCTGCATTGAAAACAGCCTGTTCACAGGGAACCCTACATGGAAGAGAGATTGTGGTCTTGGTCAGTATATCGTGCCTGACCCTGACGTGACGACTTGGTCAGTATATTGTGCCTGACCCTGACGTGACGACTTGGTCAGTATATTGTGCCTGACCCTGACGCGACGTCCTGGTCAGTATGTTGGGCTTGACTGAACTAGAATCTCAGTTCCCCATAGTTTCGGTATAGTTACTTGTAATAGGCTGTACGTTTAGTGCCATAGAGTGATATGTGATTTTTCACACATATATTTGTGATATGTGATTTACAATATACATGCCCAAATGTGATATATGTTTCATTATACTATAAGTGTAATTTATATAGTTCATATGTTACTGTGATATTTGGTTAACAGTAGTGTGATACAGTAGTGTGATACAGTAGTGTGATACAGTAGTGTGATACAGTAGTGTGATACAGTAGTGTGATACAGTAGTGTGATACGTAGTCCTTGATTAGGAATGATGTTTCTCTTTTTCTTCCTCTGCGTTTGTACTAAAAAGGACGTGGCGGCATTGCGTTGTAGTTTACAGCGAGGCTGAAATATCTGCGCCTTTCAACACAACACATCAGGTTTAAATTGTGTTCTGTTTTGGATGGGGGGAGGGAGCGACAGGGTACCAGGTTTGCAGTCCCACTGTGATTCATATTCTTCTAGCCAGACTACACTAGTGCCGCCTGTTTCCAGGAAGTCGGGAAAGATGATTGGCCAACTCTGGTTCACTGACCTTAATAAAAACAGACAGCTGCTGTCAGCTCATTCACTGCACTGATGTCAGCCCATTCACTGCTTTCAGCTCATTCACTGCACTGATGTCAGCTCATTCACTGCTGTCAGCTCATTCACTGCGCTGCAGTCAGCTCATTCACTGCTGTCAGTTAATTCATTGCGCTGCTGTCAGCTCACTCACTACTGTCAGCTCATTCACTGCACTGATGTCAGCTCATTCACTGCACTGATGTCAGCTCATTCACTGCACTGATGTCAGCTCATTCACTGCTGTCAGCTCATTCGCTGTGCTGCTGTCAGCTCATTCACTGCTGTCAGCTCATTCGCTGTGCTGCTGTCAGCTCATTCACTGCTTTCACCTCATTCACTGCTGTCACTTCATTCACTGCTTTCACCTCATTCACTGCTTTCACCTCATTCACTGCGCTGCTGTCACCTCATTCACTGCTTTCACCTCATTCACTGCAGTCAGCTCATTCACTGCTGTCACCTCATTCACTGCTGTCACCTCATTCACTGCGCTGCTGTCACCTCATTCACTGCTTTCACCTCATTCACTGCAGTCAGCTCATTCACTGCTGTCACCTCATTCGCTGCGCTGCTGTCACCTCATTCGCTGCGCTGCTGTCACCTCATTCACTGCGCTGCTGTCACCTCATTCACTGCTTTCACCTCATTCACTGCTTTCACCTCATTCACTGCTTTCACCTCATTCACTGCTGTCACCTCATTCACTGCTTTCACCTCATTCACTGTAGTCAGCTCATTCACTGCTTTCACCCCATTCGCTGCGCTGCTGTCACCTCATTCACTGCTTTCACCTCATTCACTGCAGTCAGCTCATTCACTGCTTTCACCTCATTCGCTGCGCTGCTGTCAGCTCATTCACTGCTGTCACCTCATTCACTGCAGTCAGCTCATTCACTGCTTTCACCTCATTCACTGCTTTCACCTTAGTCACTGCTGTCACCTAATTCACTGGTGTCACCTTATTCACTGCTTTCACCTCATTCGCTGCGCTGCTGTCAGCTCATTCATTGCTGTCACCTCATTCACTGCAGTCAGCTCATTCACTGCTTTCACCTCATGCACTGTGCTCCCGTCAGCTCATTCACTGCGCTGCGTCTTGGGCTTCTGACTTCAGAAGGACGAAACATAATGTCCACGGCACGAATGGTTAGCAGACGTAGCGATAAAACGTCTTCAGACGTTTTCGTGAATCTACCATCCGGGTCGTGTAATGTTCATGACAATTAATGAGCTGATATTCTGGCTGTGAAATCATCACCTGCTTGAAGGTGGCCCTACAGTTGATGTATCATCCTTCCAATCAAATGTAGGCTTAGCGGAGAGGGGCGCCTGAGAGTAGGGATCAGAAGTGTGCGCACAACATCAAACTACATGAACTATCAGTGTCTATGTTAGTTTTCATCTGATAAATGAGATTCACAAAAACATATTTATGTAATGGCTCAGTGACCTCATCAGGACACAACCAAAACTTTACATTACGTCATCAAGGTCTTCCTCGGGGACACAAATCAAACGAAAACAAACACTACAATTAACTAGACATGATTTAAAATGTTTTTGTGTTGTGAATTGTTTGTTGTTCTCGCTTGTTTCTGTTCCTGACGAAGGCCGTGGCGTGGATAGTGGTTTGATTGTGTACTCGTGCGGTCACTAAGATATTGCATATATGCGTTTTTAGCGACTTTTAGCATTATGTACCGCTGCAGCTTCGATTCATTTAAATCTGAATAAGACTGAGCACCTGTCAGTCTGCCCGGACATCAGTTATGTTGGTTCTGATTCCATCATATGTTTATGATAAAACATTAAATACAGCAGGAATAGCGATAGCAAAGAGAAGTGTAGCTTCTCTTATTATTGGCATATATTTTGTCAAGTCAAGTGCGTCTCCGCAATAAAGGTTGACATCAATAAACCTCCAATATCCTATCTCTTGTTTTGACGGTACACTGTGCCAGACATTAGTCCATCTGTCCATGTTGTTCTCCCATTTATAGCGATGCCGGTCTCTTGTCAGCAGATCTTCAACCCCCCCTCCCCCCCCCCCCCCCCCCGTATTGTTTTCAATGCAGTATCGTGTCTTTTTATAAGACCGAAATGTTTGACTTGCCTAATTGTAATGTCTGTCAAAAGTTCTCTACCCATGCTTACTCTGCTCGGACATCTCTATTTGTTCGTTTCTCTATGCACGAAATGCTACACATTCTTCTGTATAAACACGATTTCGAGGGCCTCTATTTTGTTCTCCGTTTGCTAATAGTCCGTGTTTTGACATCCATTATATAAGCCATATATTTGCAGTGTCATACACGAATTATGACATACAGTACTGACATATTTGACAAATATGATTTTATAAATGGTAGTACATCCTGTATTGAATAAATCTGCATATAATTATACCTGTCTCATACTTTTCATAGTCCTATGTAACCTCCGCCCTCCCCCTCCTCCAAACTCTCCCCCATTCTCCTTTCGTTGTTTGTCTTATGATTTCCATTCTGGATTCAACTCGCGAAGACACGCCTCTTCCAACCTGAGATAACAAGTTTTAAGTTATATCAGGTTAAACTGGTCAGTGTATGGATGTGTGTATTCTGCAATCTATATGTGTTTGTTCATATAAACTGCTTGACTTATGACCCATTGTTTGGTTGTCTCCTCTACAACCAGGTATCTCTTGCCTACCTGTTCCTGACCCTAGACTGGGGGGGGGGGGGGGGCGGCTTCTGTTTTTGTGTTTTTTCATGAACTAGTGTCAACTTCCCAGAGAAAAAGTGTACCAGTGAGCTGTGTGAAAAATATGAATTGTGTGTACTTTAGGAGGAATGTACTGGGTGGATTGTGTGTACTTTAGGAGGAATGTACTGGGTGAATTGTGTGTACTTTAGGAGGAATGTACTGGGTGAATTATGTGTACTTTAGGAGGAATGTACTGGGTGAATTGTGTGTACTTTAGGAGGAATGTACTGGGTGAATTGTGTGTACTTTAGGAGGAGTGTACTGGGTGAATTGTGTGTACTTTAGGAGGAGTGTACTGGGTGAATTGTGTGTACTTTAGGAGGAGTGTACTGGGTGAATTGTCTGTACTTTAGGAGGAGTGTACTGGGTGAATTGTGTGTACTTTAGGAGGAATTTACTGTGTGGAGTATGTGTACTTTAAGAGGATTGTACTGTGTGAACAATGTGAATTGTGTGTACTTTAGGAGGAATGTACTGTGTGAACAATGTGAATTGTGTGTACTTTAGGAGGAATGTACTGTGTGAATAACATGAATTGTGTGTACTTTAGGAGGATTGTACTGTGTGAATTGTGTGTAATTTAGGTGAAATGTACAATATGCATTTTGTATACTTTAGGAATAATATACTGTGTGAATTGTGGGAGCTTTATGAGCTGTATTTACTGTGTGAAGTATATGCACTCTGTCAACACTGTGAGATGTATGCACTCTGTCAACACTGTGAGATGTATGCACTATGTCAACACTGTGTGGTGTATGCACTCTGTCAACACTGTGTGGTGTATGCACTCTGTCAACACTGTGTGGTGTATGCACTCTGTCAACACTGTGAGATGTATGCACTCTGTCAACACTGTGAGATGTATGCACTCTGTCAACACTGTGCGATGTATGCACTCTGCAAACACTGTGAGATGTATGCACTCTGTCAACACTGTGCGATGTATGCACTCTGCAAACACTGTGAGATGTATGCACTCTGTCAACACTGAGCGATGTATGCACTCTGTCAACACTGACCGATGTATGCACTCTGTCAACACTGTGCGGTGTATGCACTCTGTCAACACTGTGAGGTGTATGAACTCTGTCAACACTGTGCGGTGTATGCACTCTGTCAACACTGTGAGGTGTATGAACTCTGTCAACACGGTGCGATGTATGTACTCTGTCAACACTGTGCGGTGTATGCAATCTGTCAACACTGTGCGGTGTATGCACTCTGTCAACACTGTGCGATGTATGCACTCTGTGAACACTGTGCGGTGTATAGTGTACGTAGGACTAGGAGATCCCTTAGAGAATGACAATGACCAAGATCACATCTAACAGCGTGAGCTATGGACTTCCTCCAGGCAGAGATCTCAGATCTTAAATGTGAGAACCAATAAATGCTGTGTGCATTTAGTTTTGTTGTATGGAATAGAAACCTGGACCCTGACAAAGAAAGTGGAGAAGAGTAATGAAGCCTTGGAAATGTTGGTAATCAAAAGACTTGGACGTGTTTCTTGGAAAGATAGAAAATAAATAGGTTCTGGAGCAACTTCAGGTGGAACAGACACTTCTCGTCTGGAGCAAGTCCAAGTGGAACAGACACTTCTCGTCTGGAGCAACTCCAGGTGGAACAGACACTTCTCGTCTGGAGCAAGTCCAGGTGGAACAGACACTTCTCAAGGAAATAGAAAGGCTGAAAAATAAAATATTTTGGTTATGTCAAGCGACATGACAATCTGTTGAACAATTATGTTGGAGGGAAGAGTGACGGGCAAGAAATACAGAGGAGGGCAGAGGTATAGATGGACAGACAACATTAAGACAAAGTCGGGACACAGTTTGACTGATTATACCAGCCTGGCATGGGGCAGAGACAGCTGGAGATCCCTTACCGTCAAGCTCCGCACTTGATGATGATTAATAACTCGATTTAAGAGCAGAAGGAGCTGGCTTCTCCATCATGCAGAAACACAACAGACCAATCATTTATATGTCTGGCCTCTCCATCATGCAGAAACACAACAGACCAATCATCTAAATGTCTGCAAACTTGATTGCAAGTATAAAACAGGCATCTTCATCCTGCAAGGTGTAGGACAAACGTGACTAAGTGAAAAGCACTTTCATCGTGACAAAATACTTGTATGTTTCATTGTGTTAACATCAGATAGTATCTTTCTTGTTCTTGTTAGAGATTTCTCGTTTATTTGAGTTATTGCATGTTTGGTTGTTACTTTAAAATAAAATTTGATGAATCAGAAACATCGATGTCAATGATTATGCGAAGAGAGTGGGAGAACAGGAAATGGACAAGATCTGTCCATGTCAAGGACTGGTATTTAGGATGGGCAGCAAAGATGGCGCCGCAGTGGCTACAGGTGTAAGTAATATTACTCTGGTGATTCAAGTCCATTATAGATGCCTACAGATTAATGATTTTCCTGGAATTCACACTAGTCGACGACTTTCACTTGTGTTTACTGAAACATGTTGTTTTCCATTTGGACTAGTTAATTCGTCCATTTTTTGTGTTGTCTTCCTCCGATTATCTTGGCATGGACAACGGCTATATGAATTAGTACTGTGCAGTATTTTCACGGTCTAGTGCACATTGCTGAACTTCACGAGATTGGCGTTCTTCGCCCTAGCCGCAGACAGTGTCGGTTTTGGTGTGGTTGTTAAATGCACGATCGGGACTATAATGGACTAGAACACGTCGTCTAGCAAGATGTCCAACGTACATCACTAACTTCCTGAATGATGTCCCTACGACCTCTTGCCGTTATAGGAAAGGCAAGGCACACACCGATATATGCCATCCTCCCCCGCTGCCTTGGATGATACCTGTTTACAGGAAAGGCTTTGGGAGTAAACCCTGGGGAAATATGCATTCTTTTGCTTTCTCCAGTCTTCTCGATAATGTCTTGCCACTGGCCAAAGGTAGTTCTGGACGAGAGGACAGTTTCTTCCTCACTTTAATCCAAATCACTGCGCAAGTAACCCATTTCAGCGGACACAGCAAGATAAAAAAAATTATCCACACGGCTGAACAAAGAGAGTGGTCTTCGTCATGATGGACGAACATCATAGACACAGCAAGAGGACAGATTGTCCACACAGCTGAACAAAGAGAGTGGTCTTTGTCATGATGGACGAACATCATAGACACAGCAAGAGGACAGATTGTCCACACGGCTGAACAAAGAGAATGGTCTTCATCATTTGTTATGTTCTGCATTCTCGAACTATGGTTGTCAGGTATTCGTTTACTGTTGGGTAAAGGGGAACGTTACGTGGTTATAGTATGAACTTTGTCTGTTTTATAGGCATGACCTCTAACAGCTTGTATACGAGAGTGGAGAACAAGTGGAAGGTGTATTGGAAGTCTGCTAGGTTACTAGAGGGAAGGTATGGGCAGAAGATGGAGGACCTGCCTACTAGGTGGGCAGGAAGAGGGGGAACCATCCGGCTTGGTGGAGAGGAAGAGTAATACCAAAAGAGGTGGGTGGCCAGCTTACTAGGTGAGGGGGTAACAGCTTAATAGGAGAGGGGGTAACAGCTTAATAGGGGAGGGGGGTACCAGCTTACTAGGGGAGGGGAGACCAGCTTACTAGCAGAGAGGCTACCAGCTTACTAGCAGAGGGGAGAACCAGTTTAATAGGGGAGGGGGGACCAGCTTACTAGGGGAGGGGGTAACAGCTTACTAGGGGAGGAGGGACCAGCTTACTAGGGGAAGGGGTAACAGATTACTAGGGGAGGGGGGACCAGCTTACTAGGAGAAAGGGTAACAGCTTACTAGGGGAGGGGGTACTAGCTTAATAGGGTAGGGGGTACCAGCTTGATAAGGGAGGGGGGGACCAGCTTACTAGAAGAGGGGGTACCAGCTTACTAGGAGATGGGGGGACCAGCTTACTAGGGGAGGGGAGACCAGCTTACTAGAAGAGGGGGGACCAAATTACAAAGAGAGGGGGGACCAGCTTACTAGGGGAGGGGGGTACCAGCTTACTAGGAGATGGGGGGGGGGGACCAGCTTACTAGGAGAGGGGGGACCAGCTTACTAGGAGAGGGTGTAACAGCTTACTAGGAGATGGGGGGACCAGCTTACTAGGGGAGGGGAGACCAGCTTACTAGAAGAGTGGGTACCAGCTTACAAGGAGAGGGGGTACCAGCTTACTAGGAGAGGGGGGACCAGCTTACTAGGAGATGGGGTACAAGCTAAATAGGGTAGGGGGTACCAGCTTAATAAGGGAGGGGGGAACCAGCTTACTAGAAGAGGGGGTACCAGCTTACTAGGAGATGGGGGGACCAGCTTACTAGGGGAGGGGTAACAGCTTAATAGGAGAGGGGGACCAGCTTACTAAAAAAGGGGGGGGGGTCAGCTTACATAAGAGGGGGGGGGGATCAGCTTACTAGGAGAGGGGAGACCAGCTTACTAAGGGAGAGGGGGACCAGCTTACTAAGGGAGGGGGGGGGGGACCAGTTTACTAGGGGAGGGGAGGACCAGCTTACTAGGTGAGGGGGGTACCAGCGTACTATGAGAGTTTGGACCATCTTACTAGGGCAGAGGGGGGAACCAGCTTACTAGGGCAGAGGGGGGACCAGCTTACTAGGAGATGGGGTACAAGCTTAATAGGGTAGGGGGTACCAGCTTAATAAGGGAGGGGGGAACCAGCTTACTAGAAGACGGGGGTACCAGCTTACTAGGAGATGGGGGGACCAGCTTACTAGGGGAGGGGTAACAGCTTAATAGGAGAGGGGGACCAGCTTACTAAAAAAGGGGGGGGGTCAGCTTACATAAGAGGGGGGGGGATCAGCTTACTAGGAGAGGGGCGACCAGCTTACTAAGGGAGAGGGGGGACCAGCTTACTAAGGGAGGGGGGGGACCAGTTTACTAGGGGAGGGGAGGACCAGCTTACTAGGTGAGGTGGTACCAGCGTACTATGAGAGTTTGGACCATCTTACTAGGGCAGAGGGGGAACCAGCTTACTAGGGCAGAGGGGGGACCAGCTTACTAGGGAAGAGGGACCAGTTTACTATGGATGGGCGGACCAGCTTACTAGGGGAAGGGGGACCAGCTTACTAGGGAAGGGGGGACCAGCTTACTACGGGATAGGGGGACCAGCTTACAAGGAGAGAGGGGGGACCAGCCTACTAGTGGATGGGGGGACCAGCTTACTAGGGGAGGACGAACCAGCTTACTACGGGAGGGGGGGACCAGCTTACTAGGAGAACGGTAGGGGGTCAGCTTACTAGGGGAGGGGGGACCAGCTTACTAGGGAAGGGGGGACCAGCTTACTAGAGGTGGAGGGACCAGCTTACTACGAGAGAGTGGGACCAGCTTACTAGGAGAAGGGGAGCAGCTTACAAGGGGAGGGGGGGCAGCTTTTTAGGAGAGGGGGGGACCAGTTTACTAGGGGAAGAGGGACCAGCTTACTAGAGGAGGGGGGGGGGATCAGCTTACTAGGGGAGGAGAGGACCAGCTTACTAGGTGATAGGGGGACCAGCTTATTAGGGGAGAGGGGGGACCAGCTTACTAGGAAAGGGAGGAATGCGCTAACTAGGGAAGGGGGGGGGGACCAGTTTATTAGAGGAGGAGGGGGACCAGCTGACTAGGTGAGAGGGGACCAGCTTACGAGGGGAGAGGGGGGACTAGTTTATTAGGTGAGAGGGGACCAGCTTACTAGGGGAGTGGGGACCAATTTACTAGGGGAGGGGGGACCATCTTACTAGGAGAGGGGGGGGGGCAGCAGCTTACTAGGAGAGGGGGGACCAGCTTACTAGGAGAGGGGGGACTAACTTACTAGGAGATGGGGAGGGGGCACCAGCTTACTAGGAGAGGGGGGACCAGCTTACTAGGAGAGGGGGGACCAGCTTACTAAGAGAGGAGGGACCAGCTTACTAGGGAAGAGAGGGGAACCAGCTTACTAGGGGAGGGGGGGAAACCAGCATACTAGGAGAGAGGGGATCAGCTTACTATGGAAGGGGCGACCAGCTTACTAGGGAAGGGGGGTACCAGCTTACTAGGGGAAGATGGACCAGCTTACTAGGGAAGGGGGTACCAGCTTACTAGGGGAAGATGGACCAGCTTGCTAGGGGAAGATGGATCAGCTTACTAGTGGAAGGGTGAGCAGCTTACTAGGGAGTGCGAGGACCAGCTTACTAGGGGAGGGGGGACCAGCTTACTAGGGGAGGGGGGACCAGCTTACTAGGGGAGGGAAACCAGCTTACAAGGAATGGGCGAGACCAGCTTTCTAGCAGAGGTGGGACCAGCTTACTAGAGGAGGGTGGACCAGCTTAATAGGGAGGGAGGACCCGCTTATTAGGGGCGGAGGTACCAGCTTACTAGGGGAGGGGGTCCAGCTTACTAGGGGAGGGGGGGACCAGCTTACTGGGGGAGGGGAGACCAGCTTAATAGGGGAGGGGGACCCGCTATTAAGGGGCGGGGTTACCATCTTACTAGGGGAGGTGGTCCAGCTTACTAGGGGAAGGGGGACTAGCTTACTAGGGGAGTAGGGACCAGCTTTCTAGGAGAGGGGGGGGCAGCTTACTAGGCGAGAGGGGGGGGAGAGCCAGCTCACTAGGGGAGAGGGGGTACCAGCTTACTAGGGGTGGGGGACCAGCTTACTAGGGGAGGGGGGGCAGCTTACTAGGGGAAGTGGGACTAGCTTATTAGGGAAGAGGGGGCATCAGCTTACTAGGGGAAGGTTGACCAGCTTACTAGGGGAGGGGGGACCAGTTTACTAGGCGAGGGGGGGGGGGACCAGATTACTAGGGGAGGGGGGACCAGTTTACTAGGGGAGGGGGGACCAGTTTACTAGGGGAGAGGGGGATAAGCTTACTAGGGGAGGGGGGGACCAGCATACTAGGGGAAGGTTGACCAGCTTACTAGGGGAGGGGAACCAGCTTACTAGGAACGTGGGAGACCAGCTTACTAGCAGAGGGGGGGGGGGGACCAGCTTACTAGGGGAGGGGGGACCAGCTTACTAGGAACGTGGGAGAGCAGCTTACTAGCAGAGGTGAGACCAGCTTACTAGAGGAGGGTGGACCAGCTTAATATGATAGGGAGGACCCGCTTATTAGGGGCGGAGGTACCAGCTTACTAGGGGAGGGGGTCCAGCTTACTAGGGGAGGGGGGGCCAGCTTACTAGGGGAGGGGAGACCAGCTTAATAGGGGAGGGGGACCCGCTTTTTAGGGGTGGGGGTACCAGCTTACTAGGGGAGGGGGTCCAGCTTACTAGGGGAAGGGGGACTAGCTTACTAGGGGAGTAGGGACAACTTTCTAGGAGAGGGGGGGGCAGCTGACTAGGCGAGAGGGGGGGGGAGCCAGCTCACTAGGGGAGAGGGGGGGACCAGCTTACTAGGGGTGGGGGACCAGCTTACTAGGAGAGGGGGGGGGGGCAGCTTACTAGGAGAGGGGTGACTAACTTACTAGAAGAGTTTGGACCAGCTTACTAAGGCAGAGGGGGGACCAGCTTACTAGGGCAGAAAGGGGGGGGCAGCTTACTAGGGAAGGGGGACCAGCTTACTATGGAAGGGGAGACCAGTTTACTAGGGGAAGTGGGACTAGCTTACTAGGGAAGAGGGGGCATCAGCTTACTAGGGGAAGGTTGACCAGCTTACTAGGGGAGGGGGGACCAGTTTACTAGGCGAGGGGGGGACCAGCTTACTAGGGGACGAAGGAATAGTTTACTAGGGGAGGGCGGACCAGTTTACTAGGGGAGGGGGGGATAAGCTTACTAGGGGAGGGGGGGACCAGCTTACTAGGGGAAGGTTGACCAGCTTACTAGGGGAGGGGAACCAGCTTACAAGGGGAGGGGGGGGCAGCTTACTAGGGGAGGGGGGACCAGCTTACTAGGGGAGGGGGACCAGCTTAATAGGAATTGGGGAGACCAGCTTACTAGCAGAGGGGGGACCAGCTTACTAGGAATGGGGGAGAACAGCTTACTAGCAGAGGTGGGACCAGCTAACTAGAGAAGGGTGGACCAGCTTAATAGGGGAGGGAGGACCCGCTTATTAGGGGCAGAGGTACCAGCTTACTAGGGGAGGGGGTCCAGCTTACTAGGGGAGGGGGGACCAGCTTACTAGGGGAGGGGAGACCAGCTTAATAAGGGAGGGGGGACCCGCTTTTTAGGGGCGGGGGTACCAGCTTAATAGGGGAGGGGGTCCAGCTTACTAGGGGAAGGGGGACTAGCTTACTAGGGGAGTAGGGACCAGCTTATTAGGAGAGGGGGGGGACCAGCTTACTAGGGGTGGGGGACCAGCTTACTAGGAGAGGGGGGGGCAGCTTACTAGGAGAGGGGTGACTAACTTACTAGAAGAGTTTGGATCAGCTTACTAAGGCAGAGGGAGGGACCATCTTACTAGGGCAGAGGGGGGGGGGCAGCTTACTAGGGAAGGGGGACCAGCTTACTATGGAAGGGGAGACCAGCTTACTATGGAAGGGGAGACCAGCTTACTAGGGGAAGTGGGACTAGCTTACTAGGGAAGAGGGGGCATCAGATTACTAGGTGAAGGTTGACCAGCTTACTAGGGGAGGGGGGACCAGTTTACTAGGCGAGGGGGGGGGACCAGCTTACTAGGGGAGGGGGGACCAGTTTACTAGGGGAGGGGGACCAGTTTACTACGGGAGGGGGGGACCAGCTTACTAGGGGAGGGGGGACCAGCTTACTAGGGGAAGGTTGACCAGCTTACTAGGGGAGGGGGGACCAGTTTACTAGGCGAGGGGGGGGGACCAGCTTACTAGGGGAGGGGGAGACCAGCTTACTAGTGGAGGGGGACCAGCTTACTAGGGGAGGAGGGACCAGCTTACTAGGGGAGGGGGGACCAGTTTACTAGGCGAGGGGGGGGGGACCAGCTTACTATGGCAGGGGGGGGGCAGCTTACTAGGGGAGAGGGGGCAGCTTTCTAGGGGAGCGGGGACCAGCTTACTAGGGGAGGGGGGACCAGCTTACTAGGGGAGGGGGGACCAGCTTACTAGGAGAGGGGGGGACCAGCTTACTAGGAGAGGGGAGGGGGACCAGCTTACTAGGAGAGGGGTGACTAACTTACTAGAACAGTGGGGGCGGCGTGGCCTAGTGGTTAAGTGACACGGCTCACAACCAGAAGCAGTTGGGTTCGATCCCCATCACAGCACTGGCCGTTACCCCGGGGAAGTAATCCCTTAGAAAATGCAGGAGGAAGCAGACCCTTACATAAAATGCATGCTGAAGTCGGATGCACTGGGCCTACAGGCGCAAAATAAAAACCACAGTGCAACACACACCGCCTTGGGGATTAGAGGAATAAGGCGAACGCAAAAAAACAACAACAACAAATTAGAAGAGTCTGGACCAGCTTACTAAGGCAGAGTGGAGACCAGCTTACTAAGGCAGAGGGGGGACCAGCTTACTAGGGAAGGGGGACCAGCTTACTATGGAAGGAGGGACCAGCTTTTTGGGGGAAGTGGGACCAGTTTACTAGGGAAGAGGGGGGATCAGGTTACTAGGGGAAGGTTGACCAGCTTACTAGGGAAGGGGGGACCAGCTTACTAGGCGAAGGGGGGGTACCAGCTTACTAGGGGAGGGGGGACCAGCTTACTAGTGGAGGGGGGACCAGCTTACTAGGGGAGGAGGGACCAGCTTACTATGGCAGGGGGGGCAGCGTACTAGGGGAGAGGGGGGGCAGCTTACTAGGTGAGGGAGGTACCAGCTTACTAGGGGAGGGATGGGCATGCATGCTAGCGGGAGGTGGGGAACGACCCTACTTTGGAGTTCGAGTCTGCTACGGGAGGAAGAATCTGAGTATTATACCACGAGATTTGAGGGAGGGGGTTTGAGAAATGAGGTGATAGACGTCGGGTATAGACCAACAATTATTTATTAAAGGCCATTTGCTCGAGAGTCTGAATAATTTTTGTAAATGTGACGATTCTGAATTCTAGAAAGAGGGAGACTAAGTGACCATTAAACCTGGTGGAATGGCATGTTAAGCCCCAAAACACCAAAATAAGTCTTAACGGCAAATATTTGCGGCCAAACGACAACCCAAACTTCCTGGGAGTCACATTTGATCGGCGCATGACATGGAAAAGTCAGATCGGGAGAAACCGAATGAGAGCCAGGGAAAGAATGGCAATCATGAGGAAACTTGCTGGCACAAGCTGGGGAGCAGACGAAGGCATACTAAAGATACTGTACACTGGAAGAGTGAGACCAGTTCTCGAGTATGGCATTGCGGCATGGACAACAGCAGCAAAGGCGAACTTTGACAAAATTAGCAAATTCCAAAACCAAGCCATGAGAGTTATAACAGGAGGCATGAAGTCAACGCCAATTTTAGAACTGGAAAAGATTACAAATCTGCAATCCATGACCGATAGAATAGTCTGCAAAGCCCAGCAGCAAGCAGAAAAACTCAGAAGAAAGACTGACCATCCAATGCATAAGATACTAAATAATTTTGGAAATGGGAAACTAAAGCGGAGAAACTTTGCAGAAATAGCCAAAGCAAAGATGAACGAAGACCCTATGAACGCATTAACAACACCAAAGCCCATCCCTACTGTACGCAAACCTACCTGAAGGCAGCATATATTTCCAGAGGTGGTAGAAAATTACCAGGTATTGGAAAAAAGAACAGCCAGACTGAAAAAGAAAGAAGAGACATAACCCTGCGGTACATAAAGAAAAACTACCCAAGCATGGACTGGACCCATGCATACACCGACGGTTCTGTAACAAACACAACACAGAACGGAGGGGCGGGGGTATTCCTTGAGCCTACCAAATGGCAGAAAAATAACACTATTAGTGGCAACTGGAAAATACTCAAGCAATTTCAGAGCGGAGGCAGAGGCACTGAGGGCTGCAGTAGAAGAAATGGTGACATGTAAGAGAAATGAAAGCCATATAGTCCTGCTTACAGATGCCCTGGCCGTAGTCACAGCGCTAGAAAGCCAGAAAAATACTGAACTTAATGATTTAAGAGCAGTACTCTGTCAACTATGCCAGCAGTCTGCACCAAAAAGAGTAGTGATACAGTGGGTTCCATCCCACTGTAACATCCAAGGCAACGAGGAGGCAGACAGACTGGCAAAAGAAGGTGTAAGACTACCACAACCAGATACTAGTGTGACATACGAAGAGTCAAAAAGGCTTATTAGAGCTAGATACATGACCAAATGGGAAACATAACATACTGGCTACACAAAAAACGATGTCTATTACCAGTTGAACAGAAGAGAGCAGGTCGTGGTCTTCAGACTTCGCACTGGCCACAATAGACTGAGGTACCACCTATTCAAAAAATTGAAGATAGGTGGCACCGACGAATGCATGTGCGGTACGGGGAAAATGGCCGCTGAGCATTTGCTGCAAAACTGCCCGACATACGAGGATCAGAGAAAGCAGATGTGGACATCACCAGTGGCAACACTAGACAAGCTCTCAGTCGACAGCCTCAGGATGACCGCTGCTTTTTTTTGGAAAAAATAATGGTTGATGTCTGACTGCGTACGATGAAGAACAAGAAGAATGGCATGTTAGAGGCAGTCCCCAGGGCAGTCCATTGTCCCAATGGTAAAGACTGGATTGAAAAAAGATTCTTATGAAACAATGTGCTTAAAAGAATTGTAATTGCGAAAAATACATTTAACAGCATGAGAAATACATTTAACAGCAAGAGAAATACATTTAACAGCATGAGAAATACATTTAACAGCATGAGAAATACATTTAACAGCATGAGAAATACATTTAACAGCATGAGATATACATTTAAAAGCATGAGAAATACATTTAACAGCATGAGAAATACATTTAACAGCATGATAAATACATTTAACAGCATGAGAAATACATTTAACAGCATGAGAAATACATTTAACAGCATGAGAAATACATTTAACAGCATGATAAATACATTTAACAGCATGAGAAATACATTTAACAGCATGAGAAATACATTTAACAGCATGATAAATACATTTAACAGCATGAGAAATACATTTAACAGCATGAGAAATACATTTAACAGCATGAGAAATACATTTAACAGCATGATAAATACATTTAACAGCATGAGAAATACATTTAACAGCACGAGAAATACATTTAACAGCATGAGAAATACATTTAACAGCATGAGAAATACATGTAACAGCAAGAGAAATACATTTAACAGCATGAGAAATACATTTAACAGCATGAGAAATACATTTAACAGCATGAGAAATACATTTAACAGCATGAGAAATACATTTAACAGGAAGAGAAATACATTTTACAGCATGAGAAATACATTTAACAGCATGAGAAATACATTTACCAGCATGAGAAATACATTTAACAGCATGAGAAATACATTTAACAGCATGAGAAATACATTTAACAGCATGAGAAATACATTTAACAGCATGAGAAATACATTTAACAGAATGAGAAATACATTTAACAGCATGAGAAATACATTTAACAGCATGAGAAATACATTTAACAGCATGAGAAATACATTTAACATCATGAGAAATACATTTAACAGCATGAGAAATACATTTAACAGCATGAGAAATACATTTAACAGCATGAGAAATACATTTAACAGCATAAGAAATACATTTAACTGCATGAGAAATTCATTTAACAGCATGAGAAATATATTTAACAGCATGAGAAATACATTTAACAGCATGATAAATACATTTAACAGCATGATAAATACATTTAACAGCATGATAAATACATTTAACAGCATGATAAATACATTTAACAGCATGAGAAATACATTTAACAGCATGAGAAATACATTTAACAGCATGAGAAATACATTTAACAGCATGAGAAATACATTTAACAGCATGAGAAATACATTTAACAGCATGAGAAATACATTTAACAGCATGAGAAATACATTTAACAGCATGATAAATACATTTAACAGCATGAGAAATACATTTAACAGCATGAGAAATACATTTAACAGCATGATAAATACATTTAACAGCATGATAAATACATTTAACAGCATGAGAAATACATTTAACAGCATGAGAAATACATTTAACAGCATGAGAAATACATTTAACAGCATGATAAATACATTTAACAGCATGAGAAATACATTTAACAGCTTGAGAAATACATTTAACAGCATGAGAAATACATTTCTTTCAAAGCAGGCATTTCTGATCTTAAAAATGAGAATTATAAAATGCTATGTGTTTTATTATATAGAATAGAAACCTGAACCCTGACCAAGAAAATGTTGAAGCGTATTGAAATCTTTAAGATGTGGGTATTCAGAAGACTTGGACGAGTGTCTTGGAAAGATTGTACAACCAATAATACGTTTCTGGAACAACTCCAGGTGGAACAGACACTTCTGAAGGAAATACAAATCAGAAAAATTAAATATTTTGGCTGTCAGGTGCAATGACAGTCTTCTAATGTTTATTTTGTAGCACAGAGTAGAGGGCAAGAGAGTCAAATCGATGTGGGACCAGAGTGCCTGGATCATGAATTATCCCCAGTCGTCTTGACTTAAGTCTTGCCACTGGTTCAAGGTAGGTTAGGGACGAGAGAGTGAGGTTGATGACCAGCACAGCGTGTTTCTCACTATAATTCAAATACAGGGCAAGTTACATCATCAATACAAAACCGTCTAGTGATATTGCCATCATCGCTTGTGGTGGGCAACTAACTAAATCAGAAACTTGTAATCCTCTGATTCAACAGTGCTCTGAGATCTGCCATTAGTGTTGACGGTGCCAGAGTGGAACTACAAGCATGGACTGAACAGACTATGGCAAGTCATACTTCACTGATGCCGATTTGTAGAGATAATAACAGATATCTGGTAACTAAAACCAGTTTATTGCAGACATTGATCCTCTCTATCTAACTGTATGCTTGTGAAACATGGACTTTAAATGTTACTTTGAATCGAACAACCCAGGAATGAGGTGTTTCAGAAAAATCGTTGGAATATCACATCGAGATCATATGACGAATGTCAGTGAACGTAATGCTGTCAGACATCGAGATCATATGACGAATGTCAGTGAACGTAATGCTGTCAGACATCGAGATCATTTGACGAATGTCAGTGAACGTAATGCTGTCAGACATCGATATCATATGACGAATGTCAGTGTACGTAATACTGTCAGACAGTCTATCGGACTGTATCAGGACCTCCTTTCAATTGTCAAATCTCAAAAGTTCTGCTAGCACGAAAATGTGACACGATCTCATGGTTTGTCAAATCTGATACTTCGAGGTGGCAGTTCCTGGTCAGAGAAGGAGAGGTCGCCTTAAGATGCGCTGGACAGATGATATTCACAAGTCGACAGGCATGACATTAACTGGAACAGCGACTCTCGCAACGGAGAGAGTGCGATGGTGATGGACAATTGATGATGTACTGTGATGTCCCTATGATCACCTGGTTACGGGACAGATCAAACGAGACCAGAGAACAATGTTAGACATGTGTCGAGCGAGGAGGGCGCCTGAAAGGATGCAGCAGGAGCGTGTAGAACCAGAAAGCTACGAAACCATCAGCATCAACACAATTCTATTTTGACTGAAACAGACTGAACGTCTATAGTTCCGAGAGTTGTGCAATGGCGTCACTGAAAATCGTTGGCTTAGCAGAGGATATATTTGTATCCCTATGACATCAAGACTTTTAGTCTGCAGAACTACGTTATTCCGAAAATGTCTTTCTATTAAAAACATGTCAAGACTAGGGACCACCAAAAGTGATACGCAAACTTATGTCCTAACAGGTAGGTCGGGTACAGTCAAAGACTAAAAAAGTTTGACCTGAAAGAAAAAACCCTGTTGAAATGAGAAGTACAGGGCGAATGTCCTGAACGGAAGTGGAGATGTCAATTTGCTTGAGCGAACCAAGAAGAAGAAGCCATATTTCTATGCTCACATTGACTGTCTATGATTCATCTCCTTCGGGGCAGATTGACATTACTCAAATTACGAAAAAAACATGAAAAAAAACTAGTAAAAGTTGATTAAGGTTGAGCTTAATCAAAATTTAAAAATGGGTATGGTCAGATACCGCACCGAGACGAGAACACAAACAAAACCTACGTTACGACTAATAGGCCTTCATCAGGGACAACAACACTGAACTAACAAATCAACATATAAGAAAAAATGGTCAACTCATCTGTTTCAGGTGGGAGACGCTTTCTGTCTAAGCGACCGGTTGTGGCAAGTACTCGATAGAAACTGAAATAGGAGCGGTCAAACAAAAAGTGGCGGAATATGCCTGATAAGCCAAGCGTGGCCAAATAGTGGTCCAGATAGGAGAACAATGAGAAGGCAATATAAGCCGGGAGGGCGTGATATTGATATAAGAGAGGGGGGAAGAGAACTGATGAAAGAATGGGGGAGGCGGGGGGGGGGAAGGAAGGAAGACAAATAGATGGGGGCCAGTGTGAGGGTTTAAGAAACAGTATGGAAGATATTTATACCATGTGGTTGGAGACAGCCCATACTCGAGATAAGTCTGTTCTCAAGGGCGAATCGATGACGATCGTCAGAG